>CM033330.1:29196756-29893199 GCA_019359835.1 Pharus latifolius | reverse complement strand
TAGGGTTTAGCATAAAATGCATTTCAAGGGCTCAAATCAAGTTGTGATAGAAGAAGAAAATGCTGATCACAACTTCAGGAATCTAAGGGACAAAGTTATGCTCAAAATGCACATCTGGAAGGAAGTGAAAAGGGCTAATGCCACTGACTGACATAGTCTGGCATTGAATCTGACATGGCCAGAAAATAGGGCTTGGCATAACTTTTGATCTAGGGCTCCAAATGATGCACCACTTTGTCTGGGAGGTAGGCATTGATAACAGGAACAAATCACTCAACAGGATCTAGGGCAGAAGATGGCTGGAAGGTGATGAAATTCAAAGGAGAAGTGTGGTGGCGACACGGCACAGTGAAGCCACTGGACATGGTTTTTGGCATGGCTATAACTTGAAATCTGGGCAGTTTCAGAGATCGGGCTAGAAGACAAATATGCTCAGGAAGTTGAAGCACACCTGAAAGACAAAGTGGATGAAGCTGAAACGGCCAGGAATAGGTTTCCGGTGACCGGCGCCGGAGAAGAAGATACTGATATTGGGGCTTTTTGCTACAGGTCAAATGAACTTAATTCCAAGCTCAGGGAGTATGAGGGAAGCATAGGGATGCTACTGGGATGGTCAATTTGGTCGGAGGATGGCCAGTGTGGCCTGGCGACGATCGCCGGCAACGGGTGAAGTTCAAAATTGGGGAAACCTTCGATTTGAGCTCAATCTGGAGATTTAAGTACACAGGCTTGCTGGAAATGGCTCACTGATCATTTTCTTCCACAGAATCGAGAGCTGATTCGAAGTAAATCGAGCTGCATTGCCGGAACAGGGCAATCGGGAATTTCCGGCGATCACCGGCGTTAGGGTTCACCGGAGATCAATTAAGTGATACAACATGATGAGTGAGATGAGAGGAACTCATTGGTGCTGTTAATTTGGCAGGAGGTGCTGTGGGTGAAGCTGGCACCATGAGGCTCCTCGACGGCTCGCCGGAGAAGACGACTGCAGCGAGGGAATTTGGAAATTTGTTGAGTTCTAGTGAAGAGAGGATAACACAAGATGTGGGCTGCTTATATAGACCAGAGGGCGAAGCTTACAAGGATTAAACAGCAATGAATTGGCGTCAGTGACATGATTTGCCGGGCGCAGATGCAACAACAGCGAGCGGTGACGCGACGGCGCACAGGCGTTGCAAAGCTGTTCACTGTTGCTTCATCGGGACTCAACAATGTCGGGCGGTGCAAGGCGGTGGCAACAAGGGCTGGCAAAGTAAGCAACATGGCGCGGTGTTGCTGACAAAAGCCTGTTGTTTCTGCTGCTGGTCGCGCACAAGAGCAACGTTGGTCGTCGGCGCTACCACGGCATTGCCACAACGATGGCTAAGATGCGGACACGTGCGCACAAGCATGCACGAGCACAAATGCAAGCGGGGCTTGGCCGGCGGCGAGCGTGCACGGTGCAAGGAAACACGGTGAGGCTCTGGTCGTGAACTCAGCAGCTGCCTGGTCGAATTTGGGCTGATTTGCAATATTTGATTTCTTGATTTGGACTGAATTCTAAATCTGAAGATTTGGAAGGTTTGATCTGACTTTGATTGCACTGATCTGGTAGACTTGATTCAACAGATGACTTGGCACAAATAGAAGATAAAGTTTGAGACATTTGGATGATTTTTGATATGAACTGAAAACAGAGTAGATTAGGGTAAAATAAGTCTGAATTTTGTTGATCTCGAATTCTGGGATTTAGGATTTGATTTTGAGATACTCATAAAAGAAGAATTTGTGTTGAAAAGCATTTGGGAGGTGTTCCCTGAATTAGATTTGAATTTGGAGATGATTTGCAACATTTTGCCTTTTCAGGCTTCTGGAAAATCTGGAAAAGGACTGATCTGCAATACTCTTGGACTGATTTGCGAGAAAGGTTTAGATGATAAAATCTGACTGCCAACTTTTTGGATTAAGGTATTGGCATACCCTTGATCAAAACCCAAGAATAATCTGGTCTAAATTTGGCTAAGATTTTGATTAAATCTGAATTTCTGAAACTTAGGGTATTGAGGTAATATAGGATATTTCTGTTTTCGAAAACAGAAAGGAGTTGATAAATTTGGAAGTTAGAGATAGAATTGGATCTGGGTTCTGAAGGCTTTTAGGTTTAGGATAATTGATAGATCACATCTGAACAATCTGATCTTGATTTGGGGTCACAGAATAGACTTGGAGATTTTAGGGCTAGAACAGAATAAAGCTGAGGCTAATCTAGAAGAGACATATGCATGCATGATTTTTAAGAAAGAAACTTTTCACCCCAAAACTCAGGATGTTACAATTCATTTCTTAATTTGCTAAATCTTGACACGTCCAAGGGTTTAGTGAATAGGTCCGCTAATTTCTTTTTAGTTGAAACATGACTAATTACTATATCCCTTTTTGATACATGATCCCTAAGAAAGTGATGTCTAATGTCAATGTGCTTTGTTCAAGAGTGTTGAACGGGATTGTTAGCAATTTTAACGGCACTCTCATTGTCACATAAAAGTGGAACACAATTGACTCTTATGCCATAATCTAACAAAGTTTGCTTCATCCAAAGAAGTTGTGCACAACAACTACCGGCCGAAACATATTCCGTCTCGGCGGTTGAGAGTGCAACCGAATTTTGTTTCTTTGACGTCCAAGAGACTAATGATCTTCCTAGAAGTTGACATCCACCGGAAGTACTTTTTCTATCAATTTTACAACCGACATAATCAGAATCCGAATATCCTAGGAGATCAAAACTAGCATTCTTAGGATACCAAAGTCCTATGTTTGGTGTATGTTTTAGATATCTAAAGATTCTTTTTACTGCAGTTAGGTGACACTCTCTAGGAGCAGCTTGAAACCTAGCACACATGCATACACTAAACATAATATCCGGTCTAGAAGCTGTAAGATATAATAAACTACCAATCATAGAACGATATAATTTGGGTTCTACCAGTTTACCTCCCTTGCCAAGTCCAAATGCCCATTTGTAGCCATGGGAGTCTTGATTTGCTTTGCATCATCCATACCGAATCTTTTGAGCAAATCCTTCACGTATTTGCTTTGACTCACAAATATACCTTCTTTGATTTGCTTAATTTGAAGTCCGAGAAAAAAACTCAATTCTCCTATCATAGACATCTCAAATTCCTTGGACATGGTTTCACCAAACGCTTGACAAAGAGATTCGTTAGTGGAACCAAAAATTATATCATCAACATAGATTTGGCAAACAAAGAAGTCATCATTTATGATTTTGGTAAAGAGAGTTGTATCAATTTTTCTGACTTTAAAACCTTGTGAGATTAGGAAATCTCGCAATCGTTCATACCAAGCCCTAGGGGCTTGCTTAAGACCATAAAGGGCTTTTGAAAGTCTATCGACATGATTTGGATATTTTGGATCTTCAAAACCCGGTGGTTGTTTTACAAAGAGAAGTTCCGAAATCTCGCCATTTAAGAAAGCACTTTTAACATCCATTTGAAATAGTTTGATTTCAAAACATGATGCAAATGCAAGTAAGATACGAATGGCCTCTAGTCTAGCTACGGGAGCAAAAGTTTCATCAAAATCTAATCCCTCAATTTGAGAATAACCTTGTGCAACCAATCTAGCTTTATTTCTTACAACTATGCCATTCTCATCTTGCTTATTTCGAAAAACCCATTTTGTACCAATTATATTGTGATTAAGAGGTTGTTCTACAAGTTCCCAAACATTATTTCTAGTAAAGTTGTTCAACTCATCATGCATAGCATTTACCCAATCCGGGTCCGCTAATGCTTCATCAATGCATTTAGGCTCAATACTTGAAATGAAAGATGCATGTTCACAAAAAGATGCAATTCTAGAGCGAGTTTGGACACCTTTACCAACATCACCTATTATTTGGTTGACGGGATGATCCTTAGTGATGGTTTGATGAAGTCTTGGATTTTGCAATGCTTGATCTTCATTTTCCTTCACTTCCGAATCAAGATCAACTTGAGTAGAGGCTTCCGGAATCAAAGAAGCTATTTCATTTTCTTTATCGGGTGACTTTGAATCTTCATCTTTAGGCTTGATGTCCCCAATCGTCATGTTCTTCATAGCTTCTCGTAATTCCTCATTTCCTACATTCTCAAAATCATCATACTCTTCTTGAGAGCCATTAGATTCATCAAACTCAACATTGCACGTTTCTTCAATGCATTCGGTTATGACGTTAAAGACACGATAAGCTTTACTAGTTGATGAATATCCAACAAGAAAACCCTCATCAACACGTCTTTGAAATTTTCCAAGATGCATGCGTTTTTTAAGAATGTAACATTTGCAACAAAAAACTCGAAAATATGAAATGTTTGGTTTTCTTCCAATAATTAGCTCGTGAGGAGTTTTGTTTAACAATGGATGAGTATAAAGCCGGTTTATGGCATAACAAGTAGTATTGACGGCTCGGCCCAAAACCTAGTGGGGGTTTTATATTCATCCTACAAAGTTCGAGCCATTTCGATTAATGTTCGATTTTTTCCTTTCCACAACACCGTTTTGTTGAGGAGTATATGGTACGGAAAATTCGTGTTTAATTCCAGACTCATCACAAAGCTCAATAAAGTCTGAATTTTGAAACTCTCCACCATGATCACTTCGAAGTTTCTTGATGGAAAATTCAAATTCATTTTCAACACGTTTTACAAATCTTTTAAACATAGTTGGAGCATCGGATTTATGATTTAAGAAGAAAATCCAAGTAAATCGAGAGAAATCATCAACAATGACAAAACAATAGTTACTACCACCAATACTTTGAGTTTCTTATGGACCAAACAAATCCATATGCACAAGCTCAAGTGGTCTAGATGTTGACAAAACGTTTTTAGCGGGATGAGTACTAGCAACTTGTTTTCCCGCTTGACAAGCACTACAAAGTTTATTCTTTTCAAACTTTACATTTTTCATACCTAAGATCAAATCTCTTTTTAAAAATTTGTTTAATTGATGCATCCCAACATGAGCCAAGCGACGATGTCAAAGCCATCCCAAAGAATTTTTAGCAACCAAACAAGTTGAAATGCAAGAATCTTTTGAACCGATATCCACCAAATACAAATCTCCATATCGAAAACCTTTGAAAATTAAAGACTTGTCTTCTAGGCTTTCAATGATAACACCATTTGGTTCGAAAATGCATCTAAGACCCAAATCACAAATTTTTGCAACCGAAAGCAAATTGAAATTCAAAGATTCAACAAGTAATACATTTGAGATGGAAAGGTTGTTTGTGATTGCGACTTTACCTAACCCAATTACCTTTCCTTTGCTATAATCACCAAACGTGATTTTATCAATGTCATTGCAACCATTCTCAAATGAAGAGAACCGACTTCCATCACCGGTCATGTGTTGGGTGCATCTGCTATCAAGCACCCAATGCCACCCGCCGGTTTTGTAGTTCACCTAAAAGAAGGGTTAGACGCTTTTAGGTACCCAAACTTGCTTGGGTCCTTGAAAGTTAGCAACAAGGGTTTTTGGAACCCAAATTCCCTTTTTATGTTTATTTTGATAAGGTAAACCAATGAATTTTGCAATTACTTTTCCGTACTTTGTTTTCTTTAGCATGTAATGGGAGTGATACTTATTTTCTTTAGCTCTAGAAGTTGAGGGGCAATTTTCCGGCACATGATCTACATCATGACATTTGTGACAAAACATATTAGTGGCCTTAACAAATGTCACTTTAGTACTCAACTTCTTTCTTTTGTTCGGTTCATATCCTAAACCTTCCTTTCTAAATGAACATCGCTGCTCACTAAGAAGTTTGTCTAAGATTTCTTTTCCTTTAAAGCATTTTGCTAATCCTAGATTTAGTTTTTCCACTTGTGCCTTAAGTTCCAAATTTTCTAAAATCAAGTTTGAGTTGTTACCATCAATTTCATCACAAGCATTTTCATGATTAATTTCTAAAGCATTACAAGTGATTGATTTTGGATGAGAGACAATATGAGATGATTCATCTAGAATATCACATGTAATTCCTATTTCACTAGTTTGTTTAGAGTCAATAATTTCATTAACTAGAAGTGCCTCGTGCGAGTCATTTAGTTCTGCATATAACTCACTAAGTGTTGAATATTCTTTCTTAAGCATTTTTTTCCTTAGTTATTCTACCTAATGCCTCATTTAATTCCATAACCATATCAACAAGGTCCTCATAAGAAGGTTTGAGATCCGATACCTTAGCATCATCACTCGCCATAAGACACAATGATGACTTGTCTTCAAGAGAAGTGGCCTCTCCGATCCGGAGTACCATTCACCGATATAGGCTTGGCCCTTGCTTCTGTTGTTATAGAACTTTTTGAAGAGCTTCTTTTTACCTTTTGGCCCTTCACCGTCATCTTTCCTCTCATGTGGTCTTTGATGATCACCCTTCTTATTTGGACATCTTGAGGCAAAATGTCCCTTCTCATTACATTTGTAGCATGTAATGTTCTTGAATCCGGTCTTCTTATGCGGTCCTCGCCTTTTGTCAAACTCAAACCCCTTTTTGTTGATCTTGTTTAGGAGCTTCCGGGTTTTTCTCACAAGAAGAGCTAAATCACCATCGGAGCTTTCATCCGAACTATCCATCTTAGCTTCCTCGACATTCGCTTTAAATGCCAAGTTTTTCTTCTTTGATCCGGATGCTTCCACAATTCCTTTCTTCTCTTCTTTTTGCATTTCATGGGTAATAAGAGTACCCAAAAGCTCGGTAGGAGTTGTGGATGTGAGATCACCATTGATAAGTACTATCACAATTGTATCAAAACTCGATGGTAAAATCATAAGCATTTTACGCACAATATCAATATCGTCAAATTTTGTACCTAAACCTTTGAGATCATTGATTAATAGATTGAGTCGAGTATACATGTCACTAACATTTTCAGATTCAAGCATGAAGAAGGAGTTGTATTCTCTAGTTAATTTAATTAGCTTAGCTTCTTTGACCTTAGATGTACCTTCATGAATTACTTCTAAGGTTTTCCACATTTCATAAGATGTATCAAGATTACTAATGCGATTGAACTCACTTAAGTCAAGACCATTGAATATGGCATTTTTTGCTTGAGCATTTGCTTGAAGGTTTTTCGCTTCTAGAGGTGTGAGATTTTCTAAATCAATTGGAGCTCTAAAACCATCTCTAGTGACCCTCCACACGTCAAGACTAATGGATTCTAGATAAACCGCCATCCTAATTTTCCAATAGCAATACTTGTCACCCTTGAAGAAGGGAACCTTTCCATTATAGTTTTCTTTGATCGTCGACATCCTCTCCCTAGACGGTTAAGCCTAAAATGAGAGACCTAGCGCGCTGATACCACGTGTTGATCGAAGGATGCCGACTAGAGGGGGGGGTGAATAGGCGGTTTTTAAAATTTTACTTTTAAACTAGGGTTTAACGATCTAAGATTGCAATAACAAACTTCTAAAGATATGAAAGACAATTCAAGATGAGTTTTGCAATATCTAGAAGATTAAGAGGAACAATTCAATCTTAAGAAAATAAAGCAAGTAATAGAAATAACCGAAGAGATCGAATTTTTCCCGAGGTCTCGGAAATTTGCCGATTTCCACTAATCCTCGTTGAAGCACTCTTCACTAGAGCTTATGCTTCGATTTCACTATGGGTAGCCCTTCTCCTCTCCGGATAGGCGAGCTCCGAGCCTTTACAACCAATCGCCGGGTCTCTCCGACACACCGTCGATGGAGAGATCGCCGGACCTCCCGGGTCGTCTAGGTGACGGCAATCACCAAGAGTAACAAGCCTAGCACCTTGCTTGATCAACCTCAAAGCTTGATGAACACAATGCAAATGCAAGAAGGCTTGGAAACAACTTCACTCAACTAGCACTCAAGGTTTTGTCAAGTTTTGACTCCAATTGCTAGAGAAAGAGTGAGAGAGAGTTTGCACACTGTTGTACAAGGGTTTAGAGATGTATTTCGTGTGTATGTGACATCTACAACAGTGGTCTATTTATACTCTCAGCAAAAACGGTCGTTTTCAAGAAAATTGGGCGAAACTTGTACTGGCCGGACATTGTCCGGTCACTTCGGACATTGTCCGGTCAGTACAAAAAACTTGACCGTTACTCACGTGTAATTCGAGTGTCAATAGCCGTTTGAACCAAAATGTGAAGGCCGGGACAAATGGATTTGTCCGGACAAAATGTCTGGACAGATGTATTAGTCTCTGTTGACACTCGAAATAAAACACTCCAAATATTTGTATAGGCCGGACATATGGGATTTGTCCGGACAAATACATATGTCTCTGTTAACACATGCATTTTCAATAGCCCAGACTTTGTATTGGCCGGACATTGTCCGGTCACTTCGGACAAAAGCCTCCAGACAAATACATTTGTCTTAACTTAACGTGCCGTTAACATTTGTATTGACCGGACATTGTCCGGTCACTTCGGACAATGTCCGGCCTTCATCGGACAGATGCACCGGACAAATGTATATGTCTCTGTAGCAAGTTTTGCAATGTTCAGAAGTTGTTTGTATTGGCCGGACATTGTCCGGTCACTTCAGACACTGTCCGGCCAGTACAAAACGAAAACAGAAATTTGAATTTTTTTTACTCAATTTTGATTTTAGGGTAAATGCAAATGCAAATATGCTTCTAAAAATTTCAAGGTTGATCAAGAGACTTGTGCTAAGACCCCTCTTAATAGTACGACCATCTAACCTAGAAATTTTCAAAACAAGAAGGCGCTAGGTTTAGATATTTGTACTCTTGTCGAGATTTTCGTCGTTTTCGCTTCATAGAGTCTTGATAGCCTTGCTTTGCTCTTCCTTGATGCTTTCTCCTCTGATTTTCCTGAATCTCACATACAGAGGTTAGTCGCAATCTTACGGATGTCATTAATCACCAAAACCCTAATTAGGGCTCAAGATTCAACAGCTATGTGACGCTATACTCAACAACTTCCAGAATTGCTATCAGAAGCCTTGAAAAGAGGACGACCTCTATCATCTTCGCCAGACTTCCACTGAGACTCTTCGGCAATTTGTCAGAAGGTTTGTCGGGGTGAGGAATACCATCCCGAACATATCCAACAATTCCGTGATTAGGGCATTCAAACATGCCGTCCAATACCAGAGATTTACTAAAGATCTACTTATCCACCCCCCTCGATCAGTAGCCGACCTCTTCAACATGGCTGATCGTTATTCCGACGCGGCTGAGGCCGTGGAATGGAATAGGATGGCGGATAAGGGAAACTTACCACCTCAGCCATGTCTGAAAGACGACAAGAAGGAAGATTCAAGCAAGAAGCCAGAATCATCATCAGGCGGGAAATCCAAGAAATCCAAGAAAAATCAATGGGGACAATACAGGGAGGTCGCAGTTGCCGAGAAACCGCCACCGGGAAAAGGTAACAAGCCTCCATTTAAGAATTAAACTTCTTTTGGTAGCCGCAATAGTGACTAGCCGGGAAAACAAACTAATTCGCAGGGAAGCAAGAAGTGGTGTCAGCTCCACATCTCCTCAAGACACGATCTCAAGAATTGCAGGAACTGGTTGAAGCAATTGGACGACTTTTACCAGGGGATTGGACCGATGCCAACTTTACCTCCAAAAGAGTAGACCTGCGGGATTAGAGATGCCGACGGACTATGAAGGTCTTATTGCAGGGCTACGGGCAGCTAAGTTCCTCAGAGTCCGTCAGTTAGTGGTGAGGGGAGACTCACAGCTAGTCGTAAACCAGGTAAACAAGGAGTACAGCACCTCCGATGAGACAATGGCTCATTACCTGGGGGAAGTGAGGTGTAACATCCTGAGTTTTGGAGTGAAAAGTTCTTTCTTAAAAATCATGCATGCATATGTCTCTTCTAGATCAGCCAAATCAGCCTCAACTTTATTCTGTTCTAGCCCTAAAATCTCTAAAATCTATCCTGTGACGCCAAGTCAAGATCTGACTTTCCAGATTTGATCTATCAGTTATTCTCAATCTAAAAGCCTTCAGAACCCAGATCCAATTCCATCTCTAACTTCCAGATTTTTCAACTCCTTTCTGTTTTCGAAAACAGAATATCTTTTATTACCTAAATACCCTAAGTTTCAGAAATTCAGATTTAATCAAAATCTTAGCCAAGTTCAGACCAGATTATTCTTGGATTATGATCAAGGGTATGCCAATACCTTAATCCAAAAAGTTGGCAGCCAGATTTCACCATCTAAACCTTTTTCGCAAATCAGTCCAAGAGTTATTGCAAATTAGTCCTTTACCTGATATCTGGAAACCCAAAAAGGCTAAAATCTCCAGATTAACTTCAAACTCAAAATCTCTTCAGCAAATCTTTTCTAAATGCTATTTGTCACAAGTTTCTCTTCTGTTCAAATTCCAAAATCTTATCCTAAATCCCAGAATTCGAAATCAATTGAAATTCAGATTTCAATTACCCTAGAATACCCTATTTTCAGTTCATATCAAAAATCATCCAAACATTTCAAATTTTATCTTCAATCAGTGCCAAATCATCTGTTGAATCAAGTTTGCCAAATCAGCAAAATCAAAATCAGATCAAACCTTCCAAATCTTCAGATTTACAGATAAGTCCAAATCAAGAATTGGAAATTGCAATCAGGCCCTAATTCGACCTGGGCAGCAGCCAGTTCACGACCAGAGCCTCGCTGTGCGTTTGCCCCGTGTTCGCTCGCCGCCGGCCACGCCTCGCTTCGCCTGAGCTCGTGCTCACTTGAGTTGCATGTGCACACGTGTCCACGCCCCAGCCATCGCCGTGGCAGTGCCATTGAACAACACCTGCTTCTGTGCGCGACCAGCAGCAACCATTGTCAGCATCTTCTTGCCACGTTGCTTGCTTCACCAGCCCTTGTCGCCACCGCCTTGCACCGCCCGACATTGTTGAGTCCCGATGTAGCACAGCTTTGCCTCGCCAGTGCACAGTTGCGTCACCGCTCGCCGTTGTTGCATCTGCGCCCGGCAACTCATGTCAACTGACACCAATTTAATGCTGTTTAATCCTTGCAAGCTTCGCCCACTGATCTATTTAAGCCACCAGTACCTTGTATCATTTCCTCTTCACCAGAACTTGATCAATTTTCCAAATCTCTTCGCTGTCGTCGTCTTCTCCGGCGAGACCAGCTCGAGGCCTCACGGTGACAGCACGCTATACTGCATCTCCTACCAAATTAACAGCACCAGTGAGTTCCTCTCATCTCACTTATCATGCTGTATCATTTAATTGCTCACCGGTGACCTCTAACGCCGGCGATCACCGGAAATTCCCGATTGCCCTGTTCCGGCAATGCAGGCCAAATTACTTCGAATTAGCTCTCGATCCTGTGAAGGAAGATGATCAGTGACCCATTTCCAGCAAGCCTGTGTACTTAGATCTCCAGATTGAGCTTCCATCGAAGCTTTCCCCAATTTTGAGCTTCTCCAGAAACCGGCGATCGTCGCCAGGCTTCTCCGGCCATCCTCCGGCCAAATTGATCGTGCAGGTGACTTTCTCTTACCCTTCTATCACTTCCTGAGCTTGGAATTAAGTTCATTCGACCTGTATCAAAAAGCCCCAAATCTCATGTCGTCTTCTCCGGCGCAGTTCACCGGAAATCCTTTCCCGGCCGTTTCAGCTTGATCCACTTTGTCATTCAGGTGTGCCTCAACTTCCTGAGCATATTTGTCTTCTAGCTCGATCTCTGAAACTGCCCAGATTTCAAGTTATAGCCATGCCAAGATTTTTGTCCAGTGGCTTCACTGTGCCGTGTCGCCACCACACTTCTCCTTTGAATTTCATCATCTTCCAGCCATTTTCAGCTTTGGATCCTGTTGAATGATTTGTTCCTGTTATCATTGCCTACCTCCCAGACAAAGTGGTGCATCATTTGGAGCCCTAGATCAAAAGTTATGCCAAGCCCTAGTTTCTGGCCATGTCAAGATCAATGCCAGACTATGTCAGTCAGTGGCATTAGCCCTTTTCACTCCCTTCCAGATGTGCATTTTGGACATAACTTTGTCCCTTAGATTCCTGAGGTTGTGATCAGCATTTTCTTCTTCTATCACAACTTGATTTGAGCCCTTGAAATGCATGTTATGCTAAACCCTAGCTTTTGACACTATCTCAGTGCATGCCAGCCAATGGCATTGGCCTTGTTTACCCACTTTTGATTGTGCAATTTGAAAACCACTTTGTCCACTGAATTTGTAGAATTATGATCTACATTTTCTTCTACTGTCATAACTTGAGATAAGCTCTCTAGTTTTCCTTGAAGTTATGTCAGATTCTTGATCCGAATGTCAATCTGCTGACATTCACTGTTTTTGATCAAACCAGCCACAAAACTGTTGTTCTTATTGTAACCTTGAGATCCTAAGAGCATCTAACATCCATCCTTAGCCAATTCCTTGAAATCCTAGATCTCAACTTAGTTCAGCTTGCAATCTCAATTATCTCCAGTATCGTTCAGTCACTCTTGTAAAGCATATTTGCATATAGATCCTAAATCATTTTAATATATATAAGTAATATTTGTGTGTATTGTTTGGTTTGCCGTCGAGCAGATCCAGAAGCTGAGTTCGAGGACTTCGCTGTTGACCCGTCATCAACTGCTGTATCTTACGACGCGGAAGGCAAGTCGTATCCTTGGTCATCTTGAACCTATATTTTAAACGTTGCTAAAACATAACCTTGAATATAGATAATACTGCATGAGAAAGATTGAGAATGGTTGATTTATGAATTGGCAGTACTAGACTGGTTATCTGTGAAATGTGAAATAAACAAGTTTTGAGCCATGAACTATTATATGTATTTATATACTTATATTCATGAAATAAAACCCCTAGCCGTGACCAGAAAAATGGTATGGATGGCGGTAGCACTGGAGGTGCTAAACTGCGAAGGAATGCAGGCACTGAAGGTGCAGGGTTGTGGATGGTCTGGTCACTGGCATATAAGGACTAGAACCTTGTGTTGTGCGTCTAGTGGCATGAACAACGTGCTAACCGCAAGCCTGGTATGGGACAGGCCTGAACAAGTACTTATGTGGATCGCACATGACACCCCTGCTGGAATTGTGTAGTGATGCACGATAAACACGGAGAATGGCTCCCACACATATCACTGAAAGTGATCTCGCACGTTGATCCAGTAATGGAAACATATGTAGGGGTGGAGGTTAGGATACAACCTACCACAACTGTGTCTCGCGGAGAGCCACAGGGTCTGGGGTGAATTGTGAGTGAGACATAACAAAAGTTCTTGTTATCTCCACCTTGCCACTCACACATGGTTGTGAGGAGGGGTCTAATCATTTTGATAGGATGGGCTTGAAAGTGGAATATCTTGCGGGTAAATTGGTACCTCTCTGCAGAGTTAAAAACGTATTCGAATACTCCGAGCTCCCGGGTTTTATAGGAGTCTGCTACGGTGGATTAAATCCACAAGGGTGTGACACAAGTACTATTTTCTAAATAAAATATGTTTAATCACGATTACCCAAATGACATGTGTTGTCATGATAAGGAGTGCTGCCGTGGGCTGTCGTGTGTCGACGTGTCGCGGTAGTGCTATAATCTAGTGAACATGAATGATGATGTTATATTATGAAAGGTGCTGCCATGAGATGAGGTATGAAAGTAAAAGATTATTTTATAAACATCCATAATTCTTGACTAGTCTAGGTTCATATCATCACTACTATATGTATCTACTCTTACCTATGACTTGTTGAGTATGTAAGTGCTCACCCTTGCAACCTACAAATCAGTAGATGGAGCGTTCAATGATCAAGATGAAGGCGTGGAGAACTTCTTGGATCCAGAAGAAGGAGCGTCAGTCCCGTCATTGCCCTGATGTGTGTTGTTTTGCCGTCCACTTCTCTTTGTGGGTGGGTCACCTATCTTCTGCTGTGTAGATGTTATTTTGCTAAACCATGTATGCCGTGAAGGCATTGTAATCTTCTTATGTAATATCAAGGCCAGCAGGCCACACTGCTTAACTATTTTGTAAGTGACTCTGTTGCAATGTGATATACTCCTGTGCTGGACTTATCCTGGGAAGTCAAGGGTATGTGTATGCTATGCATATATGGGACTAGCTGCAGCAAGCTAGGTCTCTACAGGAGTAGTCGTAGTCCCAGTTTCGGGGCGCGACATGAGGAGATTGGAAAAACACGTCAGTCATTTCGAAGTCCAACATATCCCGCAAAAGGACAATATCTCCCAGACCAATTATCTAAAATTGGGTCCTCACGCACCTCCGCTCCGGTGGGAGTGTTCATTGAACACTTAGAACATCCTTCGATCATGACTACGGCCGAAGATGAACCGGTGACAGCCTACGTCGCCAACCTTGGACATGAAGGAGATTGGACTCAACCATTGAGGGTCTATAGTGAACATGGGACCTTGCCCAAGGATGAAACAGAGAGTGATCGGTTAGTCAGGAAAGCGCGCTTGTATAAACTCATAGAAGGGGTTTTATACAGGAAGAGTACTCAAGGAGTATTCATGCGCTGCATATCTCAAGAGGAAGGCAAGTCCCTCTTGAAAGAAATTCATGATGGTGTATGTGGTGCGCACGCGTCATTTCGAGCACTGGTCGGAAAAGCTTTCCGACAAGGTTTTTACTGACCTTCAGCACTCGATGATGCCAAGCGTTTGGTAAAAACATGCCCGCAGCATCAGTTTCACGCGAGACAAGTTCATCAGCCCTTGTATACCTTACAAACTATCCCATTGACGTGGCCCTTTGTAGTCTGGGGAATAGATATTGTGGGTCCTATGCCCCAAGCGGTCAATGGGTACAAGTTTCTGTTCATAGCCATTGATACGTTTACAAAGTGGATTGAGGCTGAACCAGACAGCAACGTAACCGCTAAGGCGGCAAAAAAGTTCTTCCATAAGAACATCATCACTCGATTTGGTGTTCCAAGTCGTCTCATTACCGACAACGGTTCCCAATTTGTTAGTGGTCTCTTTTTGGACTATTGCGACAATGTTGGAACCAAAGTATGCTTTGCTTCTGTAGCCCATCCACAGAGCAATGGTGCTGTTGAGTGCGCCAACGGCTAGATATTACAAGGCATAAAGAAACATGTCTTCGATCGCCTTAAGGTGCGCTCGGGGGCTTGGGTAGACGAACTCTACTCCGTCCTATGGGCACTAGTACTACTTGTAGTTGGGCAACGGGTGAGACACCTTTCCAACTGGTATATGGAACTGAGGACGTATTACCAATGGAAATTCATATTGGCTTTGTCCGGGTGAATCAATTCGATCAGATTGATCAACTCGAACAGCCTACCCAAGATATAACCCTCCTCGAAGAAAAACATGATTGGGCGCTGATCAAGTCAGCAGTATATTTACAAGCCTTGCGTAAATAGCACAGCAAAAGGGTGTGGCCGCGTAGTCTTCATGTGGGTGACCTGGTTTTACAAAAAATACAAAACCAGTCTAACCGCAACAAGTTTTCTCCTCAGTGGGAAGGCCCCTATACTGTATTATCAGTACCATGGCCAGAATCGGCCCAACTAGCTATGGAGGACGGGAGAATCTTGAACAATACCTGGAACATAGATCAATTACGCAAGTTTTACGTGTAAGTTCCTCATTTCTTTTATCCTTTTCACTTAGCATGATTTGTTAAAAAATTGTGTGTACTTCTCTTTAAACTATGTTATCGTCCTTTTTCTCTTTTAGCCCACCCATAATCGAGTCACACTCAGGGGCTGGTCGCCAGTGACCATCTTACTATGATAACTTGGTCAGATTCGTGGGCCGATCTCATGGTCACATCCAGATAAGACATCCCTATATAAGCCATTTGTAAACACAAACGGGACTTACTGGTGTGTTTCTGATCATTTGAGTGGCTGCCTGTTCGTAATAAGATCTGGCATCATATAGAGGTCAGTACCGGTACGGTCAGATGATCATATCTCTGTTGAGACTTTTCTTTGTAAACCGTTTCTAAATGTATAAGAAACTCACTAGATATTTTTGGTTGTCAAAAACCAATATTTTTCCTGAAATTATAACACTGTGTCCTCAGTACTTATAATCTCAGGGGGGAGGGCTATGACAATATGGTCATAACATAAATAGAAGTTAAGTACATTCCTTTCAAATGAAAACCTAAGGCATGCATTTTTGCATAGTATAAATTGTATATTTGCAGGTATCAGTAAAAAAAATAGGGGAGTATTGTTTATTACAATAATTCAGGCTAGGCCTAGTTCTTTTAAGAGGTCTTCGATAAGAGGTCCGACCTCTTCGGATATGGCTTTGAACTGATTATCACTTGACCCAAGTTCAGATCGGGGCCATGGTAAAGTCTTAACTTGCACAGAATGGCAGAGGCGACAGATCTTACGTTGGTCTTCATTGCCTCTTCTTGCTGTCTTGTGTCTTCAGGGAGATACTCGAGAAGTGATTCAGCCTGCGCCGCGACCAAGGTAGCTAACTCACTGAAGCTAGGGTTGTCCTTTTGGGATTCAACCACATCAGCTTTGAGCAATGTAGCCACCATCTTTATCTTTTCGAAGATGCTTGATTGTGCACTACTGCAAGATAACATCATTGCCTTTAGGGCTTCATTCTCTTTGCAGGCAGTGTCAATCTGTGAACTTTGACGCTCGACGGTCCCCCGAAGATCATCTCTCTCGGGAAATAAGGCTTATTTGATCCTCTTGTGCTACATGAATGCAGTAATCGATTTTACAGCAGTTTGTGTAATGAAATAATCTCTTTTGGTCGGAGTTCAACTTACAGGAAAGCTTTGACTGTGCCTTTTGTAGTCCCTTCTCCAAGGAAGAACACCTCGCAGCTACAGCCTCCTCCTGTTTTTCTTGATCAGCCATGCTCTTATTCATAAGGGCGTTTTCTCTGCGACAGGGAAGGCCATAGATGCATTTAGATGAGAATCCAAATTGATATGAACAAGGAGCATTATTCTTATTGTTGTAGCCAGTTGATCTCCCGTTGTGCATCTTCAACATGCAGTAGGAGGTGACTCTTGTACTCGGTCGCTGCTCAGGTTAAATCCTAAACTACAATAATGTATAATTCTCCGAACTTGGATGTTCCTAAAATTAAGCAAGTTCAGGAGTGAGAATAGAGTTTCACTCACTTCTATGAAGTTGTTGAAGGAACCATTCTCAGGTTCAGCCGAAGCCTGAGCCTCAAGGCTTGTTTTTCCCTGAGTCACAGGGGCAGCAAGTGATTCCTCTTGCTGACCTACCCCCGTGGTCGGGATAGCGATTTCCATCTCCTGAGTTCGGATGTCCGCTATTATTTCCTCTACAATGGCCTGAGAAAATTCCTCAGCCATTGGAGTGGGACCAATCTCGCCCGCGACCTCGATGGTAGTTGATGCACCGATGATTATAGAGGTCGTCGGGGCACTACGAACAGGGTCCCTGCACTTGACTATATCATTACTTAGAATGCCTCTTGTTAGTGATACATAATTAACACGGGAGGGTATGTTTACTTTATGCGAAAACCCATCCAAGGTTTGGGTTTTGACGATGAGCTCTGGGGAGAGAGAAGCCCACTGGGTGCCCCTATTGAAGCTTCATTGACACTTGTTCGTGTTTTTCTTCTCTTAAACAGGACAGTGTCTTCTCCTCCTTGCACGATCACAATATAATGGGTGTGTGTAGAAAGGGGGAAATATGAAGACTGTGAAGTATTGGCCACAGCGGTCCTTTCGATCATTAGAGGAGGGATTATCAGCCCGGGGGCTTCGCAAACCTCGGGATTGGGCATCTCCTCTGTGACCATAAGATCTTCAGTGGCCACAGGACCTTGAGCCGCTGTTTCAATCCCCATAATGGGGGACGAAACTTCACCAATATGGGGAGAGGTGGGCCTCTCTGGAGTGTTTATCTCCAGAGGGTTTGTCGCTTTCCTCTTGCGACAGATGAGAGGAACTTCGTCTTCCTCATCCTCGCTCCCCTCACCCTGTACAATCAAAAAATGATTTGTATTCGTAGTTGGGGGCACACGGGGCACAGAAAATCTTATCGCGGTCTTTCTCGCGGTTGTGGTTTTCCTCTTCGAAGAGGCGCCTCCTGGGATCTTTTTGGATTTCTCAGGAGCTGGCTCCTTCATCTTTGGAGGGGTCCTTTTTGCCCTCTTCATCACTGACACCCAGAAGGTCTGGCGTCATCACCAGGATGTTTTGTCTTGGTAGATCACCCTTTCAGCAGCTGCATCATTTCAAAGATTTGATTGGATATCCAAGAAACTTACAGCATGATCTCGAACAGATTTTACCCAAAGAGGTTACCTTTTGACGCTCCTGTTTCAGATCGTCACCAGCGTTTATCAAACTTGGAGGACACGGTGTCCCCTTAGCTCCTTCTGTTGTGGCATTGTATGGTCGCAGAAGGTAGTTTGTCCATTTTTCAATCTCGGACAAAGACAGAACTATGCCACAAACAAACAAATTACTTGATACGCCCTTTTCATCAGTAAGGAAGTATGGTGGACCAAATGACATACCAGTGTTATAATCCAAGGTGCTGTCTACCATGGACTCCACCTCCCAAGCCGGATGTGCCCTCTCACGCAGGAGACTCATCCTATTCTTCACAAAGTCGCGGATGATATCACGCGCAGTTAAGCCCTGTTGGACTAAGTGAAGAATGGCTTGTGCTTGCTTCTTCAACTCTTGATCCAGGGTCGGAGCGGAGTCCATTTCATTGTCTTTCTCCGGTCGGGTGTTCTCAAACCGGAGGCCACTCACTGACGGATGGTTGCAATAGAACCATTTCTAGTGCCACCAATGCACCGAATCCCGCAAAAGAAGAAAGGGGTATTCTTTCTTCTCCCTGATGTTGAAGTATATGCAGCTAGCGGCATTAGTGCTCTTTGACCATGCCAAATAGTAGAAACGTCGGAAGAAATCCATGCTGGGCGTCACTCCGACGAAAGCTTTGCACAGATGTTGAAAAATCACCAAAATCAATATGGCATTAGGGTGCAGGTTCACCAACTCTAAACTATAATGCGCTAGAACTTCTTGCAAGAACTTGCTCTCGAGAAATCGGAACCTGCAGCGCAAGAAATTTTCAAAAATCACCAACTCGCCCTCTTGAACGACTGGGGTTTCTTGGTCCTTCTCCACTGGCCGCTAGTTGATTAGCAGCCGTGAAGGAAGGATCTCCTCTTTCTCTAGTGCTATCAGGCTCTCTTCATTGTGATGGATCGATCGGCTCTAGGACGCCATTGCCAATAAGATCGCAAGAAGGGCGACGACTTTTTTGGAGGCGATCGAAGCAAGGACTGCAAAGAGGGTTTTGTGCGGCAAAAATGTCTAAGGCAAACAAGGGTTTTGGTTGTGAGACTTCTCCAGTAAGGTACCTTTTCCATTTATACGCCCAAGACAACCCTTCACCAGGTGAATTATTTTATTTAATTCCTCATAACGGGTGTCTTGCCTATTGGAACCCGTTATCTTTACCTTGTTATGAATTTGAAGCAAAATGTATCTGTTATACCATTATTAAATATCATCTTACTTCATATTCGGGGCTATGGTACAAGGGAATTATCTTAGCACTATCACGATTGTAATGTCTTTCTGCGATCTAAGTATTGACCTAAGAACGGTCTCAAGACTGCCTTGTGATCACAGTGTTCTACTACGACCTTAATGACTTGAGACCGAAGTCAAAATTCGGTTTCGAACAGAAGGGTTATTCTCTGTGTATGTTTTGATCGTAGACATATTTTCTCTGTCATCATTTTTTCACATAGAGAAGTTAAAGAATTCTAAATTGGTGATTATAAGTTATTCGTAATCATTTATAAAAGTCAAGTATATAAAGAAAAGGAATTCTATTTCTTTCAATCTTTGCATGCAAAAGGGATACAGGCGATCAGAGCATCGACCTGATCCGAGAGCAATTTACAAAGCTCTCCAAGAGAACTAGCAATAATTCTAAGCCTATCTACATCATCCCGTAGTAAAGGAGTGCTACTGTTCCTTATTGTATCGGAGAGTTCTCGCTGTTGCCGAGTGTAATCTCTCTCTGATAGGAACCTGCGTGCCTCTTCGCGGGAGCCATCATAACATTCTGCCAGATGCAAAATGGCAGAGGACATTTCCTCAGTACACTTCTCTAGCGCCTCTTTTTCTTTTTGGAGAGTTTTGCACAAGGCTACACTCTCACCAAAAAGAGCCTGGGCTTCAGCAGGCTGATTGTTGGGGGCTCCAAAGGATTTCATCTCCTATACTCACATGGGTTAGTTTTAACAAGATAAAACAATCAACAGAGAGAATCAAGATAATTACCAATCCTCCAGAAGTGGGATGGTTTGAAGGATTGTTGTGGATCTCCAAAGGTGGAGATGAAGATGCAACTGGAGGGGTTGCAAGGGGCAATGTGGTAGCCCAGGATTCAGCACCCTTTAGAATCTTTGCTACAGTTCCATTGGAGGATCCTTCATCATTTCTGAATCTCTTCTTTGGAGGAGGTAGTTCATCAGGCATCTGTGGATTCCAAAATGCATTTACTTGGAAATAATCATGTTATGAAAGAAAAGTCTGTATCCGGGGTTCGACAAGAACTTACTTTCTGAAGGTCTTGATCGGATTCATTACTTATCTTTTCTTCTTCCTCATCGCTCTTAATTTCAATAACCTCATTGGGATTTTGGTCCGCCATCGAGGTAGAAGCAAAGAGGAAGATAAGAGACAGGAAGATTTGAAAGTAATTTCCTAAAGGACTTAGCCACAAAATTGTGATTCTTAAGAACTAAGAGGCTCTACTATTTATAGAACCAGAGGTGACGGTTCATTTGCTCGGGTGCCTCGGGTTTTTAAAAGCGCACTACTGGCTTCAAAGGTCAATAAATTCATGATTACTGTCAAGAAAAACTTATATTTTTTCTTAGTAAATAAACCGCCATCCGGCGGAATAGTGTTGAGGAAGTTGAAGCGTCGGGTTTCATAATTCGATGCAAATTTAATTTGAAGTAAATAAGTCTCTTCATTTCTTCAAATTTGGCAGCTAGCTGACGAGGATTATCACCCGAGCTAGTTAGATTAACACATGTCGATTTTGGATCCGATATGTGCCAATGTGTAGCCACTATGGTCATCCCTGGACGTAGTGCAGATTTATGATTGACGAGGATTGACACCCGGGTCACTTCTAATAAAACTCTTGGTTCAAGACAAGTTCGAACCAGACATGTATTTGGTTCAATGCGAACTCAAGCTATTTCTGAGGGGCATCACCATGAGGTCGCAAGCTTTACGCGATCAGGTTGCGGGTTTTGTGCGATCAGGCCGACAGCTTTGTGCGGTCAGAAGTTCGTATGCTATACGCAGACTGGACTGAATATCTGGGATGTTGCGCGGTCAGCCCATATTCCGCGGTCAGAACATTCTCGACCAAGGTGCTTGGAGTTTGTTCGGTGTCGTGTCTGCCACGACTGTGACATCACCTGTGAGGAGCCCAGCTCGCTGCAGCTGGCCTCATACATACATACCACTGACTTCCCAGGATAAGTCAAGCACAGGAGTTCATTGCAGCAGAGTAACTTACAAAATATCATTGATAAACAGTATGGCCTGCTGGCCTGATACAACAAGAGTAATATAATGCCTTCACGGCACAAATGGTCTAATTAAAACAAAAGACAACTACTCGGCGGAAGCTAGGCGAAACCCCCACAGTCGTAAGAAGTTGACAGCAGAACAACACATATCAAGGCCCTGGCAGAACTGGCTCTCTTCCTTCTGGATCCACGAAATCTTCCAAGCCTTCGTCTTGGTCATGAAGCACTCCATCTATTGTTGATAAGTTGCAAGGGTGAGCACTTACGTACTCAGCAAGTCATAGGGAAGGTAGAGATACATATAGTATAAATGACATGAACCTATGCTATTGGGGAAAGAGTGAAGGGTTTTTCTCAAAATACATTTCTTTCTCATTTCTTATTCAACTTCCAATCATACTCATGGCAGTAAATAAATCATATTGATGGTGATACATATACCCCATATCCAAGGCGATATCTCCTCATATCACATTACTTTTATTCAAGCCTTTCAATCTTATACTCATAGCAGTATTTCATAAACTTAGGGCATAAACCACATGCCTCTTAATTATCTTATGCTTAAGGCAAATCCACATGCCTCTTAGTTATCATATGATCTCTATATTATGGTATTACCGCGACACGTCAACACATGACAGCCCACGGCAACGCCCCTTATCGTGACAACACATGCCACTTGGGTAATCTTGAGCTAACAAATTTTAGTTTAAAAAAAATACTTGTGTCACACCCCATGGATTTAATCCACCGCGGCATACTCCTAAAACTCGGGAGCACGAAGTATTCGAATACATTTTTAAACTCTGCAGAGATGTACCTCTTTTTAAATCCACTTTTTCACTCGACTTCCAAGTCGGGCCAACTCCATGCGACTTATACGCATGTGACAAGGCCGAGATCACACAACGTTTTTGCAGTCTAGTATTAACAGTATCCCTGCCCGGTAAATGGACAATACCGTCCCAAGTACCGTTGTGGGTCCTCCCCACTGCCTTACTTCCTAGCCTGGGTCTATGTTCCCGCAGGACACATAACCTCTTTTGATTACAGTCGCGCACGACTTAATCTGGCGTAGGGCGTCTTCCTTCTTTACACCTTATCCTCTCATAATTTTTCTGATCTCACATCACTCATGGACGAACTGCGTCCCACCAGTTTCCACGCGAGAAACCGGATCGACAAGCCATGCAGGGAACTGATAATACTAAGAAAGCTACTAGGTTGCGCCTGTCCCATACCAGGTAAGTGGTTGGTACGTTTTTCATGCCACTAGACGCATAACACAAGGTTCTAGTCCTTACATGCCAGTGACCAGATCATACCACAAACCATGCACCTTCAGTGCCTGCACATTCAGTGCAGCCAAGCACCTCCAGTGCTACCACCATTCCATACCAAAATACTAGTCACGGCTAGGGGTTCTATTTCATGAATATAAATGTACATGTTTATACCTTTATTAGTTCATGGCTTGCTATCTTAACAAGTTCACATTCATCAAGTATTCAATCAATCACTGCCATAATATCATTGATCTCAACATATGCAATATTAATGAGATATCTACTCATGGAATAGCATAGCAATTCATAAAATATAGGTTCAATATGATCAAAGTATGACTTGCCTTCCGCGTCGTAAGAAACAGCAGTTGAAGTCGGGGCTGCGACGAAGTCTTCGAACTCGCACTCTAGCTCTGGACAAGGATCCAACAAGCAAACAGGCATTACAAACAATCCTACTCTTACTAATCCACTTATATGCGAAAATGCAAGGAGAAATACTTAAGCGATACAAGATTTGAGAGTTCAGGGAAACGATTAGGGTTAAACTGTGGAAACCAGGGTCAAGGGTTTACAAGGTTCCAAATGTGCCAAAATATCAGAATGATATCAAGGCTGCGGCTGGTTCGCTCAAAAGCAGCGAATGTCTTTAGGTTGACATTTGGTTCAGGGCATCGACATAGGGTCGATGGATGATAGAGGGCTCAACTCAAGTTGTGACAGTAGAATAAAATGTAAATCACAACATCAGGAGTCTAAGAGACAAAGTTATGTTCAGTTTGCATTCCCAGAAGGGGTCAAACTGGCCCAATGCCATTGGCTGACATAGGCTGACAATGCCCAAGAATGGCATTGACATGGTTTGAAAAGGTTCTAGTGGCCAAAATGGATTTTGATTCAAGCATATGGTGCACAAGGTAGTGGGGCAACTGTTTGACAAGGTAGTTTCTGGTTTGCATGACCAGAGGTGGGTGAACAGGGCTAATGCCACTGACTGGCATAGTTTGACATAGAGTTGACATGGCCAGAAACTAAGGTTTGCCATAACTTTTGATCTAGGGCTCCAAATGATGCACCACTTTGTCTGGTAGTTAGGCATTTGTAACAGGAACAAATGTCTCAATAGGATCTAGGGTAGGAGATGGCTGGAAAGTGATGAAAACCGGCAAAGAAGTTGACTGGCCTGGAGCACATGTAATATGAACAGTACATCAAACTAGGGCATATCTATATCTCACAATCTAGGTCGAATTAGAAGTCGTGATAGAAGACAAAGTTGCTCAGAATGGTCCAAAACATCTAGATGGCAAAGTTTCTAGGGCTGGATTGGCTGGATTTAGGAGATATTGGCTGGAGAAAAGATTAACTCAAACCTGATTTGGGCATTTCTGATTTAAAGTGATTGAACTCAATTCCTTGCTTGTGTATGGTCCTCAGGGTACTAGAATGCTACTGGTGAAGTTAGATTGGCTAGAGATGCACCAGAAAAGCTTAAACAGCAAGCTCAGTTCACAAGCAAAGTTCCAATTTGGGGTTTTTCATATTTCAGCAAATCTGTCGATTTTGGTTGCTTAGGGATGTTAAGCAAGGTCTAGTGAGCATATTTGATTACTAGCTCGAAGGTTGAATCGATCTGGTTGAGGATTAATTGCTCATCGGAGTTCTAGATGAAACACGGCGATTGCCGGTGACAGAGAGCATTTTAAACTAAATTACAAGCTTGGGAAGTATGAGGGAGATGAGAGACGCTCACTGGGGGTGCTGGATTGAAGAGGGAGGCAGTGGAGAAGCTTGGCGCCGAAGCTCTTTCTTGCTGCTCACCGGAGAAGAAGAAGACACGGTGGAGTGTGGCGATTTCTGGTGCTTTGCTGTGTGGTGAAGTTGGCTAAGTCCTGAGGGTTATTTATAGGCGATTTGGGGAGGCTGCAACGGCTGGAAATGCACGAGGAAGTGAAGCGGGCTGGAGGTGACAACTCGGCTAAATCCCGGCGAAGTGACGGCCTGCAGCTGGATTAGGGGCTTTAACCTGCTGCTCTGGTGGAGGTGAAGGCGAATTGATGTTGGGCTTCGGCATGGACTCCACGTGGCCGGGTTTTCCTGTCTGAAACGTTGCCGGTGGCGTGCACAATCGGGGAGGATCAGCTGGCCGTGAGGTGAGCCCGAGAAGATCCACAGTGTCAATCATCGAGCACACACGTGGCGGCAAGCAATTGGATGTAGTACTGTAGCTGGAGGTCGAAGCAACGACAACAGCTGGTCAAGTGAACAATAACTAGTCTATGCTACAGTGCTCGTGATCCATTCAACAGGCGTGGTCGAAGACAGGAGGTGGTCGCAACTTGGTGCTGTGGTCGATTTAAACGGCTTGGCTGTGAACAGGAGATGTGGTCGAAGTCGAGCTGAGTGAACAGTAGCCCGTGGTCGAACCAGGGGCCTGGTTGTGATGATTTTTGATGGGTTTTGGACTAAATTGCAAATCTGGTCTTAAAGAGGATTAATTTGGAATTTGATTCCATGGCTGAGTATAATGTTTCTATTAGTACCCATTTAGCTCAAATCTGGAGAAAGTTTGATAAGATTTGAGGGATTTCACCTATTTTTGAAAATAGGGTAAAATAGATCCGGATTTTGTCGATCTCAAATTCTGGTAGTTGGGGTGAGATTTTGAAGTCTGGACAGAAGGGAAATCTGTATCAAATAGCATTTGGGAGGTGTTCCCTGAAGAAATTCTGAGGTTGGAGTTGATTCGTGGATTTTAGCCCTTTTCAGGCTTCCAGGTAAACAGAAAAAGGACTTATTCGCAGTAAAATCTGGACTAAACTGCGAAAAGTGCTTAGATGAAACAATCTGGTTCCCAACTTTTTGGAGTAAGTTGAGGATATAGTTAGGAACATATTCCAAAAGATACTTGAGTCTGGATAGGGTTAAATCATGATAACTCAATTATCTGGAAACTGGGGTACTTAGGGTAAATCTGAATTTTTCCTGTTTTCGAAAACAGGGAGAGGCTTAGGTACTGAGAGTTAGGGTCAGAATTTGATCTGGCTCCTGAAGACTTTTATCTTCAGGGTAACTGGTAGGTTAAATCTGGATGGTCAGATCTTGATCTGGATCTAGAGAATAGATTTGGAGATTTTTAGGGTTTGGGAGAGATTAGAGTTCAGCTGACCTGGCTACTACTACAGAGATACATGCATGCAAGATTTTATGCAAAAACTTTTCACCCCCGAAACCAGGGTGTTACATTCGGTTATCTTTATACCAGGATATTCCAAGCATCCCGAAGATTCCTCCACGTTGAAGACCAACCGTCAGAGGTTATTATATGCGGTTATTCATGATTAACACGTGTTAATAACCTCCGTGGAAGTTAACAGCGGTTCTTCAACAACCGCATCCAACCGTTTGATGCCGTTTTCTTCATGTGACACCCTTTCGACCAATATAAAAAGGGGGCAAAGTACATCAAACGGGAGATCCGAGATTTTTGGAAGAACTAGACCCAAAAGATAATCAAGATACAAGATATCTCGATCACTCAAATAGTCAAGTCTACGGCTAAAATTAGACAATACTTACAAGTTTCCCATAGCTTCCTTTTGTACACTTATATAGGGAAAACTTTCACCTGTGAGGTTTTTTCCTTGTTAGTTTGTAAAGCTTTATTTCATATAGTGAAATCCTAACAGGACGTAGGGCTTTTACTCCCACCATCGAGGGCCCGAACCTGTATAAATTTCTCTGTGCTCTTGTTCACCATTGTTCAGCATACCTTCCCGGAGGGTCATCTTGAAAGGTCTCACAATTACAAATTTCGCATAAGTTCGGCTGAGGACCCCGAGTCCGAATCGTCGACAGCTGGCGCCCACCGTGGGGCCTTTCTCAAGGCGTCCTAATTGAAATTCGGAGGTTCGCCGAAACATGGCTGGAGCATATGATTCCGAGAACGATTTCGATCTCGAGGATTATGCCCATATACCAATGCCTTCTCCAAGCGATCCTGTTCCGATGGAAGAGGTTGACGAGGATTGACACCCGGGTCACTTCTAATAAACTTTTGGTTCAAGACAGGTTCGAACCAGACATGTATTTGGTTCGATGCGAACTCAAGCTATTTCTGAGGGGCATCACCATGAGGTCGCAAGCTTTACGCGATCAGGTCACGGGTTTCGTGCGATCAGGCCGACAACTGTGTGCGGTCAGAAGTTCGTATGCCATACGCGGACTGGACTGAATATCTGGGATGTTGCGCGGTCAGCCCATATTCCGTGGTCAGAACATTCTCAACCGAGGTGCTTGGAGCTTGTTCGGTTATCTTCATACCAGGATATTCCAGACATCCCGGAGATTCCTCCATGTTGAAGACCAACCATCAGAGGTTATTATATGCGGTTATTCACGATTAACACGTGTTAATAACCTCCGTGGAAGTTAATAGCGGTTCTTCAACAACTGCATCTAACCGTTTGATACAGTTTCCTTCATATGGCACCCTTTCGACCAATATAAAAAGGTGGCAAAATACATCAAACGGGGGATCCAAGACATTTTTCGGAAGAACCAGACTCAAAAGAATAATCAAGATACAAGATACCTCGATCATTCAAACAGCCAAGTCTACGGCTTAGATTAAACAACACTTACGAGTCTCCTATAGCTTTTCCTTGTACACCCTTACAGGAAAAATCCTCGCCTGTGAGGACTTTTTCCTCCATTTGTAAACCTTTTACCATACTTAGTGAAATCTCAACAGGACGTAGGGCTATTACTCCCACCATCGAGGGCCCGAACCTATCTAAACTCTCTGTGCTCCTGTTCACCATTGTTCAGCATACCTTCCCGGAGGGTCATCTTGAAAGGTCTCACAATTACAAATTCTGCATAAGTTCGGCTGAGGACCCTGAGTCCGAATCGTCGACAGAGGTCGAAGGCCAGAATCCTCCACAGGTTAAATCATCTCTCCAAGTCATGTCAATCGACCAGGAGGTAACTGGCACAAGGTCAGAACCCACAGAGGTTCTTAATGTGCTAGGTGATGAATCCGGCCCGTCATACGACCCCGCTGAGGGAAAATATGATGGTGACCCGGAAATTAGCCCAGGGAGGTTCGACCCTGATAACCTCCATCGTCTCTTTGATTTCGAGTCCGACTCGGAACAAACCGAGATGTTTTCCCCATCGGCGACCTCTCTCCCTAGGCAGTTTGCTGCGCTGTCGGAAGAAACTCCCGATCAACAGGCTGCCAGGGAAGAACAAGATCGCAAACAGAAGGAGGATCAAGATCTCGAGCAACAGAACAACGAACTACGCAGAACTGCCCTAGAGGCTCTTCAAGATGCGCAGGCTCGTTACGATGCTGCCCCGAGTTCTTCTCGACGGTCGCGTGGTCGTAGACGTGACCAGACTTCTTCTTTACCACCGGAGCATTTCCCAGTGGACGAAGAAACGATAACACCAGGTGCCCCTAGGAGAAGTACCCATGGTCGACTGCGATCTATCGCGGAAGTCATGCGCAATTTTCCTCCTACGGTCACGGATGCGCAAAGACCGGCCTTTTTCAGGATCCTGGCGGAAAGACTGGACGAGGTCGCATCCGAGGCGACCCCAACAGCCTCTTCCCGCTCAGTAACGGATTCCCGTGAACGGGATGATCCTCATTCTGGCTCTGGCCGGTGGAGTTACCCGCCGCCTGTACCGTCCCAACAGGACAAATACCGGCAAATGCAGGACTCTCATAGTAGGGATCGAGTTCCTATTCACTCTCGTTTGGGACCACTAGTAACCTCGCCATTACGTGAGGTTGCTCGAAACCCAACCGAAAGTCACAGGACGGTTCATGGTCCTTACATTGGTTGCAAAGCTTTCTCGCCTGGCCTACGAGCAGTCGTTTGGCCCGATAAGTTTCGACCAGGGGCCATTGAGAGGTTTGATGGAACTCAGAACCCATCCGAGTTCCTTCAGATCTATATTACTGCCATCCAAGCAGCAGGAGGCGATGACAAGGTCATGGCCAACTACCTGCCAACAGTCCTCGCAGGACCGGCTAGAACCTGGTTGTTTAATCAGCCTGAGGGTTCCATCTACAATTGGGAAATGCTATGCGATGCCATCCTCAGCAATTTCCAAAATTGTTACCAAAAGCCGGGTAGGGAGGACGACCTGCATAGGCTGCGGCAAACTTCGAGCGAAACACTTCGGCAGTTTGTCAAGAGTTTGTCGGGGTGAGGAATACCATCCCGAACATATCTGATGGCTCCGTAATCAGGGCATTTAAGCATGCCGTTCGATACCGGAGATTCACTGAAGACTTGCTTATCCACCCTCCTCGATCAGTGGCCGATCTGTTCGATATGGCTGATCGATATTCCGATGCAGCCGAGGCAGTCGAATGGAACCGAATGGTCGACAAAGGGGACCTACCGCCCCAACCAGGCTTCAAGGACGCCAGGAAAGAAGATTCAAGCAAAAAGCCGGAGTCTTCACCGGGTGAGAAGTCGAAGAAGTCGAAGAGGAACCGCTCTGGACAGTATCGTGAGGTCGCAGTCGCAGAAAAACCACCTTCAGCCAAAGGTAATAAGTCTTCATTTAAAAGTAAAACTGCCTCTGGTGGTCGGGATTTCGACCAGCCAGAAAAATCGACTAATCCGCAGGAGGGCAAGAAGTGGTGTCCACTCCACAACTCCGCAGGCCACGACCTCAAAAACTGCAGGAGTTGGTTGAAACAACTGGATGATTTCTACCAAGGAGCTGGGCCAATGCCAACCTTACCGCCTAAAGAGCAGGCGTGCGGGATTAGAAACGTCAACGGAGACGAAGAAATGGCTTACCAGGTACCTCAAAATCATGTTAATGTCATTTTCAGAGGTTCTTCCTCTTTCGTTTGCAAAAGGCAGTTTAAAACCTTTTGCCGAGAGGTTAACCAAACGGAGACATCCCTTGGCGAACCTCAATACCCCCGTTGGTCGGATATGCCTTTGACATTCGATCGCGCTGACTGTCCTGTGGGGCTAACCCGACCATTGAGGCTACCTCTGGTCATTACCCCAATCATCAGTAACGCGAGAGTCGAAAGGGTCCTGATTGACGGGGGAAGTTCCCTTGATCTTTTATTGGTCAAGACACTCGACGAGATGCAAATTCCTCGTTCGAAGATCAAGCCCATAATCCATCCGTTTTATGGGATAATCCCAGGCCCCTCCATGATGCCATTGGGACAAGTGGTCCTCCCGGTCACTCTGGGAGAACCAGACAACTTCCGAACAGAATTGGTTACTTTTGATGCAATCGATTGTGATTCAGCTTATAATGCAATCTTTGGCAGGCCGACTCTTGCTAAGTTCATGATGGCAACGCACTATGCTTATCATTGCGGGAAATTGCCTGGCCCCAAAGGTGTCATTTCGGTCCGAGGTAGTCGCAACGTGGCGCTCACGTGCGACCGGCTATCTTTGGAGATGGTTGATCAACTTCCCCTCCGGGACGCTCAGGTCGCCACCGTTGCCACCGATGCGATAAAGGCTGCTCCTCGACCAGATGAGAAACTCAAACAAGTTCCTTTGTACCCAGATGACCCATCCAAGACAATTCGGGTTGGGTCAGCCCTGGGTGACAAATGGGAACTCGACCTCGTTGCTTTCCTCCGGGCTAATGCAGACGTGTTTGCGTGGAAACCGTCCGACATGCCCGGTGTCCCAAGGGAAGTAATTGAGCACAGGTTAGCAATTCGACCTGGACAAAGACCAATAAAGCAAAAGCTCAGGCGTTTTACCACCGACCAACAGGAAGCCATCCGAGAAGAGTTAGACAAACTCTTACAAGCCGGGTTTATCCGCGAAGTGGATCACCCGGACTGGCTCTCTAATCCGGTCATGGTCCGCAAGTCAAATGGCAAGTGGCGCATGTGTGTCGACTACACTAGCCTCAACTCTGCCTGTCCGAAGGATGACTTTCCCCTTCCCCGCATTGATCAGCTGGTCGACTCCACTGCGGGTTGCAAACTGATGAGTTTTCTGGATGCCTACTCAGGATATCATCAAATTAGCATGACAGAAGACGATGAAGAGAAAACTGCCTTCATCACCCCGTTCGGCACATACTGCTACGTCAGAATGCCGTTCGGTCTCAAGAACGCAGGTTCCACATACCAGCGCTTGATGCAAAAGACCTTTCTTTCCCAGATGGGGCGTAATCTCGAAGCATATGTAGACGATTTGGTTGTAAAAAGTACCAAGAGATTGTCTCATTTGGACGATCTCGCTGAAACCTTCTGTAATTTGAATCGCTTTGGAATAAAATTAAACCCGGAGAAATGCTCTTTCGGGGTTTCTTCAGGAAAACTCCTTCGTTTCCTTGTGTGTTCCAAGGGCATTGAAGTTAATCCTGAGAAAATCAGGGCTATTGAACAAATGAGGTCGCCCTCGACCATGAAGGATGTTCAACACCTGACTGGTCGCATGGCGGCTTTAAGTCGCTTTATATCGCGATTAGGCGAAAGGGGATTACCTTTCTTCAAAGCCTTGCGGAAGCATCATAACTTTACATGGTCGGATGAGGCCGAAAAAGCATTCCAGGAGGTAAAAACATATCTATCCAGTCCGCCAATATTGGTGTCTCCTGACAAAGGAGAACCGTTGCTTCTTTACCTGGCGGCCACACCACACGCGGTCAGCCACGACTTCCTGGACCACAGGGGTGGAGCGTTCTTCGTTGGAAGCTCCTGCACCAGCTGCGACTTCAACCTCTCCAGAGGCGGTTGAAGAGCTGGGCGTCGTATTTCTTTGCCTGACATGAAGGACAATTTGAGCAGTTTTTATTTAAGATTATTACCAAATTTAAGGTTCTTACCTTATTTGAAATCCCATTCGCTCTTGGGATTTCTGGGAAAGTTCCCCTTGGGAAGAAGAACCGTCATCGGTTCTTGCCTTCCTTATGGTAAATAAGGCAGCACCCCCCTGGAAATGTCATGTTATAAGCATATTCTTAGGGAACAGGTAAAAACACATAGAAAGGTCTTTACCTGGGCCACCGGACTAACTGGTGGGGCTGCATCCGAAGGCCTTGGCGATTCCAGAGTTGCTGGGACCGTCACAGCCGGCCTTTGTTCATCTACCTCCTCCTCTGTCCGCGGAGGAGGAGGATTCTCCTCCCCGGAACCCCCAGTGGTCCCAGGGGGAAGCTCTCCTCCCTGTATGTACATTAACTTGTCAAATGTGCAGAAAGAGTCATAGAAGGAACGGTCGAAAAGATTCCTTACCTTGGTCGTCCCTTCAACCAGGGAAGCAGAGATAATTGACCCTGAAACCTCGGGGGCTTCAGGAATTGGAAGGTCACCTGCGACCACAAGATCTTCGGTGGTCGCAGGGTCAGCCATGGCCACCTCTTCGGTAGCTGTGGTCCCTACGGGACAGCTTGAGGCGTCACCAGCAGGGGACTCCCCGGTCCTCTTCCTTTTGATGACTAGAGGCACATCATCGTCCTCTTCCTCCTCGCTCCCCTCTCCCTGTACGACGAAGAAGTGATTCCATGTCGCGCCTGAAAAAGTAGAAGGAATGCGATATCTTACCGCAGTCTTTCTTACGGGACGAGGAATACTTCGTGAAGACCCCTCCCCAGGGTTCAGCTTGGTCTTCTTGGGGGCAGGACTCTTTGTCCTGGGTCTCTGGGAGACCTTCTTCACATTCTTCGCCGTCGGCTTCCGCAGAGAGCCGACATTTTCGCTTGGGAACGTCGCATCAGCAAACTTCCCTAGGAGCTGGTTCACAGTCCATTACAATGGATTAGCGCTGGACACACACAAGACCTGCAGAACCAAAGCCGGACAAGGAAATTACCTTTCGGCGCTCCTGTCTGAGGTCATCACCGGCATGAATCAAGCTCTGCGGGCGAGGTGATCCCTTAGGGCCCTCTACATCAGCATTGTAGGCCCTAAGGAGGGAATTAGTTCGCCTCTCAATTTCGGTTGAGGACAGAACTGTTCCCAAATTCAAGTCAGAAAACATAAATTTCAGAAATGACAAAGCACAGTGCTAAAAGGTTGACTACCTTCATTGTAGTCCAGGGTCCCATCCGCCATGGACTTGATTTCCCAAGCAGGATGAGCCCTTTCTCGCAGGGGGCTCACTCAGTTCTTCACGAAATCTCGGATGACATCCCTCGCTGTCAATCCTTGACCCACCAAGTGAAGAATCACCTCGGCGTGCTTCAGGTGCTCCACGCCCAGCGTCGGGGGAGCATCCAACTCGCTTGACTTCTCTGGTCGCGAGTTCTCAAACCATAAACTACTCTCGGACGGCGGAGAGCAGTAAAACCACCTCTGGTGCCATCCGTGCACCGAATCCCGCAGAGGTGGGGAGGGATATTCCTTCTTGTCCCTCAGCCGGAAGTAGATGCATCCGGCGGCATTGGTGCTCTTCGACCATGCCGAGAAGTAGAACCGTCGGAAGAGGTCCACACTAGGATATACTCCGACGAAGGCCTCGCAAAGATGCTGAAACACCGCCAGGATCAGCATCGCATTTGGGTGGAGGTTGATGAGTTCCCACCCATAATGTTCGAGGATGTCCTTTAGGAACCGACTCTCAGGGAATCGGAACCCGCAACGCAGATACTCCTCGAAGATCACCAACTCGCCCTCTCTGACGGTCGGGGTTTCTTGGTCCTTCTCCGCAGGCCGCCAATTGATCAGCAGCCGCGATGGAAGGATCTCCTCTTTCTCCAACGCCACCAGAGTCTCCTCAGAATGGTGGTTGGATCTGCTCCAAGATGCCATTTTTTGAGGAAGATCGGTTGAAAAAGTCGATGATTTTGTGGAAGATGAAGGCGAGAAGATGAGGGTTTTGAGCGGCGGGAACTCTAAGGGTTTTTCGCGGCTGAATAGCTTTCTCAAGAAGCTACCTACTGCTTTTATAGACTCGAGGAGTCACGCCTCTGTGAGTAACGTTCCACTTAAACGTCCTCTTAAATATTTTATTCATTTCCCATAATGGATATTCTATGATAAACCCTTTAAAGCGTTTCGGGTATTGGATCTGAAATAAAAAGACTTCTTTATTTCGGAAGCTGAAAGGGCCAAAACTTGAGAAGTCTGCTAAGGATTTTTGAGGGTTATTTACCTTTCTTTTTACTTGAACATTTTTGTGAAAAATATCATGTACTTCAAATTTTGACGTACTGATATATTCTAACTGGGTTATGGTTTGGTTAAAACCATGTTATTTAACTTCTTTTCTGATTGAAGTAATGGTCTAACCGAACGTTCGACTCTGGTCGCAATTCAGTTCTAACCGCGGCCTTAAGTCTGATCGCGGCATCAGGGCAGGTCACGGTGATCTTTTAAGGCGCAATTCTAATCGCGGAACTGAAATTTCCTATGTATGAATGGTCGCGAACTAAGCTTTTGGCCATAATTTCACACAGAAGGTATGAAGAATGTTCATGTGAATAAAAGAAACTTTATTTATTGCATTCTTTACATACAAAAGGGATACGATCGATAAAAGCATCGATATGTTCCGAAAGAAGTTTACAAAGTTCCCCAAGGGACATGTTGTTGTCAGTAGGATCTACACTGGCAACCCCCAGGGAACTAGCAACTACCCTAAGTCTATCTATATCGTCCCTAACAACAGACGCACTATTGTCCCTAATCAAGTCAGAGAGTTCTCGCTGTTGCTGAGCGAAGTCCCTCTCTCGACGGAAATGGTGCGCCTCTTCTCGGGATCGATCAAGACATTCTGCTAAACGCAGAATCTTCGAGGCCATCTCCTCGGTCTTCTTCTCCAGGGCATTCTTCTCTTCCAGAAGGGTCTGTCCGGAAGGAAGAGATGGAGCAGCAGAAGGCTGATCGCTGGAGCCTCCTACCTCATGCATTTTGCAAAAGTTAGTCATACTAACTAAAATTATCAGCAAAAAGGGAGAAGAATTGTTACCTGTCCCGGTGCATAACCCGTTGATACACCCATCTTGGGAGGAAGATCATCATATGGTGGAAGAGCAACATTCCCATCAGAAGATTGCTTCGCCAACCCAATATGGCAATCATCTGATCGAGGGATAGTCACCGCTTGCCGACCAGGATGTTGATCACCCAAAAGGATGGGAGAATTGGATGTGATGGGATCTTTCTCTAAGGATAAAGGCCTAACTTGCCGAGAGGCATGAACGGGGAGGGTCAAAGGAACTGAAGGAAGAAAGAAACTCGCTACGTTCTTCACCTTTGTTCCACTGGAAGATCCTTCGTCAACCTTGGGTTTCTTCCTTAAGGGGGACAGGACTTCAATCGTTTGAGGCCTTTGTTCGACAATTTCCCCTTCATCGCTCTCAATCTCGATGATTTCATGGTCTGCCATTGGGAGGGGTATATGAAAAGGAAGGAGGCAGGATAACAAGAAAAAGACTTAGGCGTGAGAGGGAAATTGTAGATCTTTGCATGTCCAGGGGTCTGGTATTTATAGCCACCAGGGCGACGATTCACCTCCCAGACACCTCGGGTTTCGTTAAGACATTTACAATTTTACCTCGAGATAAAAATATCTCTACGGCGCCATCATTGCCCGTCACGTAATGTCAGAACCCGTCTTGAAAAACCAACCGTTTTCACTTAGTGCGCCACTAAGTGGAGAAGTTAAAGGGCCGGGTTAAAAATCCAATGCACGGTTTTTTAAATTCGAAATAAACACGTCTCTTGGTTTTCTTCGAATTTGGGGGCTAGCTGACGAGGATTGACACCCGGGTCACTTCTAATGAACTTTTGGTTCAAGACAGGTTTGAACCAGACATGTATCTGGTGATGCGAACTCAAGCTGTTCTGAGGGGCATCACCATGAGGTCGCAAGCTTTACGCGATCAGGTCGCAGCTTCACGCGGTCAGACCGTAAGCCTTGCGCGGTCAGAAGTTCGTAGGCTATACGCGAACTACACATTCGGGATATTGCGCGGTCAGCCAATATCCCGCGGTCAGAACATCTGCCGATCAAGATACTTGAGATCTATCTATTCGGTTGCCCATACAACAGGATATTCTAAGTATCCCGAAGATTCCTGCACGTGGAGAATTGACTGTCAGAAGGTTAACACATGCAGTTATCCATGAATAACACGTGTTTAACCTGCGTGGAGGTTAAGAGCAGTTCCAAAAAACCGCATCCAACCGACCGTGCAACCGATTGATGCAGTTTCCCCCACATGGCACCCTTTCAAGCAGTACAAAAGGATGGCATGGAGCATCAATCAAGGGGGGGATTGAAACCAAGAGATCATCCGAAACATCAACAGAGAGATCGGAAGATCAAGAAATCCAAAATCATTTAAGTTAGCCAAGTCTACGGCCCACCTCATATAGCATTTGAGTAAGCCTTCTTTGGCTTATCCTTGTACACTTTTACAGGGAAAATCCTCGCCTGTGAGGACTTTTCCCTCCATTTGTAAACCTTTTACCACACTTAGTGAAATCTCAACAGGACGTAGGGCTTTTACTCCCACCATCGAGGGCCCGAACCTGTCTAAACTCTCTGTGTTCCTGTTCACCATTGTTCAGCATACCTTCCCGAAGGGTCATCTTGAAAGGTCTCACAATTACAAATTCTGCATAAGTTCGGCTGAGGACCCCGAGTCCGAATCGTCGACAAAGTCTCCGTGGAGGAAGAAGAAACCGAAGCCGGAGAAGACGCTGAATTTGGTGAAGAGAATGGCAATAGCGGCGGTGCTTGGGAATGTGAGCGGTGGCGCGGCAACGCGAGCCACAGGGCGTGGCTAGGGTTTGGATGCTGGCACAAGTCGCAGTGGCCTAGATCTAAACTAGCGGCGAGAGCGGCGGCGCAGTGTAGCAGGGCAACGGCAGCTGTAGTGGGAGGCGGAGTTGTGGCGGTGCTGGTGCGGGCGTTGTGGCATCGGACTGGGGCGGTGGTGTGAGTAGTGGTGGTGGGTGATGGAAAAGGGGAACTGCCAGCATACGGCCTGGCCGCCGACGGTGAGATGGGACGAAGGTGTGGAAACAGTTAGGGGGAAGAAGAGAAGAACAAGAAAAAAAAGAAAAACCTGGCTCTGGTTTGCGCAGTGGTGAAGAGAGCAAGAAAAAGGAGGAGGAGAAATAGAGAAGAGGGAGGAAGAAGAAGGGAAGAGAGAGAGAGAAAAGTGGCTCCGCCAGCAGCATACGGCCTGGTCGTCGCCAGTGTGGTGGTAGGAGGTGTGGATCGCGAGGAGGGAGGAAGAAGAAGAAGATAACAAAGGAAAAACCAAGCTCGACTGTTCAAATGGCTGGCGGCTAGGTTAAGGGGGATTTTTGCCATTTTTGCAGAAAGGTCCTTGAAAAAGTTTGAAATGACAATCAAGTCCTTCTAAGCTAGGGTTCTGGTTTCTGAGTGTAGGCTCTTTGTAGTTTTGTGCAGTGAGTTTCAAGATATTGCAAATGGGTCCAAGGCTGATAGGTTTAGGTGTTCTGGGCCCCTCAGAGGCTCTGATTTCAGCATGGTCGGTTCCTACACGTCCGTAGAAACATGTGCTTCTATCCGGAATCGACCGAGGGTTGGGTTTAGTTAATGAGGCGTGTTCGTTAGCCAAAATCTATCCGATTCATGCCAACCTGTGATAAAAACTGCAAAACGAGTAATCTAGTAGATTTGGCAACAAATCTGGAATAATCTAGGTATATGATGAGGTATATGACTAAACTGTTCATAAACGTGGGGAAAATATATGGAAAAATCAAGCAAATTAGATAAATATCACCAGTGTGCTACCTTAGGAGCCCACCCCCAGCACAAGGCCTGAGGGATCTCCTCCCGCCCTTAAGCCTCGAAAGACAACCTCGACCCTATCCAAAGGATCCATGCCACCTCGGAAATCCCCTTCGCCATCAAAGAAAGAAATCAGCACCCCGCCCTAAGCTTCGAAGGTACACACTCGCTCCCCGACAAAAGGCAAGGGCACAGGCAAAGGCAAAGGGAGAAAGGGACAATCGGCTACATTCAAGAACAGGTTCCCACTCGTGTCAGAGGCCCTTTTGCATAAATTGGATCACACAGCTAGAGACCTCCACGAGTGGTACCTCAACCGGTCCCGGCACAACATGAACTTCCTAGTTGCCTTCAGGCCTGGACAGTTCCACCATGAGGCCGGGAGCATATCCGTGGCGCACGAGGATTTGTTCGACCTCATCAACTGGTGGGAACTTGATATGTCCATCATACGGACTAGAGTCATGTGAGTTTGCTGATTCTATATATTGTTGTAGTTCATTTAATAAATCTTATCACTTTCTATGCAATACTAATGTCATCCTTTGCATGAAGGTGCATGTACATATTGGCGTCGACGAGGGTGTGTGACAAGGTGGCTTTCTTTGACACAGAGAAAATAAGCCTCACAATGCTAGAGCTCCCAGAACAAGCGGAGCCGTCCATATCAAAAGCATTGTTGGCGTAGTAGGACAGAGAGTTCATTCTAGTGCCGTACCACCAAAGGTTAGTGAATTTTATACTAATTTAACTCATTCTTGTACGTTACTCCTAACATATACCTTAAGCGGTTCTCTTTTATGTACATTGTAGGGGCCATTGGATACTCCTCATGATTTGTCCATGAAGGAATCAGGTGTAGTAGCTCGATTCGATGCACGACAGGGTATCGCATAAATATGTGATCTCATGGAATATGGACACATAAGTAACATGTTTGATTTAAATTTTGATCTTACTAGCTAATGATAATGTATAAATCGACAATGCTAAATTAAATGCAGGCCTTCAAAAATTATGTGTTTGCTGGAGGGAGGCATGATGCATCGGAGGGCACAAGAAGTTCTTGGAAAGAATATGAGGTAATTAATAAGGATCGAACTACTCATGAGTCTTTTAGTGTATGCTTAATTAGTTTATGAAAAGAATAGCTAACATGTCTTTGCATATGTAATTATGTCAGTGCCATCAGTACCCAAAATAGTGGGAATGTGGGTTTTATGTGATGAGGTTTATGTATGACCTAGTCAAAACAAAATTCCCTCTAGTAAGCATTTTAGCTAACTCAAATTTGAAAATTGGATGTGATGTTCAAAACTAGGAAATTGATTACTGACTCTTCATCCATGCATGCCGAGTGCCATGTCCAAAGACAAATACGAGAATTCGAAGATAAAAGAGCTGCAACAAATTTGGGCTCAATATGTGATGGATGAAGTGGCTATCAACAATCAGTCATGACTTCATTCATCACAGATCCAAGGAATTCAAATTCTCCGATGGATTGACTTATTGTAATTTTTCCTTTGTTCTTGACTTATTCAAATTCTTAGGCTTCTTGCCTACAGCCTTTGGTCAAAAATATACATTGAATGTGTGAATTGGTGTTTTTTGTATTTGTATTGGTGTATTTGTGAAGAAATTCAATCTGTTGAATGCATGCATAAATTCAATATGTGTATTTGTGAATGTACCTTTTTGTATTTGTATTGTGTATGTAAGCTTCTTCTAACGCTTCTACATCATAGAAAGTTAGAAGGGAACGACATATTCTAATGGTTCTTACTTAAAATCCATTAGAATATATAATCTATTCTAATGGTTTACTAGCACGATCCGTTAGAATATAGTGTAATATTCTAACGATTATTAAGAATGAACCGTTAGAATATAGTAAGTTATCCTAACGGTTCAGTAATAAGAACCTTTAGAATATAGTAAGATATTCTAAGGGTTTAGTAATACGGACCGTTAGAATATATTAATATATTCTAATGGTTTATTATTAAGTACCGTTATAATATAATAAGCTATTCTAACGGTTTCAAACCATTAGAGTAGTACTTGGCTTGTTCTATCATGCCGATCACTAGCGGTTGGAGAACTGTAAGTATAGACATTTTCAAACCATTAATACTCAGCATTTTTGTAGTAGTGATCATTCTTCGAGTAAGTTGAATTCATTAGTACGTCGCTGTTCTTGTTCTTGCTCATTGAAGCATTCAGTTCGTAGTGAACCTATTCTTAGTTCAGGCCGAAGCATAGCTTCAGCAGCACAAACTAGAAAAAATGGTATTTCACCAGTTGCTCGACTGGTCATTGTACAAATAGCACAAAGTACAAAATTAAGTTCGTCAACCCAAGCCTCCGAGCGAGTCTGGAGATGGTGAAAGCTTTTTTCTTAATACCTTGTATGATTTAGCCATTTGCTCGTTGTTGACGATTAGGATAATATCCCAAGCCAAACTTACACATATTTGATTTATTTAGAAGGGGGATAGTACCAATCAATCACCAATACTATCACCATAAGAATGAAACTAGAGACACAATGTTTACATAGATTAGGGCCCTCATAGTCTGAGTAACAGCCCTACTCCTGTTTGGTTGTCACTATCAAAATAGTGGATTACAGAGGGTACAGAGTTTAACAATCTCTGTATTGTCTAACTCTCTATTGATCTTTCTCCTCGTGTTCTCCTCTCACTTTTATCTATCTCCTATCTCTCATCTCATCAGCCCTTAGCCCTTCTTTTATACTTGTTGAAAGGCATCGGTTGCATCATCAGAGGGACGCCAGGTGGTTGCTAGCGGTTGCTATACATCGGTTTGCAGTAATTTCTGTCCACCAAACACGATTTGGGGATGGACTTTTTCAATTATATCATGATGGCTATGGATAACCGCATGTTCATCCTTTTGGGCAGTTATCTTGTTAGTGAAGAGACTTATATTATCTTGAGAATAACTGAACATTTCGGTCAAAGAGCGGTTATTGTCTAGTATAACCGCACCACCCTTAGACTGCGGTTAGAAATATGAGTCTCAACCAAACCTTCCTTTCTTGATTTGAAGGTACTTCCAGGGTCAATATTTGTCTTAATTTACTAACATGGTAAGGACGAAGAAACCATTGTTGGTTTCCTCGTGAAGAGGTTTAAAGATAACTCTCTTATTACATGGTCGTGTAATAGTTGCGATCACATAATGGGAATTACCATGTCTCTACGACCATAGTGTCTGTGGGTATTGACCACGGACTCCGCGACCTTAGGTATTGCGATCACAGAAGTCGCAGTCACAAACAATGAGATCACGGGTATGATCATCCGTGACGGGCCATATATAGTTCAGAAGATCTTGAACTATCATATGATCTCTCTCCGTGGTCACAAATGACCACCAAAAGGTACAAACAGATTACTTTGATATAGTCCAGAAGATCTTGAACTATCACATGATCTCTCTCTGTGGTCGCGGGCAACCATTGATAGGCACAAACAAAATTACTCAGGTAATATTCTCCGTCATCTAGCCCCCGAATGTGCAAAGAAATGGTTATTTTAATTAAAGTGTCATTTCGGCTTATCAAAAAGGCACCTTTTCGTTTTGAATTCTAACAAAGCTCAAGAAAACCTTTGGGTGCGTTTGTCAGACCCATCATGAGATTCATTAAATGAAAAGGATCTCTGTCGTGATAAAAGGCTGTCTTTTACGGGATACAACCTACGACTAAGAACTCCAAACCGTCTGAAACTTAGAATTCTTACCCTCCAAGCTTTCCTTTTCCAAGTTTTTTCTTCTTCCCCAATCTCATCTCAATGGCTTCTTGGACCCGTTCTCACCACCGCACAATGGAGAACATGCTGGCCTTGGAAATGGAGGGTTACCTCCCTTCAAGGTCATTGATCCCATGGTGCCCTGCCGGGGACGAAGAAGAAAGCCCTGTTGTGCAACCATGCCAACTGATACTCTCCAAGGATTTCCTGCGGTGCGGGTTTCACCTTCTGGAGAGCGACTTCTTTCGGAGTGTTCTTGCACACTACGATCTGGAGTTGGTAAACCTCAACCCCAACTCCATCTTGATTCTTGTTGTCTTCCAGCACTTGTGTGAGGCATATGTTGGGGTTTTGCCCAACATTCGTCTCTTCCACCAATTCTATTTTTTGACATGGTCGAAAAGCTCCAATGCTTGCGGGTGTGTCTTCCGTCTTCGGGAGAAAAAAGACTACCCGTATCTGCCCCTCCGTGATTCCATCCATGGATGGTATCAGCGGTGGTTCAACTATTTGTCTCCCAGTGAAAGCCATCTCTAGTGATGAGGACATCACTACAACGGATACACACTACTTCAATTCCATCACCTCCTATGCAAGGATCAATTACAAGGGCACGTGCACGACAGTAAAATTACTAGGTGAGTTCGTTTCTAGGGTTATATACTTATGCTTTGGAGGATAGATTACTACCTAATGATGATTTTCTTGTACTTAAGAACCATGGGATGTAACAGCAATGATGTAATTCTTCACCAAGGCAAGCTTTGGCCCATGTTCTACACGAGATGGAGTCCAGTTCGGCCACCAGGGAGCAGCTCACCTTCAAATCAACATAAAAACTGCATACAGAGTTCGTTTGGAATGCTTGAGTACTTGATGGAAAGCTTATTCCAAGAGCTTTCTAACGGATCTGGCACCACCTTCAGATTCTTTATGAGTCGGCCGCAATCATCAAAACAAGTTGACCTACAGAACCTAGATTCGATGCTGCGTCACCTCTCTTTTGGCCCACAGCCCATGTACCCTGCCTAGGGTTGCGAGCCAACCCTAGCCGCCACCCCTCTCTCCTTTATATGGCTGAACTCCTCAAGTTCTTTCTTAGGTTATTTACTACATAGTTTCCCACTACGTGAGATACAATTGTTTATCAGAGTAGTGTCGAAAGACCTGGTTTGGTGAAAGATAACCTCAGTGTTCGGTCCGAAATTTCAGATTGCTTTGCATCTTGTTCTTGCTCGTTTCTTCTACTACGTGTAGGAATTAACCTTCGTGGTGACGTCATCTGGGCGTGAGCACGGTTGATAATGACAGGTGCGTGGGTGTAGCGATTGCAAGGACTCAATCCCCGCTGATTGGAAGCTTTCAAACGCGAACGTTTCCGTTCCGCAAAGTAGAACCTATCGAAAGATCGGGCCACTGTCGAATCAATTGGTATCAGAGCTATAGTTGCCTATTAGGTATCACCACTTTTTCTCTTTGTTTTGTTGTTGTTTTCCATCACCTAGAGTCCAAAAAAAAAAAACAAGGTTCACAAAAATATTTGTTTTTCCCCTGTCCAAACCCATTTGTGCCTTTCGATCTGTTAATTTTGGTTTGTTAAATTGAGTTGTGTCCATTCGCGTTATCTAGTTGCTGGTCATAGCTTCGATCTGTTTAAAAAAAAAATCCCACGCCAACAACCCATCCAACAACACAAACCCTAATTTCCAATCTCGGCCAAATAAACCCCTTTCCTGCCGCCGCCACCAAAAATGCCATAACTTTTGATTCCGTGATCCTTTTTGTGTGAAACCAAAAAGAGAAGATTTATAACTCAATTTTCCATCTTAATGGAAATTTTCACGTCCATCCATTCAGGGAGTAAGAAAGTATGCACTTCCCAATCCGAGGTGCTTGCTGTTTTTCAGATCTGCAACCGCGCGCACTTGTGAATTTTGTCCGAATTTTTCTGTCCGTTTTCAGAAAGTTGGCCTAGAAGAAAATTTGTGGGAAATGACATCAGAAAACAGAGAAAAAAAGAATCATTAAACAAGAGGCATATGACAAAAAGATACGGCCAAAATACCGATGTGATGTCACACTGACAGAAATCTGCAGTTTCCAAATTTAGTGTGATCTCGTGTTTTTCAAGTTCCATATTCCATATCTTTGAGTTTTTTTCATGTGTATCCACTGCCATATACTTCCGTTAGCCTATTCTCCATCCTTGGTTGATGAGCAACTTAGGCTAAGTGCTAGATACGAACAAAAATTCAATTCTATGCAATTCTGAGATTAATTGATTGTTTAATGCTTGCTACTCATACCTAGCCTTCTGAACTCCACTTTCTTCCAACTCAATTACAGATTTAATTTGCAATCGTGAGCTCCATCACTATCACAAGTTGTCACGAACCAGCCCACCAGATTGCCTCGCCTGTCATAGTTGGTAAGAAACTTGCAAGAACTTGGTAAGAAGCTTGAGCAAGAGTGACTTTTACTTCTTGTCCAGCACCTAGTAATTGATAGGAAGAATATAAACACTGTGATTTCTCTTGTCTTCTACTAATAATGACAAGATTGGGGATTGGAGATCCGGATGGAGACGAGTGTGTTACAAGAATTGAGCTCATGAAGTATGTGGAGGATCATTAAAGCGCGTTGAGAGAAATTGACTCCAACCTCACCAAGCTTGCTCAAGACAATGAGCATAGGATAGAGCGAATCGAGCGGAGCATCGCCAACCTCGTCACAAGAATGGAGCACCTTGAGATGCAGCCACCTCCACCTGCGGCTCCTGGCCCTCCCAATGGAGGTTGAAGGGTGGGAAACATTGCTGCCATGGAGATGAAGAAGCATCCCTCGCCGATGACATAGAGGATGTTGAAGGTGAAGAGAGTGTCGGCATTCCAGATGATCGTGCTGCTAAACGGGATGCAGGGCTACGCCATCGTCTTCACCGCAATTGTCATGGTATGGGAGGTAACAATGGTAATGTTTATCGACATCATGGTAATGTTAATGACACATTTTCTAAAGTTAAATTTACCATGCCATCTTTTGCGGGTCGTTATAATCTAGATGAATATTTAGGATGGAAGTTAACCGCGGATAAAAAATTCTCATGTTTTGAAGTGCCAGAAGAACATAGAATTACACTTGCCACTAGTGAATTTACTAACTTTGCATCATATTGGTGGCATAAAATTAAACAAACGGATAATGTCCCTACCACTTGGAGTGCTTTGAAAGAATTAATGCGAGCTAGATTTGTACCTTCATGTCATGCTAGAGATTTATTGAATAACTTGCAGCGCTTGAACCAAGGTAATAAGTCCGTAGAAGAGTATTATCAGGAGTTACAAATTGGTGTGTTGCGTTGTATAGTGCAAGAGGATGAGGACGCAAAAATGTCTAGATTTTTTGGGGGTTTAAACGGTGAAATCCGGGACATATTAGAGTATAAGGATTATCATAATATCACTCATTTGTTTCATCTTGCTTGCAAAGTTGAAAGGGAAGTACAGGGACGACAAGCTCGATCACAGGGAGGTCTTTTTGGAGGATTTACTTCAGCTCGGTCCACACCTACACCCAGGGCGCCATCTGCACCCTCTACTGGTCATTCTACTTCATCTACTTCCCGTGCACATCCTGCTGATTCTACACTACTGTCATGTGCTCCCGCAGCGAGCAAATCAGTGACAGTGCAAGCACGGGCGAAGAGCGCTTGATCGGTGGCTTCCATGGGTAGGACCCGTGACACACAGTGCTACCATTGCAAGGGATGGGGCCATGTCATGAAGGACTGTCCAAATCAGTGAGCCCTCATTGCAAAAGACAATGGTGAGTATATTAGTGCTAGTGATATTGAGGAGGAAGATTTGGCTCTTGTTGCGGCTAACCCTATAGGTGACGAACATGAGATGGATAGCGATGACGTTGGAGTGGACAGATTTAGAGCTGAAGCGTCCGAGAGGTATATGAGCATTGTAGCGCAGCGAGTACTTAGTGCTCAAATGGAGAGAGCGGAGCAAAATCAGCGCAACATCTTGTTCCAATCGAAGTTCGTTGTGAAGGAAAGTGTCGACGATTCGGACTCGAGGTCCTTAGTCGATCTTACACAGATTTGTGAGTTGTATGTGAGACCTTTCAAGGCGCCCTCAGGTAAGTTAAGATAGGCAATGAAATAGGGATGTGAGGATTTATACAGGTTCAGGCCCTCAATGGAGTGAGTCATAGCCCTACGTCCTGTTGTGATTTCACTATGTGTAAAAGAGTTTACAGGGAGAAGGGATTGTCACAGATGACAATCTCTCTTTATACTTCTATCTATAGACCTCTAAATCTATGTCTTCTAGTTCAATTGTCCTTTTTTTTTGTCCCCCTTGAATCATACATCCTTTTATACTGAATGAAAGGATGCAATTGTGAAGCAGTTTTGGACTGTTGCCGTAGTACAGTTTACGTCACTACACTTATCTCTTCTCTGGTTAAGCATGTGTACTCATAGATAACCACACATACCAACTTCCTGGTGGTTGTCTTTATATGTGGGAGAAGTTATCTTGATCCTGAAAACGTGTCCAGTAAAGGCTCGAACACTCCTAGGCCATCTTGGTTGCGTATAGCCACCGACCTTCTGACCACGCATTGCCTGCGACCTCATGACCGCGCATTTCCTGCGATCTCATGACTACGCATTACCTGTGATCATAGACTGACTCTGTGCCTGCAACCTTTTGGTGCACAGGAAGCTGTTTGTATGTGACCATAGTGGCTGCTAAGGCACAGGCTTATATATCACATCCAAAAAATGTCTTGAATATGATATATATTAAATAAATGACTAGCTCAAGTGATAATTCTCGCCAGCTAGCCCCCAAATTTGAAGAGATAAAAGGATTATAACATCAAATTTAATCTACATCGAATATGTAACCCGATGCTTCAACTTCTATAGTTTGTATTGTATGCCGTGTGGCGGTTTATCTTCCAAGAAAAAACTTTGGGTTTATCTTGACAGGTAATCATGAGACTTTTGATCATTTAACCAAGGCAAAAAACTGTAAATACGTTTTAAGAACTTGAGGCATCCGCAAATGCGAACCGTCGCCTCCAGGCTCTATAAATAGTGAAGCCTTTTAGTTCTAAAACTCACAAGCTTCCTTTTTGGCTAAGTCCTTTAGAGATTTCTCCTAACTCCTTGCTTCACATTTCCTCTTTTACCCTCATCTTAATGGCGAACCGAGATTCCAAGAAGATTGTCGAGAGTAATGAAGAAGAAATGGAAATAGGAGCTGAGATTGAGCAGGATATTTAGAAGGTAGTTCTCTTGTGGAACATCTGTGTAAATTTTCTTCTGTTGTTTGGGAACTTCCAAAGCATTGTATGTTGGAACTTACAGGTGTTCGAGGAAACGATCGCTCCCAAGAAGAGATCCAGAAATGACGAAGGATCCTCCAGTGGAGCTGCATTAAAAATTCTTATGGATGCAAAGATTGTGGGTGCATCATTGCACTCTCTTTCCTTGCATCCTCTAGTTCACTCATCCCTTGCAACACATCCAGTTGTATCTTCATCACCTTCTTTGGATCATCACTCTTCTGGGGAAAGTCTCACCCCATGCTTGGCTTTCTCCTCTACTTCTCAAGTAGTTATTCTCATCCTCTCTGTTAGTCACATGTTTTAGAAACTAATCCATGTATGTACAGGAGGAAAAGGCTCCTGGAGCCCCCAATGATCAGCTTGCTGAAATCCAGGCTCTTCTGAGGGAGAAATCTAACTTGATCAGAACCCTCAAAGAAGAAAAAGAGGTGCTGGAGAAGCGTATTGACAAAATCTCCCCGATCACTCTGCGCCTGGCAGGGTGTTATGATGGAGCTCGCGAAGAGGCACGCACGTTCCGGCTGGAGAGGGATCATGCTCGAGAGCAGCGAGATCTCTCCAACACAATTAGGGATAGTTGCTTCCTCATAATGAGGGATGACATCGATAGGCTAAGAGACGTCGCCAGTTCTCTTGGGGCATCCAGTGTCAATCCCACTGATGCCAATATGTTCATGGGAGAACTTTGTAAATAGCTTTCGGATCAGGTTGACACTTTGGTCGTCTGTATCCCTTTTTTATGTAAAGAATGCAAGAAATAAAGTTCTTTTTCTTTACATATTGACTCTTTTTAATGATTATGTATAATCTACAATCATCAATTGGAGTTCCTTATGTTCCCTATGTGAAAAAATGGTTACAGGTAAATACCTATTCGACCAAAACATACACAAGTAATAAATCTTCTGTCCGAGATCAACTTCGGGCAATACTTATGTCTCAAAACAGCATTGAGGCCATAACGGATAGCGCGGTCACAGAACAACATTGAAAACACACGTAGCACTGAGGTCACAAAATAGCATTGCGACTACATACTATACCGAGATCACATAATAGCTTTGAGATCACACATGGTACTGTGATCACCAAATTTTTTCTTTTGAGATTGTAACAGTGCTGAAAATATGAGATTACCATAGAATTATAAGGTATTAATTCCTCAAAAAATAATTCTCATATAATTATGTGTACCGTAGCCCCCGAATGTGACGTAAAATGATCTATTAAATTCAAACAGATACATTTTGTTTCAGATTCAAACAGGGTTAATGATATGTTATCGGATTCCAACTGAGAAGAAACCCGTTATGAGAAATTATTAAAATAATGAACCTGGCGAGTAGTGGCCTCGGGCATATAAAATAAGTATCTTTCTTGAGAAGCTTCAGAGGAAAACCCTCTTTTTCCTTAGCCAATTTCGCCGCAAAAAACCCTCCTTTCGCACCTTACGCCCATCTCCTCCGAAGCCGTTGCCTTTCCAAGGATCTCATTAGCAACGGTATCCTAGAGCCGATCAATCCACCACACTGAGGAGAGCTTAATGGCGCTTGAGAAAGAAGAGATTCTTCCCCCACGGCTGCTAATCAACTGGCGGCCGACGGAGAAGAATGAGGAAACCCCAGTCGTTCATGAGAACGAATTGGTAATCTTTGAAGAGTTTTTGCGATGTGGGTTCCAATCCCTAGAAAGCAAGTTCCTTCAGGATGTCCTGGCACATTACAGGCTGGAGCTGGTAAACCTTCATCCAAAGGCCATCCTAATCTTGGCAATTTTCCAGCAACGTTGTCAAGTCTTCGTCGGAGTGCTATCTAGCGTAGATCTCTTTCGACGATTCTCTTCTCGGCATGGTCGAAGAGCGTCAGTGCCACAGGATGTATATACTTCCGTGTAAGGGAGAAGAAAGATTACCCCTTTCTCCTTCTACGGGATTCTGTGCACGGGTGGCACCAGAAATGGTTCTACTGCACTCCCCACCCGCGGAAAGCGGTCTCTGGTTCGAGAATCATCGACCGGAGAAGAGTAGTGAAATGGACACTGTTCCTGCTTTGAATCAAGAGTTGAAGAAACAGGTCCAAGCGATTCTTCACTTAGTCCATCAAGGATTAACCGCAAGGGATATCATCCGTGACTTCGTGAAGAATAGGATGAGCCCCCTGCGGAAAAGGGAACATCCTGCTTGGGAAGTGGAATCCATGGTGGACAGCACCTTGGATTACAACACTGGTATGTCCTCTGGTACACAAAATACGCAATTTTACTGATGAAAAATGCCATACCAAGTAATTGGCCTTTTTTGACACAGTTCTATCCTTGTTCGAGATTGACAAATGGACAAATAACCTTCTGCGGCCATATAATGCCACAACAGAAGGAGCTCGAGGATCACCCTGGCCTCAGAGCTTGATCAACGGCAGGGATGATCTGAGACAAGAACATCAAAAGGTAAAACTTCTTTCGAGGAAAAAACGCTTGTTAATTTTAATCATCAAATTGAAGTGCTTTAAATGATGCAGCTGCTGAAGGGGCGAACCGCCGGGATAAAGCATCCTGGTGATGATGCTGGGCCTTCTGGGAGGTCAGCATCGAAGAGGGTAAAGAGAACCTCTTCTAAGTCAAAGAAAGCGAAGGAGCCGACCCCTGAGTCATCCACAAAGAAGATCATAAGAGGGGCTTCTTTGAAGAAGAAAAAAACAACCGCACAAGAAACTACGGTAAGGTTTTCTCTTCCCCCTGTTATACCAAGTATGAATAGGAGTCACTTCTTAGTTGTACAGGGTGAGGGGAGCGAGGATGAGGAAGACGAAGTTCCTCTCATCCATTGTAAGAGGACAACAACAAGCCCTCTGGAGATGGACGTTCCAGAGGAGCCATCCTCCCCCGCTATTGCCAACATAATGTCCTTCATGGCAGGGGAAAATGTTGAGGCAAGGGAGGACGTGGTCGTGGAGGAATTTGTGGCCACAAAGGACATTCCTAGCCCTGAGGCCATCACTTTCATAGCCATGGTTGCAGAGGATTCTAAAACCATTGTTGCCGCTGCTATAGGGCTGGTAACGTTTGTAGGATCAAGGATGCCGACTAGAGGGGGGTGAATAGGAGGCTTTTAAAAACTTCAATTTAAAACAAATATTTGCAAATGAAGAAGTCAAGAACATATAATAATATGAGAAAGAGGAAGAGAGAACGAACACAATAATTTTTACCGAGGTCTCAGAGACTCGCCCACTCTCCCCTAATCCTCATTGAAGCACTCAAATAAATTGAGTCTTGCTCCAATATCCATGAAGGATATTATCCACTATTGGTTGCTCCTTGTCCACTCTGGAAAGGCGAGCACCGATGCCTTTTACAACATTGCCGAGTCTCTCCAACAATCTTCGAACGGAGAGATCAACGGCCACGCCTCTGAACCGTCTAGCTGAGGGCGCTCACCAAGAGTAACAGGCAGCAAAGTCTTCTCTAGACCTCTAACAATCACCGAGAAACTAATAGGATGCAAATGATGCGAACAGAAAGCACTCGGTGGATCTGAAAAGCACTCGACTTGATCAAAAGATCAAGATTTTGAATAAGAAACTAAAGCTCAAGAGTGTGTATGAGAGAAGGCTGCTTGTTGTATGAAATACGAGCTCAAAGCCTCTATTTATAGCCTCAAGGATCAAAAGAACCATTGGATCTAGGGTTGAAAATCAGCAACTCAAACTGACAGTCAGTTCACCAGACTGACAGTCAGTTACATACACAACGGCCGACAAAATTTATGGATAAAAAATAGCTAGCCGTTTGTGGTCGTATATGGAAACCTGAAACCCCAAACTGACAGTCAGTTATACAAACTTATAGTCAATTCGACCAAAACATCGACCAGTTTTAAAAGAAAACTCAGATAAAAATAGCTGTGGTCAAAACACAAACTGACAGTCAGCATGGGCATACTGACAGTCAGTTTAGTACAAAAATTTTTGGCCCGAAAAATACACTCTCTGGACAATTGTTAGTTAACACAAACTGAATTCAAACTGACAGTCAGCATAGCAAACTGACAGTCAGTTTAGTACAAAAATTTTTGGCCCGAAAAATACACTCTCTGGACAATTGTTAGTTAACACAAACTGAATTCAAACTGACAGTCAGCATAGCAAACTGACAGTCAGTATGAACAAAAATAGTTATAACTTTAAATTCCAAAGTCCAAATTGAGAGTTTAATAGCTCGTTTGAAAGATAACTTTAAGTGCTACATTTTTGTCAACAGAAGAAAAAGCTAGATCTGCCTAGATCTTTCTAAAAAGTTGAAAAACTCTTCTGCTGTAAAAAACTGAACTGAAAAACCAAATCTTTCAAAACCAAATTAAAATCAAATCCAACCGAAAAGAATGCAATACAATAACCTAAGATTCTCGGTTCATGTTGGAAGTGTAGAGAGGACTTTGCAATCCCTCTTTATAGTACGGTTAAAACTAAGCAACAAAAGTCCTTAACCGATCGAACTCCAAATGCCGAGATCGGGAAAAATAAAAACTCTTATTACCTTAGGTCCTTTGCGTTTCTCGATTTGCGTCTTGACCTTGTTGGTTGTGACTTGTGCTTTTTCATTTTATGTCAGGTTCATCTTGATCATCTTGTATTTTTTTCCCGAACATGCTCTGTATCAAAAATCTCAGAAGCACAATTAGTCTGAAACACTTTGTTTTCATTAATCATCAAAATTAGGGTTAGGCATAAAGGCCTAGATGCAACAATCTCCCCCTTTTTGAAGATTGATCACAACAAGTGTTCAATAAAAGATAATAAATAAAATACTAAAAATACTCCCCTTGAGTGTATGCATAGGTGCATAAACAGTACACACGCACCTATCACATCATATCAAAATGTATCAGAGCATAAACCAACATATATATCAGAGCATAGACAGATGTCACACATCATCAGAGCATCAAAAAATATCATGAATAGAAACACATCCATAACATATCCATAGTGTATGACAAAAGATCATATATATAAAAATCATCCATATATCATAAAAAGTCATATCCAAAATAGAATAATATATAAAAGTCATACAACCAAGTCATGCAACCAGAATCTCATATAACCAGAGTCAAATATATAAAATGCTTCTCCCCCTTTGGCATCAAGCACAAAAAGGGAGCCAGGATACAAATCAGAGCCTAAAGCTCATCATCAGAAGAAAATCCTAAGACGATTGTATCTCTGGAGCCTGCTGGAGATCCAGTCGGGTCGTCGGCAGGTGACAACGGAGGAGTAGCTGTCGGAGCTGGACCAGCTGAAGCCGGAGTTGGTGCGGCAGGAGCTAGAGTAGCAGGGCCTGAAGCTGTATCAAATGAAGAGGATGCAGGGTGGGCCCTCTTGCGAGGGTCCGTAGAAGTCAAGGCAAGCAGGCGGCGCAGAATCTTCTCCTGCTGAGCAACCAGTCGAAGCAGCATCTGATGGTGCTCCTACTGAGTGCGCAGGATCTGCTGCTGGGTCTGGATGATCTGCTAGAGGCAGCTGACGATGAGCAGAACTGGTCGACGTCGATCAGATCACCCCAAAAAAATGGTCGAAGAAAATGTGCACGAGGAGGCACGGTGGAGCGACAAAGTGATGCAACACCGGTGAGGAAACGCTGGAGAGCAGAGGCATGGTGAGGAGGAACAGCGGCACGGACGCAGTGCAAAACGGCAGAGAGGAGAGCTGCGGTGAGGTGAGTAGAGGGCACGGCAAAGGCGCGGAGAAAAGGGGCACCGGCGACGAGGAAAAAGACAACGGCGGCGAGGAGGAGAAGCCGAAGAGGCAAAGAACAAAACAGGGTTTTTAGGGTTTTGGAGACCCCAACTGACAGTCAGTTCCAAACCCAGAGACCTGGAACTGACAATCAGTGTATCACACTGATAGTCAATTCACAGAACTGAGTTTTGAAACTGACAGTCAGTGTGGGTTTCAAAAACGACCAAGTGCTATGACCAAAGACAATTGCACATAACTGACAGTCAGTGTGTGAAACTGACTGTCAGCATGATCAACGACTTCGACCATAGGCTAAGAACAGGCTCCTAAGCACTGAACTGACTGTCAGTAGGAACTGACTGCCAGTTTGGTCAAATTCGACCAGAAGCAGGATTAGACTAGTGAGGGAATAAAATTTATATTATAATATATTTTGAACACACATAGCACATCAACTAGCATTAGATATATCAATAATGTTCAGTTCACCTCTTAGAAAGCAAAATCTTGATTGATCTAAGGGTTTGGTGAAAATATCTGCTAGTTGCATGTCTGTTCTAACAAAGCTCACATCAATATCCCCTTTTGCCACATGATCTCTAATAAAATGGTGCCATATTTCAATATGCTTAGTTCTAGAATGCTGAACAGGATTATTAGCAATTTTAATGGTACTTTTATTATCACACAAGAGTGGTACTTTATCAAATTTAATTCCATAATCCAAAAATGTCTGCTTCATCAATAATAATTGAGCACAACAACTTTTTGCAGACACATATTTAGCTTCAGCTGTGGAGAGAGCTACAGAATTCTGTTTCCTAGATGACCATGATACTAATGATCTCCCCAACAACTAACAGCTACCAGATGTACTTTTTCTATCAATCTTACACCCAGCATAATCAGAATCCGAATATCCAATTAATTCAAAATTTGCATCTTTCGGATACCAAAGACCTAAACTGGGATAGCATTTTAAAGACCTAAGTATTCTTTTAAGAGCAATTAAAAGACATTCCTTAGGATCTGATTAAAATCTAGCACATAAGCACACACTAAACATGATATTAGGCCTAGATGCAGTGAGATACAATAAGCTACCAATCATAGACCTATAGAGTTTAGAATCGACCGATTTTCCGCTTTTGTCCATATCCAGATGTCCATTTGTGGCCATGGGGGTTTTGATTGCCTTAGCGTCTTCCATCCCAAAGCGCTTGAGCAAGTCCTTCACGTACTTCGTTTGACTCACGAACGTACCGTTCTTGAGTTGCTTGATTTGAAGTCCAAGGAAGAAACTTAGCTCACCGATCATCGACATCTCGAATTCCCTAGACATCATTTCTCCAAACTCATGACAGAAATGTTCATTAGTAGATCAAAAGATAATATCATCAACATATATCTGACAAATGAACAAGTCTTTTTCAATTTTCTTTGAAAACAGTGTTGTATCAACCTTCCCAATTTTAAAACCTTTTGATAAAAGAAAGTCTCTAAGTCATTCATACCAAGCTCGAGGAGCTTGTTTGAGACCATAGAGAGCTTTAGACAATTTAAATACATGGTTTGGAAATTTTGAATCTTCAAAACCAGGAGGTTGTTCAATAAATAGTAGTTCAGACATCTCACCATTTAAGAAAGCACTTTTAACATCCATTTGAAATAATTTAATATTGAAACATGATGCATAAGCAAGAAGAATACGAATAGCTTCAAATCTTGCTATAGGTGCAAAAGTTTCACCAAAGTCTAAACCTTCGACTTGAGTGAAACCTTGAGCAACAAGACGAGCTTTGTTTCTAATTACTAAACCATTTTCGTCTTGCTTATTTCTGAAAACCCATTTTGTTCCAATTACATTATGATTTGTGGGTCTTTCAACTAAAGTCCAAACTTTATTTCTAGAAAAATTGTTAAGTTCATCATGCATAGCATTTACCCAGTTAGGATCATTTAAAGCTTCATTAACATGTTTAGGTTCTAAAGAAGACACAAATGAATGATGTTAACAAAATGCAGCAATATGAGAGCGAGTTTGAACACCCTTACTGACGTCACCCAATATTTGGTCTAGAGGGTGATCCTTGGTGATCGTTTGATGTTGCCTTGGTGCTTCTTCTTGTGCTGCTTCTTCTTGACTTGGTTCTGGAGGATCAACTTGAGATGATGATACATGTTGATCATCATTCTCAATGATCTCATCATCTTCTTGATCATCTTCTCTTGGCTTGATGTCTCCAATGGTGATGTTCTTCACGGCTTCTTGAAGATCTTCACCTAAAACTTCACAAGAGACTTGCTCCTTTTGAGAGCCATTAGTTTTATCGAATTCTATATCAGATGATTACGAAGATTGATACCCGAGTCAATTCAAATAAATGCACGGCTGGTTCAGGATAGATTCGAACCAGACAAGTGCCTGGTGGTGCGAACTCAAGTCATTCTGAGAAGCACAAGCACGAGGTTGCAGGCTTTACGCGATTAGACCGTAACTAGTGCACGGTCAGGAGTTTGTGCGCTATACGCGGACAGATGACTGCAGATGGTGCGCGGTCAGCCAACATCGCGCGATCCGAACATCTTCGACCAGAGGAAGTGGGATTGTTCTATCCCTGCGACAGGGATATCCCGAGTATCCCGAAGATTCTTCCACATAGGAGGACAACCGTCAGGAGGTTAATACGTGTGGTTGTCCATGAATAACACGTGTTAAACCTGCGTGGGAGTTAGGAGCCGTTGCCAAAACTGCACCCAAGCAACTGTTTGATGCCGTTACAACTTGGCGCCCTTTCAACCAGTATAAAGGAATAGCCCAATGCATCAAACAGGGGCATCGGATCAAACAACCAAACAACGAGAAGACAGTAGTCTAAGTTAGATAGCTTTCATAAGCCTTGCAGGCATTGTCTTGTACAAACACATAGGAAAAATCTTCGCCTGTGAAGATCTTTTCCACAACTCTGTAACTCTTTTTACCATACATAGTGAATCCCAACAAGCTGTAGGGCTATTACTCCCACCATCGAGGGCCCAAACCTGTATAAACCTCTTTATGTTCTAGTTCTCTTTAATTCATCATACCTTCCCAGAGGGACACCCTGAAAGGTCTCACAACCTACAAATTTTGCATAAGTCCGGCTAAGGACCCCGAGTCCGAATCGTCGACAGCTGGCACCCACCGTGGGGCCTTTCTCAAGGCGTCCTAATTTTCATCTGGAGGTTCGCTGAATTATTGCTGGAGCATATGATTCCGAGAACGATTTCGATCTCAAGGATTATGCTCACATTCCGATGCCTTCTCCGAGCGATCCTGTTCCGATGGAGGAAACCGGAGGCGAGAATCTCCCAGAGGTTGAATCAACTCTCCAGGTCATGTCCATCGACCAGGAGGCGACTAACGCAAGGTCAGAACCCACCGAGGTTCTTAATGCGTTAGAGGGTGAATCCGGTCCGTCATACGACCCCGTTGAGGGGAAGGATGATATCGACCAGGAAATCAGCCCGGGGAGGTTCGACCCTGATAACCTCCACGTCTCTTTGATTTCGAGTCTGACTCAGAACAGACTGAGATGTTTTCTCCCTCGGTGACCTCTCTCCCTAGACAGTTCGCTGCCTTATCGGAGGAAACTCTTGATCAACTGGCTGCTAGGGAAGAACAGGAATGTAAACAAAAGGAGGATCAAGATCTCGAGCAACAAGACAACGAACTACGCAGAACTGCCCTAGAGGCTCTTCAAGATGCGCAGGCTCATTATGATGCTGCTCCGAGTTCTTCCCGACGATCACGTGGTTGCAAACGCGACCAGACCCCTTCTTTCCCTCCGGAGCGTTTCCCGATGGATGAAGAAACGGTAACACCTGGTGCCCCTAGGAGAAGTACGCATGGCCGGCTTCGATCTATCGCGGAAGTCGTGCGTAATTTTCCTCCTACGGTCACGGATGCGCAGAAACTGGCCTTCACCAGAATCCTGGCGGAGAGGTTGGATGAGGTCGCATCTGAGGCGACCCCTAAGGCCTCTTCCCGGTCGGTAACACGTTCCCACAACTGAGAGCATTCTCACTCTGGTTCTGGTCGACGGAGTTACCCGCCGCCTGTACCATCCCGCCAGGACAAGTCTAGACAGGCACAGGATTCTCGTGATAGGGATCGAGTCCCTGTCCACTCTCGTTTAGGACCACGAGTGGCTTCTCCATTGCGTGAGGTCGCCCGCGATCCGATCGAAAGTCACAGGACAGCTCACAGTCCCTATGTTGGTTGTAAAGCTTTCTCGCCCAGACATTGTGCGGCCGTTTGGCCGGACAAGTTTAGACCAGGGGCCATAGAAAGGTTCGACGAAACTCAGAACCCATCCGACTTCCTTCAAATCTACATTACTGCCATTCAAGCGGCAGGAGGCGATGACCGGGTCATGGCCAACTACCTGCCAACAGTCCTCGAAGGACCGGCAAGAACCTGGTTGTTTAATCAACCCGAGGGTTCGATCTATAACTGGGAGATGCTGTGTGATGCTATCCTCAGTAATTTCCAAAATTGTTATCAGAAGCCGGGTAAAGAGGATGACCTTCATTGACTACGACAAACTTCGACCGAAACCTTTTGTCAGTTTGTCAAGAGATTTGTCGGGGTGAGGAATACCATCCCGAACATATCTGACAGCTCCGTTATTAGGGCATTTAAACATGCCATTCCATATCGGAGATTTACCGTAGACTTGCTCATCCATCCTCCTCGATCAATAGCCGATCTCTTTGATATGGCTGATCGATATTCCGACACAGCCTCGGCTGTCGAATGGAACCGGATGGTCGATAAAGGTAACCTACCACCTCAACCAGGTCTCAAGGACGCTAGGAAGGAAGATTCAAGCAAGAAGCCGGAATCTTCATCGGGCGGGAAGTCGAAAAGGAATCGCTCTGGACAGTACCGCGAGGTCGCAGTTGTAGAGAAGCCTCCTTCAACCAAAGGTAACAAGTCTTCATTCAAAAATAAAACTGCTTCTGGTGGTCGTAGTGCCAACCAGCCAGAGAAGTCGACTAACCCGCAGGAAGGCAAGAAATGGTGTCCACTCCACAACTCCGCAGGTAACGACCTCAAGAACTACAGGAGTTGGTTGAAGCAGTTAGATGACTTCTACCAGGGGGTTGGACCAATGCCGACCTTACCGACTAAGGAACAAGCATGCGGGCTAAGAGACGCCGACGAGGACGAAGAGATGTCTTACCAGGTACCTCATAATCATGTTAATGTTATTTTCGGAGGTTCCTCCTCTTTTGTTTCCAAAAGGTAGTTTAAGGCCTTTTATCGAGAGGTTAACCAAACGGAGACATCCCTTGGTGAACCTCAGTACCCCCGTTGGTCGGATACACCTTTGACGTTTGATCGCTCTGATTGTCCTGCGGGGCTTACTCGACCATTGAGACTTCCTCTGGTCATTACCCCGATCATCAGTAATGCGAGAGTCAAAAGGGTCCTGATCGACAGAGGAAGCTCCTTGGACATTCTATTAGTCAAGGCGCTCAACGAGATGCAAATTCCTCGTTCTAAGATTAAGCCCATAATCCATCCGTTTTATGGGATAATCCCTGGTCCCTCCATGATGCCGTTAGGACAGGTGGTTCTCCCGGTCACACTGGGAGAACTAGATAACTTCCGAACAGAATTGGTTACTTTTGATGTGATTGATTGTGATTCGGCTTACAATGCAATCTTTGGCAAGCCAACTCTTGCTAAGTTCACGATGGCAACGCACTATGCTTATCAGTGCGGCAAGTTGACTGGACCCAAAGGTGTCATCTCGATCCGAAGCAGTCGCAACGTGGCACTCACATGTGACCGGCTATCTTTGTAGATGGTCGACCAACTTCCCGTCGGGGACACTCAGGTCGCCACAGTCACCGCTGACGTGATCAAGGCTGCTCCTCGACCAGATGAGAAACTCAAACTAGTTCCGTTGTACCCAGATAATCCATGCAAGACAATTCGGGTCGGATCAGGACTGGATGACAAATAGGAACTCAAGCTCATTACTTTCCTCCGGGCTAACGCAGATGTGTTTGCGTGGAAACCATCTGACATGCCCAGTGTCCCAAGGGAAGTAATCGAGCGCAGGTTAGCAATTCGACCTGGACAGTGACCAATAAAGCAAAAGCTCAGGCGTTTTGCTGTTGACCGACAGGAGGCTATTCGAGAGGAGTTGGATAAGCTCCTATAGGCCGGGTTTATTCGCGAGGTCGATCACCCGGAATGGCTTGCAAATCTGGTCATGGTCCGCAAGTCAAATGGTAAGTGGCGCATGTGCGTCGACTACACCAGCCTCAACAGTGCCTGTCCGAAGGACGACTTTCCCCTTCCCCGCATCGACCAGCTGGTCGACTCAACCGCGGGCTGCGAACTAATGAGCTTCCTGGACACTTACTCAGGATACCATCAAATTAGCATGGCAGAAGAAGATGAAGAGAAGACTGCCTTCATCACCCCGTTCGGCACCTGCTGCTACGTCAGAATGCCATTCGGTCTCAAGAACACAGGTTCCATGTACCAGCGCTTGATGCAAAAGACCTTTCTTTCCCAGATATGGCCTAATCTCGAAGCATATGTAGATGACTTGGTTGTAAAAAGCACTAAGAGATTGTCTCATTTGGACGATCTCGCTGAAACCTTCTGTAATTTGAATCACTTTGGAATAAAATTGAACCTGGAGAAATGTTCTTTCGGTGTTTCTTCAGGAAAACTTCTGGGTTTTCTTGTCTGTTCCAGAGGCATTGAAGTCAATCCTGAAAAGATCAAGGCTATCGAACAGATGACGTCTCCCTCGACCATGAAAGATGTTCAACGCCTGGCTGGTCGCATGGCGGCTTTAAGTCTGTTCATATCACGACTAGGTGAGAGGGGACTACCTTTCTTCAAAGCCCTGCGGAAACATCACAATTTCGCATGGTCCGATGAGGCCGAAAAAGCGTTTCAGGAGGTAAAGGCATATTTATCTAGTCCACCATTCTTGGTGTCTCCCGACAAAGGAGAACCATTACTTCTCTATTTGGCGGCCACATCGCATGCGATTAGCGCTGTCCTGATCACGGATAGAGAAGGAATACACAGACCCGTCTACTATGTCAGCGAGGTACTTCATGGTCCTAAGGAGCGATACCCTGAGGTCCAGAAGATACTTTACCCACTTCTGATGGCTTCCCATAAGCTACGACATTACTTTCAAGAACATAAGATCACAGTACCCTCCTCTTTTCCATTGGGGGATATTGTCCGCAATCCGGAGAAATCTGGTCAGATCGCAAAATGGGCTGTCGAGCTCGGTGCTTTTGATATCCATTTCACACCCCGCACTGCGGTTAAGTCTCAGGTCTTGGACGACTTTGTGGTCGAATGGACCAATCCTGAGCCACCCGTGCGGGTATCCAAGGAATTGGAGGGCCCCGATCACTAGACAATGTACTTGACGGCTCCCGTAGTTTTCAACACTCGGGGGTGTAGCTTCTAGGCCCCTATAGAGTGTTTTAATAATTAATGACAACTACAAATGCTATACTAATGTTACCTGCCTAGTTGCGTCAAGACGATACTTAAAAGACAGGTTAATGAAAGGCAAAGAAAGAGTCTCATGATGAAGAAAGGACGCATTGATCAAAAAAAGGAAAAGGTACGAAATAGGATCTTTTCCATTTTTACCGGTCTAAGGTGATTAGAGAAGAATTTTGACCGGATTTTAGGATAGTTGCCGTACTATTAAGAGGAGCATGTGGTGTATCACAAAATACTTCATCTATGTGCCACAAATCATAAAATCAACTTGCATTGCATGCTAGAAGGTCACATCCTTGAGAATGCTTATTTCAGCTCATTTCTATCTCATTCGGTCTGACCGTTTGTTAGGCCGGTCTGACCGAGAAATCGGTCTGACCGAGTTGTAAACTACGGACTGACCGATTGGCCGGTCTGTCCGTAGTAGAGACCAAGGTCAGTCTCCTGGAACCTCTTGTTTTATCCTTCTGGTGTTTTGAGCTATTACGATCTGACCGTTTTGTTAGACCGGTTTGACCAAGAAATCGGTCTGACCGTGTTTTTGTGCTACGGTCTGACCGTTTGGCCGGTCTGTCCGTATATATCGGCCTGACCGTATAAGGTGTCCAGAAACTATGTCGTCTCTGGACAGTTTCACAGTCTGGCCGTATGTGTGCCTGACAAGGGCAGTTGAGCATTTATTGCGCCTGTTTAATGCCGTTGCAATTGCGGCGGTCTGACCGAGCTTGTGCCTGCGGTCTGACCGCCAGGTGATCTTTTTCTCCCAACGGCCTGTAACGGCTATATTAATTGTGGGGGGTATATATACTCCCATGCACGGCCCTGTTCAGGACTTTTTGCATAATCTTGAGCATTGTCATCATCCTTGAGAGCCTAAGCTAGTTTCATACACTCTAGGGTTCAAATTCTCAAATTTGTGATAGTGTGCATTTGAGATATTCTAGTGCATTGCATTTAGATCATTGAATCAATCGTGTGGCACTAGAAGAAGGCAAAGTGATCATCACCGGCTTGTTACTCTTGGAGTTTGCCGGCTCCTAGACGGCTAGGAGAAAGGTTTTGAAGAGCTCTTCAAGGAAGATTGTGAAGAAGCTTCAAAACGTCTTGTGAAAGGTTGAGCAAGCCTTGCCGGAGCGGTAAAGTGCATCCTTAGTGAAATCGAGGTTTGGATAACTCATCACACTAGTCCGGCTCAAGATCTAGGTCACTTCTCGAGAGAAGGTTGACTAGATAGAGGAGCGGTTAGAGATTTGAGTTTGCCTCAACGTGGATTAGGGGTGATCGGCAAATCACCGAGACCACGGGATATATCCTTGTGTTGGAATTGTGCTTTATTCATATTGTGTTATTTATTTGCTCTCATTATCATTAAATTGTTTGATTATTTGCTAAATTGTTAAAATCGCCTATTCACCCCCCCTCTAGTCGATATCCTAGATCCCTTTCAATTGGTATCAGAGCAAGGACTCCGTTTTAGAGGATTTAACCATCCCGGAGTAGGATAAAGATGGCTAGTGAGGGTCGGATCAATATTGGTAAACCACCACTCTTTGATGGATCTAACTATACTTATTGGAAAACTAGAATGATGGTCTATCTTAAAGCGATGGGTGGAAAGATTTGGAAAGTGGTGGATGAGGGGTTTGCAATTCTTGATGATGATGACATGACCAACTTAGATAGAGATAATGCCTTAGCAAATGCTCAAGCCATGAATGTTCTTTATAGTGCTCTAAATCTAGGTGAATTTAATAGAATTTGTAAACTTGAAACGGCCCATGATATTTGGAGAAATCTTATGGATATTCATGAAGGAACCTCGATGGTCAAGGATGCTAAACTATTTATCCATAAGGGCCAATTTGAAAAGTTTGCCATGTTGCCCAATGAAGATGTATCGGAGATGTTTAACCGATTAAATAACATCGTAAATGAGTTAAAAGGGCTTGGTATGGATGTCACAAACGTAGAGTTTTGTCATAAGTTTCTTAGAGCTTTACCTTCTAAATATGATACAATTGTAACCTTACTTGTGCGTTCGAACTTGAAGAGTGTGACTCCGTTGGAAGTCTTGAGTGAGATTCTCACTCATGATATATTCAAGAAGTCTCAAGAAAAAGTGAAAGATGAGGCTTCCGACTCCAAGAAGAAGAACATTGCACTCAAAGCTCAAGTCTCCAAAAGGGAAGACAATGAAGAGGAAAGTGATGAGAGAGACACCGATGAGGAAATGGCTCTCTTCGTGAGAAAATTCAAGCGGTTCATGAAGAAAAGATATCAAGGGAAATCTTTCAAGAAAGGACAAACATCCAAGAGGAACCCATTTGAAGAGAGAAGATGTTTTGAGTGCGGTGAAAAGGGTCACATCTCCACACAATGCAAAAATAAGGAAGAAGAAAATCAATGAAGAAGAAGAAGTATGAAAAGGAAGGAGAAAGCAAGAAAAAGGTTTTCAAGAAATATTATAAGAAGAAGGATGGACAAGCTTGCTTCATTGAGTGGGATTCGGATGCTTCAAGTTCCGATTCCGATGATGAAGATGAAGCGTCACCCAAAGGACTCGCCGGGGTAGCTATCAAGGAAGCCCCATCTCTATTCTCCACTCCTCATTGCCTCATGGCTAAAGGAGAATCAAAGGTATCTTGTGACGAAAATGAATATACTTATGATGACCTAGTTGAGATGATCACTGATTTTGATGACTATATGAGTAAGGAAAAAGAAAAATTCAAGAAATTGAAGAAGAGATACAAAGCTCTTCAAAATTCCTATGAGGAGCTAAACACATCTCATGAGAGTCTCAAAGAAACTCATGAGATGCTCAAGGAAGCTCATGACTCTCTAATTACTCATAAAGCCAACAAATCGAGTAATGACATAGGCATCACTTGCAATATTTTGAATGATTTGCCCATGATGTCTACTTCTAGCATATCTACTCCTTGTGAAGACTTAAATGAATTCCCTACTAGACCTAAAATTGAAGATAATGTGCTTAGTCTTGAAAACAACGAACTTAAAGAAGAAATTGAAAAACTAACCAATGACCTAGCAAAATGCTATGTAGGAGAATCAAAATTAAGACATCTTCTAGATAGTCAAAGATTTTCCTTAAGAAAAGAAGGACTAGGTTTCATTCCCAAAAAGGGTAAACATGCTTTTGTTCCAACTAAAACCGTTTTTATAAAAGAAAAGGGATATTGTAACAAATGTAAAAGTTTAGGTCACATTGAAAAGAATTGCCATGTTAACAAAAGCATTTCATCTCCTATATTCAATTCTTGCTATGTATTGAAGAAAATGACAAATGGCGATGTTAAAGCCAAATTTGTTGAAACCCCGATCATTGGTGCCAAAAAGAAAGCCATTTGGGTCCCAAAATCCTTGGTAACTAACCTCCAAGGACCCAAAAAGGTTTGGGTACCTAAAAGGACCTAACTTTGTTTTGTAGGTAAATTACAAGGCGGGAGGACAACATTGGGTGCTCGATAGTGGATGCACTCAACACATGACCGGTAATCACAACATGTTCTCCTCACTAAATAACAAAGGTGCGGAATATGACAAGATCACGTTTGGAGACAATAGTAAAGGAAAGGTAAAAGGTTTAGGTAAAATTGCCATCTCAAACGACCTCTCCATATCTAATGTATTGCTTGTTGAATCTCTAAACTTCAACCTCTTATCCGTAGCTCAACTTTGTGATCTTTGATTCATATGTGCATTTTATCCAAAAGAAGTAATTATCACTAGCATTGATGATAATAAGTTGATATTTAAAGGTTTTAGACATGGCAACCTCTATTTAGTTGATTTCAATTCAAATGATACTAATCTTGGTACATACTTGTTTACAAAATCTTCCAAAGGTTGGCTATGGCATAGAAGGCTTGGGCATGTTGGAATGAAACAACTAAATAGACTAGTTAAACATGATTTGGTTGTTGGACTAAAAGATGTAAAGTTTGAAAAAGACAAATTATGTAGTGCTTGCCAAGCCGGAAAACAAGTTGCAAACTCACATCCAACTAAAAGCACAATGTCAACTTCGAGTCCACTTGAATTATTGCATATGGATTTATTTGGACCAACTTCTTTTGTGAGCATTGGTGGCAATAGTTATTGCCTTGTCGTTGTAGATGATTTTTCTAGATATACATGGATATTCTTTTTGCATGATAAGTCAATTGTGTTTAACACTTTCAAAAGCTTTGCTCAAAGGGCCGAAAATGAATTTAGCTTCAAGATCAAGAAAGTGAGAAGTGACAACGGCTCCGAATTCAAGAACACCAAGGTTGAAAATTGGTGTGATGATAAAGGCATCAAACATGAGTTTTCGGCCAAGTATACACCGGAGCAAAATGGAGTAGTCGAACGAAAGAACCGGACATTGATAGATATGGCAAGGTCTATGCTTTCGTAGTACAATGTTTCGGACACCTTTTGGGCCGAAGCAATCAACACCGCGTGCCATGCATCAAATCATCTTTATTGTCATCGACTACTAAAGAAAACTCCTTATGAGCTTCTCAGTGGAAGGAAGCCAAACATTTCCTACTTCCGAGTGTTTGGGTGTAAGTGCTATATCTTGCGGAAAGGTACACGCTTATCTAAATTTCAAAGTAAATGTGATGTAGGATTTTTGTTAGGATACTCATCAAATAGCAAAGCATATCGTGTCTACAACCAAAACTCCGGTTTGGTTGAGGAGACACATGATGTTGAATTTGATGAGACTAATGGCTCTCAAGAGGAGCAAGAAAATTTGGATGATGTAGGTAATGAAGGGTTGAGAGTGGCAATGAAGAACATGACCATTGGGGATGTCAAGCCTAAAGAAGATAGTGATCAAGATGAAGATCCATCCACTCATGCTATCCCCTCTTCATCAACTCCTCAACACGAAGATCAAATAGTTGAAGTGGCCAATGTGGAAGACTCCTCTCAACAACAACCGGAAGTAACTTCTACCTCTACTTCACAAATCCCGGTTGACCATCCAAGAATTCATCACTCAATTTCCAAAGATCACCCCGTCGATCAAATTGTTGGTGACTTGTGTAAGGGTGTTCAAACTCGTTCTCGTCTTGCTTCATTTTGTGAAAATTACTCTTTTGTTTCCTCCTTTGAGCCCACACTTGTAGATGAAGCTTTAAAAGATCCGGATTGGGAGAATGCTATGCATGAAGAATTAAACAACTTCACCCGCAACAATGTTTGGGAATTGGTAGAAGAACCAAATCCGGATGAGCATAATGTCATTGGAACCAAATGGATTTTCAAGAACAAACAAGATGCAAACGGAGTGGTAGTAAGAAACAAGGCAAGATTGGTGGCTCAAGGATACACTCAAGTTGAAGGTTTGGACTTCGGTGAAACCTTTGCTCCCGTAGCTAGACTTGAGGCTATTAGAATCTTACTTACTTTTGCTTCATCTCATAATATTAAACTATATCAAATGGAAGTCAAAAGTGCATTTTTAAATGGAAAAATCAATGAGTTAGTATTTGTTAAACAACCGCCCGGATTTGAAGATCCTACAAAGCCAAATCATGTGTATAAACTCTCCAAGGCTCTTTATGATCTTAAACAAGCATCTCGTGCTTGGTATGAAAGACTTAGAGACTTTTTAATTTCAAAAGGATTTAAAATTGGGAAAGTTGATACTACATTGTTTACTAAGAAAATTGGAAATGATTTCTTTGTATGTATTATTTATGTTGATGACATCATATTTGGATCTTCTAACCAAGATTTTTGCGAGGAATTTGGTGATATGATGTCCAGGGAATTTGAGATGTCTTTGATAGGTGAATTAAGTTTCTTTCTCGGACTACAAGTTAAACAACTCAAGGAAGGAACTTTCATCAGTCAAAACAAATATGTGAAGGATCTACTCAAGAAGTTCGGACTTGAAGAAGCAAAACCAATCAAGACACCAATGGCCACAAACGGACACCTTGTCTCTGACGAAGGAGGTAAACCGGTAGACTCAAAGCTTTATAGATCCATGATTGGTAGTTTATTATATCTTACTGCTTCTAGGCCCGATATTATGTTTAGTGTTTGTATGTGTGCAAGATTTCAAGCCTCTCCTAAAGAAAGTCATTTAATGGCCGTTAAGCGCATTTTGAGGTATCTAAAATATTCATCTAGCATAGGGTTGTGGTATCCTAAAGGTGCAAAATTCGAATTAATTGGATATTCTGATTCTGATTATGCGGGATGTAAAGTGGATAGAAAAAACACCTCTGGCAGTTGTCAACTATTAGGAAGATCTTTAGTATCTTGGTCCTCTAAGAAACAAAACTCTGTAGCTTTATCAACCGCCGAAGCGGAATATGTTTCTGCGGGTAGTTGTTGTGCACAATTGCTTTGGATGAGGCAAACATTGTTGGATTATGGAATAAAATTTGAAAAAGTGCCTCTCTTGTGTGATAATGAGAGTGCGGTGAAAATAGCCACAAACCCAGTTCAACACTCTCGGACCAAGCATATAGATATCCGACACCACTTCCTTAGAGATCATGTTAGCAAAGGTGATGTGGTGGTGGATAATGTAAGAACCGAAGATCAATTAGCGGATATATTCACTAAGCCCTTAGATGAAAGTCGTTTTTGCAAACTTCGAAATGAGCTTAACGTCATTTATATATCAAATGTGGCTTGAATTGTTGGACTCATATTGAATGTGCTTATATTATCACTTGGTTGCTTAAACTTCCTCTTTTAGAGCTTTTTAGGCTCCTTTATCGGCAATTGAGTGAAATGAACCAAAAACATGTTAAGTTGTAAGAAAAATTCTTCCCCTTTGGTGATATTGCCTATATCTTACCTATAATTATCTTATAGTTATATATGTCTCTCTCAAAATCTCTTGAGCTTCAAATCAATCAAAATCTTCCAAGAAATTCAGTCCTTCCAGCGGTCTGACCGAACCATATGCGGTCTGACCGAATGCATCTCCAGAGAGCATCTTAGATTCCTGCTTCCAGCGGTCTGACTGGTACCCATTCTACGGTCTGACCGAATTTTCATGACCAGAGACCTTTTTAACCCGAATCTCTTGTCCTTTTTGCCTTTCTTCCCCACTTCTGTCTCTTTCACGTGCGCCTCAAATTCTTGGATTCTTCCTCTCCGGTCAAACCCTCATCAAGCTCGGACAAACCGTGGTTCAAGATCATCATCAAATCATGTCTTCTAGGTACATTGCTCAGATTCCTCTTTGTTTTTCTTTTTCTCTTCTGTTCATCTAGAGGTTTAGGGCAAATGTGATGAATCTGGACCAAATCTGTTTTTCTCTTGAAATTGATTCGTCCAGTTGATGCAATGAGTAGTCTCACACTTATATCTATCTACATTGCACCCTAGAATCAACAAAATCCCAGAAATCATGCCAAACCCTAACTCTACGGTTGCGTCGGTCTGACCGCCCCTGTTTCGGTCTGACCGACTGCAACAGCAGAGCCAGGATGTCCAGTTCTGTTATCATCTCTTTTCTCGTCTTGCTTTCCGATTTCTTGTATCTTACCTGCTATATATCTTTCAAATCATATAGTGGTGGAGGTACTCAAGGCGCTGGCTCCATTCGGACCAACAAGAAGAAATTGGCCAAGCGGCGAAAAGGGTTCTACCCTCGAGTAGCAGCGACAGTCACGATGACAACTGGGTACCCTCAGCCGGTGATTCAGAGACAGAGCAGTCGTCTCATCGGGGTGGATCTTCTCATGTGGGCATGGACATCGAGAGTGAGGACAATGAAATAAACGTCCACGCTTATCAAGGCCCGAAGAAGAACTGGACGTCGAGCGACTACACGAAGGCGAGGACCACCTATGCCTACGATCATGCAAATGACGCCACGACGCCTCACTTCTACACGATGATGCAGCAGGATGCCTTCTACGGTCATTTGGTCCACAAAAACATCTTCGAACACAAATGGATCGAATGGGCCTATGTTGTGAATCAGCCCATCATGGCTCCCTTGGTGCAGATCTTCAAGGATATAGGGCTGTATGACTTTGTGGAGCACAAGTGCCCATGGAACGCCACTGCCATCAGATAGTTCTATGCTACAGTTGAGATCAAATGGGCGGACCAGCAGATTATATGGATGACAGGGTCTAGGCGCTATCAGGCCACTTTTGAGGAGTTTGCTGCGGCAAACAAGCTAAACTATGAGGAGCTGAAGGAAGGGATCGACATGGAGGAAGAGGATTACCTCCATGAGGACGACTGGCTCCAGTTCTATGAGCAGCCGGGAGGTGGACAGCGGATTGTACCCGGTACTGTTACAGGTCTCAAAGTCCTCCCCGCTGTAGTCAACAAAATTGTACGAGCCACGATCCATCCAAAGAGTGGAAACCGAGAAGCGGTCCGGGATTACTACTGGAACTTCATCGACCACATCCTCCAGAGTCACCGGATCAACATTGTGTCCTTCATTTTGAAGACTATTGAGGATGTCTCGGCGGCCACTCTGCCAAATCTCTACTATGCTCCATATATCATGTCTCTGCTGCTCCAGAAGACCAAGTTTCCTCGCGGTTCTTGCGACATCAGGCATCTCGGCTATAATCCGTTCAGTGTCAACCCGCGCGTCTTAGCTCGAGGCCAAGGAGCACAGCATCAGCAGCATCAGCAGCAGCCGGCTCAACCTATGCCTCCTCCTCCTCCACCTCAGGCTCAGCAGGCACCTCAGTCGAGCTAAGTCCCCGCCTGGTTTTGTCAGTATCAGCAGCAGTTCCATCAGCCCATGATGGATCAGTTTGCTACTCTTCTCCAGGGGCTTGAGCTCGCTCGCTCGGACTTGGCGGCTTTGCATGATCAGTTCCAGACCTTCTCTTCGGGCCAGGATCAGTTCGAGCAGTGCTTCGACACCTTCTCCACTCACTTCTACACTCGTTTCCCACAGAATCCTCCTCACCATCCTCCCAATGATGATGCTCCAGCTGATACTTAGCTTTTTATGGCAATTGATGCCGAAGGGGGAGAGAGAAGAGAGTAGAAGAGTAGGAGAGAGATGAACCTTAAATGTAAATAAAAACTCTTGGATGAAAGAACTTTTGGATGTATAAAAGTTTTAACTTAACTTGTTTATGTTGGATGACTCTTGTATGAGAAATGGTACTTCATGATATATGTGATATGCTTATAATAGTTACATATGACCTTGTGATCATGATATATGTGATATGCTTCCTATACACATGCTTGAACTCCACTGAAATGCCAAAATTCTCTTATTCATACATTTAGGGGGAGTGTCTTATTCTTCGATGCTTATTGTAAAATTCCCGTTATGCTTAAAACTCTTCATCTACTCTTTATGTTGTCATCAATTACCAAAAAGGGGGAGATTGTAGCTTCTAGGCCCCTATAGAGTGTTTTAATAATTAATGACAACTACAAATGCTATACTAACGTTACCTGCCTAGTTGCGTCAAGACGATACTTAAAAGATAGGTTAATGAAAGGCAAAGAAAGAGTCTCATGATGAAGAAAGGACGCATTGATCAAAAAAAGGCAAAGGTACGAAATAGGATCTTTTCCATTTTTACCGGTCTAAGGTGATTAGAGAAGAATTTTGACCGGATTTTAGGATAGTTGCCGTACTATTAAGAGGAGCATGTGGTGTATCACAAAATACTTCATCTATGTGCCACAAATCATAAAATCAACTTGCATTGCATGCTAGAAGGTCACATCCTTGAGAATGCTTATTTCAGCTCATTTCTGTCTCATTCGGTCTGACCGTTTGTTAAGCCGGTCTAACCGAGAAATCGGTCTGACCGAGTTATAAACTACGGACTGACCGATTGGCCGGTCTGTCCGTAGTAGAGACCAAGGTCAGTCTCCTGGAACCTCTTGTTTTATCCTTCTGGTGTTTTGAGCTATTACGGTCTGACCGTTTTGTTAGACCGGTCTGACCGAGAAATCGGTCTGACCGTGTTTTTGTGCTACGGTCTGACCGTTTGGCCGGTCTGTCCGTATATATCGGCCTGACCGTATAAGGTGTCCAGAAACTATGTTGTCTCTGGACAGTTTCACGGTCTGACCGAAATAGTATCCGATCTGACCGTATGTGTGCCTGACAAGGGCAGTTGAGCATTTATTGCGCCTGTTTAATGCCGTTGCAATTGCGGCGGTCTGACCAAGCTTGTGCCTGCGGTCTGACCGCCAGGTGATCTTTTTCTCCCAACGGCCTGTAACGGCTATATTAATTGTGGGGGGTATATATACTCCCATGCACGGCCCTGTTCAGGACTTTTTGCATAATCTTGAGCATTGTCATCATCCTTGAGAGCCTAAGCTAGTTTCATACACTCTATGGTTTAAATTCTCAAATTTGTGATAGTGTGCATTTGAGATCTTCTAGTGCATTGCATTTAGATCATTGAATCAATCGTGTGGCACTAGAAGAAGGCAAAGTGATCATCACCGGCTTGTTACTCTTGGAGTTTGCCGGCTCCTAGACGGCTAGGAGAAAGGTTTTGAAGAGCTCTTCAAGGAAGATTGTGAAGAAGCTTCAAAACGTCTTGTGAAAGGTTGAGCACGCCTTGCCGGAGCGGTAAAGTGCATCCTTAGTGAAATCGAGGTTTGGATAACTCATCACACTAGTCCGGCTCAAGATCTAGGTCACTTCTCGAGAGAAGGTTGACTAGATAGAGGAGCGGTTAGAGATTTGAGTTTGCCTCAACGTGGATTACAGGTGATCGACAAATCACCGAGACCACGGGATATATCCTTGTGTTGGAATTGTGCTTTATTCATATTGTGTTATTTATTTGCTCTCATTATCATTAAATTGTTTGATTATTTGCTAAATTGTTAAAATCGCCTATTCACCCCCCCTCTAGTCGATATCCTAGATCCCTTTCAGGGGGCTGGAGTGGTCTTAGTTACGCTCCAGGGCGAAGAGCTTAAGTTTGTCTTTCAACTACACTTTGTTGCGACTAATAATGCGGCAGAGTATGAAGGTCTTCTTGCAGGGCTCCGGGCAGCAAAATTCCTCGGAGTCCGTCGATTAGTGGTGAGGGGAGACTCACAGCTGGTCGTAAACCAGGTAAACAAGGAGTACAGTACCTCCGATAAGACAATGGCTCATTACCTGGGGGAAGTGAGGAGATTGGAAAAACACTTCAGTCATTTCGAGGTCCAATACATCCCGTGAAAGGACAACATTCTCGCAGACCAATTATCCAAAATTGGGTCCTGACGTACATCCACTCCGGCAGGAGTATTCGTTGAACACTTGGAACATCCTTCGATTATGACTTCGGTCGAGGATGATCCGATAATAGTCTGCGTTACCAACCTCGGTCAGGAACAGGATTGGACTCATCCATTGAGAGTTTATCTTGAACATGGGACCTTGCTCGAGGACGAAACCGAAAGTGATCGGTTAATTCGAAAAGCGCGTCTATACAAACTCATAAAAGGAGTTTTATATAGAAAGGGTGCTCAAGGAGTATTCATGCGCTGCGTATCTCAGGACGAAGGTAAATCCCTCTTGAAAGAAATACATGACGGTGTATGTGGTGCGCACGCGTCATATCGAACACTAGTCGAAAAAGCTTTTTGACAAGGATTCTACTGGCCTTCAGCACTCGATGATGCCAAGAATATGGTCAAGGTGTGTCCTCAGTGTTAGTTTCACGCGAGACAAGCTCATCAACCTGCCTATGTGTTGCAAACCATTCCCCTTGCATGGCCCTTTGCGGTCTGGGGGATGGATATTGTCGGTCCTATGCCACAAGCGGTCAATGGATACAAGTTTTTATTCGTAGCTATTGACACATTTACAAAGTGGATTGAGGCCGAGCCGGTATGAAATATTACCGCAACAGCGACACAAAAGTTCTTCCATAAGAACATTTTTGCTCGATTTGGTGTTCCGAATCGTCTCATTAGAGATAACAGTTCTCAGTTCGCTAGTGGTCTTTTCTGGATTACTGCAATCAGATTGGAACCAAGGTGTGCTTTGCTTCTGTGGCTCATCCGCAGAGCAATGGTGCCGTGGAACGCGCCAACGGGCAGATACTGCAAGGCATCAAGAAATGTGTTCTCGATCACCTTAAGACACGCTCGGGGGCTTGGGCAGATCATCTCTACACCGTTCTATGGGCACTACGAACTACTTCTAGTCGAGCCACCGGTGAGACACCCTTCCATCTGGTCTATGGGGCCGAGGCCGTGTTGCCTATGGAAGTTAGTATTGGATCTGTTCGGACAGATCAATTCGAACGAGTTGATCAAGCTGAACAGCGATCACAAGATCTCGTCCTCTTAGAAGAAAAGCGTGATCGCGCTTTGATCAAGTCCGCGGTATACTTGCAAGCTTTGCGTAAGTACCATAAAAAAAGGGTGCGACCACGTAGTCTCCACGTGGGCGATCTGGTTTTACGAAAAATACAAGACCAATCCAATCGCAACAAATTCTCCCTGAAATGGGAAGGCCCTTATACTGTTGTTTCGGTGCCACGACCCGGATCAGCTTGATTAGTGATGGAGGATGGTCGAATCTTGTCCAATACCTGGAACATCGATCAACTACGCAAATTCTATGTGTAAGTACTCAATCCCTTTTCCTTTTCAATTAGCATTATTTAATAAAACAAAAGCCTTCTTGTTTCATACGGCAAATATTTCTTTTATGCCCATGTGTTACGAATTTGGCTCGAGGGCTGGTCGCCGGTGGTTATATCGCCACAATGCCCTAATCGGATTCGCTGGCCGATCTCATGACCACTTCCAGACAAGACACTCCTCAATGCACACGGGGATTGCTGGCATGTCCTTGGTCATCCGAGTGGCTGCCGATTTGCAACAAGGTTAGGCGTTGCATCCAGTATAATTATTGATCTGATCGCATATCCCTGGTCGTTACACCCATATTTTTCCTGTGCTTATAATACTAAGTCTCCAGTATATATAATCACAGGCGGGGGCTAGGGGAATATGGTTATATGAAACAACAAAAAATATGTTTTCTTTCGAAGTAAAACCAAAAAATTGCATGCATTGCATTCTATAAATGGTAGTTGTACAGGTACAAGGTTTACATAATCCCGAGCTCGGTCAAGAGTCTATCTACAAGAGGTCTAATTTCCTCCATGATAGCCTCAAGTTGTTCCTCACTCTCGATCTCTACCATTCCTACCAGTGGATTCAGATCCAAATCTGGGCCATGGTGGAGACGAAACCGGCAGAGAATGGCGGAGGCTGCTGATCGGACTCTGGTTCTGATCTCCTCTTGTTGTCGCCTGGTATCTTCAGGAAGATACTCGAGTGGTGATTCCGCTTGGGCTATGACCAGTCTAGACCAGTCACTTGGACTAAGGTTGTCTGTTGTGGTCTCGACCACATCAGCCCTTAGGAGACAGGCTACCATCTTCAGCTTTTCGAAGATGGATAGGCTCAAGTCTCTATTCGCCCTCCGGATGGAGTCAATGGTCATCTGGAGGAATACCTCTCTTGACCCAGCTGGTTTATTTGACTTGCTTGCCCTGCAATAAGGAGATCGTTATAAACAGTCTAAATGACAAAGTTAAGTCGTTCTGGTCGGAAGTTGACTTACCTGAGAGTTGTCATCACAGTTCTTTGAGCTTGACCTCTTCGTGTGAAATCGTGGTGGCCGCCTTGAGCTCGTCATTTTCCTGATCGGCAAGGCTCTTCTTCAGGGAAGCGACTTCCCTGCGATAAAAAAGACAATGGTTATAGCAAGTTTGTATTCAAGCGGGCTAAAGCACCTTTTTTCTTACTCTTGCAAGCAATTCCTCTCCTCTTGTATGGCCTCGATGCTTTCTACCATAGCTATCGATCTGGCCGTCATACGGGACAGTTCCTGTGACATAGAGGGAAGTTAGTTGTAAAATCCGAGTATTCTATGCAAAACTCAGATATCATGAAGGATGTTCAACATACCTCAGTATATTCCCAGAATGACTTGTCCTTCGGGATGGTTGGAGGCCTAGTCGATGGACTCGCCTCATCCTCGACGGGGGCAGTAGGTGGATACACCTGCTGAACCTCGGTTGCAGGTTTCAATGCCTACGATTGGGTCTCCCAACCCAACTCATCCCTAACGGCCCAGATGACTTCCTGGACCAGAGGGACAGAGCTTTCTTCGCCGGAGGCTTCAGCACCAGTGGGAACTTCAACCCTCGCCAAGGCCGTTGGAGGGTTCGGTGCTGAATCTCTATGCCTAAGCAGGAAAAAGAAGCTGTTAGTTCCACTGACGGTTGCCACAACCTAATCCAGAACAAACAGAACGGAATTCTTACCTTAACTAAAATCCCATTAGCTTTTGAGATTTCGAGGATGGTTCCCCAAGAGAAAAAGGACAGTCGTTGTCCGTCCTGGTCTTTCTCTTCGTAAACAAGACTTTTTCTCCCTATGTATATCACCCTGTAAGCATATACATAAGAAATGATGAAGATCTGAATGGTAAGGACTCATACTGGGGTAACCTGCTCGGTTGGCAGGGACGCGCCCACAGTTTTGGGTGTCTCCTGAACCGCTGGAGCTGGCACTTCATCCGCGACCCTGAGGTTGGTCACGGAATCTTGCTCCGTTATTTCCGCTCATGTCGCCAGGAGTGGAGTACTCGCCCCCTAGGACTCGCAAGGGTCGTAGGAGGAAATTCTTCTCCCTGTACAAGCATGGTGCGGTGAACACGCATACAGAAGAAATTGTAAATTCATGACCGCGAGAAGTCTTACCGTGGTCGTCTCTTCAACCAAGGAGGGAGAAGTCACAGACCCTAGAGCCTCCAGGGCTTCAGGGTCAGGGATTTCGCCTGCGACCACAGGATTCCTAGTGGTTGCGTGGCCCACTGCAACTGCCTCTGTCTTGGCAGGGCAAGGCAGTGTTTCGCCGGATTGAGAAGTCGCCGCCTTCCTCTTCCGGCGAACTAGAGGAATGTCATCCTCCTCCTCCTCGCTCCTTTCACCCTGTACGATGAAGAAGTGATTCTAGTTTGTACCTGGGGTAACGGGAGGCACGTGATATCTTACTGTAGTTTTCTTCGCGGTAAGGGGAGTTCTGAGCGAAGAACCTTCCCCGAGGATTTTCTTGGATTTCTTGGGACGGGTCCCTTCGCTCTAGACCTTGAAGAGACTTTCTTCATTCTCTTCATCGTCGGCTTTCCCAGTAAACCAACATTTTCACTCGGGAACGTCGCCTCGGCAAATCTCCCCAAGAGTTATGCCTTTCCGGTGCCCTGATTAGTACAAGATGTGCACATGACTTTCGAACAGAACTTGACAAAAGGTAACATACCTTCCGACGTTCCTGTTTGAAATCGCCGGCATGGATTAAGCTTTGAGGGCGAGGCGATCCCTTGGGTTCTTCTACCTCGGCACTGTATGCCCTGAGGAGGTAGTTCGTCCTTTTCTCGATTTCGGATGAAGGCAAAACTGTGTCACCAACAGACCGGTTAGCAAGATATAATAGAAAAACAGAAGGCTTCGTTGGAAAAGTCACATACCATCGTTGTAGTCCAAGGTGCTGTCTGCCATGGATTGTATCTCCCAAGCCAGATGAGCCCTTTCGCGCAGGGGGCTCACCCGATTCTTCACGAAGTCGCGAATGATATCGCGAGCCGTTAGTCCCTGTAGGACTAAGTGAAGAATCACTTCGGCGTGCTTCATGTACTCTGTATTCAAAGCAAGGAGGGAATCTAACTCGCTAGGCTTCTCTGGCCGCGAGTTCTCAAACCACAACTCGCTCTCGGATGGAGGGGTGCAGTAAAACCATTTCTGGTACCACCCGTGCACAGAGTCTCGCAGGGGTGGGAAGGGATACTCTTTCTTCTCCCTTATCTGGAAGTAGATATATCCGGTGGCATTGGCACTCTTCGACCAAGCCGAGTAGTAGAAACGTCGGAAGAGATCCACACTGGGATACACTCCGACGAAAGCTTCGCAGAGGTGCTGGAAGACCGCCAAGATCAAGACCACATTCGAATGAAGATTCACCAACTCCAACCCGTAATGCTCCAAGATCCCCTTCAGGAACCGACTCTCGGGGAATCGGAACCCGCATCGCAGGTATTCCTCGAAAACCACCAGTTCGCCCTCTTGGACGATTGGGGTTTCTTGGTCCTTCTCCGCGGTCCGCCAGTTGATTAGCAGCCGCGTAGGAAGGATCTCTTCCTTCTCCAGTGCCATAAGGCTCTCCTCAGTGTGATGAACTGATCGGCTCCAGGACGCCATTTCTTGCGAGAGATCGTGAGGAAAGGTGGCGACTTTGGATAAGATGGAGGCAGTAAGCAATGAGGGTTTTGTGCGGCGGAAGTTCTAAGGCAGGTTTCTGGCTGTGTGGCTTCCTCAGGAAGCTACCTGCTCCTTTTATAGGTCTAAGGAGACACTCCGCTGAGGGTAACGTTCCATTGAATATTTTATTCATTTCCCATAATAGATATTCTCTCTGGTGAACCCGTTAGGCGTTCCCTGTATCGGATCTGAAACAAAAGGACTTCTTTGTTTCAGATTTGAGGGTACAAAAATGTGAAGAGTTCTACAAAGGTTTTTCGGAGGACTTTTTTCCTTCATGATTCTTGTAAACCTTCACGCATTGATCATGAAAATATTCTATGGCCCAATTGTTGGACGTACGGATGTTTTTTGATCAGGAAACTGTGTTATCAGAATTGTCTCTGACTGAGCTCCGATTCTACTCGAAGTGATAGTCTAATCGAGTTTCGGTTCTGACCGCAGTAATCTTCTAGATCGAACTTCGGTTCTAACCGCTGTTTTAAGTCTGATCGCAGTATCGGTACTAATTGCAGTGTAACACTTAAATACGAATCTGGTCGCAGAATCGGAGTTTACCTGTGTATGAGTGGTCGTAAAGACATTGCTTGTGGCCATATTTTCACACAGAAGTTGTAAAGAATATTCATATGATACGAAAAGAAAGAAATCTTTATTTCGGACATTCTTTACATACAAAGGGAATACCGGCGACCAGAGCGTCGACCTGATCCGAGAGCAGTTTGCAAAGTTCTCCTAGGGACATGTTGTCGTCCGTAGGATCTACGTTGGCGACCCCCAGGGAACTAGCAACTACTCTAAGCCTATCTACATCATCCCTAACAAGAGATGCACTATTATTCCTAATCAAATCGGAGAGTTCTCGCTGTTGCTGAGCGTGATCCCTCTCCCGACGGTATTGGCGCACCTCTTCATGGGATCTTTCAAAACATTCTGCCAGATGCAGAATCACCGAAGACATCTCTTCGGTCTTCTTCTCCAGCGCCTCTTTTTCCCCTTGGAGAGTCTGTCCGAGGGGGGGAGGCAGGATCTCAGCAGGCTGATCGCTGGGGGCTCCAATCTCTTACATTTGCAAATGTTAGTTGCACTAATTGTAAGAATGAGCGAAAGGAGATAGAGATAATCACCTGCCTTCGCAAGTGACAGGTTGATATAGGCATCCCAGAAAGTAGATCACCTGATAAAGTTCTTGGATCATCATATGGTGGAAGTGCGGCCTTCCCACCATAAGATTGCTTCCCCAACCCAAGTTGAGGATCATCTATTCGAGGAGTAACAGCCTTCCAACCAGAAAATTGATCACCCGAACAAAAATGGGGAGTATTGGGATGAAATGGAGAAAGGTGAGAAGATCATCCCTCCAAAGGTGGAGATGAAAGTTCGTGGATAGGAAGAACTAGAGGAAAAGAAGGAAGAAAGAACGATGATGCGTCTTTCACCTTTGTTCTGCTGGAGGATCCCTCGTCAACCTTGGGTTTCTTCCTTGAAGGAGACAGATCTTTGGACGTCTCTAAGTCCTGCTTGAAAACTTCTTCTTCATCACTCTCAATCTCGATGATGTTGTGATCTGCCATCGAGAAGTGTATGAAAGGAAGGGAAGATGGCTTTGGAAGAAACTTAGCCGGGAAGAGGAATTGTGAAGCTTTGGAATCCGAAGGCTTCGGTATTTATAGCCGCCAGGGTGACGGTTCACTTTCCGAACGCCTCGAGTTCTTAAAGCATTTACAATTTTACCTCGGGTTAAAAAACGTTTCAACGGCGCCATCATTACCCGTCACGTATTACCCAGAGCCCGTCTCGGGGAACCAACCGCCACACTTAGTGCGCCACTAAGTGAAGGATTTGAAGCATTGGGTTAAATGTCCGACGTAAATCTTAAAATTTGAAGTTAACATGTCCCTTCGTTCTCTTCAAATTTGGGGGCTAGCTGATGAAGATTGATACCCGAGTCAGTTCAAATAAATGCACGGCTGGTTCAGGATAGATTCGAACCAGACAAGCGCCTGGTGGTGCAAACTCAAGTCATTCTGAGAAGCACAAGCACGAGGTCGCAGGCTTTACGCGATCAGACCGTAGCTAGTGCACGGTCAGGAGTTCGTGTGCTATACGCGGACAGAAGACTACAGATGGTGCGCGGTCAGCCAACATCGCGCAATCAGAACATCTTCGACCAGAGGAAGTGGGATTATTCTGTCCCTGCGACAGGGATATCCCGAGTACCCTGAAGATTCTTCCACGTAGGAGGATAACCGTCAAGAGGTTAATACGTGCGGTTATCCATGAATAACACGTGTTAAACCTGTGTGGGAGTTAGGAGCGGTTGCCAAAACTGCACCCAAGCAACTGTTTGATGCCGTTACAACTTGGCGCCCTTTTGACCAGTATAAAGGAATAGCCCAATGCATCAAACAGGGGCATCGGATCAAACAACCGAACAACCAGAAGACAGCAGTCTAAGTTAGATAGCTTTCATAAGCCTTCCAGGCATTGTCTTGTACAAACACATAGGAAAAATTTTCGCTGTGAAGATCTTTTCCGCAACTTTGTAACTCTTTTTACCATACATAGTGAAATCCCAACAGGACGTAGGGCTATTACTCCTGCCATCGAGGGCCCGAACCTGTATAAACCTCTTTGTGCTCCAGTTCTCTTTAATTCATCATACCTTCCCGGAGGGACACCCTGAAAGGTCTCACAACCTACAAATTTTGCATAAGCTCGGCTAAGAACCCCGAGTCCGAATCGTCGACACATGATTCTTCAATGCAACCAGTATTTTTATTAAAAACGCGATAGGCTTTGCTAGTGGTGGAGTATCTGACTAGAAAGCCTTCATCTACTATTCTTTGAAACTTACCACCAAAATTTCTTTTCTTAAGGATATAGCATTTGCAACCAAAAACTCAAAAATAAGAAATGTTTGGCTTACGCCCAATTAGAAGCTCATACGGAGTTAAGTTCAGAAGAGGATGCAAATAAAGACAGTTAATAGAATAGCAAGCGGTATGCACGGCTTCGACCCAAAAGCGAGTAGGAGTATCATACTCACTTAACATTGTTCTTGCCATTTCTATTAGTGTTCGATTTTTTCTTTCTACTACTCCATTTTTCTATGGAGTGTAAGAAGTTGAAAATTCATGTTTAATTCCAAACGAATCACAAAAAAACAACCAAAGTCGAATTAACAAAGTCTCCACCATGATCACTACGGATTTTCTTGATGGAAAGTTTGAATTCAGTGGAAACACGTTTTGCAAAACTTTTGAAAACATCGGGGGTTTCAGATTTTTGAGAAATAAAGAAAACCCAAGTGTAGCGAGTAAAATCATCAACAATCACAAAACCATAATTGCTACCCCCGATACTTTGGAACTCAGAAGGTCCAAATAAATCCATATGCAATAGTTCTAAAGGTTTGCAAGTCGAAAGAACACGCTTAATCGGATGTGAGGTAGCTACTTGCTTGCCAGCTTGACAGGCGCTACAAGGTTTATCCTTTTCAAAATTCACATCCTTTAAGCCAATAACCAAATCTCGTTTTAAAAGCTTTTTCAAATGATGCATTCCAACATGTGCAAGTCTTCTATGCCATAACCAACCTTTTGAGGTTTGAGAGACAAGACATATTGATAGAGATGCATCCTTTGAGTGAAAATCAACCAAATAAAGATTTCCAAAACGAAAGCCTTTAAAAATCAAAGAATTATCTTTTAGACTTTCAACTAAGACTTCTTTAGGATAAAATGTGCAACGAAATCCAAGATCGCAAATTTGTGCAACGGAAAGAAAATTAAAGTTCAAAGATTCAACCAACAACACATTCGAAATTGAGAGATCGTTTGAGATAGCAATTTTACCCAAGCCTACCACATTTCCTTGACGATTGTCGCCAAAGGTGATCTTTTGATTTTCTCTTGAGTTGTCTTCTATTGAGGTGAACAATTTCTGGTTGCCGGTCATGTGTTCGGAGCATTCGCTATCAAGCACCCAATGCTTCCCACCGGTTTTGTAGTTCACCAGCATAAACAAAAAGAATCAAGTCTTTTTAGGTACCCAAACCTTTTTGGGTCCTTCCATGTTAGCAATCAAAGCTTTGGGCACCCAAATTGATTTCTTCTTTTTATTTAGCATGGGTGCGCCAACATACTTTGCTATAGCATAATCTTTCTTCGACTTTTGAAGCATGTAGTAAGTATCAAAATAATTTGGAGTCATCAAAGGACATGCTTCATGCAAATGACTAGTTTCATGGCATTTAAAGCAAAATGTGTTGCATGCTTTTACAAACACAGTTTTAGTATTTGGTTTCTTTCCTTTCTTTGGAAAGTATCCAAGTCCTTCTTTTCTAAATGAACATTTTTGTTTGCTAAGGATTAGATCAAGAGATACTTTTCCTTTGTAGCAGTTTTCTAAACCTTTTCCAAGTTTTTCAACTTGTGCCTTGAGTTCATTATTCTCATTTAAGATAGTATTGTTTGAAACACACGGCATATCAAGAGGAATAGCATGAGAAGAATTTTCATTTAAATCACATGAAATGCCTACATCTACCTTAGATGGAGCATTAGTAATATCTTTCATTAGCATGCTTTCATAAGAATCTTTTAGTTCTAAGTATTGAGTGCGTAAAGAAAAATGTTCTTCCTTAACCTCTTTATACTTCTTTTTAGTCATTCCAAAAACTTCATTTAGTTCGGTGATCATTTCAACTAGTTCGTCATATGAAGGATCGGAAGAATGTACCTTTTCATCGCCTTTAGCCATAAGACAAAGGGATGAACTAGTCGAAGTGTTGATGTTGCCGAGAGCTAATCCGGCCATCTTCTTGGAGCAGCTTCTTTCGTCGTCGGAGTCGGAGTCGGAGCTCTCACCTCCGGACATCCATTCTCCGAAACATGCTTCCTTGGTTGCGTCATTGTTCTCCTTGAAGAACTTCTTCTTCTTGTTCCAAGTTTTGTTCTTGTTGGGACATCTTGACGCTATATGTCCCTTTTCGTGACATCCGTAACATATGATGTCCTTGAAGTTTGTTTGCTTCGGCCCCTTTGGTCGAGTGTCGATGTTGACACCCTTCTTGTGTAACCTGCGAAGAAGTTTTTGTGTGTTCTCTACCATGAGTGCTAGATCTTCGTTGGAGGAGCCATCACTTGGATCATTCTTGGTGCCGGCTTTGAAAGCCAACGCCTTCTTCTTCGTCTCCGAGGGTTCGGTTGCTTCCTTCTTCTCCTTTCGATGCATCTCATGGGTAATGAGGTTCCCATAGAGATCTGTCGGTGTTGTGGTCGACAAGTCGGAGTTTGTAAGCACCGTGACCAGAGTGTCAAACCTTTTTGGAAGCACCCTGAGCATCTTTGTAACAATATCAAGGTCAATAAAAACAACACCAAGACCCTTGAGTTCATTCACAATATTGTTCAATCGAGTGAACATGGAGTCCATAGACTCGGTTGATGACATTGTGAATGTCTCGTATCTTTGCCTCACCATAAGCAGCTTTGCCTCTTTGACTTTAGTCGTACCCTCATAAATTTCTTTGAGGGTGGCCAAACCTTGTGAGCAGTCATGAGATTGCTTACACGGTTGAACTCATTTAGAGACAAACTGGCAAAGAGTGCATTTTTTGCACGGGCATTTAAATGTAGTTTTCTCCTATCGTCATCGGAGTGACTTGCCGGATCATCCGGAGGAGTAAAACCAAGTTTAACGATGTCCCATACATCAAGCCCCATTGCTTCTAGGAATACCGACATGCGCACTTTCCAGTAAGGATAGTTAGTCACATCAAAGATAGCCGCACGACCGGTATGACCAAGAGAAAAGCCCTCATTAGACGTAATCCTCTCTCTAGGCGGTAAAGCCTAATTTATCGAGAGACCTTGCTCTGATACCACGTGTAGGATCAAGGATGCCGACTAGAGGGGGGTGAATAGGAGGCTTTTAAAAACTTTAATTAAAACAAATATTTGCAAATGAAGAAGTGAAGAACAAATAATAATATGAGAAAGAGGAAGAGAGAACGAACACAATGATTTTGTTGGGGGAAATCTCCATGAGACTAAGTCCAGGTAAGAAGTTGTGCATTTGCCCGGGGACCAGGCCCCCGGTGCCTGTCCCAAGCGCCGCCATTTGCCTGGGGACAAGGCCCCCAGTGCCTGCCCCGGGCGCCGCCTTTAGCCCAGGGACAAGGCCCCCGGTGCCTGTCCCGGGCGCCGCCACTTGCCCAGGGACAAGGCCCCCGGAGCCTGTCCCATACATCAAGCCCCGGTGCCCCGGTGCCTACCCCGGGCACCGCCATTCGCCCGGGGATAAGGCCCCCGGAGCCTGTCCCGGGCGCCGCCTTTAGCCCGGGGACAAGGCCCCCGGTGCCTATCCCGGGCACCGCCTTTAGCCCGGGGAGAAGGCCCCTGGTGCCTGCCCCGGGTGCCGCCTTTAGCCTGGGGACCAGGCCCCCGGTGCCTGCCCCGGGCGCCGCCTTTAGCCCAGGGACCAGGCCCCCAGTACCTGCCCAGGGCGCCGCCTTTAGCTTGGGGACAAGCCCCCCGGTGTCTGCCACGGGCGCCGCCACTTGCCCGGGGACAAGGCCCCCGGTGCCTACCCCGGGTGCCGCCTTTAGCCCGAGAACAAGGCTCCCGGTGCCTGTCGTGGGCGCTGCCATTTGCCCGGGGACAAGGCCCCCAGCGCCTTGTCCCGGGTATTGTCGTCGTTCCGGAGATGGGAGTCTCCGGTCCCGGGTCACGTGTGGGTCACACGAGGAGCGCCTCGAGAACCGGCGGGCACCTATCAAGCATCCGAGATGCCTGACCAGGAGAAGGACGTTGCTACCCTCCGATCCAACGGTAGCAGTCGGGGTAGTTTAGTCTTTTTGCTTCTTTTGGGGCTATAAAAGCCCTTGTACTTCTCATGTAAGAAAAGGATGGCTTATTATTACTTAGAATAGACAATCTCACAGGTGTGCTCCGGAGCCTCTGTCCCCGAGAGAGCTTCCCCAGCCGACTCCGGTCGGGAGCACGCCGACAGGACTAGGGCCCCCACTGGGACCCTACCCTGTATAAACCCTCGTGTCATTTGTTGTGCTTGCCCGGCAAGGGAGGACCGATCATCCGGTCAGCCCGTGTCGTATTTTCTTTGCTAGGATCATCCACAAAACCTGCCGTGGTATTCGCAATAGAACGAGATCGGTGCAATACAGGCGAGTATTCTATCGTTCTTTCCACAGGGACTAGAGAAAATAAATCGTGAAGAACTAGACTAAATCAATGGAAAATAAAACTAAAATAGACGAAAGAGAAGAGAGAAGACGTCAGAAGAAATAAGGAGAAAGAAAGAGGTGGTCATCTCGACAAGCGATTTGTGCTAAATCCATACGTGTGTTCATGAATACAGATGATAGGGTCGTAATCGTTTAGTAGTCTCACTGCAGGTAGGTGAAAACGGCTAAGACGAATGCGTCCATCAACGGTATCAATGAACGAATGCGTGAAGAAATACCACAGACCGTTCCCCGACCCCACTCCTTCAGCCACATCCACAACGACAACAGATTCAATCCAGAGAAAACAAGCCAGTCTAAACTGAAAAGAAGTTTCATGTCTGGAAATCAAAGAGTTGCAGCCTAACACAACTTCTCTATGTAACTCAAGCGCAAAGTTAGTAGTGGCAGTACTAGAATTGAATATCATCACAAAGCACCATACAGAATCAGTTGAATTCCCAACATTCATTTCAACAGACATTCAATTCAGACTCATAGCATCCCAGACAACAAGCACATTCCAGCAACTAATTCACAGTGAAAGCCAAGATCAAAAGAGCAAAGAGAAATTAAAACAGAGGATTTTGCAATTGGTCAGCTACTGCTCGAACTCTTTGAAGATTTCTGGAATTTAAACCTTCAACATCTCAGTCATCATAATACACACAGCAAAAGGATGATTTCAGCCCAATACACACTAGTGCAAGAATCAATCACACAGATTAAGCATCAATTACTAACAGCAATCAAAGTTACACAAAAGAGTGATCAACAGTTTCTCATCATAGAGAAGAACTTAAGCTCATTCAACAGGATCCTGAACTAAGGCATTGAAAACATTTCAAATCAAACAGAAGATGGAAATTAATCCAGCACAGTTTCATTTTGATTCAACTCAGAAACAGAAAGCAGATTCCATCCAAGATCCCAAATCTTATACATAGTGAGCAAAAGACATTCACAACACTTGGAAGTAAAGAATTGACCACTGGTTCATTCAGAAATCAATGCAATCAAGGTCTTGATCAATAGAAGTCATCAAACAAGAACCAATGAAGATTGAGGCAACAATATGGAAGCAACAGAGACAATGAACTCGATTCAGTTTAATCTAACCTTGCTATTTGCATTTGATTTAGAAACTGTATCTTGATTCTCAACATATACATTCATTCAACATCTCATACAGTGATTCCAGTTCATCTTAATTCAAGCACTAAGAAATAAGGGAGAAGAGAATTGAACCATAGTTGCTCGATGCCGGAGCTGCGGTCTTGGAAGTGGAAGTAGAAGCTGATGCACAGCAGGTAATGAAGTCGGGGTTGTGGTCGAGCTTGAGGTTGTGGAAGTCACCGGTGAGGCTGAAATCGAAGAGGTGGCCGAGGAAGAAGTGAAGAAGAAATAGAGAGAAGAAAAAAAGAGAAAGGAAGAACGAGAAGAAAGAGAATGGCGGCGGCTGCGGAAGAAGAACAGCTATGTGGCCGTGGCTTGGGGCAGAGAAGTGACGCCGGCTGCGTGGATGTGGAGGCGCGGCGCGGAGGCGCGCGGCCGGATCGCCGGCGCTGTGGAGATGGCGGAGAGGGAGGGGGCGGCTCCGGCGATTGGTGAAGAGGAGGCTGCGGATTCGGGCTATGGAGGAGTGGCCCCGCGGCGTGAGTTGTGGGAGGCGCCGGATCGGCGAAGACGGCGACGAGGTGCCGCGGATCGGGGGTGGCTTGGCTGGGCAGCACCGGAGCAGATCCGGCGGGATCGGCGTAGAGGCGGCGTGGTGTGGCGCTAAGAAGGAGGCTTGGAGAGGCGGCTCCGCGAGGTGGAAGATGGCGAGGAGGAGGCCACGTCTCGGGAGGCGCGAGCTAAGCGCCGCGGCGAAGGCGGCACTGTAGACGGAGGCAGCGCGGTCTTGGGGCGGCGCGGGCTTGTGGGCGGCGCCGGACTTGGGTGTCGTGGCAGATGCCGGTGCAGGCGCAGTGGAGGTGGTGAAGAAAGGAATTGGAAGAGGGAGCTGTGGAGAGGTGGATTTGGGGAACAAGCACCAGGTCTGAGTGTGTGGAGTCGCTGTGATGGTGCTGTGAAATGGGAATGAGGAAGGAGCAATTGAAGAAGAGGCAGGAAGGAGAAAGAGAGGAAGAAAAGGCTGAAAAGTAACTCCGCCGGCGGCATACGGCCTGGTCGTCACCGGCGTGGTGGACGGAGTTGTGGATCACGAGGAGGGAGGCAGAAGAAGGAGGTAAAAAGGAAAAAACCAGCCTCAAGCTTCTCCCATGGTGGCTGGCTAGGGTTAAAGAAGAAGGTCAAATTCCAAAAAGGCTCTCGAGGTTTTAGAGAATTATAGAAATGGGATCTCACGACTAGGGTTTGGGATTCCGGACCCCCGGAGACTCCGCTTTCGGTGCGGTCAGTTCCTACGCGACCGTGGGAACGCGCACTTCCATCCAGAATCGACCGAAGGTCAGGATAAGTCGATGAGGCACGACCGCTGGCCAGAAATCCATCCGATTCACGCTGACCTGCGATAAAAATTGCAAAACAAATAATCCGATCGATTTGACAGCAAATCTGGAATAATCTATGTAAATGCCGAGGTATATGACCAATATATGCATGATCGGGGGTTTAAATATATAGAAATTATGCACAAATATGATAATTATCACCACGACAGTTGGTGCCGACCGTGGGGACTCGTGACGAGACGCCATGGCTCCCCCAAGAATGAGGGCCCGTGCCCTTCCCGGTGACGCCGGTCCAGGTGACTCGGCACCACCCGTCTGGGACACGACCGTCCCGACGCTTCCGCCCGAAGGCGGCCAGACCCAGGTACCACCTCCCACCTTCCCTCTTAATTTCGGTGGTTTGACCTCTGGGTCAGCCCCAGTGACCGCAGTCTCCTCGATCGGGACCAGTATCCCCCCGATGGCTTCCCCGGCTCCTCGGGACGCCTTGCTTGAGGCTTTAGTGGAGGGCCAGCTCCGCGCCCAGCGCTCCATGGATGAGCTGCTCCGTGTATTGGCGCGGCCACCGGCCCCCGCATACCCGCAGTACCCATACTCGGGGGCTATGCCCCCGTTTATGGGTCACCCGGTGGCCCCTCCGGTCTCTGGAGGCCCGGCCGCCCCGTACGACCCCATCGGGGGCTATCCTCCCCCGGCGAGCCATCCGCCGGGAGCTTTCTCCATGCCGGGGGGATACTTCATGCTCGGGCCCTTCGCGGCACCGGCGGGATACCCTATTCCGGGCCCATTCCCGAGGCCGGCGGCTCATTATATGCCGGGGTTTTCCCTGCGCCGGGAGCCAGTCCCGCCCCACGGGTTGCGTTTACCGCAACGGGTGAAAGGGATCTAGAATATCGACTAGATGGGGGTGAATAGGTAATTTCAACAAATTATCAATAAATCAAACAATTTAGTAAATGAGAGCAAATAAATAACACAAGATGAACAATGAACAATTTCAACACAAGGATATATCCCGTGGTCTCGGTGATTTACCGATCACCCCTAATCCACGTTGAGGCAAACTCAAATCTCTAACCGCTTCTCTATCTAGTCAACCTTCTCTCGAGAAGTGACCTAGATCTTGAGCCGGATTAGTGTGATGAGTTATCCAAACCTCGATTTCACTAAGGATGCACTTTACCGCTCCGGCAAGGCGTGCTCAACCCTTTCACAAGACGTTTTGAGGCTTCTTCACAATCTTCCTTGAAGAGCTCTCCAAAACCTTTCTCCTAGCCTTCTAGGAGGCGGCAAAATCCAAGAGTAACAAGCCGGTGATGATCACTTAGCCTTCTTCTAGTGCCACAAGATTGATTTAATGATCTAAATGCAATGTACTAGAAGATCTCAAATGCACACTCTCACAAATTCGAGAATTTGAACCCTAGAGTGTATGAAACTAGCTTAAGCTCTCAAGGATGATGACAATGCTCAAATTTATGCCAAAAGATGTGAACAGGGCCGTGCATGGGAGTATATATACCCCCCACAATAAATATAGCCGTTACAGGCCGTTGGGAGAAAAAGATCAATTGTAACGGCATTAAACAGGCGCAACAAATGCTCAACTGCCCTTGTCAGGCACACACACGGTCAGACCGGAGACAATTTCGGTCAGACCGTGAAACTGTCCAGAGACGACACAGTTTCTGGACACGTTATACGGTCAGGCCGATAAATACGGACAGACTGGCCATACGGTCAGACCGTAGTTCAAAAGCACGGTCAGACCGATTTCTCGGTCAGACCGGTCTAATCAAACGGTCAGACCGTCATAGCTCAAAAACAACAGAAAGATAAATCAAGAAGTTCCAGGAGACTGACCTAGGACTTAACTACGGACAGACCGACCTTTTTAAGGAATAAACTATACTTAGACATAACGTCGGTCAGTCCGAGATCCTATTCGGTCAGACCGATCTAACAAACGGTCAGACCGATTGAGATAGTGCTGAGCAGAGATGAGCTGAAACAAGCATTTTCAAAGTATATGACCTTCTAGTATGCAATGCAAGTTGATTTTATGATTTGTGGCACATAGGTGAAGTATTACGTGATACACCACATGCTCCTCTTAATAGTACGGCAACTATCCTAAAATTCGGTCAAAATTCTTCTCTAATCACCTTAGACCGGTAAAAATGGAAAAGACCCTATTTCGTACCTTTGCCTTTTGATCAATGCCCTTTCTTCATCATGAGGCTCTTTCTTTGCCTTTCATTAACCTGTCTTTTAAGTTTCTTCTTGACATAACTAGGCAGGTAATGTTAGTATAGCATTTGTAGTTGTCATTAATTACTAAAACACTCTTTAGGGGCCTAGAAGCTACAATCTCCCCCTTTTTGGTAATTGATGACAACATAAAGAGTAGATGAATGAGTTTTAAGCATAAAGGGAATTTTACAATAAGCATCGAAGAATAAGACACTCCCCCTAAATGTATGAATAAGAGAATTTTGGCATATTAGTGGAGTTCAAGCATATGTATAAGATGCTATCTCAATTCATTCATTATATGAGCATGAGGTATCACAAATAAGACAGGGTATCACAAATAAGACATTCAATTCTACACATGATATCATCATCACAAGGTCATATGAAAATAACATAAGCATATCTCATATATCATGAAGTGACAATCTCATACAAGAGTCATCCAACATAAATGTCATCCACATAGATCATAAAAGAGATATTCAACTAAACAAGTTAATTAAAACTTTACACCAAAAGTTTTCATCAAAAGTTTTCATTTAAGGTTCATCTCTCCCCTACTCTTCTACTTCTACTCTCTTCTCTCCCCCTTTGGCATCAATTGCCATAAAAGCTAAGAATCGGCGGGAGCATCATCATCGGAAGGATGGTGAGGAGGAGTCTGAGGGAAACGGGTGTAGAAGTGAGCGGAGAAGGCGTCAAAGCGCTGCTCGAACTGATCCTGGCGTGACGAGAAGGTCTGGAACTGATCATTCAATGCCGCCAAATCCGAGCGAGCGAGCTCAAGCCCTTGGAGAAGAGTAGCGAACTGATCCATCATCGGCTGATGGAACTGCTGCTGGAATTGTGTAAACCAGGCGGGGGCTTGGCTAGACTGAGCTGTCTGCTGTGCCTGAGGTGGAGGAGGTGGAGGCATAGGCTGAGCCTGCTGCTGCTGATGCTGTGCACCCTGGCCTCGAGCCAAGACGCGCGGGTTGACACTAAACGGCTTATAGCCGAGATGTCTGATGTCGCACGAACTGCGAGGGAACTTCGTCTTCTGGAGCAGCAAGGACATGATAAATGGAGCATAGTAGAGATTCGGCAGAGTGGTCACCGAGACATCCTCAATTGTCTTCAAGATAAATGAGACAATGTTGATCCGATGACTCTTGAGGATGTGGTCGATGAAGTTCCAGTAGTAATCCCGGACCGCTTCTCGATTTCCACTCTTTGGATGGATCGTGGCTCGTACAATTTTGTTGACTACAGCAGGGAGGACTTTGAGACCTGTAACGGTGCCAGGTACAATCCGCTGTCCACCTCCCGGCTGCTCATAAAACTGGAGCCAGTCATCCTCATGGAGGTAATCCTCATCCTCCATATCGATCCCCTCCATTTCCTCATAGTTTAACTTGTTTGCCACAGCAAACTCCTCAAATGTGGCCTCATAACGCCTAGAACCTGTCATCCATATGATCTACTGGTCCGCCCATCTGATCTCGACCGTAGCATAAAACTGTCTGATGGCAGTGGCGTTCCACAGGCATTTGTGCTCCACAAAGTCATACAGCCCTATATCCTTGAAAATCTGCACCAAAGGAGCCATGATGGGCTGATTCACAACATAAGCCCATTCGATCCATTTGTGTTCGAAGATATTCTTGTGGATCAAATGACCGTAGAAGGCATCCTGCTGTGTCATCGTGTGGAAGTGAGGAGTAGAGGCGTCATTCTCATGATTGTAGGCATAGATGCTCCTAGCCTTTGTATAGTCGCTTGATGTCCAATTCCTCTTCGGGCCTTGATAAGCGTGGACGTTTATTTCATCGTCCTCACTCTCGATGTCCATGCCCTTGTGAGACGATCCACCACGATGTGACGACTGTTCTGTCTCTGAATCTCCGGCCGAGGGCACCCAATCATCATCCCGAGAGTCGCTACTGCTCGAGGGTTGAGCCCTTTTTGGCCGCTTCGCCAATTTCTTCTTATTTGTCCGGACGGAGATATTTCCTTGAGGACCACGGCCACTAGAAGATTTGCAAAAGATAAAGTAGATTAGATACTCAGAGGAAGAGAAAGTGAGTTGATGAGATAACAGATTAGCAAACTCTGGCTCTGCTGTTGCAGTCGGTCAGACCGAAAAAGGGGCGGTCAGACCGGCGCAACCGTAGAGTTAGGGTTTGGCATGATTTCTGGGATTTAGGAGAAATTAAGATGCAATGTGGATAGATATATGTGAGAGAATACTCATTGCATCAAGGGGATGAATCAATTTCGGGATATTGAAAGGATTTAAACTAGATTCACCAAAATTGCCCTAGACCCCGTGAAGAACAGGAAACACAAAGATAAATAAGGGGAGATCTGAGCAATATACCTAGAAGACATGATTTGGAGATGATCTTGAACCACGGTATGTCCGAGCTTGGCGAGGGTTTGACCGGAGAGGAAGAATCCAAAAAAAAATGAGGCGCACGTGAAAGAGACAAGTGGGAAGAGGGTGAAAAGGACAGAGATTCAGGATAAAAAGGTCTCTGGTCATGAAATTTCGGTCAGATCGTAGACAAGATACCGGTCAGACCGCTGGAAGCAAGAAAATTAAGATGCTCTCTGGAGATGCATTCGGTCAGACCACAATTGGATCGGTCCGACCGCTGGAAGAGTAAAAATTTTGGAGGAAATTTGATTGATTTAATGCTCAAGAGATTTGGATAGGGTGATATATAAATATAAGATAATTATAAGAGAGATATAGACAATATCACCAAAGGGGAAGTATTTATATTATAACTCAACACAATTTTGGATCACTTTACTCAATTGCCGATAAAAGAGTCTAAAAAGCTCTAAGAGAAGAAGTTCAAACAAACAAGTGATACTTTAAGCACAAGCAATATGAGTTCAACATTTCAAGCCACATTTGACATATCAATGACGTTAAGCTCATTTCGAAGTTTGCAAAAACGACTTTCATCTAAGGGCTTAGTGAATATATCCGCTAATTGATCTTCGGTTCTCACATTATCCACCACCACATCACCTTTGCTAACATGATCTCTAAGGAAGTGGTGTCGGATATCTATATGCTTGGTCCGAGAGTGTTGAACTGGATTTGTGGCTATTTTCACCACACTCTCATTATCACACAAAAGAGGCACTTTTTCAAATTTTATTCCATAATCCAACAATGTTTGCCTCATCCAAAGCAACTGTGCACAACAACTACCTGCGGAAACATATTCCGCTTCGGCGGTTGATAAAGCTACAGAGTTTTGTTTCTTGGAGGACCAAGATACTAAAGATCTTCCTAACAGTTGACAACTGCCAGAGGTGCTTTTTCTATCCACTTTACATCCCGCATAATCGGAATCAGAATATCCAATTAATTCAAATTTAGCACCTTTAGGATACCACAACCCTATGCTAGATGAATATTTTAGATACCTCAAAATGCGCTTAACGGCCATTAAATGACTTTCTTTAGGAAAGGCTTGAAATCTTGCACACATACAAACACTAAACATAATATCGGGCCTAGAAGCAGTAAGATATAATAAACTACCAATCATAGATCTATAAAGCTTTGAGTCTACCGGTTTACCTCCTTCGTCAGAGACAAGTGACCGTTTGTGGCCATTGGTGTCTTGATTGGCTTTGCTTCTTCAAGTCCGAACTTCTTGAGTAAGTCCTTCACATATTTGCTTTGACTGATGAAAGATCCTTCCTTGAGTTGTTTAACTTGTAGTCCGAGGAAGAAACTTAGTTCACCTATCAAAGACATCTCAAATTCCCTAGACATCATATTACCAAATTCCTCACAAAAATCTTGGTTAGTAGATCCAAATATGATGTCATCAAGATAAATTTGACATACAAAGAAATCATTTCCAATTTTCTTAGTAAATAAGGTAGTATCAACTTTCCCAATTTTAAAGCCTTTTGAAATTAAGAAGTCTCTAAGTCTTTCATACCAAGCACGAGGTGCTTGTTTAAAACCATAAAGAGCCTTGGAGAGTTTATACACATGATTCGGTTTTGTAGGATATTCAAATCCGGGAGGTTGTTTAACAAATACGAATTCATTAATTTTTCCATTTAAAAATGCACTTTTGACATCCATTTGATAAAGTCTAATATTATGAGATGAAGCAAAAGCAAGCAAGATTCTCATAGCCTCAAGTCTAGCTACGGGAGCAAAGGTTTCACCGAAGTCCAAACCTTCAACTTGAGTGTATCCTTGAGCCACCAATCTTTCCTTGTTTCTTACTACCACTCCACTTGGATCTTGTTTATTCTTGAAAATCCATTTGGTTCCAATGACATTGTGCTCATCCGGATTTGGTTCTTTTACTAATTCCCAAACATTGTTGCGGGTGAAGTTGTTTAATTCTTTGTGCATAGCATTCACCCAATCTGGATCTTTTAATGCTTCATCTACAAGTGTGGGCTCAAAAGAGGAGACAAAAGAGTAATTTTCACAAAATGAAGCAAGGCGAGAACGAGTTTGGACACCCTCACGCAAGTCACCAACAATTTGATCGACGGGGTGATCTTTGGAAATTGAGTGATGAATTCTTGGGTGATCAACCGGGATTTGTGAGATAGAGGTAGAAGGTACTTCCAGTTGTTGTTGAGAGGAGTCTTCCACATTGACCACTTCAACTATTTGATCTTCATGTTAAGGAGTTGATGAAGAGGGGATAGCTTGAGTGGATGGATCTTCATCTTGATCACTATCTTCTTTCGGCTCCTGATGCGCACGGTGGCCCGATCTTCTGACAGGTAGAGGTAAGTCGATTGGTGGAGACTCGACGTTGACGATCCGGCTTCCGATCAGAACCGATCCGAACCCAGCAATCGCTACACCACGGCTCCGTTGGTTATCAACCATGCACAAACACGATTGACCTCGCCAAGAAGGCTTATCCCTGCATGCGAATCGAGAACACAAGCAAGAACGAGAAAGAAGCAATCTGAAATATTGCAAATATAAATTGAATCTCACGAGTTGGGGTTCCACAAACCGATACACGGCGAAACTGTTCTTTGACAGATTAATCTAAGCAAAACCCAAACCAAACCCTAGCGACGGCTACTGAATATAAGGGCTAAGGGACATCCTAGAAACCCTAGACGTGTCCGTGATGGACTCCAACACGATACATGGGCCAACGGCCCAAATTGGTGACGCAGCACCCTGGGACAGATTCTGTCTGCCAATTTGCAACACGAATTCCCGTCGACTCAGCAGTCCAATTGACCTGAAACTAGTTCCATTGGAAAGGTTATCTCCTTAGCTTTCGATACATATGTGGATCATTGAAATCGGAGTCCGTTTGTGGCCTGGGCAACGATTTTAGTGAACACTGCTCCTGGTGGCCGAGGTAGTCGACTCCGAGATGAATTGAGACTCCGACTCCGAGATGAATTGGGACTCCAACTTGACTTCGACGCCCTCCTGGCCTGCCTCCTGGCCCTTGCTGGTTCCCAAGGCCTTCATGATCCTCTCCAAAGTTCCTAAGTACAATATAATCAATAATATCATTAGGTAGCATACTATCCTCACAAGTATATACACGGGCACTTAGGAACGAGCTCACCTGTTGATTCAATTGCCGTGCTCGTGTTCTTGTGATGGGTCCTTGCATCACAACTGGAGGAGTCTCGGGCGTATGCATAGGAGTGATGTCCTCATCATCCTCCCCCTCTTGAAGTGGAGTCGTCCTCGACTCAAGCTCATCTTCTTCTCCCATGAACGGTTTCAAATCTGCAATGTTAAATGTGGGACTAACCCCAAATTCGGGCGGCAACTCAAGTTTATATGCATTATCATTTATTTTCTCAAGTATCTTGAAAGGACCATCAGCTCTAGGCATTAATTTAGACTTTCGCAATTCTGGAAAACGATCCTTTCTCAAGTGTAACCATACTAAATCACCCGGTTCAAGTTTTACTTCCTTTCTACCTTTACTTCCCGCAGTCCTATACCTTTCATTCATCATTTCAATATTTTCTTTAGTCTTTTCATGCAATTTCAGAATAAATTCAGCACGTTCCTTAGCATCATGATTAACTCGTTCACTAGTAGGTAAAGGTCATAGATCAATAGGAGCACGGGGATTGAAGCCATACACTACCTGAAAAGGACTTACCTTGGTGGTGGAGTGTACCGCCCTATTATAAGCGAACTCAACATGTGGCAAACACTTTTCCCACATCTTCAAATTCTTCTTCAAAACAGCCCTCAACATAGTAGATAATGTACGATTTACTACCTCGGTTTGGCCGTCGGTTTGGGGATGACATGTTGTTGAAAACAGCAGCTTGGTCCCCAATTTATTCCATAGAGTTCTCCAAAAGTGGCTCAAAAACTTGGCATCACGATCTGACACAATAGTAGAAGGCATACCATGCAAGCGAACGATTTCTTGAAAGAAAAGGTTAGCAATATTAACAGCATCGTCGCTCTTATGACAAGGAATAAAGTGAGCCATCTTAGAAAATCTATCAACCACCACAAAAATACTATCCCAACCCCTCTTGGTCCTAGGCAGTCCTAAAACAAAGTCCATAGATATATCCTCCCATGGAGTGCTAGGAACAGGAAGAGGCATATATAAACCATGTGGATTCAATCGTGACTTAGCCTTTTGACATGTAGTGCAACGGGATACAAACCTCTCAATGTCTCGCCTCATCTTCGGCCAAAAGAAGTGAGCGGACAGAACGGCCTCCGTCTTCTTGGCACCAAAATGACCCATCAAACCTCCTCCATGAGCTTCCTGTATCAAAAGAAAACGAACGGATCCAATTGGAACGCATAGGCGGTTAGCTCTAAACACAAATCCATCATTTATCACATATTTGTCCCATGTTCTTCCCTCTTTGCAATGCAGCAAGACATCCTTAAAATCATCATCATTAGCATATTGTTCTTTAATTGATTCCAATCCAAATATACGACAATCAAGTTGGGACAACATGGTATATCTCCTAGACAAGGCATCAGCAATCACATTATCCTTCCCTTTCTTGTGTTTGATAACATAAGGAAAAGATTCAACAAATTCAACCCATTTAGCATGTCTACGATTCAGTTTCACTTGACTGCGAATATGTTTTAGCGACTCATGATCGGAATGAATAACTTTGGAAATTGAGTGATGAATTCTTGGGTGATCAACCGGGATTTGTGAGATAGAGGTAGAAGGTACTTCCAGTTGTTGTTGAGAGGAGTCTTCCACATTGACCACTTCAACTATTTGATCTTCATGTTGAGGAGTTGATGAAGAGGGGATAGCTTGAGTGGATGGATCTTCATCTTGATCACTATCTTCTTTCGGCTCCTGATGCGCACGGTGGCCCGATCTTCCGACAGGTAGAGGTAAGTCGATTGGTGGAGACTCGACGTTGACGATCCGGCTTCCGATCAGAACCGATCCGAACCCAGCAATCGCTACACCACGGCTCCGTTGGTTATCAACCATGCACAAACACGATTGACCTCGCCAAGAAGGCTTATCCCTGCATGCGAATCGAGAACACAAGCAAGAACGAGAAAGAAGCAATCTGAAATATTGCAAATATAAATTGAATCTCACGAGTTGGGGTTCCACAAACCGATACACGGCGAAACTGTTCTTTGACAGATTAATCTAAGCAAAACCCAAACCAAACCCTAGCGACGGCTACTGAATATAAGGGCTAAGGGACATCCTAGAAACCCTAGACGTGTCCGTGATGGACTCCAACACGATACATGGGCCAACGGCCCAAATTGGTGACGCAGCACCCTGGGACAGATTCTGTCTGCCAACTTGCAACACGAATTCCCGTCGACTCAGCAGTCCAATTGACCTGAAACTAGTTCCATTGGAAAGGTTATCTCCTTAGCTTTCGATACATATGTGGATCATTGAAATCGGAGTCCGTTTGTGGCCTGGGCAACGATTTTAGTGAACACTGCTCCTGGTGGCCGAGGTAGTCGACTCCGAGATGAATTGAGACTCCGACTCCGAGATGAATTGGGACTCCAACTTGACTTCGACGCCCTCCTGGCCTCCCTCCTGGCCCTTGCTGGTTCCCAAGGCCTTCATGATCCTCTCCAAAGTTCCTAAGTACAATATAATCAATAATATCATTAGGTAGCATACTATCCTCACAAGTATATACACGGGCACTTAGGAACGAGCTCACCTGTTGATTCAATTGCCGTGCTCGTGTTCTTGTGATGGGTCCTTGCATCACAACTGGAGGAGTCTCGGGCGTATGCATAGGAGTGATGTCCTCATCATCCTCCCCCTCTTGAAGTGGAGTCGTCCTCGACTCAAGCTCATCTTCTTCTCCCATGAACGGTTTCAAATCTGCAATGTTAAATGTGGGACTAACCCCAAATTCGGGCGGCAACTCAAGTTTATATGCATTATCATTTATTTTCTCAAGTATCTTGAAAGGACCATCAGCTCTAGGCATTAATTTAGACTTTCGCAATTCTGGAAAATGATCCTTTCTCAAGTGTAACCATACTAAATCACCCGGTTCAAGTTTTACTTCCTTTCTACCTTTACTTCCCGCAGTCCTATACCTTTCATTCATCATTTCAATATTTTCTTTAGTCTTTTCATGCAATTTCAGAATAAATTCAGCACGTTCCTTAGCATCATGATTAACTCGTTCACTAGTAGGTAAAGGTCATAGATCAATAGGAGCACGGGGATTGAAGCCATACACTACCTGAAAAGGACTTACCTTGGTGGTGGAGTGTACCGCCCTATTATAAGCGAACTCAACATGTGGCAAACACTCTTCCCACATCTTCAAATTCTTCTTCAAAACAGCCCTCAACATAGTAGATAATGTACGATTTACTACCTCGGTTTGGCCGTCGGTTTGGGGATGACATGTTGTTGAAAACAGCAGCTTGGTCCCCAATTTATTCCATAGAGTTCTCCAAAAGTGGCTCAAAAACTTGGCATCACGATCTGACACAATAGTAGAAGGCATACCATGCAAGCGAACGATTTCTTGAAAGAAAAGGTTAGCAATATTAACAGCATCGTCGCTCTTATGACAAGGAATAAAGTGAGCCATCTTAGAAAATCTATCAACCACCACAAAAATACTATCCCAACCCCTCTTGGTCCTAGGCAGTCCTAAAACAAAGTCCATAGATATATCCTCCCATGGAGTGCTAGGAACAGGAAGAGGCATATATAAACCATGTGGATTCAATCGTGACTTAGCCTTTTGACATGTAGTGCAGCGGGATACAAACCTCTCAATGTCTCGCCTCATCTTCGGCCAAAAGAAGTGAGCGGACAGAACGGCCTCCGTCTTCTTGGCACCAAAATGACCCATCAAACCTCCTCCATGAGCTTCCTGTATCAAAAGAAAACGAACGGATCCAATTGGAACGCATAGGCGGTTAGCTCTAAACACAAATCCATCATTTATCACATATTTGTCCCATGTTCTTCCCTCTTTGCAATGCAGCAAGACATCCTTAAAATCATCATCATTAGCATATTGTTCTTTAATTGATTCCAATCCAAATATACGACAATCAAGTTGGGACAACATGGTATATCTCCTAGACAAGGCATCAGCAATCACATTATCCTTCCCTTTCTTGTGTTTGATAACATAAGGAAAAGATTCAACAAATTCAACCCATTTAGCATGTCTACGATTCAGTTTCACTTGACTGCGAATATGTTTTAGCGACTCATGATCGGAATGAATAACTTTGGAAATTGAGTGATGAATTCTTGGGTGATCAACCGGGATTTGTGAGATAGAGGTAGAAGGTACTTCCAGTTGTTGTTGAGAGGAGTCTTCCACATTGACCACTTCAACTATTTGATCTTCATGTTGAGGAGTTGATGAAGAGGGGATAGCTTGAGTGGATGGATCTTCATCTTGATCACTATCTTCTTTCGGCTCCTGATGCGCACGGTGGCCCGATCTTCCGACAGGTAGAGGTAAGTCGATTGGTGGAGACTCGACGTTGACGATCCGGCTTCCGATCAGAACCGATCCGAACCCAGCAATCGCTACACCACGGCTCCGTTGGTTATCAACCATGCACAAACACAATTGACCTCGCCAAGAAGGCTTATCCCTGCATGCGAATCGAGAACACAAGCAAGAACGAGAAAGAAGCAATCTGAAATATTGCAAATATAAATTGAATCTCACGAGTTGGGGTTCCACAAACCGATACACGGCGAAACTGTTCTTTGACAGATTAATCTAAGAAAAACCCAAACCAAACCCTAGCGGCGGCTACTGAATATAAGGGCTAAGGGACGTCCTAGAAACCCTAGACGTGTCCGTGATGGACTCCAACACGATACATGGGCCAACGGCCCAAATTGGTGACGCAGCACCCTGGGACAGATTCTGTCCGCCAACTTGTAACACGAATTCCCGTCGACTCAGCAGTCCAATTGACCTGAAATCGGTGCCATTGGAAAGGTTATCTCCTTATCTTTCGATACATATGTGGATCATTGAAATCTGAGTCCGTTTGTGGCCTGGGCAACGATTTTAGTGAACACTGCTCCTGGTGGCCGAGGTAGTCGACTCCGAGATGAATTGGGACTCCAACTTGACTTGGACGCCCTCCTAGCCTCCCTCCTGGCCCTTGCTGGTTCCCAAGGCCTTCATGATCCTCTCCAAAGTTCCTAAGTGCAATATAATCAATAATATCATTAGGTAGCATACTATCCTCACAAGTATATACACGGGCACTTAGGAACGAGCTCACCTGTTGATTCAATTGCCGTGCTCGTGTTCTTGTGATGGGTCCTTGCATCACAACTGGAGGAGTCTCGGGCGTATGCATAGGAGTGATGTCCTCATCATCCCCAATGGTCATGTTCTTCATTTCCACTCTCAACCCTTCATTACCTACATCATCCAAATTGTCTTGCTCCTCTTGAGAGCCGTTAGTCTCATCAAATTCAACATCATGTGTCTCCTCAACCAAACCGGAGTTTTGGTTGTAGACACGATTTGCTTTGCTATTTGATGAGTATCCTAATAAAAATCCTACATCACATTTACTTTGAAATTTAGATAAGCGTGTACCTTTCCGCAAGATATAGCACTTACATCCAAACACTCGGAAGTAGGAAATGTTTGGCTTCCTTCCAATGAGAAGCTCATAAGGAGTTTTCTTTAGTAGTCGATGACAATAAAGACGATTTGATGCATGGCACGCGGTGTTGATTGCTTTGGCCCAAAAGGTGTCCGAAACATTGTACTCCGAAAGCATTGACCTTGCCATGTCTATCAATGTCCGGTTCTTTCGTTCGACTACTCCATTTTGCTCCGGTGTATACTTGGCCGAAAACTCATGTTTGATGCCCTTATCATCACACCAATTTTCAACCTTGGTATTCTTGAATTCGGAGCCATTGTCACTTCTCACTTTCTTGATCTTGAAGCTAAATTTATTTTCGGCCCTTTGAGCAAAACTTTTGAAAGTGTTAAACACAATTGACTTATCATGTAAAAAAAATATCCATGTATATCTAGAAAAATCATCTACAATGACAAGACAATAACTATTGCCATCAATGCTCACAAAAGTAGTTGGTCCAAATAAATCCATATGCAATAATTCAAGTGGACTAGAAGTTGACATTGTGCTTTTAGTTGGATCTGAGTTTGCAACTTGTTTTCCGGCTTGACAAGCATTACATAATTTATCTTTTTCAAACTTTACATCTTTTAATCCAACGACTAAATCATGTTTAACTAGTCTATTTAGTTGTTTCATTCCAACATGCCCAAGCCTTCTATGCCATAGCCAACTTTTAGATGATTTAGTGAACAAGCATGTACCAAGATTAGCATCATTTGAATTGAAATCAACTAAATAGAGGTTGCCATGTCTAAAACCTTTGAAAATCAACCTATTATCATCAATACTAGTGATAATCACTTCTTTTGGATAAAATGCACATATAAATCCAAGATCACAAAGTTGAGCTACGGATAAGAGGTTGAAATTTAGAGATTCAACAAGCAATACATTAGATATGGAGAGGTCGTTTGAGATGGCAATTTTACCTAAACCTTTTACCTTTCCTTTGCTATTGTCTCCAAACGTGATCTTGTCATATTCCGCACCTTCGTTATTTAGAGAGGAGAACATGTTGTGATTACCTGTCATATGTTGAGTGCATCCACTATCGAGCACCCAATGTTGTCCTCTGGCCTTGTAATTTACCTACAAAACAAAATTAGGTCCTTTTAGGTACCCAAATCTTTTTGGGTCCTTGGAGGTTAGTTACCAAGGATTTTGGGACCCAAATAGCTTTCTTTTTGGCACCAATGATCGGGGTTCGAACAAATTTGTCTTTAATATCGCCATTGTTCATTTTCTTTAAAACATAGCAAGAATTGAATATAAGAGATGAATTACTTTTGCTAGCATGGCAATTCTTTTCAATGTGACCTAAACTTTTACATTTGTTGCAATACCCCTTTTCTTTTACAAATACGGTTTTAGATGGAACAAATGCATGTTTTCCCTTTTTAGGAATGTAGCCTAGTCCTTCTTTTCTTAAGGAGAACCTTTGACTATCTAGAAGATGTCTTAATTTTAATTCTCCTACATAGCATTTAGCTAGATCATTGGTTAGTTTTTCAATTTTGTCCTTAAGTTCATTGTTTTCAAGACTAAGCACATTATCATCAATTTTAGGTCTAGATGGGAATTCAATTAAATCTTCACAAGATGTAGATATGCTAGATGTAGACATCATGGGCAAGTCATTCAAAATATTGCAAGTGATGCCTATTTCATTACCCGTTTTGTTGGCTTTATGAGTAATTAGTGAGTCATGAGCTTCCTTAAGCATCTCATGAGTTTCTTTAAGACTCTCATGAGATGTGTTTAGCTCCTCATAGGAATTTTGAAGAGTTTTGTATCTCTTCTTCAATTCCTTGAATTTTTCTTTTTCTTTACTCATATAGTCATCAAAACCGGTGATCATCTCAACTAGGTCATCATAAGTATATTCATCTTCGTCACAAGATACCTTCGATTCTCCTTTAGCCATGAGGCAATGAGGAGTGGAGAATAGAGATGGAGCTTCCTTGATAGCCACCCCAGCAAGTCCTTTGGGTGATGCTTCATCTTCATCTTCGGAATCGGAACTTGAAGCATCCGAATCCCATTCAATGAAGCAATCTTGTCCATCCTTCTTCTTCTTATAATATTTGTTGAAAACCTTCTTCTTGCTTTCTCCTTCCTTTTCGTACTTGTTCTTCTTCATCGATTTTTCTTCTTCCTTGTTTTTGCATTGTGTGGAGATGTGACCCTTTTCACCGCAATCAAAGCAACTTCTTTCTTCAAATGGGTTCCTCTTGGATGATTTTCCTTTCTTGAAGGACTTTCCTTGATATCTCTTCTTCATGAACCGCTTGAACCTTCTCACAAAGAGAGCCATTTCCTTATCGGTGTCTCTCTCATCACTTTCTTCTTCATTGTCTTCCCTTTTGGAGGCTTGAGCTTTGAGTGCTATGTTCTTCTTCTTGGAGTCGGAAGCCTCATCTTTCACTTCTTCTTGAGATTTCTTGAAGATGTCATGAGTGAGGATCTCACTCAAGACTTCCAACGGAGTCACACTCTTCAAGTTCGAACGCACAAGTAAGGTTACAATTGTGTCATATTTTGAAGGTAAAGCTCTAAGAAACTTATGACAAAATTCCACATTTGTGACATCCATACCAAGCCCTTTTAACTCATTTACTATGTTGTTTAATCGGTTAAACATCTCCGATACATCTTCATTGGGCAACATAGCAAACTTTTCAAATTGGCCCTTATGGATAAATAATTTAGCATCCTTGACCATCGAGGTTCCTTCATGAATATCCATAAGATTTCTCCAAATATCATGGGCCGTTTCAAGTTTACAAATTCTATTAAATTCACCTAGATTTAGAGCACTATAAAGAGCATTCATGGCTTGAGCATTCGCTAAGGCATTATCTCTATCTAGGTTAGTCATGTCATCATCATCAAGAATTGCAAAGCCCTCATCCACCACTTTCCAAATCTTTCCACCCATGGCTTTAAGATAAACTATCATTCTAGTTTTCCAATAAGTATAGTTTGATCCATCAAAGAGTGGTGGTTTGCCAATATTGATCCGACCCTCACTAGCCATCTTTATCCTACTGCGGGATGGTTAAATCCTCTAAAAATGGAGTCCTAGCTCTGATACCAATTGAAAGGGATCTAGGATATCGACTAGAGGGGGTGAATAGGCGATTTTAACAAATTATCAATAAATCAAACAATTTAGTAAATGAGAGCAAATAAATAACACAAGATGAACAATGAACAATTTCAACACAAGGATATATCCCGTGGTCTCGGTGATTTGCCGATCACCCCTAATCCACGTTGAGGCAAACTCAAATCTCTAACCGCTCCTCTATCTAGTCAACCTTCTCTCAAGAAGTGACCTAGATCTTGAGCCGGATTAGTGTGATGAGTTATCCAAACCTTGATCTCACTAAGGATGCACTTTACCGCTCTGGCAAGGCGTGCTCAACCCTTTCACAAGACGTTTTGAGGCTTCTTCACAATCTTCCTTGAAGAGCTCTCCAAAACCTTTCTCCTAGCCGTCTAGGAGCCGGCAAACTCCAAGAGTAACAAGCCGGTGATGATCACTTAGCCTTCTTCTAGTGCCACAAGATTGATTTAATGATCTAAATGCAATGCACTAGAAGATCTCAAATGCACACTCTCACAAATTCGAGAATTTGAACCCTAGAGTGTATGAAACTAGCTTAAGCTCTCAAGGATGATGACAATGCTCAAATTTATGCCAAAAGATGTGAACAGGGCCGTGCATGGGAGTATATATCCCCCACAATAAATATAGCCGTTACAGGCCATTGGGAGAAAAAGATCACTTAGCGGTCAGACCGCAGTTATATGCCCCGTCAGACCGCCGCAATTGTAACGGCATTAAACAGGCGCAATAAATGCTCAACTGCCCTTGTCAGGCACACACACGGTCAGACCGGAGACAATTTCGGTCAGACCATGAAACTGTCCAGAGACGACACAGTTTCTGGACACGCTATACGGTCAGGCCGATAAATACGGACAGATCGGCCATACGGTCAGACCATAGTTCAAAAGCACGGTCAGACCGGTCTAATCAAACGGTCAGACCTTCATAGCTCAAAAACAACAGAAAGATAAATCAAGAAGTTCCAGGAGACTGACCTAGGACTTAACTACGGACAAACCGACCTTTTTAAGGAATAAACTATACTTAGACATAACATCGGTCAGTCCGAGATCCTATTCGGTCAGTCCGTGTGTTCGGTCAGACCGGTCTAACAAACGGTCAGACCGATTGAGACAGTGGTGAGCAGAGATGAGCTGAAACAAGCATTTTCAAAGTATATGACCTTCTAGTATGCAATGCAAGTTGATTTTATGATTTGTGGCACATAGGTGAAGTATTACGTGATACACCACATGCTCCTCTTAATAGTACGGCAACTATCCTAAAATCCGGTCAAAATTCTTCTGTAATCACCTTAGACCGGTAAAAATGGAAAAGACCCTATTTCGTACCTTTGCCTTTTGATCAATGCCCTTTCTTCATCATGAGGCTCTTTCTTTGCCTTTCATTAACCTGTCTTTTAAGTTTTTTCTTGACATAACTAGACAGGTAACGTTAGTATAGCATTTGTAGTTGTCATTAAGTACTAAAACACTCTTTAGGGGCCTAGAAGCTACAACAGGGGCGCTCGACAGAGCAGCTCCCGTGCCGCAGCGAGCCTCCCCCCGCAACGGTGACCCGGTTCCGGACGTCGCCGCAAGGGTTCCCCCCTCGCCAGTTCTGGATAATACAGGGGTTTCCCCCTTTCCGGTTCCGGTAGCCGCCGCGGGGTTCCCCCCTCTTCGGTTCCGGATAATACAGGGGTTTCCCCCTTTCCGGTTCCGAACGTCGCTACGGGGGCCCCCTCCCCGGTTCCAGATAATACAGGGGCTTCCCCCTTTCCGGTTCCGGAGGTTGCCACAGGGGGCTCCCCCCGACTAGCCCCGGTAGCTCCCGAGCCGGTAGCTACAGTGCAAGAGCTCCCTCCTCCCCCGGGGCCGCCCCCGAGGGTGCCTCCGGCGGACCAGGTCCGTTTCTCCCAGGAGGAGGTCGAACGAATGCGTACTGCTAAGTCCGGGGAAGAACTTCCCCCGGGTCGCGGACGCGGAGAGCTTCGCTCCCGCACCGGCTGGGGGAAGAGACCCGCCGAAGAACCAACCTCTACGGGGGAGAGTTCGGACATCTTGGAACTCAGCCCCAGCCCCGAAGAGAAGCGTCGTTACCGCCATGCCGGCGGACCTCTTGGGCCACTTCCCGACTCCGACAACGAGCGCGCGTCCCCTGTTAAGGGAGACAGCAATCGGGACTCCCCTCGAGAAGTGCAGAGGGCTAACCAACCGCTGTGCCGCAGACTCCGGTGCATCCGATGGCCGTGGCCTTACCGCCCGCCGCACATCGAGCATTACAACGGTGAGGCCGACCCTTATGAATTTGTGCAGGTGTATTCCACAGCCATCTCGGCGGCCGGGGGGGAGGAGACAGTGCAATGCAACGTCTTCCCCCGCTATCTCACTGGGATCTCCCGCTCCTGGTTCTACAATTTGAAGGCCGGCTCCATCAAGTCCTTCGGGCAGCTCAAGTGCGAGTTCTGCGCGAACTACCAAGGGAACTACTGTCATGTCTGCCACGACTGTGACATCACCTGTGAGGAGCCCAGCTCGGTGCAGCTGGTCCCTTAAACCACTTGACTTCCCAGGATGAGTCAATCACAGGGATACATTGAAGCAGCAAAATAATACAGTAGTCATAATTGTATGGCCATCAGGCCGTAATACAAAACGAGGTACAGTGCCTTACAAGGCACAAGGTTCTAACAAAATAACACATCTAGTCGGCGGAAGCTAGGCCCAAAAGCAATCCACAGGAAACAGAGGTTGACAGCAGACAGCACCATATCAGGGCTCCGGAGGAAACTGCTCATCATCTCCTGGGTCCGCAGCATCTTCAGGGTATCCTCCAAGGTCGTAGAACGCTCCATCTATTGAGGAGTTGTTGCAAGGGTGAGTACTTACGTACTCAGCAAGTCATAGGGGAGGTAGAGATATAGTTACAGTATAAATGACATGAGCCTATGCTATTGGGGAAAGAGTGAAGGGTTTTTCCCAAAATACATTTCTTTCTCTATTCTTACTCAACTTCTGATCATACCCATGGCAGTAAATAAATCATATTGATGGTGATACATATATCCCATATCCAAGGTGATATGTCCTCATATCACACTATTTTTATTCAAGCCTCTCAATCTTATACTCATAACAGTATTTCATAACTTAGGGCATAAACCACATGCCTCTTAATTATCATATGATCTCTATATTATGGTATTACCGCGACACGTCAACACATGACAGCCCACGGCAACGCCCCTTATCATGACAACACATGCCACTTGGGTAATCTTGAGCTAACAAATTTTAGCTTATAAAACAATACTTGTGTCACACCCCGTGGATTTAATCCACCGCGGCATACTCCTAAACCTCGGGAGCACGAAGTATTCGAATACATTTTTAAACTCTGCAGAGATGTACCTCTTTTTAAATCCACTTTTTCACTCGACTTCCAAGTCGGGCCAACTCCATGCGACTTATACGCATGTGACAAGGCCGAGATCACACAACGTTTTTGCAGTCTAGTATTAACAGTATCCCTGCCCGGTAAATGGACAATACCGTCCCAAGTACCGTTGTGGGTCCTCCCCACTGCCTTACTTCCTAGCCTGGTTCTATGTTCCCGCAGGACACATAACCTCTTTTGATTACAGTCGCGCACGACTTAATCTGGCGTAGGGCGTCTTCCTTCTTTACACCTTATTCTCTCATAATTTTTCTGATCTCACATCACTCATGGACGAACTGCGTCCCACCAGTTTCTACGCGAGAAACCGGATCGACAAGCCATGCAGGGAACTGATAATACTAAGAAAGCTACTAGGTTGCGCCTGTCCCATACCAGGTAAGTGGTTGGTACGTTTTTCATGCCACTAGACGCATAACACAAGGTTCTAGTCCTTACATGCCAGTGACCAGATCATACCACAACCCATGCACCTTCAGTGCCTACACATTCAGTGCAGCCAAGCACCTCCAGTGCTACCACCATTCCATACCAAAATACTGGTCACGGCTAGGGGTTCTATTTCATGAATATAAATGTACATGTTTAAACTTTTATTAGTTCGTGGCTTACTATCTTATCAAGTTCACATTCCTCAAGTATTCAATCTATCTCTGCCATAATATCATTGATCTCAACACATGCAATATTAATGAGATATCTACTCAAGGAATAGCATAGCAATTCATAAAATATGGGTTTCAATATGCTCAAAGTATGACTTGCCTTCCGCGTCGTAAGTATCAGCAGTTGATGATGGTTCAGCGACAAGATCTTCAACCCTGGACTCTTGCTCTAAACAAGCAAACAGGCATTACAATTCATTCTATTCTTACTAATTCACTACATGCAAAGATGCAAGGAGAAAATACTCTGGGAAAACAAGGTTTGGAAGCGATTAGAGTTAACTGTGGGGATCAGGGTTAAAATTAGCTGTTAAGGTTTACAAGGTTCTAAAATATCAGGGTAATATCAAGGTGGTGACTGGTTCGCCCAAAAACAGCGAATGTCTTTAGGTTGGCATTCGGTTCAAGGCATCGACATAAGGTCGATGGTTGGTAGAGGGCTCAACTCAAGTTGTGACAGAAGAGAAAAGTGTAGATCACAACGTCAGGAGTCTAAGGGACAAAGTTATTTTCAAAGTGCATGGCTGGAAGTGGGTGAAAAGGCTTAATGCCACTGGCTGACACAACCTGGCATAGGGTTGACATGGCCAGAAACTAGGGTTAGCCTTATCTTTTGACTCAGGGCTCCAAATGATGCACCACTTTGTCTGGTGGTTAGGCATTTGTAACAGGAACAAATGTCTCAACAGGATCTAGGGCAGGAGTGTAACACCCTAGTTTTGGGGGTGAAAAGTTTTGCATGAAAATCCTGCATGCATGTACCCCTGTAGTAGTAGCCAGATCAGTTGAACTCTAATCTCTCCCAAACCCTAAAAATCTCCAAATCTATTCTCTAGATCCAGATCAAGATCTGACCATCCAGATTTAGCCTACCAGTTACCCTGAGGATAAAAGTCTTCAGGAGCCAGATCAAATTCTGACCCTAACTCTCAGTACCTAAGCCCCTCTCTGTTTTCGAAAACAGGAAAATTCAGATTTACCCTAAGTACCCCAGTTTCCAGATGATTGAATTATTTTGATTTAACCCTATTCAGACTCAAGTAACCCCTGGAATATGTTCCTAGGTTCATCCTCAACTCACTTCAAAAAGTTGGGAGCCAAATTAATTCATCTAAACACTTTTCGCAGTTTAGTCCAAATTTTACTGCGAATAAGTCCTTTTCTGTTTACCTGGAAGCCTGAAAAGGCTAAAATCTGCAAATCAATTCCAACTTCAGAATTTCTTCAGGAAACACCTTCCAAATACTATTTGATACAGATCTCCCTTTTGATCAGACTTCAAAATCTCTCTCCAATCACCAGACTTCGAAATCGACAAAATCCAGACTTATTTTACCCTAATTTTACCCTATTTTCGAAAATAGGTGAAATCCCTCAAATCTTGTCAAATTTTCGCTAAATTTGAGCTGGATGAGTACTAATAGAAATGTTATACTCAGCCATGAAATCAATTCTCAAATTAACCATCTCTAAGACAGAAATTACAAATCAGTCCAGATTTCAAATAAGAATCCTTGCAATTTGGTCCCTGGTTCGACCAGAGACGATGTGCACGACCAGCAGCTGTGCACGACCGCGACCACCGCGCTGCCACGCCAGGAACTTCGTCGCCGGTGAAGCCCCGTGGTCGCCACCTCTGCCACCGCGTTCCTGCCACGTGTGCGCACGCCGTTCGCCACCGTGGAGCCACCGCGGCCGCACCAGCATCCCCAATTTTGCCCGCGCGCGCACGCCATCGCTGCAGCCACTGCAGAAGCACGGTGCCACGTTGCAAGCATGCCGGAGGAGCCCGTCAGTTCGCCGTTGCATCACCCGGGACAGCGCACGCCAGCCTGCAAAGCCGGCACGGCCGCTGGAGCACGTCGCTTCGCTGCTGTCCCGCACGGCCAGTCAATTCGCCGTCGACTCACCGCTCCAAGTCTCCAGGCATTTTCCAGCCGTTGCAGCCTCCCCAATTCGCCTATAAATAACCCTCAGGACTTAGCCAACTTCACCACTTAACGAAGCACCAGAAATCGCCACACTCCACCGTGTCTTCTTCTTCTTCGGCGAGCTCGAGAAGAGGCTCACGGTGCCAAGCCTCTACACTGCTTCCTCCTCGAATCCAGCTACTTCAGTAAGCTCCTCTTACCTCCCTCATCATACTCGAGCATGTAATTGACTTCAAACCTCTCCAGTCGCCGGCAATTTCCATTTCTCTCCAGCAGCTCCGGCGAGCAATTAAACTCTAACCAGAGTGAATTAGCTCTCGAGCCTGTAATCAAACATGATCAGTGGACTATTTAGAACACATCTAAGCAACCAGAATCGAAGAATTTGCTAAAATATGAAAACCCCAAATTGGAACTTTGCTTGTGAACTGAGCTTGCTGTTCAAGCTTTTCTGGTACATTTCTAGTTAATCTAACCTCACCAGTAGCACTCTTATGCCCCAGAGACCATCCTCAAGCAAGGAATTAGGTTTATTTGCCCTAGATCAGAAATGCCCAAATCAGGCTTGAGTTAATTTTTTTCTCCGGCCAATATCTCCTAAATCCAGCCAATCCAGCCATGGAAACCTTGGCATCTAGATGTTTTGGACCATTCTGAGCAACTTTGTCTTCTATCACGACTTCTAATTCGGCCTAGATTGTGAGATATAGCTATGCCCTAGTTTACTGTACTGTTCACACTACATGTGCTCCAGGCCAGCCAACTTCTTCGCCGGTTTTCATCACTTTCCGGCCATCTCCTGCCCTAGGTCCTGTTGAGACATTTGTTCCTGTTACAAATGCCTAACCACCAGACAAAGTGGTGCATCATTTGGAGCCCTGAGTCAAAAGATATGGCTAACCCTAGTTTCTGGCCGTGTCAACCCTATGCCAGACTATGTCAGCCAGTGGCATTGAGCCTTTTCACCCACTTCCAGCCATGCCCTTTGGAAATAACTTTGTCCCTTAGACTCCTGATGTTGTGATCTACACTTTTCTCTACTGTCACAACTTGAGTTGAGCCCTCTATCACCCATCAACCTTATGTCGATGCCTTGAACCGAATGCCAACCTAAAGACATTCGCTGCTTTTGGGCGAACCAGTCACCACCTTGATATTACCCTGATATTTTGGAACCTTGTAAACCTTAACAGCTAACTTTAACCCTGGTTTCCATAATTAAAACCACATCGCTTTCAAACCTTGTATCACCAGAGTATTTTCTCCTTGCATCTTTGCATGTAGTGAATTAGTAAGAATAGGATTGATTGTAATGCCTGTTTGCTTGTTTGATCTTGTTCAGAGCAAGAGTCCGGGGTTGAAGATCTTGTCGCTGAACCGTCATCGACTGCTGATACTTACGACGCGGAAGGCAAGTCATACTTTGAACATATTGAAACCCATATTTTATGAATTGCTATGCTATTCCATGAATAGATATTTCATTAATATTGCACATGTTGAGATCAATGATATTATGGCAGTGATAGATTGAATACTTGAGAAATGTGAACTTGATAAGATAGCAAGCCACGAACTAATAAAAGTATAAACATGTACAATTATATTCATGAAATAGAACCCCTAGCCGTGACCAGTATTTTGGTATGGAATGGTGGTAGCACTGGAGGTGCTTGGCTGCACTGGATGTGCAGGCACTGAAGGTGCATAGTTGTGGTATGATTTGGTCACTGGCATGTAAGGACTAGAACCTTGTGTTATGCGTCTAGTGGCATGAAAAACGTACCAACCACTTACCTGGTATGGGACAGGAGCAACCTAGTAGCTTTCTTAGTATTATCAGTTCCCTGCATGGCTTGTCGATCCGGTTTCTCGCGTGGAAACTGGTGGGACGCAGTTCGTCCATGAGTGATGTGAGAACAGAAAAATTATGAGAGGATAAGGTGTAAAGAAGGAAGACGCCCTACGCCAGATTAAGTCGTGCGCGACTGTAATCAAAAGAGGATATGTGTCCTGCGGGAACATAGACCCAGGCTAGGAAGTAAGGCAGTGGGGAGGACCCACAACGGTACTTGGGATGGTGTTGTCCATTTACCGGGCAGGGATACTGTTAATACTAGACTGCAAAAACGTTGTGTGATCTCGGCCTTGTCACATGCGTATAAGTCGCATGGAGTTGGCCCGACTTGGAAGTCGAGTGAAAAAGTGGATTTAAAAAGGGGTACATCTCTGCAGAGTTTAAAAATGTATTCGAATACTTCGTGCTCCCGAGTTCTAGTAGTATGCTGCGGTGGATTAAATCCATGGGGTGTGACACAAGTATTGTTTTATAAACTAAAAATTTGTTAGCTCAAGATTACCCAAGTGGCATGTGTTGTCATGATAAGGGGCGTTGCCGTGGGCTGTCATGTGTTGACGTGTCGCGGTAATACCATAATCTAGCAAACATATGATATTTAAGAGGCATGTGGTTTATGTCCTAAGTTATGAAATATTGCTAAGAGTATATGATCGAAAGGCTTGAATGAAAATAATGTGATATGAGGATATATCGCCTTGGATATGGGATATATGTATCACCATCAATACGATTTATTTACTGCCATGGGTATTATCAAAAGTTGAGTAAGAATTGAGAAAGAAATGTATTTTGGGAAAAACCTTTCACTCTTTCCCCAATAGCATAGGTTCATGTCATATATATATATGTATCTCTACCTTCCCTATGACTTGCTGAGTACGTAAGTACTCACCCTTGCAACAACTCATCAATAGATGGAGCATTCTACGACCTTGGAGGATACCCTGAAGATGCTGCGGACCCAGGAGATGATGAGCAGTTTCCTCCGGAGCCCTGATGCGGTGCTGTCTTGCTGTCAACCTCTGCTTCCTGTGGATTGCTTTCGGGCCTAGCTTCCGCCGACTAGATGTGTTATTTTGTTAGACCCTTGTGCCTTGTTCGGCACTGTACCTCGTTTTGTACTAAGGCCTGATGGCCATACAATTATGACTATTGTACTATTTTGCTGCTGCAATGTAATCCTGTGATTGACTCATCCTGGGAAGTCAAGTGGTTTATGGGACCAGCTGCACCGAGCTGGGCCCCTCACAGGTGATGTCACAGTCGTGGCAGACGTGACATAAAATAGTGGTATCAGAGCAGCACAGACCTTGACTGTAGGACGGTACCCTTAGGGCTTGGTAGCGCCAGGACCTCGTAAATTATTTAAAAAAATTATTTCTGAAAAGTTTTATTTTTGCAAAAGGTTGTTCTGCTCCTTTAAAAATGTTGATTTCAAAATCTTATTTTGCTTCCAAAATTTCTCGGCAGGATGGCCAAGGAGCGTTTCAGCTACATCGAGCGTCTCGGTGGATGGGCCACATTGCTGTGGCATATTGCTCAATTCCTAGGGATTGATGAGCGGCCGATCTGCGAGACTATTTGGGACTATTATGAGGGGCGTCGCTATGGCTTCAAGGCCAAAGTGCTGGTGCACGCTCTCGATAGTCGTGAGGGACAGGTGATCAGAGTGGAGGCCAGCAGGGCAAGCCGACTGGATGCTATCAAGGACGCAGCTCGAGAGGCGGTGCATCGGGTACGCCAGGTGTACTCATGCCGGCTCCAGGAGTCACCTTTCCGTCACGTGCCTTCATCTCCCTCTGGGTTGCCACCCATCGTGGAGTACCCGGACCCGTGTCTGGCACGCACCGTAGGTCTGTTGAGGACCCTCGACTTGCGCTACTCTACATTGCTTGCTGAGCATCAGGAGCTCCGCAAAGAGTTGGAGGAGCAGAAGAAACGTGGCCGAACCGCTTCCCCGTCGTTGACTTCTCAGCCTGCAGCTCAGAGACGCCGCACAGTTGAGGAGGTTGCTCCGACAGTTGTCTCCCCAGCTCGTACCTTTGGACCCAGTGCAGGACCTAGCTTGATTCCTCGGAGGGTTGCTAATGCAGCTGGGTACCGACGCTCCTTCTCTACCCCTAGCACCCGCCGGGCAGAGGGCAGTCGGTCAGCACTACTGTTCCATGAGTCTGGACCACCCGGGTTTGTTACTCTGGAGGAGTCCGACGACGAGATGGAGCCAGAGGAGGTTGAGCCCTGTGGGAGCAGTTAGTTGCCTGTTCTTTTAGATCCTCAGGCCAGGGTAGATCTTCTAGGTTTGGTGATGCTTTTGGTTGTTATCATCACCATTACTTGTATTTTGATTGTATCAGACTAAGGCGCTTAGCCGCTTTTGTATCAACTACTTGTGCATTAATGAATCAGTTTCGCATTAATTTCTGCATTAGCACCTTAATTCTCTCTAGTTAGTTAGACCTGTCTGCTTCTCTCTTCAGAAGATCAGAATGGTTCACACAAGGAGAAGGACTCAAGATGACCAAGAGGGCCAAGACCCAGTTACGCCACGAAGAGGAACCACACCTCATCCAGGATCGCAGAGCTCACTACCGCCACAAGAAGACTCACCAAGTCTCCAGGAAATTCTTCTTTCAATGGAGAGGAGCCGCCAAGAAGCCCAGGCTGCACATACCCAATTGCTAGCTCAAGTCATTCAGAAAATGCCAGGGACTGCTGAAGGTACTGCCGTCGGAACCCGACTCTCAGACTTCCAGAAGACGCGACCGCCAACCTTCGCAAGCGCGACCGACCCAATCGTCGCAGACGACTGGCTGCGGGACATTGAAAGGAAACTGGACACTGTTCGTTGCAATGATCGAGAGAAGGTGTTATTCGGATCACACCAACTCACTGGAGCAGCAGCTGCTTGGTGGATGAATTATCAAGAAGCACACATGGACAAAGACAACATCACTTGGACGGAATTTAAGGATCAGTTCCGAAAATTCCATATCCCTACAGGCGTCATGGCAGCTAAACGCCGAGAATTCCGGAACTTGACTCAAGGGAATCGGACTGTCACTGAGAATCTGCACCAATTCCACCATCTAGCTCGGTATGCGTCCAACGACATCGACACGAAAGAGAAGAAGATTGAACGCTTCACCGAAGGACTTCAGCACTATTTGCAGTATCAGATTGCCTCCCATGAGTTCACAGAATTCCAGACCCTGGTGAATCGAGTATTAAAGATAGAAGAAAAGCGAGGCCTCGGAGAAGAAAATCGGAAGAGAAAGATGATGCAACAGTCGCGACTGCCAGCTAGCTCATCTAGGGGAAGGGCCCCAACATCTTCAAATTTTCGTCCGCCCTACCCGGCGCCAAGACCACAATTCACGCCGACATGCCCCAACTGCAGAGGAGCACACTATCAACGGGATTGCCCTCAGGCAAGGACTCAATGCTATCATTGCGGACAGATGGGACACCGCAAAGACAGTTGCCCGTGGATCCAACTCCCAACGGCGATAGCAAGATCGCAAGCTGGAACACAAGCGATGGCACCTAGAACCACGGCTTCACCACCATTGCAGAGCCCCAGAGGAGGTTTGCCCAACAGAGGGGGAAATGTAGCAGGCCGAGGACGAGGGCGAGGAGGAAGACCCATGGCAGGCCGAGGAAGCCGACTGAACTTCACCTCCCTTCAAGAAGCAGACAATGCCTCTGACATTCTCCTAGGTAGATTCTTGATCCAATCTGCATCTGCTTTAATACTGTTTGACCCTGGAGCTACAAACTCATTCATATCAGAAGATTTTGCATTTAAAGTGGGAATACCTATGGTACCTCTAAAGTACCCTATGGCTATACAGACCCCAGGAGCTAAGCTGCCTGTATATTCAGCTTGTTGTCATATAACCTTCAGAATAGATGGGATAGAGTTCTTGGCTAATCTATTAGTCCTAGAACTGCAAGGCCTAGACATTATAATAGGAATGGATTGGTTATCCCAGCATAAAGGTCTAGTGGATTGTGAGAAGAAAACTCTAAGCCTTGTTAGTAACCAAGGGAAGGAAGTCCTATTCCATGCGGAAAGATCATCGGTCGAAAAATTGCAAGGATCAGTCCATGCACTTCAGGAAGTATGCTTGGATCAAGTGCCCACAGTACAAGAATACCCGGATGTATTCCCAGAAGAACTCCCAGGGATGCCACCTGACAGGGAGATAGAGTTTACCATTGAGCTTAAACCAGGAGCGGCACCTATAGCTAAGAGACCATATAGGATGCCGGTAATGGATTTAGAAGAGTTGAAAAATCAGTTAGAGGAACTGGAGGGTAAAGGATTTATCCGACCCAGTGCTTCACCTTGGGGAGCTCCAGTTTTGTTTGTAAGGAAGAAAGATGGAACCTTACGAATGTGTGTAGATTACCGAGCTTTGAACGAAGTCACCATTAAGAACAAGTACCCATTGCCAAGAATTGATGACTTGTTCGACCAACTTCGAGGAGCCAAAGTATTTTCCAAGATAGATTTGAAATCTGGATATCATCAGCTGAAAATCAAGAAGGAAGATATATCGAAGACTGCTTTCACTACCAGATATGGTTTATACGAGTTTACAGTAGTACCCTTTGGATTAACCAATGCTCCGGCAGCTTTCATGAATATCATGAACAGTACGTTTATGGATTATCTTGACAAGTTTGTCATAGTATTCATAGACGACATTCTGATATATTCCAAGAGTACGGAAGAACATGAGCAACATTTACACCTAGTCTTGGGAAGGCTACGAGAGAGGCAATTTTATGCCAAGTTTGATAAATGTGAATTTTGGATGACAAGAATTTCATTTCTTGGACATGTGTTGACAGCAGAAGGAATTTCAGTAGATTCGGCTAAAATCTCTGCAATCAAGGAGTGGAAGCAACCTACCTCAGTTTCAGAGATTAGAAGTTTCTTGGGATTAGCAGGATATTATAGGAGATTCATTGAAGGATTTTCCCAAATAGCCAAACCTCTCACGAACCTGCTAAAGAAGGATGTTGCATTTGAATGGACCATCAAGTGTGAAGAAAGTTTTCAGAAGCTGAAGCAGAAATTGACAACAACACCGGTCCTCACCTTACCGGACAGCAAAGAAGATTTTGTAGTTTACTGTGATGCTTCAAAGCAAGGAATAGGCTGTGTGTTAATGCAGCAAGGTCGAGTAGTAGCTTATGCTTCACGCCAATGGAGACCTCATGAGGAAAATTATCCGACTCATGATTTGGAGTTAGCGGCAGTGGTACACGCTTTAAAGATATGGCGGCATTATCTCATTGGACATAAGTGTGAGATCTTTACAGATCATAAAAGCCTCAAGTATATCTTCACACAGACAGAGCTCAATATGCGTCAGCGTCGATGGCTCGAGCTGATCAAGGACTACGACCTCAGCATACTCTACCATCCAGGGAAAGCCAACGTAGTGGCAGATGCCTTGAGCAGGAAGGCTTATACCCTACAAGGAGCTACACCTAAGAACCCGTGCTTACGGCAGGAATTTCAGAATCTTGAAGTAACCATAGTGCCATCTGGGATGTTAGCTACATTGACTGTGGAGTCTCGACTCCAAGAGCAGATTGAGAATGCTCAGAAAGAAGATGAGGAGATACATAAGATCAAGAGCCACATCAGATCAGGAAAAACCCAGGACTTCATTGAAGATCATCAAGGAATTGTGTGGTATCGGGGAAGGATTTGTGTACCCCGAAATACAGACCTTAAGGAACTAATTCTTTCCGAAGCTCATAAAACCCCATACTCACTACACCCTGGAAACACCAAGATGTACAAGAATCTGAAGACGCAATTCTGGTGGAATGGAATGAAGAGGGAAATCGCGGAATATGTCGCAAGATGTGACACTTGCCAAAGGATTAAGGCCGATCATCAGAAGATAGCTGGAAAGCTGCAACCCTTACCAGTGCCAACTTGGAAATGGGAAGAGATTGGTATGGATTTTATCACAGGACTTCCCAGAACACAAGGGGGATATGATTCCATATGGGTCATTGTGGACAGACTCACGAAAGTTGCTCATTTTATACCAGTCAAGAAAACGTATAATGGCAACAAATTAGCGGAGCTATACCTGCAGCGAATAGTGACACTGCATGGCATCCCGAAGAAGATCGTTTCAGATCGAGGAACGCAATTCACATCCAAATTCTGGAACCGACTCCACGAAGCTTTGGGAACCCAATTGCAGTTTAGCACTGCATATCATCCACAGACAGGAGGACAGACGGAACGGGTAAATCAAATCTTGGAAGACCTTCTCAGAGCTTGCATCTTAGAGTACGGAACCTCTTGGGAAAAGTGCTTACCATTTGCGGAGTTTACTTATAACAACAGTTACCAAGCTAGTCTGCAAATGGCACCCTTTGAAGCTTTGTATGGACGCAAGTGCAGAACTCCACTACATTGGGACGAGCCAGGAGAAAGGCAAGTCATTGGACCCGAACTCATCGAAGAAGCTGAAGCACACGTCAAGCTCATCAGAGAACGATTAAAGGCAGCACAGTCACGCCAGAAGAGCTATGCCGACAACCGAAGAAGGGAATTGTCGTTTGCACCAGGCGAATCAGTTTATCTCAAGGTTACGCCGTTAAAAGGGATGAGAAGATTCCATCAGAGAGGAAAACTGTCCCCAAGGTACATTGGACCCTTCAAAGTCCTTAAGAGGAAAGGAGAGGTATCTTACAAACTGGATTTACCATCAGACCTTGGAGAAGTTCATGACGTGTTTCATGTCTCACAACTCCGTAAGTGCCTCAAAGAACCAACGGATCAGATAGAACACCAGGGAATTCCGCTTCAGAAGAATCTCACCTACCTCACTCAACCGCTGCAAATACTGGCTAGTGATGAGCGTCAACTCAGAAGAAAGAAAATCAAGCTTTGCAAGGTTCAATGGGAAGATCACTCAAAGGAAGAAGCGACTTGGGAGAAAGAGGATGATCTGCGGCAGGCTTATCCCTACCTCTTCCCTTCTCTAGGTAAATCTCGGGGCGAGATTTCTTTAAGGAGGGTAGGCTTGTAACACCCTAGTTTTGGGGGTGAAAAGTTTTGCATGAAAATCCTGCATGCATGTATCCCTGTAGTAGTAGCCAGATCAGTTGAACTCTAATCTCTCCCAAACCCTAAAAATCTCCAAATCTATTCTCTAGATCCAGATCAAGATCTGACCATCCAGATTTAGCCTACCAGTTACCCTGAGGATAAAAGTCTTCAGGAGCCAGATCAAATTCTGACCCTAACTCTCAGTACCTAAGCCCCTCTCTGTTTTCGAAAATAGGAAAATTCAGATTTACCCTAAGTACCCCAGTTTCCAGATGATTGAATTATTTTGATTTAACCCTATTCAGACTCAAGTAACCCCTGGAATATGTTCCTAGGTTCATCCTCAACTCACTTCAAAAAGTTGGGAGCCAAATTAATTCATCTAAACACTTTTCGCAGTTTAGTCCAAATTTTACTGCGAATAAGTCCTTTTCTGTTTACCTGGAAGCCTGAAAAGGCTAAAATCTGCAAATCAATTCCAACTTCAGAATTTCTTTAGGAAACACCTTCCAAATACTATTTGATACAGATCTCCCTTTTGATCAGACTTCAAAATCTCTCTCCAATCACCAGAATTCGAAATCGACAAAATCCAGACTTATTTTACCCTAATTTTACCCTATTTTCGAAAATAGGTGAAATCCCTCAAATCTTGTCAAATTTTCGCTAAATTTGAGCTGGATGAGTACTAATAGAAATGTTATACTCAGCCATGAAATCAATTCTCAAATTAACCATCTCTAAGACAGAAATTACAAATCAGTCCAGATTTCAAATAAGAATCCTTGCAATTTGGTCCCTGGTTCGACCAGAGACGATGTGCACGACCAGCAGCTGTGCACGACCGCGACCACCGCGCTGCCACGCCAGGAACTTCGTCGCCGGTGAAGCCCCGTGGTCGCCACCTCTGCCACCGCGTTCCTGCCACGTGTGCGCACGCCGTTCGCCACCGTGGAGCCACCGCGGCCGCACCAGCATCCCCAATTTTGCCCGCGCGCGCACGCCATCGCTGCAGCCACTGCAGAAACACGGTGCCACGTTGCAAGCATGCCGGAGGAACCCGTCAGTTCGCCGTTGCATCACCTGGGACAGCGCACGCCAGCCTGCAAAGCCGGCACGGCCGCTGGAGCACGTCGCTTCGCTGCTGTCCCGCACGGCCAGTCAATTCGCCGTCGACTCACCGCTCCAAGTCTCCAGGCATTTTCCAGCCGTTGCAGCCTCCCCAATTCGCCTATAAATAACCCTCAGGACTTAGCCAACTTCACCACTTAACGAAGCACCAGAAATCGCCACACTCCACCGTGTCTTCTTCTTCTTCGGCGAGCTCGAGAAGAGGCTCACGGTGCCAAGCCTCTACACTGCTTCCTCCTCGAATCCAGCTACTTCAGTAAGCTCCTCTTACCTCCCTCATCATACTCGAGCATGTAATTGACTTCAAACCTCTCCAGTCGCCGGCAATTTCCATTTCTCTCCAGCAGCTCCGGCGAGCAATTAAACTCTAACCAGAGTGAATTAGCTCTCGAGCCTGTAATCAAACATGATCAGTGGACTATTTAGAACACATCTAAGCAACCAGAATCGAAGAATTTGCTAAAATATGAAAAACCCCAAATTGGAACTTTGCTTGTGAACTGAGCTTGCTGTTCAAGCTTTTCTGGTACATTTCTAGTTAATCTAACCTCACCAGTAGCACTCTTATGCCCCAGAGACCATCCTCAAGCAAGGAATTAAGTTTATTTGCCCTAGATCAGAAATGCCCAAATCAGGCTTGAGTTAATTTTTTTCTCCGGCCAATATCTCCTAAATCCAGCCAATCCAGCCATGGAAACCTTGGCATCTAGATGTTTTGGACCATTCTGAGCAACTTTGTCTTCCATCACGACTTCTAATTCGGCCTAGATTGTGAGATATAGCTATGCTCTAGTTTACTGTACTGTTCACACTACATGTGCTCCAGGCCAGCCAACTTCTTCGCCGGTTTTCATCACTTTCCGGCCATCTCCTGCCCTAGGTTCTGTTGAGACATTTGTTCCTGTTACAAATGCCTAACCACCAGACAAAGTGGTGCATCATTTGAAGCCCTGAGTCAAAAGATATGGCTAACCCTAGTTTCTAGCCGTGTCAACCCTATGCCAGACTATGTCAGCCAGTGGCATTGAGCCTTTTCACCCACTTCCAGCCATGCCCTTTGGAAATAACTTTGTCCCTTAGACTCCTGATGTTGTGATCTACACTTTTCTCTACTGTCACAACTTGAGTTGAGCCCTCTATCACCCATCAACCTTATGTCGATGCCTTGAACCGAATGCCAACCTAAAGACATTCACTGCTTTTGGGCGAACCAGTCACCACCTTGATATTACCCTGATATTTTGGAACCTTGTAAACCTTAACAGCTAACTTTAACCCTGGTTTCCATAATTAAAACCACATCGCTTTCAAACCTTGTATCACTAGAGTATTTTCTCCTTGCATCTTTGCATGTAGTGAATTAGTAAGAATAGGATTGATTGTAATGCCTGTTTGCTTGTTTGATCTTGTTCAGAGCAAGAGTCCGGGGTTGAAGATCTTGTCGCTGAACCGTCATCGACTGCTGATACTTACGACGCGGAAGGCAAGTCATACTTTGAACATATTGAAACCCATATTTTATGAATTGCTATGCTATTCCATGAATAGATATTTCATTAATATTGCACATGTTGAGATCAATGATATTATGGCAGTGATAGATTGAATACTTGAGAAATGTGAACTTGATAAGATAGCAAGCCACGAACTAATAAAAGTATAAACATGTACAATTATATTCATGAAATAGAACCCCTAGCCGTGACCAGTATTTTGGTATGGAATGGTGGTAGCACTGAAGGTGCTTGGCTGCACTGGATGTGCAGGCACTGAAGGTGCATGGTTGTGGTATGATCTGGTCACTGGCATGTAAGGACTAGAACCTTGTGTTATGCGTCTAGTGGCATGAAAAACATACCAACCACTTACCTGGTATGGGACAGGCGCAACCTAGTAGCTTTCTTAGTATTATCAGTTCCCTGCATGGCTTGTCGATCCGGTTTCTCGCGTGGAAACTGGTGGGACGCAGTTCGTCCATGAGTGATGTGAGAACAGAAAAATTATGAGAGGATAAGGTGTAAAGAAGGAAGACGCCCTACGCCAGATTAAGTCGTGCGCGACTGTAATCAAAAGAGGTTATGTGTCCTGCGGGAACATAGACCCAGGCTAGGAAGTAAGGCAGTGGGGAGGACCCACAACGGTACTTGGGATGGTGTTGTCCATTTACCGGGCAGGGATACTGTTAATACTAGACTGCAAAAATGTTGTGTGATCTCGGCCTTGTCACATGCGTGTAAGTCGCATGGAGTTGGCCCGACTTGGAAGTCGAGTGAAAAAGTGGATTTAAAAAGGGGTACATCTCTGTAGAGTTTAAAAATGTATTCGAATACTTCGTGCTCCCGAGTTCTAGTAGTATGCTGCGGTGGATTAAATCCATGGGGTGTGACACAAGTATTGTTTTATAAACTAAAAATTTGTTAGCTCAAGATTACCCAAGTGGCATGTGTTGTCATGATAAGGGGCGTTGCCGTGGGCTGTCATGTGTTGACGTGTCGCGGTAATACCATAATCTAGCAAACATATGATATTTAAGAGGCATGTGGTTTATGTCCTAAGTTATGAAATATTGCTAAGAGTATATGATCGAAAGGCTTGAATGAAAATAATGTGATATGAGGATATATCGCCTTGGATATGGGATATATGTATCACCATCAATACGATTTATTTACTGCCATGGGTATTATCAAAAGTTGAGTAAGAATTGAGAAAGAAATGTATTTTGGGAAAAACCTTTCACTCTTTCCCCAATAGCATAGGTTCATGTCATATATATATATGTATATCTACCTTCCCTATGACTTGCTGAGTACGTAAGTACTCACCCTTGCAACAACTCATCAATAGATGGAGCATTCTACGACCTTGGAGGATACCCTGAAGATGCTGCGGACCCAGGAGATGATGAGCAGTTTCCTCCGGAGCCCTGATGCGGTGCTGTCTTGCTGTCAACCTCTGCTTCCTGTGGATTGCTTTCGGGCCTAGCTTCCGCCGACTAGATGTGTTATTTTGTTAGACCCTTGTGCCTTGTTCGGCACTGTACCTCGTTTTGTACTAAGGCCTGATGGCCATACAATTATGACTATTGTACTATTTTGCTGCTGCAATGTAATCCTGTGATTGACTCATCCTGGGAAGTCAAGTGGTTTATGGGACCAGCTGCACCGAGCTGGGCCCCTCACAGGTGATGTCACAGTCGTGGCAGACGTGACAAGGAGATGGCCGGAAAGTGATGAAAACCGACGAAGAAGTTGGCTGGCCTGGAGCACATGTAATATGAACAGTACAGCAAACTAGGGCATAGCGATATCTCACAATCTAGGCCGAATTAGAAGTCGTGATAGAAGACAAAGTTGCTCAGAATGGTCCATAACATCTAGATGGCAAAGTTTCTATGGCTGGATTGGCTGGATTTAGGAGATATTGGCCGGAGAAAAGATTAACTCAAACCTGATTTGGGCATTTCTGATTTAAAGTGATTGAACTCAATTCCTTGCTTGAGGAGGGTCTCTGGGGCATAAGAGTGCTACTGGTGAAGTTAGATTGGCTAGAGATGCACCAGAAAAGCTTAAACAGCAAGCTCAGTTCACAAGCAAAGTTCCAATTTGGGGTTTTTCATATTTTAGCAAATTCTTCGATTCTGGTTGCTTAGAGATGCTTAGATAAGTTCACTAATCAATATTGATCACAGGCTCGAGAGCTAAATCGGTTTAATTAGGGTTTAATTGCTCGCCGGAGTTGTCGGGGAAAATCAGCAATTCCCGGCGAGGTGGTGCGATAGAGTTCAATTGGTTGCTACTACACAGGTAAGTGGATGAGGGTTACTTACTGGTAGCTTCAATTTGAAGTTCGGTGCAGTGGATTGGCCTGGCACCGTGAGCCTCTTCTCGAGCTCGCCGAAGAAGACGAAGAAGACGGCGAGTTTTACTGATTGTTGGTGTGAAGGGGTGTAAGATGGTTGCTTAGGCCAGGGGGTTTAAATAGGCGAGGCTGTGGGGGCTCCCAACGTCTACAATTGCACGGGGAGTTGAAGCCGGCTTGAATTGACTGGGAAGTGACCGGCGGCGAAGACAGGCGGCGAAACGACGTCTTCACCGGTCGTGTCGGCTGCGCTGCTGTCACTGCGACGAAGAGATGGTGAAGTGAAGCTCAATCGTGGCATGGCCGCAACGTGGCACGATTTTGCTGTGGCTGTCGGGCGCAACGCGGGAAAGCAAGATCCTGCCGGTGCTGGAGAAGGCGATCCACAGTGGCGAACAGGAACCCTCCACGTGGCGACGAGGCAGCGGCTAAGATGGCTTTGCTGGTGATCAATGGCTAGGAGCTCACGGCGTAGCAACGGTCGAAGGAGCAGTAGCAGCGGTGAGGTCGAAGCTCCTGTGCTCGTGCTCGAAACCGGTTGCTGTGGTCGATTGAGCGCCTGGTCGAAGTCGAACTGAGTGGTCAGGTGATGAACAGTAGCTCGTGGTCGAACCAGGGGCCTGGTTGTGATGATTTTTGATGGGTTTTGGACTAAATTGCAAATCTGGTCTTTGAGAGGTTTAATTTGAGATTTGATTTTATGGCTGAGTATAATATTTCTATTAATACCCATTTAGCTCAAATTTGGAGAAAGTTTGATAAGATTTGAGGGATTTCACCTATTTTCGAAAATAGGGTAAAATTAGGGTATAATAGGTCTTGATTTTGTCGATCTCTAATTCTGGTGATTGGAGAGAGATTTTGAAGTTTGGACAGAAGGGAAATTTGTATCAAATAACATTTGGGAGGTGTTCCCTGAAGAGATTCTGGAGTTGGAATTGATTTGCAGATTTTAGCCTTTTCAGGCTTCCAGGTAAACAGAAAAGGACTTATTCGCAGTAAAATTTGGACTAAACTGCGAAAAGTGTTTAGATGAATTAATCTGGCTCCCAACTTTTTGAAGTGAGTTAAGGATGAACCTAGGAACATATTCCAGGGGTTACTTGAGTCTGGATAAGGTTAAATCAAGATAACTCAATCATCTGGAAACTGGGGTACTTAGGGTAAATCTGAATTTTCCTGTTTTCGAAAACAGAGAGAGGCTTAGGTACTGAGAGTTAGGGTCAGAATTTGATCTGGCTCCTGAAGACTTTTATCTTCAGGGTAACTGGTAGGTTAAATCTGGATGGTCAGATCTTGATCTGGATCTAGAGAATAGATTTGGAGATTTTTAGGGTTTGGGAGGGATTAGAGTTCAGCTGATCTGGCTACTACTACAGAGATACATGCATGCAGGGTTTTTATGCAAACTTTTCACCCCCAAAACTAGGGTGTTACAACTACGTACGTCCCCTGGATTCTTCGCAACTGTACATCATCCGGCAGAAGACGGGGGAGACCATCCGCGGCTTCTTCAAGCGCTTCGCTCAAGTCAAGAGCAAAGTGGCTCACGTCCCCGACTCCACGGTCATCGAGGCGTGCAAGAGCGGGATCCTCCCGGGGGAGCTCCAACGGAGGCTCTCCCGAAGCCGCCCCTCCTCTGCCGACGAGCTCTTCAACATACTTAAGAAGTACACTCGGGCGGAGGAGGACAACCTCTGGAAAAAGAACCAGGGGGCTCCCCCCCCCCCCCCCCCGCCCACCGATCGGGGGGCCAGGGACCCCTTCAAATGCCCTAAGCAGGGGGGTCGTAACGAGCCATCGCCTCGGGACACTTTTGTCCTCGAGGGCGGAGGCGGCTCGCGCGACGCCCCGAGGGGCAATCTCCCCTTCCCCAAGCCGAAAGGCCGTGGGGGAGGACAGTCATCTCGTGGTCGGGACGCCCCCGCGGGGGGAAGCAAGGAAGGACCATGGTGCACCTTCCACAGATCCAGTACCCATGCCACCCGGGAATGCCACCAACTGCTGTAGCAGTTCGCTGCGTTCCTCGACCAGCATGGGCAGGGGGGGACTCCGGCCTCCTTGCCCCCTCAGCCGGTCCTGCCGGCCCTTCCTGCTCCCGCGGGGGGACAGCAGGTATGAACGCAGGAAGGGGAGCCGTCAGAAACTCTCCCCTTCCAAACTTCCCAGAGGCGTGTCAACGTCATCATGGGAGGGTCCGCTTTCGGGCGGGACTCCAAGCGTCAGAGCAAGGAGTACGCGCGCGAAGTAAAGGTAGTGGGGGTGCTACATACGTCTCTGCCACCCAAGTGGTCGGACGTCCCCCTCACCTTCACGGCGGAAGACGCACGTGGGGTTCGCTTCCCCCATGACGACGCGCTCATCATCTCCGCCACCATCTACAATTGCCACCTGGCCCGCATCCTAGTGGATGGCGGGAGCTCCGCCGATGTCCTCTACCTGAAAGCCTTCAGAGAGATGTAGGTGGACGAGAAGCTCTTGCAGCCCGCAGCAGGGCCCATGCAAGGATTCGTCCCGGGAAAGGTGATCCACCCCGTGGGGAAGGTGGATCTCCCCATGATGTTCGGCACCCCAAAGAACTACCGAACTGAGATGGTCCAGTTTGACATGGTGGACCTCCCCTCCTCCTACAACGCGATCATGAGGAGGACCACGATCAACCGCCTGGGAGCCGCGATCCACCAGAACTACATCTGCGTGAAGATCACCAGGCCTCACGGCATGATCATGTAACACCCTGAGTTTAGGGGTAAGAACTCTCTTTTTCATGAACATCATGCATGCATGTATCTCTGTAGAAGTAGCAAGATCAGTTCAACCCTAATCTATCTTAAACCGTAAAATCTCAAAATCTTCCCTGTGAACTCAAATCAAGATCAGATTTCTCAGATATGATCTATCAGTTACTCTAAACATAAAAGTCTTCAGAAGCCAGATTCAATTCCATCTCTAACTCCCAGATCTATCAATCCTTTTCTGTTTTCGAAAACAGAAATTCTAATTACTATTCTAATTACCCTAAATACTCTGAACTCAGATTTAGCCAAATCTTGATATAACCCAGACCAGATTATTCATGGATTATGATCATGGGTATGCCAATACCTTAATCCAGAAAGTTGGCAGTCAGATTTTATCGCGCCCCAAAACTGGGACTACGACTACTCCTGTAGAGACCTAGCACACTGCAGCTAGTCCCATATATGCATAGCATACACATACCCTTGACTTCCCAGGATAAGCCAAGCACAGGAATATATTACATTGCAACTGAGTAACTTACAAAATAGTTAAGCAGTGTGGCCTGCTGGCCTTAATATTACATAAGAAGATTACAATGCCTTCACGGCATACATGGTTTAGCAAAATAACAACTACATAGCAGAAGATAGGTGACCCTCCCACAAAGAGAAGTGGACGGCAGAACAACACACATTAGGGCAATGACGGGACTGACTCTCCTCCTTCTGGATCCACAAGGTTTTCCATGCCTTCATCTTGATCATAGAACGCTCCATCTACTGATTTGTAGGTTGCAAGGGTGAGCACTTACGTACTTAGCAAGTCATACGTAAGAGTAGATACATATAGTAGTGATGATATGAACCTAGACTAGTCAAGAATTATGGTTGTTTGTAAAATAACCTTTTTCTTTCTTACTTCATCTCATGGCAGCACTTTTCATAATATAACATCATCATTCATGTTCACTAGATTATAGCACTACCACGACACGTCGACACACGACAGCCCACGGCAGCACTCCTTATCATGATAACACATGTCATTTGGGTAATCTTGATTTAACACATTTTATTTAGAAAATAATACTTGTGTCACACCCCGTGGATTTAATCCACCGCAGCAGACTCCTATAAACCCGGGAGCTCGGAGTATTCGAATACGTTTTTAACTCTGCAGAGAGGTACCAATTTACCCGCAAGATATTCCACTTTCAAGCCTTTCCTATCATAACATAATGATTGGATCCCTGACTCACTTCATATTGTGAGCGGCAAGGTGGAGATAACAAGAACTTTTGTTATGTATCACTCACAATTCACCCCTGACCCTGTGGCTCTCCGCGAACCACAGTTCTGGTAGGTTGTATCCTAACCTCCACCCCTTCTCATTTTCCCATTGCTGGGTCAAATATCATATCACCTTCAGTGATAGTGTGGGAACCGTCCCTATGTCAATCATCGCAACACAACTCATGCGGTGTGCGATCCACATAAGTACTTGTTCAGGCCTGTCCCATACCAGGCTTGCGGTTAGCACGTTGTTCATGCCACTAGACGCACAACACAAGGTTCTAGTCCTTATATGCCAGTGACCAGACCATCCACAACGCTGCACCTTCAGTGCCTGCATTCCTTCGCAGTTTAGCACCTCCAGTGCTACCACCATTCCATACCATTTTTCTGGTCACGGCTAGGGGTTTTATTTCATGAATATAAATATATAAATACATATATAATAGTTCATGGCTCAAAACTTGTATATTTCACATTTCACAAATAACCAGTCTAGTACTGCCAATTCATAAATCAATCTTTCTCAATCTTTCACATGCAATATTGTCTATATTCAAAGTTATGTTATAGCAACATTTAAAATATAGGTTCAAGATGACCAAGGATATGACTTGCCTTCCGCGTCGTAAGATACAGCAGTTGATGATGGGTCAACAGCGAAGTCCTCGAACTTAGTTTCTGGTTCTGCTCGACGATAAACAAACACACAAATATTACTTAATATTAAAATGTTTTATGATTTATATGCAGATATGCTCTACAAGAATGACTGAACGATATTGGAGATAACTGTGATTGCAATCTGAACTGACTAGAGATTCTAGGGTTTCAAGGAATTGGCTAAGGATGGGTGTTAGATGCTCTTAGGATCTCAAGGTTGAAATAATAACATCAGTTTTGTGGCTGGTTTGATCAAAAACAGCGAATGTCAGCAGATTGACATTCGGATCAAGGCTCTGACATAGCTTCAAAGAAAGCTAGAGAGCTTATCTCAAATTATGACAGTAGAAGAAAGTGTAGATCATAACTCTACAAATTCAGTGGACAAAGTGTCTTTCAAAATGCACAATCAGAAGTGGGTAAATAAGGTCAATGCCATTGGCTGGCATGTTTTGGGACAGTGTCAAAAACTAGGGTTTAGCATAAAATGCATTTCAAGGGCTCAAATCAAGTTGTGATAGAAGGAGAAATTGTAGATCACAACTTCAGGAATCTAAGGGACAAAGTTATGCTCAAAATGCACATTTAGAAAGAAGTGAAAAGGGCTAATGCCACTAACTGACATAGTCTAGCATTGAACTAACATGGCCAGAAACTAGGGCTTGGCATAACTTTTGATCTAGGGCTCCAAATGATGCACCACTTTGTCTGGGAGGTAGGCATTGATAACAGGAACAAATCACTCAACAGGATCTAGGGCAGAAGATGGCTCGAAGGTGATGAAAATCAGTGAAGAAGTGTGGTGGCGACACGGCACAGTGAAGCCACTGGACAAGGTTTTTGGCATGGCTATAACTTGAAATCTGGATAGTTTCGGAGATCGGGCTAGAAGACAAAGATGCTCAGGAGGTGGAAGCACACCTGAAGGACAAGGTGGTTGAAGCTAGATCGGCCGGGAATAGGTTTCCGGTGGCCGGCGCCGGAGAAGAAAACACGGGATTTGGGGCTTTTCAATACTGGAGGTTTGAACTCAATTCCAAGCTCAGGGAGTATGAGGGAAGCATAGGGATGCTACTGGAATGATCAATTTGGTCGGAGGATGGCCGGTGTGGCCTGGCGACGATCGCCGGCGACTGGAGAAACTCAAATCTGGGGAAAGCTTCGATTGAGGTTCAATTCTGGAATCTGGATGCACAGGCTTGCTTCAAAAGGTTCACTGATCACTTTCTTCCACAGAATCGAGAGCTAATTGGAGGTAAATTGGGCTGCATTGCCGGAACAGGGCAAATCGGGAATTCCGACGATCACCGGCGATAAGATGCAAGAAAATCCAATTAAGTGATACAGCACGATGAGGGATATGAGAGGAACTCACTGGTGCTGTTAATTTGGCAACAGGTGCTGTGGGTGAAGCCGGCACCGTGAAGCCTCAATCTGGACTCGCTGGAGAAGAAGACTGCAGTGAAGTGATTTTCGAATTTGGTTAAGTTCTAGTGAAGAGGAAATGATACAAGGTATGGCTGCTTATATAGACCAGAGGGCGATGCTTGCAAGGATTAAACAACAATGAATTGGCATCAATGACATGATTTGTCGGGCGCAGAAGCAAGAACGGCGAGCGGTGACGCGATGGCGTACAGGCGGTGCAAAGCTGATTAAGCTGTCGGCTTCATCGGGACTCAACAATGTCGGGCAGTGCAAGGCGGTGGCGACAGGAGCTGGCACGGCGAAGCGACGTGGCAAGGGATTGCTGACAAAAGCCTGTTGTTTCTGCTGCTGGTCGCGCACAGGAGCAAGTGCTGTTCAATGGCGTTGCCACGACGATGGCTAGGACACAGACGCGTGCGCAACAGCAAGAGCAAGCATGCACGAGCACAAATGCAAGCGGGGCTTGGCCGGCGGTGAGCGAGTACGGCGCAAGGATCACGGCGAGGTTCTGGTCGTGAGCTGGCTGCTGCCCTAGTCGAATCTGGATTCATTTGTGATTTCAAATTCTTGATTTGGACTGAATTGTAAATCTGATGATTTAGAGGGTTTAATCTGAAATTGATTGCACTGATCTGGTAGACTTGTTTCAACAGATGATTTGGCACAGATAGAAGATAAAAGTTGAGATGTTTGAATGATTTTCGATATAAACTGAAAACAGAGTAGATTAGGATAAAATAAGTCTGAATTTTTATTGATCTCGAATTCTGGGATTTAGGGTTTGATTTTGAGATACTTATAAAAGAAGATTTTGTGTTGAAAAACATTTGGGAGGTGTTCCCTGAATCAGATTTAAATTTGGAGATGATTTGTAACATTTTGCCTTTTCAGGCTTCTGGAAAATCTGGAAAAAAGGACTGATCTGCGAAAAAGGTTTAGATGATAAAATCTGACTGCCAACTTTTTGGATTAAGGTATTGGCATACCCTTGATCATAATCCAAGAATAATCTGGTCTGAACTTGGTCAAGATTTTGATTATATCTGAATTTCTGAAACTTAGGGTATTTAGGTAATATAAGATATTCTGTTTTCGAAAACAGAAAGGAGTTGATAAATCTGGAAGTTAGAGATAGAATTGAATCTGAGTTCTGAAGGCTTTTAGGTTTAGGATAACTGATAGATCATATCTGAATAATCTGATCTCGATTTGGGGTTACAGGATAGATTTTAGAGATTTTAGGGCTAGAACAAAATAAAGCTAGAGCTGATTTGGCTGATCTAGAAGAGACATATGCATGCATGACTTTTAAGAAAGAAACTTTTCACCCCAAAACTCAGGATGTTACAGATTTCTTCATCTAAGTCTTTTTCACAGATCAGTCCAAATTATATCGCAAATTAGTCCTTTATCTCATATCTGGAAACCCAAAAAGGCTGAAATCTTCAGATTAACTCCAAATTCAAAATTTCATTAGCAAATCTCTTCCAAATGCTATTTGATATAATTTTCTCAACTGTCCAGATTCCAAAATCTCATCCTAGATGCCAGAATTCGAAATCGATGAAACTCAGATCTTAATTACCCTAAAGTACCCTATTTTCAGTTTATATCAGAAACTATCAAATCATGCCAGATTTTACCAAATCTCTTGCTAGATGAATATAAGGTATAAGTTTATACTCATCTGTGAAATCAGATTGCAAATCAACTATCTTTAAATCAGAAATTACAAATCAGTCCAAGCTGTGAACAAAGAATCTTACAAACAAGTCCCTGGTTCGACCTCATCTACTGTTTGTGACCGGGGCAATTGCTTGCGACCAGGGCTCAGCAAATCAGCTTCTTCGACCTCGGCCAGCGGTGCACAGTACTCCCTTTCGACCGCGACCACAGCTCGCAGTGTTTGCTTTGATCAGTGCCTTTGCGACCGCGACCAGGAGCGCCTCGTCGTCGTGATCGTCGCCGCCAATCAGCGCCGCTCTAGCCCGTGTTGTTTGCAACCATGTTTGCATGCGCACACGTGTTTGCACCTTAGCTACTGCCATGGCAGTCTTTGTACAGCTCACCAGCAACTTGCACAGCTTCATTGCTCGCCATTGCTTCAACTCGAAGCCTTCTCCTTCACCGGCGCAAGCATCTTAGCTCCAAGCACTGAGCTTTGCTTCGCTTTGCTTTGCCTATAAATAGCAACCCCTGAGCAGCTTCTTCATCTTTAGCAGTGCTCTCCAAATCCCTCAAGCAATTAAACTGTACTTCTTTCCTCGCTGTCGTCTTCTTCTCCAGCGAGCTCAGCACGAAGGCTCACGGTGACAGCTTCAACCGCAGCCTCTTCACCCAAATTGACAGCATCAGTGAGTTTCTCCCATCCCCCTCATCGTGCTATAGCTTTGAATTGAGTTATTATACATCTTGTTGCCGGTGATCACCGAAGTCCTCTAATGCCCTGTTCCATCAATTGCATCTACTCCAGTTCAAATTAGCTTTCGCTGTAGTGGAAGGAAATGATCAGTGAACTAATCTTAGTAAGCCTGTGCATCAAGATCTCGAAATTAAACCTGAATTGAAGCTTTCCCCTTTCTCGTGCGCCACCGGTGACTGGCTCACATCGCCAGGCCGCACGACCATTCCTCCGACCGAATTGACGTTACCAGAAGCTTCATCTTACCTCCCTACTGCTCTCACAGCGAGCAATTGAGCTTTAAGGCCGTGTATCGGTTTCACCCAATTTAGCCCTTCTTCTTCTCCAGCCACGGTGTTGATTTCCTCGCCGACGTCGCTTTAGGCCAATTCCTTTCATTCATACTATCTGAAGCTGCCCAGGAACTCAACTGTGCCTTCAAATTGGAGTTTGAATCACTGCATCGCTCTGTTGCCGTTGAAGCTGTCTTCTTCTCCGGCGCAGCTCGTCGCCGTTCACTGCCGTGCCATCTCCAGTCGAGTCTAATGCTTCAAATAGTACCACTTAGCCCTAGCTAGCTCCAGCAATGCCAAGTTTCAGCAGCACAGCACCAGATTGCAACTTAAGTGCTTTACCCTCCATTGCCGTGCCATCAGTGTGCCGCCCGGTCGTCACCGGCCATTGCCGTCGATGTCACCTTGTCCAGCATCTTCGCCTTGATCTCCTGAACATTTTCCTCTATTAGCTCGACCCCTGAATCTGCACAGAATTGCCAGTTGTTGTTATGCCAAGATCTTGTCCAGTGGCTTCACTGTGCCGTGTCGCCACCATACTTCTCCATTGATTTTCATCACCATCCAGCCATCTTCAGCCTTAGAACCTATTGGATCATTTGTTATTGTTATCAAGGCCTACCTCCCAGACAAAGTAGTGCATCAATTGGAGCCCTAGATCAAAAGTTATGGCAAGCCCTAGTTTCTGGCCATGTCAGTCCAATGCCAGGCTATGTCAGCCAATGGCATTAGCCCTTTTCACTTCCTTCCAGATGTACATTTGGAGCATGACTTTGTCCCTTAGACTCCTGAAGTTGTGATCTACAATTTCTTCTTCTATCACAACTTGAGTTGAGCCCTTGAACTGCATTTTATGCTTAGCCCTAGATTTTGACATTGTCAGCCCTATGCCAAAGCTTGTCAGCCAGTGGCATCAGCTCTTTTCACCTCTTTCCAGTTGTGCAAATTGAAAATAACTTTGTCCCTTAGACTTGTGGAGTTGTAATCTACATTTTATTCTATAGCCACAAGTTGAGATAGTCCCTCTATCATCCATCGATCCTATGTCGATGCCTTGAACCGAATGTCAACCTAAAGACGTTCGTCGATTTTAGGCAAACCAGCTGTGGACTTAATGTCATTTCCTTACCCTGAAACCCTAAAAGTCCCTAGCACTCATTTTCAGCCCTAATCCTATGAGTTAGCCCTAATCAGCTTCTATGGTATCTAAACTCAATCATTTCTAGAATCATCAAGACATTGCATCTTTGCATCATTGCATGTAGTATAATAATGTATTGAAAAGATTGTGATTCTTGGTTGCTTGTCTGATTGGAGAGTAGATCAAGAGCCCGAGTTCGAGGACTTCACTGCTGATCCGACATCAACTAATGTCTCTTACGACGCGGAAGGCAAGTCATAGTCTTGATCATCTTGAACCCATATTTTATGAGTTGCTATGATATGACCTTGAATATAAGTAATACTGCATGTGAAAGAATGGTTGAGATATATTTTGGCAGTACAAGATGGATGCTTGTGAAATGTGAAAAGATCAAATAGTTAATCATGAACTACTATATATGTATTTATATATATTCATGAAATAAAACCCTTAGCCATGACCAGAATTTTGGTATGGATGGCTGTAGCACTGGAGGTGCTTAACTACAGAGGATAGCAGGCACGGAAGGTGGAGGGTTGTGGATGGTCTGGTCACTGGCATATAAGGACTAGAACCTTGTGTTGTGCGTCTAGTGGCATGAAACACGTGCTAACCGCAAGCCTGGTATGGGACAGGCCTGAACAAGTACTTATGCGGATCGCACATGACACCCCTGCAGGAGTTGTGTAGTGATGCACGATTTACACGGAGAATGGCTCCCACACATATCACTGAAGGTGATCTTTCACGCTGACCCAGTAATGGGAATATGCATAGGGGTGGAGGTTTGGGTACAACCTGCCACAACTGTGGTTCATGAGAGATCCACAGGGCCAGGGGTGATATGTGAGTAAAACATAACAAAAGTTCTTGTTATCTCCACCTTTCCACTCACACATGGTTGTGAGGAAGGGTCTAATCATATTGATAGGATGGGCATGAAAGTGGAATATCTTGCGGGTAAATTGGTACCTCTCTGCAGAGTTAAAAACGTATTCGAATACTCCGAGCTCCCGGGTTTATAGGAGTCTGCTGCGGTGGATTAAATCCACAGGGTGTGGCACAAGTATGTTTTCTAAATAAAATTTGATAAGTCAAGATTACCCAAATGACATGTGTTGTCATGATAAGGGGTGCTACCGTGGGCTGTCATGTGTCGACGTGTCACGATAGTGCTATAATCTAGTGAACATAAATAGTGATGATATGTTATGAAAAGTGCTGCCATGAGATGAGATGAGATATGAAAGAAAAGATTATTTTACAAACATCCATAATTCTTGACTAGTCTAGGTTCATAACAATACTACTGTATGTATCTACTCTTCCTTATGACTTGCTGAGTACGTAAGTACTCACTCTTGCAACTTACAACCCAGAAGATGGAGTGTACCAAGATCAAGAATAAGGTGTGGAGAACTTCTTGGACCAAGATGAAGGAGAGCCAGACCCGTCGAATCCCTGATGTCTTGTTCTGCCGTCAACTTCTCACTGTGGAAGGGACACCCATCATCCGCTGTGTAGAAGTTTATATTTTGCTTTAACTAAACCTTGAATGCCGTGAAGGTATTGTAATCTTTTTATGTAATATTAAGGCCAGCAGCCCACACTGCTTAATATTTTGTAAGTTTTTCTGCTGCAATGTGAATATACTCCTGTGCTTGACTTATCCTAGGAAGTCAAAGGTATGCTTATATGGGACTAGTTACAGTAAGCTAAGTCCCCACGGAAATAGTCGTAGTCCCAGTTTCAGGGTGCGACAAAAAGTTGGTATCAGAGCAGCATAAGAACTTGACTGTAGGACGACACCTTTAGAAATTGGCTATGCCAGGAAAACGTAACTTATTTAGAAACTATTTGTTGAAAAATTTATTTTGAGAAAAATAATGAGCTTTGTAGCTCTTAAAAACTTTTATTTCAATATCTTATTTGGGTTTTCTAAAAAAATTGGTAAGAGTGTGAGAGTGCGTTCTGTCGTTTCAGAGTGTCTTAGGGGTGGTATAGATAGAGCTGGTGGATGCTCTTGATAGCCTTGTGATTTGTTGTTGCTTATGCAATGGTTAACTTGTGTATTATGGCTAGTAGCCTAAGTATTTCATGCACTAAAGTAGGTTGCATTAATTTCTACACTGGTGTCTTAGCTAGCCTAAGGTAGTTAGACCAGTCTGAACCTTTTCAGAGCCACCATGGTTGATATAAGAAGGAGATCCCGAAGCGGCGGAGAACGTAGAGAACAGACTCCGCAGGAAGAAGATACTATGACAAGAGACCCTTTGTTTCAGCAAGGATCTCAGAGTTCCAATCCTTCCCAGAAGGAGCAACCCAGTTTGCAGGAAAGCTTTCAGTCTATAGAGAAGGAAAATATAGAGGGAGAGGGTCGGAAGAGAAGAATGTCTCAACAAGTACGACCACAACTAAACCCAACTAGAAGGAGAATCCCTACCGCCTCTAGTTGTCAACCATCATACCAGACTCCCAGACCAATAACAATGTTGTGCCCCAACTGCAAAGGAAACCACCTTTAGAAGAACTGTCCTCATTTCTATGTTCAGTGTTATCACTATGGACAATTTGGACATCGTCGAGTTCACTGCCCTTGGATTCAACTCCCCGTGTCCATAGCCAGATCTCAGGCAGAGACATAGTCAGTAGCACTCAGAACATCACCACTACAGAACACCAAGGGAAACGTACAAAGAAGAGGAGCCAAGACTACCATAGGCAGAGGAAACCATCTCCAAAAGGACTGTCCTCACATGAACATCCATTGTTTCCACTGTGGGCGATGTGGACATCATAGAGAATTCTGTCCTTGGATTGGACTTCCATCACCTATCACCAGGTTACAGGCAAGAACACAACCAACAGCACCCAGAGTACCGGTGTTACCACCCCAGAAGTTTAGAGGAACTCCACCAGGGAGAGGAGGAAGTATGGCCAATCGAGGAAGAGGAAGAGGTAGAGCACCAACTGCAACTCCAGAAGGAAAGCTAAACTACACCTCCATCGAAGAAGCGGGAAACGCCACCAACATTCTTCTAGGTAGATTTCTGATCCAGTCTACATCTGCCTTAATATTATTTGATCCTGGTGCTACAAACTCCTTTATGTCAAAAGCATTTGCATCTGAGATTGAAATGCATATAGCACCATTAGAGTACCCCATGATTATACAAACTCCAGGGGCTAGACTATCTGTCTACTCAATATGCTCGAATATAACCTTTAGTATAGAAGGGGTAGAATTCGAGGCAAATCTGTTAGTTCTAGAACTGCAAGATCTAGACATTATATTGGGCATGGATTGGTTGTCCCAACATAAAGGTCTAGTAGACTGTGAAGAGAAAACCCTAAGCCTTGTCAGTAGTCAAGGGGAAAAAGTTTTATTCTATGCGGAAAGATCGTCAACCAAGGAACCGCTAGGATCTGTTCAAGCACTGCAGAAGGTATGTTTGGAACAAGTACCTATAGTACAACTATATTCCGATGTATTTTCAGAAGAACTTACAGGAATACCACCTGATAGAGACATAGAGTTCTCTATTGAGCTTAAACCAGGAGCAGCGCCCATAGCAAAACGACCTTACCGGATGTCAGTTTCTGAATTAGAAGAGATTAAGAGCCAATTGGAAGACTTGGAGAATAAAGGATTCATCAAACCCAGTGCTTCGCCATGGGGAGCCCCAGTATTATTTGTAAGGAAGAAGGACAGAACCTTACGAATGTGTGCAGATTATCGGGCTCTGAATGAAGTTACCATAAAGAACAAGTATCCATTGCCAAGAATTGATGAGGAAACTTTCCCTTGAACACCAGAAGGCGATCAAGGTAGAGATTACCCGACTCCGAGAGGCGGGGTTCATTCGGGAGGTCTTGCACCCTGAGTGGCTTGTGAACCCATCCTCATGAAGAAATCGAATGGCAAGTAGCGGATGTGCGTGGACTTCACCGACCTCAACTGCGCCTGCCCCAAGGACAACTTCCCGCTCCCGCGAATTGACCAGTTGGTCGACTCTACAACGGGGTGCGAGTTGATGAGCTTCCTGGATGCGTACTCGGGCTACCACCAGGTCCGGATGGCGGAAGGGGACGAGGAGAAGATGAGTTTCATAACTCCCCTCGGGACCTTCTGCTACGTCCACATGCCCTTCAGGCTGAAGAACGCGGGAGCGACCTTCCAGCGGCTCATGACGCTGGTCTTCAAGGACCAAATCGGTCGCAACGTCGAAGTCTATGTCGACGACGCGGTCGTCAAAAGTCCCCGCACAACCGCCCACGTCGACGACCTAGCGAAACCTTCCGCAACCTCCGCGCATACGGGTTGAAGCTCAACCCGGAGAAATGCGCCTTCGGCGTGCGCGGGGGGAAGCTCCTGGGCTTCCTTGTGTCCCAACGGGGCATAGAGGCAAACCCCGAGAAGATCTGGGCATTCCTAGACATGCCCCCGCAGCGCTCGATCAAGGACGTTCAGCGACTCGCTGGCCGCTTAGCCGTGCTAAGCCGCTTCGTCTCGCAGTCAGGGGAACGTGGCCTCCAATTCTTCAAGATCCTCTGGGGGCTCGAGGGATTCCGCTGGGCCCCCAGTCCCAGGAAGCCTTCAATGACCTGAAGAAGTACCTCAAGAGCCCCCCAATGCTCGTGAGCCCATCTCCGGAAGAGCCCTTGCTCCTCTACCTCGCCACGACCCCGGTCACCGTAAGCGCGGTATTGGTGAAGGAGCAAGACGGGCAGCAGCGTCCCGTGTACTACGTGAGTGAAGCCCTCCAAGGGGCTAAAACTCGGTACACGGAGATGGAGAAGATCTGCTACTCCCTCCTGATGGCGTCCTGAAAGCTTCGTCATTACTTCCTGGGGCACCCCATCACCGTCCAATCATCCCTCCCCTTGGGGGAGGTGCTCTGAAACAAAGAGGCCACCGGTTGGATCGAGAAGTGGGGGGCCGAGCTCACCCCCTTTTCCCTTTCCCTCACAGGGCGCTCCGCCATCAAGTCACAGGTCCTCGCCGACTTCGTGGCGGAGTGGACCCCTGCCTCCGAGCCCAGGGACGAAGACCTCCCTGTGCCGCCCCGACGCAGCGACCATTGGACACTCATGTTCGATGGCTCCCTGTGTCTCGCCGGGGCTGGTGCGGGAGTAGTCCTTCGGAGCCCCGAGGAGAGGGAACTCGAGTACGCGGCGCGGCTCAAGTTCCCCGCCACAAACAACATAGCCGAATATGAGGCTTTGCTCCTTGGGTTGCGCCTTGCACGCTCCCTGGGGATTCGATGCCTCCTAGTGAAGGGAGACTCCCAGTTCGTAGTTTACCAAATGGACAAGTCTTACTTGTGCCATGACGCAAACTTGAGCCTTTACTTGCAGGAGGTGCGCAAGATGGAGAGGCACTTCGACGGCCTCGAGGCCCGGCATATCCCACGAAGGGACAATGACCGGGCCGATGCCCTAGCCTGGGCGGCCAGTGCCCGGGAACCGCTCCCCAAAGGAGCCTTCGTGGAGATTATCGTGAAGCCCTCGGTGACCTTCCCGAACGCGGGCGGCGAGCCCCGCATCCAGGAAGTCACCGAAATCACCCAGACTTCGTCTTGGATGGACCCCCTTATCTCCTTCATCAAGGGGGAGGGGGACCCTCCCGATGAGACTGAGGCCAAGTGCCTCCGGGCCAAAGCCCGGGCATATCTCTTGTTGGAGGGGAAGCTCTACAAGCAGGGGGCTTCTGCCCTGCTCCGATGGCTCCCACAGCCAGAAGGGCTCCGGTTTCTTGAAGACATCCACGCGGGAAGCTGCGGGTCTCATATAGCCCCGCGTGCCATGGCGGCCAAGGCTCTTCGTCAAGGATTTTACTGGCCCACAGTGATGCGCGATGCGCGAGACCTTGTCTCGCGTGCGAGGCTTGCCAGAAGATGGCAACGGTTCGAACCTCCCCATCACTTGGCCCTTCGCGCGTTGGGGGATGGACCTCCTAGGGCCCTTCCCCCCAGTGCCCGGGGGCTACAAGCACGTGGTGGACACAGTCGACTACTTTACTAAGTGGGTAGAGGCTAAACCCTTGGCCAGCATCACGTCCCGGGCGGTACAGCAGTTTTTTTGGAGAAATGTCGTTTGTCGTTTTGGTGTCCCCCGGGAAATCACTGTCGATAACGGGACCCAATTCGACTCGGCGTATTTCCGGGAATTCTGTTAAGGCCTGGGGCTCACCATCCACTAAGCTTCAGTGGCCCATCCCCAGAGCAACGGGGCCGTTGAAAGGGTCAACGGTGTAATCCTACAAGGGTTACGCCGACGACTCGAGCAAGCCGCTTCCAAGCGGGGTGCATGGGCAGAGGAACTCCCTAGCATCCTCTGCTCTATGCGCACGACTCCGAGCCAGGCGACGGGGCGCACCCCCTTTTCCCTGGTATACGGGGCTGAGGCAGTCCTCCCCCCGGAGATTGGCTTTCGGTCGCTGCAAGTTGAGCTCCTAAACAGAGCTACGACCGCGACGTATTAAGCCAATGAGGCTAATCAACGACTGGAGGTCGATCTCGTGGAGGAGGAACGTGACCGAGCGCTCCTCCGCCACGCCATCTACGAGCGTGAAATGGCGCGCGCATACAACTAGCGCGTGCGCGAGAGGGCTTTTCGCCTTGGGGACCTTGTCCTCAAGCGCGTCACGGACCCCCAAGCCCAGGGCAAGCTCTCCCCCAAATGGCAGGGCCCCTACAGGATATCGGCGCTCCTGGGCTCAGGGGCTTACAAGCTCTCCAACCTTCAAGAGCAGGAGTTGAAGCACACGTGGAATTTGCGTTTACTTCGCAAGTTTTACGTCTAGCCTACACGGGCTCGTCCTCTCCCTCGGAGCGATTACGCCGGAGGGGGAAGGGGGACCTTGTACTCACTGTGCCCTCCCCCGAAGTGATTGCGCCGGAGGGGGAGGGGGGACATTGTAATCACCATTCCCCCCCTTTCGTGATTTCGCAGGGGGAGACGTTGTATTTTGGTTCATTGTTAATACAACCGGATTTTTCTTCAGCTCTGTCTCAATGCAGGTTTTTTACATGACAGTCTCTCACGGCGATGCCCCCCCCGTGAGGATGCCCTCTCAACGAGGATGCCCTCCCCGTGAGGAAGTGGGCTACACGACCCAACAAGTCCCTACAACGGGAGTCGCACTCCCATAGGGTGGCTTACAATCACCCCTCGTGGACTAAGGGTGTAAGCGGCAACCCGGTCCTCAAGGACCGGGGTAACGAGTCAATTTGGGAGACTAGTCCCCTACCCAAACACTCAGACCCGTCATCGGGCACATCCTCCTCCAGGAGTCGATTGTCTCCTTAGAGACGGAGTTCTTGGATATTTTTTCTTGAAAATATTACTCCCGGCTCCCCGTTTTCACGGCGACCGGACGGTTGTCTCCCAGAAAAATTACCTTCGGAAATTTTTTCTCGGATTTTCTTGGATGTTCTTCCCCAGAGACCTTATTCTCGGCTCCGTTTTCACGGTGACCGGGGGATTCTCTCCCGGAAAACTTCCCAGAAACCCGGTTCGCCGTTTTCACGGCGAACGGAGAATTTTGGATTTCCTCAGACGTTTTTTCCCGGAGACCTCATTCCCAGCTCCCCGTTTTCACGGCGACTGGAGAGTTCTCCCGGAAAAATCTATTTTTCCAGAGACCTCGCTCCCGGCTCCCCGTTTTCACGGTGACCGGAAGGTTGTCTCCCAGAAAAACTACCTCCGGAAATTTTGTCTTGGATTTTTCCCGGATGTTTCTTCCCGGAGACCTCATTCCCAGATACTCATTTTCACAGCGACGGAAGAGTTCTCCCGGAAAAATCTCTCGAAAAAATTGAAATTTCTAACTTGGAAAAATTCTTAAGTAACGGGTCTTCTTCCTGAGAGCTTTGTCACCCCCACAGCGCGTGGAGCCACCCTCCGGCCCGCTGTGGAGGGGTGGATAAGAAGCACCCGGGAATCACACCGCCCCGGACCTTCAAAGATAAACGGGAAAACTTAGCTCTATCAAAGAAATCTCAAAACAAACTCAACTTTATTGATCATTTAACCGGAGGACATCTTCCCCCTCCGGTAGGCATCGCTACATCGGATACGATACAACCCGGATTATAACCGAGAGTCTACGTCCTAAAGCACCTACGTCTAATAATCCCGGAGACCTTCCGATAGCTCCCGGGTCAGGTCCCGGTACAAGCCACGTATGCGGCGCTAAGCTTCCCAGAGCAAGTCCTCAGGCCAATACTCGTAGCCCGCCGGTGGAAGTATCCGAAGAGGGGGAATCATCTGGGACCCCGGACGCGGAGGGGATAGTTCAGCGCGATGATTATCGAAGTTATCTAGGTGCCACTCCGGATGCCATCGCAACCGGATTGGCTCCTAGACAACGCCCCCGCTGCATTCCCCAGAGAAGAGATTCAACAAGATTAAAGCGGCCTGGGCATCCCCTGGGCGGCACCCGCCGGGGCTCAAAGGCCTCGCCCCCGGGGAATCTCTCAAAGACCTTCGCCTGGGAGCAATCTCCCGGAAAACCTGGTACATCGCACTCATAGACTTAGAAAAATTTCAATTTCTATTGCATTCAAAATATTTTCGTACAAGTGTCCGGGGCTTCCTCTAAGAAGCTACCGGGAACAAAAAACCTACAAAACAAAAAGGGGTCCTATCTAGACCCGGGGGGAGGCTCATACTTGGTCATCGGCGTCCTCCCCTCGAGGGGCTCCCGCCGGAACCGGTGTATCCGCTCCCAGAGGTGCCGGTGCCGGGAACCTCACCCGGATGATCAGGTCATAGAAGCCCTCGGCAAGCTGCTCCACCTCCCGGCGCGAGGGCTCGAAAAACTCCGGAAAGCTCCTGGGGATGCAGCCCCCGATTGCCCGGGCGCCCACCCCCCGGTGCTCTACGAGCCCGGCCGCGGCCGCCACCACGGGGATTGCCCAACCTCGCGCCCGGGCATCAGCAGCCTCCGGGATCACGTAGACTTGTGTGTTGAGAAAACGCACAGCCTCCGTGAGAGTCGCCGGGGCCGCCTCGGAGCAGCTCCCGGAGCCTAGGCTCACGCCAAGCCCCTCGAGGGCTGAGCGTCCGTCACCGCTCGGACGCTCGAGCCCTTGAGCTCCCGGAGGGCATCCTCCTTTGCCTTGGCCTCCCTCTGGAGCCGATCGTTGGCGGTCTCGGAGGCGTGGATTTGGGCCCAGACCCGGGCCAGCTCCCGGAGGGCATCATCCCGCTGCTCCTGGTAGGCAGCGGCCCTCTCCTCCGCTTCCTGAGCGCCCGGCCGAAGCGCCTCTCGAGCCCCCAGGTAATGGCCGCCCCCTACAAGCTATAGAGTTAGAAAAAAATTCGAGTTGGGGGGGGGGCCGAAGGAGAACACCCACCGACTCGGGGAGGTACCTGGATTTGGAGAGATTGAAGCTCCCCGAAACGCTTACAGAGCGTCCCTTCTGAGACGTTGTCCTGGACCTTCTGGGTCTGCAGGCTCTCCACGTAACGGTCAACCTCCCCCGCGGAAAGCAGGGGGGTCTCCCTCCCGATGCCGGACCCGTCTCGGCCGACAACGGGCCCCCGGACATGAGTCGCCGGGGTGATGTGGACCGGGGTGGCGGTGGCTGGCGTCCTTGCCGCCGAGGATGTGGGCTCCGAAGAGGTGGCCGAGGAGCTCTTGGAGGGGGTCCCTCCCCGGGGGGGGATCAGGAGCCCCTTCCCCTTCCCAAGCCACGGGGCCCCCGGGACCTCCGTCTCCATAGGGACCTCATAGACAGAGGGACTCCCCCCCTCTTCTACCGGCCACTCTACACGCGGGGGCGAGGCCTCCGCGAACCGGACCTCCGGCCTCTCCAGCTCCGGAAGCGCCGAGGCTGCCGGGAGGGCTATTGCTGAAGGTGGCGAGGGGGCGTAGTCTGCTGAATCGGACGCCCCCCCCCCCCCCCCCCCCCCCCCCCCGTCTACGGCTGGTCCCTTCCCCCGAGCCTCTACGAGGTCCTCCAAGGGAGAGGGCGTTGTTTCCTTCCAGGCTGGTGCCCGTGCACGACCGGTCCCGGGGGTCTCATCCCGGGCCTTCACCAGCATGGAGCCCAGCGTCGTCGATGGACCGGGGGCTTTCTGAGCCTTGGCCTTCTTCGGCTCAGAGCCCCCGGTAGCCTCCCTTCGCCTCTTGTGGGAACCGGGGGTGGGAAGGGGCTTTCCTGCCGGTAGCCTTAGCCCGAAGGCCTCAGCTACCAGGTTCCGGGGAGGGCCCTCCCCCACAACGGGCATGATGCGCTCGTGCCCGTCGGCATAGTACCTCCCGAGGAGGTTCTCCGCCTTCTCCCGGGCCGCCGGGTACGGCTGGAGTGCGAAAGGTAAGAGTTAGAAAAATTTAAACAAAATGGACTAAGTCATCGAGAACTTACGTCGGGTCACTGGCTTCTGCAGGGGCCGTTGGGCCGAGCACATTCCCATCCCCTCCTCCCGTGCGAGAAGGGGGAGATCTTCAGGAGTGTCAGCTCCTCGGCAGCGTCCCGCATAGAGCTGACGCCTCGGGAAGCGACGACCTTGCTGAGGAGCTTTAGCTCCTCCTCCGTCCACACCGGGGGCTTCGGGGCGGACGATCGGCTGTAGTTAGGGGCCTCCGGGGAGTACACCACCTCATCGTCCTTGACCCGGAGGTAGAACCACTTCCTGATCCAGTCCCCCCAGTGGTCGCGGGAGGCTGCCACCGGGTACTCAGCTACTAGGGAAGGTAGCAGCTGAATCATCACTGAGCCAAAGGGGGACTTTGGCCCTCCCTTGACCAGGTGGGAGCTCCTCGCCGCCGCCTCGTAAAAGTAGCAGAACGCCCGGAGCGTGGGCTCCCGTCCGGTAGCCGTCTCGAAGAGCCATATGAAGAGGCCCATCTGGACGATGGCATTTGGCGTGAGGTGGTTCAGCGCCACCCCATACTCCTTCAGAAACTCCTGGAGCAAGGGATGCACCAGGAGCCGGAGCCCCGCCTCGAGGAAGGCCTCGACCTCTTCGGGCCTGGGGCGGGGGGGCTCCGTCTTTCCTCGCGGGGATCCAGGCGTCCCCGTCCGCGACGATCCCCCAGTCAACCAGGGACTCCAAGTCCCCGGTCGTGAACTCGGAGGCCCAGAGGAAGTCCGCGGTGACTTCCTCCGGGGGCACCTCCGCGGCCTTGGCACGGCCCTTGTGTCCCATCAGATTTTACCGGTGGCTTAGGCTTCGGAAACTGGGGGGGGGGGGGACCTAAGGGTTCCGGAGGCTAAGCTTCCGGGAACTAACTTCCGGGAGAGGGCTACTAGGAGAGCTAAGGGTGCTGGAGTTTTGAAGGCTCAAAGTTTGGAATGAGATCTCCGGGCCCCCGAGGCCCTATTTATAGGGGCCGAGCGTGGCCCCGATGGGCGCCACGTGGCCCTTCGTGGTACATCAGCGCCGTTGGAATTCAAACAGCGCACGGGAAACGAAGGGACGGGCGCACGAAACGAGGTGTCGGTTCGAACCGCGAGCGGCCATTATGGCCGAACGGTGCGATCATAAGCGCGTGGCATGGAAATCGAAGCGACACAGCCCCAGTAGCTTGTCCCGGAGATTTTCCCGATAACATGGACCATACCCTTTGGGAACTTGAGCATCGTCCCCGGAGGGCATGGGGGGCTGCTGTTGGGGGAAATCTCCGCGAGACTAAGTCCAGGTAAGAAGTTGTGCATTTGCCCGGGGACCAGGACCCCAGTGCCTGTCCCGGGCGCCGCCATTTGCCCAGGGACAGGGCCCCCGGTGCCTGCCCGGGCGCCGCCTTTATCCGGGGGACAAGGCCCCCGGTGCCTGTCCCGGACGCCGCCATTTGCTCGGGGACAAGGCCCTCGGTGCCTGCCTCCGGCGCCCCCTTTAGCTCGCGGACAAGGCCCCCCGTGCCTGTCCCAGGCGCCGCCATTTGCTCGGGAACAAGGCCCGCGGTGCCTGCCCCAGGCACCGCCTTTAGCCCGGGGACAAGGCCCCCGGTGCCTGTTCCAGGCGCCACCATTTGCCCAAGGACAAGGCCCCCGGTGCCTGCCCCGGCGCCGCCTTTAGCCCGGGGACGAGGCCCCCGGTGCCTGCCCCGGGCGTCGCCTTTAGCCCGGGGACGAGGCCCCCGGTGCCTGTCCAGGGCGCCGCCATTTGCCCGAGGACAAGGCCCCCGGCGCCTTGTCCTGGGCATTGTCTTCCTTCTGGAGATGGGAGTCTCCGGTCCCGGGTCACGTGCCGGTCACGCGAGGAGCGCCTCGGGAACCGGCGGGCACCTTTCAAGCATCCGAGATACCTGACCGGGAGAAGGACATTGCTACCCTCCGATCCAACGGTAGCAGTCGGGGTAGTTTAGTCTTTTTGCTTCTTTTGGGGCTATAAAAGCCCTTGTACACCTCATGTAAGAAAAGGATGGCTCATTATTACTTAGAATAGACAATCTCACAGTTGTGCTCCGGAGCCTCTCTCCCCGAGAGAGCTTCCCCAGCTGACTCCGGTCGGGAGCACGCCGACATGACTAGGGCCCCCACTGGGACCCGAACCTGTATAAACCCTCGTGTCATTTGTTGTGCTTGCCCAGCGGGGGAGGACCGATCATCCGGTCAGCCCGCGTCGTATTTTCTTCACTAGGATCGTCCACAAAACCTGCCGTGGTATTTGCAATACCACGACAGATTTTTACCGAGGTCTCAGAGACTCGCCCAGTCACCCCTAATCCTTCGTTGAAGCACTCAAATAAATTGAGTCTTGCTCCAATATCCACGAAGGATATTATCCACTATTGGTTGCTCCTTGTCCACTCCGGAAAGGCGAGCACCGATGCCTTTTACAACCTTGCCTAGTCTCTCCAACAATCTTCGAACAGAGAGATCAACAGCCATGCCTCCGAACCGTCTAGGTGAGAGCGCTCACCAAGAGTAACAGGCAGCAAGGTGTTCTCTAGACCTCTAACAATCACCGAGAAACTAATAGGATGCAAATGATGTGAACAGAAAGCACTCGGTGGATCTAAAAAGCACTCGACTTGATCAAAAGATCAAGATTTTGAATAAGAAACTAAAGCTCAAGAGTGTGTATGAGAGAAGGTTGCTTGTTGTATGAAATACGAGCTCAAAGCCTCTATTTATAGCCTCAAGGATCAAAAGAACCATTGGAGCTAGCGCTGAAAATCAGCAACTCAAACTAACAGTCAGTTCACCAGACTGATAGTCAGTTACATACACAACGGTCGACAAAATTTATGGATAAAAATAGCCAGCCGTTTATTGTCGTATATGGAAACTGGAAACCCCAAACTGATAGTCAGTTCGACCAAAACATCGACCAGTTTTAAAAGAAAACTCAGATAAAAATAGCTGTGGTCGAAACACAAATTGACAGTCAGCATGGGCATACTGACAGTTAGTTTAGTTCAAAACTTTTTGGACCGAAAAACACACTCTCTGGACAATTGTCAGTTAACACAAACTGACATTCAAACTGACAGTCAGCATGAACAAAAATAGTTGTAACTTTAAATTCAGAACTCTAAATTGAGAGTTTAATAGCTGATTTAGGTTACATTTTTGTCAACATAAGAAAAAGCCAAATCTGCCTAGATATTTATAGAAATTGGAAAAACTCTTCTACTATCAAAAACTAAACTGAAAAACCAAATCTTTCAAAACCAAATTAAAATCAAATCCAACCGAAAAGAATGCAATGCAGTGACCTAAGTTTCTCGGTTCATGTTGGAAGTGTAGAGAGGACTTTGCAACCCCTCTTTATAGTACGGTTAAAACTAAGCAACAAAAGTCCTTAACCGATCGAACTCCAAACGCCGAGATCGGGAAAAATAAAAACTCTTATTACCTTAGGTCATTTGCGTTTCTCAATTTGCGTCTTGACCTTGATGGTTGTGACTTGTGCTTTTTCATTTTACGTCGGGTTCATCTTGATCATCTTGTATTTTTCCCGAACACGCTCTGTATCAAAAATCTCAGAAGCACAATTAGTCTGAAACACTTTGTTTTCATTAATCATCAAAATTAGGGTTAGGCATAAAGGCCTAGATGCAACAACGTCTCCTTCGAATACTGAAGGGGTTGCTGTGGTAAGAACTTCACAGCTTAGAAGTTTTTTGCCTCGTTGCGTATGCCAACTATGTTCTGAATATGCAAGAGGAATAAGACACTGTCCTATTCAAGAAGAGAAAAACGAGGACAAATGTTGATGACACTTTAATAGGGCACCCAGTGGTCTTCTTTCTCCCTAGAGCGCATGACAGAAACCCAAATCTGTCATGGGGTTTCAACTTAAGTAAGTATATCGCGTCTTGCAACCTTGTCACTAGTACAGAAATGCAGTCTACTAACCCCTATCTTCTATCGGTTATTAGCGAAACAGCACAAAACCGATAGAAAATGTGCCTCGCGGGCAAAAAAGCCCGACGGATGTATTTTCCCTATCGGTTTCTAAGAAACTTACCGATAGAATAAATAGTATGATTTACTCTAGCGGTGATGAACATATTTGCCGTTAGAAGAGATGCATAAGTACTGACGGAAGAATGTTGTGCGCCGATAGGACTGGTCGACTTCAACAACTAGACTTATTCTATCGCTACTGTATGAATATACCGACAGAATATATTAAAAGTTCCTATCGGCAATATGTAGTTCGCCGATAGAATAGTTGACCTTCTACAAATATTTTTATTCTATCGGTAATGGATTCTTTTACCGTTAGAATATATAGAAAATTGCTTAGAACTGTTCGTCTTCTAATAGTTTTATTCTATCGGTAATGCATGTTTATACCGGTAGAATATTGCACAAAATATCTTAGAACTGTTGGCCTTCTACACTAGTAATATTCTATCGGTAGTGTACGTACAGACCGATAGAGTATGTACAAAAATTCCTATCGGTAATATTTGTTGTGCCGATAGAACCATTCGGCTTCTACAGATGTTTTTATTACTAACGGTATTCTGTTTTCTTACCGATAGAAAATATATAATTGTATAAATACACGGGTATGTCTCTTTCATTCTCACAGTTCATCTGGGCTCGTAGTCCTAACCCGTAAGCTCCATAGACGGCCGGCGCACCTCTACAGGGGACTGCTGCACCTCCGCACCTCCATCGACGCCCTCTAGACGTCGGCATCCCAAGGAAGGTACGTAAAATTTCTGCAATATTGTTAGATTATTCTAATCCGATTATGGCAATAATTCTGCTTTTTTTGTATCCTTCATTTTGATGTGTCTTCTTTCCAATATGATTATGATCTGTTCAGGTCCTTGGATGATGCTCGTGAGGGGCAACGTATTTCACGGTTCTTCATCGCAGTACGCTGCCTACGTTGGCTTGTTGGCGAAAGAAAAGGTGAAGATCACCGTCGAGAGCTGGAAGGACGTGAAGGGCGAGATCTTGGTTGGCTCGGTCGAGAAGATGCTTAAGCCCGGCGTGTTTCTCAAATCAGGACCTATAGAAAGCATCTTACATGTTTTTGCATGCACCAGCTTGTGGCCAGATGCTTACCTGCTTGGAGAAGAAGAATTGTTGTTATTTGCACAGCCATTCTACACCATCACTACACAGAACAACATCTTGGAAGGTAGGTTCTTTTTGTTAATGGAGTTGAGTTGAGTTGAGTTGAGTTGAGTTGAGTTGATCGAGTTTGAGTCCGAGGAAATCACCATTACGTACAAATGTATGTCGACGGCAGTTCCAGCTCCTCGGGCGTCTTCGAACTGAACTCCTATGGTTAAGTCCAATGTGGTTCAGACATTTGCTGTTTTGGATGAATGGATTTGTGATGTATCAGGTCTAACTTGTAGTCGGTAGTTGCATTGTGGCAACCTGCAAAGGTTCCCTTTTATGTAAAATGCATGTATGGGCCACTGGGTCCTCGTCGTGATCTGTTGTTAATTTCAGACGTGGCTTTTGTAATATACATCGAATGTGTGAATTGTTGTATTTGTATATTGTTGTATATTTGTGTATCATGTATTGCTAATTGGGACATGAACTTGAATGTGCAGGGAGCATTTGTGTATTTAATTGTATTGGTAGGTAGGTGTGTATTTGTACTGCTGTTTCAGACATGCACTTCAATTTGTGAACTGGCATGTGTATGTTTGTACCTGAATTTGTATTGGTGAACTGGCATGTGTATGTTTGTACCTGAATTTGTGAACTGGCATGTGTAATTTCTTTGGCAAGATGAAGTCCCAACTACCTACGAAAAGTATTTTTGTGTCTCCTAGTTAATCCACAAATTAGCATTTCTTGAAATATATTGCTTTATCTTCTAGTTAAGATCCGTTTGATGTAAGATCTGTTTGATGTTACATTGATATGATTCCTTGAATGTGAGAAATGGCATGTGCATGTTTGTCCCAGTTCGGTAACAGTACCTCCTCTAACGGTAAGTACACATATTTACCGATAGGAAAACATATATATTTGTTCAGTCATGCATATTCTAACGGTAAATACACATATTTACCGATAGGAAGCACATATATTTGTTCAGTCACGCATATTCTAACGGAAATGCACATATTTACCGATAGGAAAATACATATATTTGTTCAGTCATACATATTCTAACGGTAAATACACATATTTACCGATAGGAAACACATATATTTGTTTAGTCATGCATATTCTAACGGTAAATGTACATATTTACCGATAGGAAATACATATATTTGCTCAGTCATGCATATTCTAACGGTAAATACACATATTTACCGATAGGAAGCACATATATTTGTTTAGTCATGCATATTCTAACGGTAAATGCACATATTTACCGATAGAAAAATACATATATTTGCTCAGTAATGTATATTCTCTAACGGTATGTGTGTGTTTTTACCGATAGAATATGTGAGCGGCAAATTACCTAAGTTAGTCTGACGGTTATTTCATGTATTTACCGTTAGAAAAATGTCCATTATAAGGAAAACCCCAGTCGACCATTGCTGAGCTGCTCTTTAATTTGTTCTGTTGCACTCTGTGTCCCTCTGTTTGTGACGAAAGTTCCAGCTACACTGCTAGGGTGATCAGCGCAGGCTGGAGGGAAGTTGATTGCGCCCCTCTCTTTAAGGTATGCTTAATCGTCGACACCTATCTCTCTCTCCCTCTAGATCTCCCTTCCTCTCTACTTGCAAGCTAGCTGTATTGTGTAGTTCCAAGTTTGTAGCTCTAAGCTTGGGAGCTTGGTAGCTGGAAATGCGTCATGTTTTAGGAGCTAACTAGCTTGTATTGTGTAGTTAGCTAGGTTAATTAGTGTTAATTTCGTCAGGCTAGGGTTCAACACATGTATCTGTTGTAAGAGGCTGTACATGTACATATACATAACTTAATCGGGCAGGTTTCATGCATGGCTTACTCGTTAAATTTTGTTAATTGTAGATGGACAGGAAATATTGGATGTATGGAATAAAACGTACTACTCTTGAATATTTGGATGGTGTGAATGAGTTTATTAAATTTGCTGAGCAACAAAAGGAGAGGAAGGGAGAGAAATATGCTCTGTCCTTGTACAGATTGTATGAACTTGAAGAGGTTTAGCAACTCTGATCAAATTAAGAGTCATTTGATTCGTCGTGGTTTTAACGCGCGATACACCCGTTGGATATGGCATGGCGAAGATCTTGAGGAAACAAGCACCACTACTACCAATCAGCACGACTCGGATGTGGATTGCAATAATATCGATGATCATCCCAATTTTGGTAATGTTAATTCCGATGTGCACGTAGATGATGATGATGACAATCTAGATGAGATGTTACGTGATGTAGAGGAAGATTACAACGAAAATGACTTCTGTGAATTTGAGAAACTGATTGCTGACTCTGAGAAGCCTCTGTTCCCTGGATGTGCAACATTTACAAAACTGTCTTCTGTGCTGAGATTATATAACTTGAAGGCAGGAAACGGTTGGAGTGATAAGAGTTTCACGGCACTATTAGATCTTCTAGCGGACATGCTTCCAGAGGGAAATGAGTTGCCAAGATCTACTTACCAAGCCAAAAAACTGTTGTGTCCGTTGGGAATGGAAATCGAAAGAATACACGCATGCCCAAATGATTGTGTGTTGTACCGTAACGAGTACTCCAGTTTGCATGTTTGTCCAAGATGCGGCGCATCGAGGTATACGCGTAGGGACCGGATTGACAGTGAACGTCACGAGGTAAGGAAAGGGCCCCCGGCAAAAACTGTGTGGTACTTGCCTGTGATACCTAGATTGAAGCGGCTGTTTGCAAATCCGAAAGTCGCGAAGCACTTGCGTTGGCATGCTGAAGCCCGGAAACAAGACGGAAAACTGAGACACCCAGCTGATTCTATTCAATGGAGAAACATCAACAGAACATTTGCTGAGTTCGGCGGCGAACTTAGGAATGTAAGGTTCGGGCTGAGTACAGATGGTATGAACCCACATGGTAATATGAGCAGCCGGCACAGCACTTGGCCGGTTCTTTTATGCATCTACAATCTTCCTCCTTGGTTATGCATGAAGCGCAAGTACATCATGATGGCGTTACTAATCTCAGGACCCAGACAACCCGGAAATGATATTGACGTGTTTCTAGCGCCTTTAATCGAGGACTTACAGAAATTGTGGAGCGAGGGTGTGCAGGTGTGGGATGCATACAAGAAAGAGAATTTCATCTTGCGGGCCCTGATATTTTGCACCATAAATGATTTTCCTGCCTACGGCAATTTGTCGGGGTATAGTACGAATGGAGCCAAGGCTTGCCCTATTTGCCTAGATGAAACTGAGAGCATCTGGCTGCGAAACTGCCGGAAAACAGTGTACATGGGTCACCGCAGGTTTCTTCCGGTGCATCACACGTACCGTAAGAAGAGGAAATCATTTAACGGGAAGCCTGAGAAGGGATCAGCTCCAGTGTTTCTGACCGGTAAGGAGATTTACTCACGCGTGAACGACATCAAAGTTGAGTTTGGTAAGCATTCTAAACCTCGAGAAAAAAATGTTTGGAAGAAGAGATCGATTCTCTGGGATCTACCGTACTGGGAGCACTTACAAGTTCGACATTGCATTGACGTCATGCATGTAGAGAAAAATGTCTGTGACAGTTTGATTGGTTTGTTGTTGAACATTCCGGGAAAGACAAAGGATGGTGTGAAAGCTCGTCGTGACATGGTGGAAATGGGGATAAGGACTGAGCTTGCACCTTTAGAGAATGGAAAGCGTACATACCTCCCCCCGGCCTGCTACACGTTGTCCAAGAGCGAAAAAACAGAACTCTGTCGGTGCCTGCACGGTGTTAAAGTTCCATGTGGGTACTCCGTGAACTTGAAAAAACTTGTGTCTATGAAGGACCTAAGACTGGTTGGCATGAAGTCCCACGACTGTCATGTCTTGATGTCACAGATGCTTCCCATTGCTATCAGAGGCATTCTCCCAGTTAAAGTCAGAGAGACAATCACAAACCTATGTTATTTCTTCAACGCAATATCTTCCAAGGTAAGTACGTGCACTCGTACTATAAGTTCACTACCTCCATTTGTGGAGCTTAATGAGAAGATTTTTCTGATATGAATATTTGGCGCAACTGTGTCCTCGTAGGTAATTGATCCCGATGGACTGGACGCTTTGCAACGCGACGTGGTTACAACTCTTTGTCAGCTCGAGATGTATTTCCCTCCATCCTTTTTTGATGTTATGGTCCATCTGATTGTTCACCTTATCAGAGAAATTAAGTTTTGTGGACCTGTGTGCCTGCGCTACATGTATCCATTTGAGAGATTTATGGGTGTATTGAAGGGATACGTAAGGACTCGTCGTCGACCCGAGGGGAGTATCATGGAAGGTTATGCCGCCGAGGAGGTGATTGAATTTTGCACAGATTATATGGCCGGGGTTGACCCAATTGGTGTTCCTAGGTCCCGACACGAGGGTAGGCTTGAGGGAATTGGAACGATTGGATTCAAAGCTATCGTCCCCGCTCGTGATGTGTACGCAAAATCACATTTTTGGGTCTTACAACACATGACGGAGGTCGAGCCATACATACACGAGCACAAGGTAATGTTACGGTCATAGAATCCTTCGAAGTCAGACGTTTGGGTAAGCAGAGAACATAACAGGAAATTTGCTGAGTGGATCCAAGAAAGAGTCACGCGAGCTACCGAGGGCTCCGTAAGTGAAACTGTGACATGGTTGGCTAGAGGCCCAAGATTCACTGTAGGGACTTGGCAGGGGTACGACATCAATGGGTATTCATTTTACACAAGAGCTCAAGACGCCAAGAGTAGCACGCAATGTAGCGGAGTGACACTGTTTGCTATTTTCGAGGATGCCAGGTCAGTAAGGGCGCTGAACTCATATTACGGTGTTATTGACGAAATATGGGAGCTCGATTACGGATTACTTAAGATTCCCCTGTTTCGATGCCAATGGGTCGAAATCCCTCGAGGTGTTCAAGTTGACAGTTACGGGTTTACTCTCGTCAATCTTGGTAGAGTCGGACACCAAGACGATCCATTCATACTTGCAAAGCAAGCCACACAGGTATTCTACATCGTTGACCCGGCCAATCCAAACTTGCATGTTGTCCTCCACAGCAAGAGACGTATTGTTGGGGTCGAAGATGTTGTCGACGAAGAGGAGTATAACCAATTCGATGAAATACCTCCATTTTTAGAGGACATTCAATCTATCCGTACTGAAGATATCGACGAAACAACGTATCTGCGAGATGACCCCGAAGAAGGATTATGGGTTGAGAACCATTGATGATTAATTTCTATTTCAGGGATAAATGCCAAGCAAACAGCCCACAAGTTCTGCAGCAAGGTGAGGAACCTATCATTAATACATCAGGCAGTACATTTTTCTTTAGAATTTAATGATAAGCTAGTTCACAGCATTAATACATCTCAATTTTACTCCACAGCATGAGTTCTAACATGTACAGTACCTTTATCCTGTAAATATTTAATTCTTCCCTTCAAATAGCACTTGCAAAAATCTCATCGCAGCCTCTTCAAAAATCCCTTTTTTCTGACGGTATTTTGTTATTTATACCGATAGAGAAGGACATCTTCTCTCAGGCACTTCAAAACGTTTTCTATCGGTATTGTTCTATTTTACCGTTAGAATAAATTCATTTGTCTCACGGTATTTGTTGTCTGACGGTTTTTTCCTGTTTTTACCGATAGAAGAATACTCTGTCGCTTCGAATTCTCAACCGTGTCGCCATGCGTCGCCTTGGAAACTCTATAAGTACCTCGCCATGCGTCGCGGTATTTTGTTGTTTTTCTAATTCTCGAACGGTTGGACTCCTCATCTTCTCTTTCACAATGGCAACCTCCATGGGATCGTCATCCACGGCCTCCCCGGTAAGAACTCTAAATCTCCTCGGTTTACCCCTGTATTGTTAATCCATGTTCAGTTCATTCTTGACCTGTTGATTTGCACAGGGAATGGTAGCCGTGGAAGACACTGCCAAAGTGAAGGCTGACCTGAGGGCCCTCCAGGAGGAGCACAAGCTCCTTACAGACAAGCACACTCAGCTACGGCTTGACCTTGACGATCTCTTCCAGCGCATTAAGCGCATGAAGACGGATGGTGACAATGCTAGGGCGAGGACGAGGCGTCTTCGCGAGGAGAAGAAAGCCGCGGATATGACCATCGCTGGCTGCGGTTTGACTATGAAGGATACCATAGCGAAGCTGACGGAGGTCGCAGGCCTTCTTGACGCGGTAGTAGTTGATCCTAGGGACAACTTGTCGCTAGAGGAGTCCTGCGTCCTGGCTGCAAGTCTAACTGACTCTATTCTACATGCAGCCAGGGCTAAGACCACCCCTTGACCTAGCATTTTGGGTTTTATTTTTTATGTAAGTGATAAAACAACAATGAATGAACAATTTCTTTTTATGTCAATTTTCCAATTTTCCGGCTATCTTCCCTCTTTCTTTAACATTCTGCAGCTTTCAACCACGGTCTGTTTAATGTTAAATTGTGTACCTTTTCATAACTCTGACGGTATTTTGTTGTTTTTACCGATAGAAAAAGGGCACACAAATCTCAAGCACTTAATCAAAAAAATTTTCTGTGGAAAATTGGTCTCACGGGATTTTATTGTTTATACCGATAGAAAAATGCAATCACTAATTCGAATATTTTTCCGGGAAATTTACTTTTTCTATCGGTATTATTTTGTTGTTTCGATAGAAAATTACATAATTCTATCGGTATCATTTTGTTATACCGATAGAAAAGTTCCTCCGCTACTTTATTTCTCGTACACGGCCCTTTAGTTTCCCTCCACTCGAACAGTTCCACCTTAGAGCACTGCGTCTCTTCGAGAGCGAAGAAAACCCCAACCTCCGCCGTGAGCACTCACTTCCTCTCTCCCACACGACGATCGCCGGCTGGACACTGGTTCGTCACTGCCACCGGTTCTTATTTTCGTCCTTCGCCCGCCGCTGCTGCGTTCTACACCGCCTCTGCATCACCAGAACTGATCGCCGCCGTAAATACCCTAATTCGTCGTTCTATTTCCAGCATCTTCTTTATTTGATCCTAGTGTTTTGCACGTACTAATTCTTGGAGTTTTGCAATTACACTAGGGTTCCCTATTGTGTTGGCTTATGTACATTCCGCAGGCAATGTTGATTTTAATTAGGGTTTACATAATATGTTCCAGTGCTGTAATGAACCTGTTTTGAGATTTTAACTTCTCTATACTGCTGTATGTGTGATCAATTGTATCCAACTGCCATGTAATGCAGATTATATGTTGGAGGTGTTCTTACACATATTCTATCGGCAGCTCATGTGTTTACCGATAGAAAATTTTCGGCACAAGTAGTAAAACTTAATTTGGATCTGGAAGGACATGAGCCATGCAATGTACTAGTTTGGTTGGGAATTTTTACCCACTTCGTATGAATATATGGCAATGTGGATGGGTCTTCGATGTATATGTTTCAAATGCCTATATACATGACTTTTCCCAACCTAATAGCTGTGAAGTCCTGATGACTCACATACAGGCTAGGCTAAAGATTATGCACAGTAGCACTTAGATGCTTGTGTGCATATTTACGTGTGAAATAATAATGCTGGCCCATGAATATTAGTGTAGCAAATCATCGAGAATGTTATGTGATGACAGTGAATGGTGGCTTGTCAACAAAATTCCATATGTAGAGAACATTGTTATGTTCTATCGGTATCTCACGTGTTTGCCGATAGAAAAATTGTCTTGTGTGGAGGTAATTGTTATGGTCTATCGGCAGCTCATGTGTTTACCGATAGAAAATATTTCTGAAGAGTTCAGTAAGTAATTTATGCATGTCTTTCTTTTTGTATTATTTTCCCTTTTGCCGCCCTAGTTAGTCTCCAGTCCTGGGCTGAGTTATGCAAGTCCAAGGCGAATTAATTGCCATATATATGGTTTGTTGAAGGTTTTGTAGGGGAAGACATGTCGTCGTCTTCATCGGATGGTACTAGTGGTTCGACTAGGGCCAACCCCATCGTAACTACTGAAGATGGGGCTGTTACATCCCAGCGCAAGAGGGTGGGGCGAGGCGCGACGACGTTGGGGCGTTTGGCCAAACGCACTGATCTTTCTTGTGAGTTCAACCAATTTGGGAGGCCGATTGGAAAGAATGCTGGGAGGTACGCGGCCTACGTTGGGCTGTTGGCGAAAGAAAGGGTGAAGATCACCGTCCAGAGCTGGAAGGACGTGACGGCGGACGAGAGGGATAGGTTGTGGGCGGAAGTGAAGGTTAAATGAACTGAAATCGCTGAACTCTTTCGTAATCACGTTCTCTTGGCTTATACTAAAGTTTAACTAACTCGTGATTAATTGTATGCATTTTTCGGAAACAGGCTAAGTGGAACATCCCCGACGATACACCTAGGACTGCCTGCTTGAAGGACATGAACGGAACAAGGAAAACCTTTAAGAGCTGGCTCGTCAGTAACTTCCTAGCTGCGGGGAAATCTCCTTGCGAGAAGTACCCCTTCATATCGGAGGAGGTATGGGAGGAATTCACCAAGCAGAAGGGGACTGAGGAGTTCAAGGCCCTTAGCGAGAAGAATAGGGCGATCCAGAAGAGGAACGACCACCCGCATCGGCTCGGATCCCGGGGCTATGCGGGGAAGGAGGAACAGTGGAAGAAGGAAGACGAACAAAATCCTGTCATGGACACCCCTGAGTTGCCGCTCTCCGAGATCAGGGATGAGAGGTGCAAGCGATGGTGGAGGGGGAGGGGGTCCGTGTCGTCCACGGGGTCTGTGCAGTTCGCAACCCCTGGGGACGCCGACGTTGTGAGGCGAATGGTAAGTTGGCTAACCTCGTAAACTGTGTGCGCACAAGTGTATATAAGGCAATTTGTCTCACAAGGTACCTTCAAATGTAACAGATCTCTTTTGAGAAGGACGCAGCGGAGGGATTGTTTACCCCGCAGAGGGAGAACGACATCCTCACCCGAGCTCTAGGAAATAAGGAGCATCCCGGGCGGACACGGGCCGTGGGAGCCATTGTGTCGTGGAAGGCCGGTTTCGTAGATCCGGCTCCACCGAGGAAGAAGGCCCGCACCTGGAAGGAAAAGGAAGCTGACCTCTCCGATAAGATACGGGCTGAGGTACGGGAGGAGATACGGGCGGAGATGCGGGCTGAGATACGGGCTGAGGTACAGTCTGAGGTGCAGACCGAGGTCGCACAAATGAGGGAAGAGTTTGCACGGTTGAGAGAAACATTGCTGGCCAAGAGTTTAGATGCGGATCCCCAGGACGACGGTACCCCGCGGGGTCGGATAAGCAGTTGCGCTTCGAAGGTACTCGCGGATCCAATGGATCTACTTGAGGTACTGCAAGCCTTCATCTGTGCACTTAAGTTGATGCCACTCCCATTCTGTTAGAGTTGTTTCGCTAACCTATTTTAATTGTTACAAATTTACAGGGGCCGGAGGGCTGCATCCTACAGAATCACGTAGGCGCCGGGCAGGAAGTGGTTGGACACGGCTTCGTATATCCGTCTGGGCCGGATGTCCGGGTCCACTGTGTACCTCTGCGGTTGGGTTTCGCAAAGGTACAGGTGGACATGGCCATGCCGGGCTACAACGATTCTCCGTTGCCAGTCCCAACAGAGGAACTGCAGACACTTGCCGAGGCAGTGGGCTCCTACGTACAGTGGCCCAAGAAGTGTCTTGTAATACAACCGGTAAATCCTACACATTTAGATTACATCCTACTCAGTACACTCAGCTTGCATAGTCTAACATACGTGCTCATTAATTGAAGTGGCCTGCCGCGGGGCTACCAGGGGACTGCGCCCCCAGCTCGGGGCATGAGGGCCGATCTCGTGCGAACCTGGACACATCAAAGACGGCCTCGACCCCACCCAGCGCATCCACGCCTCCACCTCGGAAGAAAGCCGCCATCACCTCGCCCTTGCCTTCGAAGGTACGCGCTCAGTCCCCGGCAAAAGGCAAGGGCGGCAAAGGCAAGGGCAAAGGGCGACGGGGACTGCCGCGGACGTTCACGAACGCGCTCCCACTCCTGTCGGAGGCATCTTTGCGGAAATTGGATCGATCAACCAGAGACCTCCACGACTGGTACCTACATCGAGCTCGGCGCAGCCAGAACTTCTTAGTTCCCTACAGGCTTGGGCAGTTCCACCGTGAGCCCGGGACTATATCCGTGGCACACGAGGATCTGTTCGACCTCTACAACTGGCGGGAGCTCGATATGTCCATCATACGGACTGGAGTCCTATGAGTTTGCTGATGCTATGTATTGCTGTTTTCTAACTCTGTTTGCTAACTCTGCATTAATGTTGCAGTTCATTTGAATACTGAGTAACTTTCTGTGAAATTAATATTAATCTCGTCCTTCGCATGCAGGTGCATGTACAGGCTAGCATCGGAGGCTGCGTGTGACAAGGTGGGTTTCCTCGACCCAGAGAAAATAAGCCTCACGATGCTAGAGCAGGACGCCGCGCACGCTGAGCAGTACATATCCAGCGCGCTGATGGCGCAGCAGGACAGGGACTTCATTCTGGTGCCGTACCACCAAAGGTTAGTGCATTTCGTACTAATTTAACTCAATCTTGTATGTTACACCTGAGATGTACTTTGAGCTAGCGGTCCTCTTTTACGTACAATGCAGGGGCCACTGGATCCTCATCGTGATCTGTCCGCCGAGGAACGAGGTGTACTACCTCGATTCGATGCGTGACAGATTATCGATGGAATATGTGCTCAAGGGGAATATGGGGGCGTAAGTAACTTATATGTTTGATTTAAATTTTGACCTCACTAGCTAATGATAATACATTAACCGGCAATACTAACTGAAATGCAGGGCTTTTGATAAATATGTGTCCGCTGGAGGGAGGCATGCCGCACCGCAGGGCTCCCTACTAGCTTGGAAAGAATATGAGGTACTCACGAGACTTTTTGTTTATGCTTAATTAGTTTATGGAAACAATATATAGCTAACATGTATTCGCATATGCAATTATCTCAGTGCCATCAGCAGCCGCAATCGTGGGAATGCGGGTTTTATGTGCTGCGCTACATGTACGACCTAGTGCAGACAAACTTTTCCCGATTCCCCCAAGTAAGCATCGATAGCTAACTCAAATTTCAAAAATGGGTGTCACGTTCTAAATTAGGATCGAAGTTAGTTACTCAGTATGCACACATGCTTGCAGATCGCCATGTCGAAAGACCAATATGAAAATGCAAAGATTATATATCTTCGACAAATCTGGGCACAATATGTCATGGAGGAAGTAGCACCCAACCATCCAGCATGACAATTTTCTCCTTTTGGTGTACTCTGCATAGACTGTTCATATACATGTGAATAAATATATATATGTGAATAAATGTCCACATTGGATTGCAATCTGTATTTGTCCATACATATGTGAATAAATGTGAATAACTGCCTAATGTGTGAATTTGTTCTGTGAATTTACCTTGCATCTGTACTGTATTGTGTATCCAATCTATACTGTATTGCATCTGTACTGTATATGTGAATGTACTGTATTGTGATGCAAATAAAGTACTGTATATGTGATTGCTCTATCGGTAAATTCATCAACAACCGAGAGACTACTGTCCTTTTTTCTATCAGTACAATCAAAATTAACCGTTAGAAGAGTTTGACCTTTCCTGCCGGTGAACTCATACATATCCGATAGAGTACTAAGCTTTTTTCTGTCGGTAATCTTGTAGTTAACCGTTAGAATAGTGGTACTTTTCAATCGCTATTGACGAGTTTTCTATCGGTAAACTTGTAATATGCCGATAGAATAGTATGAGTTTTCCTGTCGGTAAACTTATAATTAGCCGTTAGAATAGTGGTACTTTTCAATCCGCTAGCGACGAGTTTTCTATCGGTACACTCCTAATATGCCGATAGAGTACTAAGCTTTTTTCTGTCGGTAATCTTGTAGTTAACCATTAGAATAGTGGTACTTTTCAATCCGCTAGCGACGAGTTTTCTATCGGTACACTCCTAATATGCCGATAGAGTACTAAGCTTTTTTCTGTCGGTAATCTTGTAGTTAACCGTTAGAATAGTGGTACTTTTCGAACTGCTGGACGTAAGAATACGACGGGTTTTCTATCGGTAGATTCATAATATGCCGATAGAATAGTGAACTTCTTCTGTCGGTTATTTACCGATAGAAAATGTCCAGTCTTGTTCTATCGTGTCTATCTCTATCGGTACAAAAACCGATAGTAGAAGGGTTTTTTTTTACCGATAGAAGACTGCATTTCTGTACTAGTGTGTGTTGGTTTGAGAACAAAGGTGACACAAGTCATGATATTTTTACAGGACTCCTGTGTCTAGTGCCCTGCTGACCTCCTCAAGAACCAGCGCAACACCTACCGCAGAGGTCGAGGGAGACACAGGTGCAAACACAACGGCTGAGGTAGCCTCTCAGGACATTGTGGAGGAAATAATTGCGGATCTCCAATCTCAAAGGATGGATACTACAGCCTTGATTGCAGGAGTAAACCAGCAAGAACAACCATTTGCTGCCCCTGTTGTCAAGGAAAGAACTGATCTCGAGGTTCAATCATTGAATGGATCCGAGGATACTTCTTTTAACAATTTCATAGAGGCAAGTAAAATTCTTTTACCTGTTCTAGAATTGAATATCTTAGGAATGTTCAAGTTTAAATAGCAGATCTCACTGTGTTTCAGGATCTGACCCGTGTGGCGACCAAGTCAAAAGCTTTAGCAATGTAGATTGAGGCCACACAACGGGAGATCAGCCGACTACAACAGTAAGCATCTATACCTTATTTGCATAAACTTGAACTTCATTTAAGTACAACAACTGCCTTCATTGTCACAGGGACAATGCCTCCTTGACAAAGAGCATGGTTGATCGGCAAGGCCAGGAAGAAGCTGTGGCCGCGAGACTTTCTTCAATGGAAAAAGAACTTCACGAGGTGTAGTTTAAGCTTTCCTGTGAGTTTACTTTCGACCAAAAGGAATTACTTCTTTACATGAATGTTGTAAATTCAATTAGTTTGCTCATGCAGTACAAGAGGATCAAATAAGCTCCCTTTCAAAGGAGAAGGATGACCTTCATGCAACCATCGAGCTCCAAAGCTCAAAAATTGACACTGTCTGCGAGGAGAATAAGACCTTAAAGGCAACATTTTCATCTTGCAGCAACGTCCAATCAGAAATCTTTGAAAAACTGAAGATGGTTGCGAATTTGCTGAAGGCAGATATAATCGAGCCTCAAAAGGACAACTTAAGCCTCAGAGATTCATGCAAACTGGTTGCGGCTCAAGCTGAGTCACTTCTCGAGTATCAACCTGAAGATACAAAATGGCAAGAAGAGACAATGAAGACCAATGCAAGATTTGTAGCCTCTGCCATTCTATGCAAGTTAAGACTTCACCACAGCCCAAGTCTGAATCTAAATCCGGTGGTGGGAGATGTAGAAATCAAGAGTGAAGATCAGCTTGAAGTCATCTTAGAAGAAGTCAAGCCTCTCATTGAAGGTATTTTGAAAGAACATGGCTTATTATGATTCATTGTAATGAACAATGGTCCTCTATGATAATTGTATCTGTATACATACAATTGTATTAGAAAATGTGCAAATGCATGCCTTATTATTTTTTTTTGGAAAGATGTACTTAGTTTTGTTTTACATTATGGCCATATTCCTCTAGCCCCCTCCTGAGATCATACATACTGAAGACATGGTATTATAATCTCAGGAGAAATATAGGTATTGATGATTAGGAAATATCTGGCAAGTTCCTTATACATTGAGAAACGGTTTATAAAGGAATGTCTCGACCTAGATACGATCATCTGGTCGCACCAATACTGATCTTAATACAATACCAAGGTTTATTACGAACTGGTAGCCCCTCGAATGATCAGAAACATGCTAGTAAGTCCTGTATGCATTTAGAAATGGCTTATTTAGGGATGTCTTATCTAGATGCGACCATGAGATCGACCAGTGAATCCAACCTGGTTATCATAGTAAGATGGTCATTGGCGACCAGCCCCCAAGCATAGCTCGGTCAGAATGGGACAAAAGAAATTAAACCATAACATAGTGCCAAGAAAAGTACACATAGTTTTTGATCAAAATCATGCTAATTGAAAAGGATAAAAGAAATGGAAAACTTACACATAGAACTTGTGTAATTGATCTATGTTCCAAGTATTGGACAAGATCCTTCCATCCTCCATAGCTAATCAGGCTGATCCTGGTCGCGGTACTGAGACTACAATATAAGGTCCTTCCCACTGAGGGGAGAATTTGTTGCGGTTAGACTGGTTTTGTATTTTTCATAAAACCAAATCTCCCACGTGAAGACTATGAGGCCGCACCCATTTACTGTGGTATTTACGCAAAGCTTGTAAATATACTGCAGACTTGATCAATGCCCGATCGTGTTTCTCCTCAAGGAGGGTAATATCTGGGGCACGTTGTTCGTGTTGATCAGAATGATCGAATTGATCCACACGAACAGATCCAATGCGAATTTCAGTGGGTAAGACAGCCTCAGCACCATATACTAGTTGAAAAGGCGTCTCACCCGTAGCCCGACTACAAGTAGTGCATAGAGCCCATAGAACGGAGTAGAGTTCATCTACCCAAGCCCCCGAGCGCATTTTAATGCGATCGAAAACACGTCTCTTGATGCCTTGTAATATCTGCCCGTTGGCACGTTCAACAGCTCCATTGCTCTGTGGATGAGCTATAGAGGCAAAGCACACTTTGGTCCCAATATCATCACAATAGTCCAAAAAGAGACCATTAACGAACTGGGAACCATTGTCGGTAATAAGACGACTTGGAACAACAAATCGTGCGACAATATTCTTATGAAAGAATTTCTTCGCCGCAGCAGCGTTAACATTGCGGACTGGTTCAGCTTCAATCCACTTCGTAAACATGTCAGTGGCTATGAACAAGAACTTGTACCCATTGACCGCTTGGGGCATAGGACCCACGATGTCTATTCCATAGACCGCAAAAGGCCATGTTAAAGGAATAGTTCGTAAGGCATATGCAGGCTGATGAACTTTCCTCACATGAAATTGACACTGTGGGCATGTCTTGACCAAATTCTTGGCATCATCAAGTGCCGAAGGCCAGTAAAAACCCTATTGGAATGCTTTTTCGACCAGTGTGCGATATGACGTATGTGCACCACATACACCATCATGAATTTCTTCCAAGAGGGATTTTCCTTCCTCTTGAGATATACAGCGCATGAATACTCCTTGAGTACCCTTTGTATACAGAATTCCATCAATGAACTTGTATAGATGCACTTTGCAAATTAACTGATCACTTTCGATTTCGTCCTTGGGCAAGGTCCCATGTTCGAAATAGATTCGCAATGGACGGGTCCAATCTCCTTCATGTCCAAGGTTGGTGATGCAGACTGCCACCGGGTCATCCTCGATCGAAGCCATGATCGAGGTGTGTTTTAAGTGTTCAATGAACACTCCTGCCGAAGCGGATGTGTGTGAGGACCCAATTTTTGATAATTGGTCTGCGAGTATATTGTCTTTTTGCGGGATGTATTGGATTTCGAAATGACTGAAGTGTTTTTCCAATTTCCTCACTTCCCCCAAGTAATGAGCCATTGTCTCATCGGAGGTGCTGTACTCCTTGTTTACCTGGTTTACAACTAGCTGTGAGTCTCCCCTCACCACTAATCGACAGACTCCAAGGAATTAGCTACCCCGAGCCCTGCAATAAGACCTTCATACTTTGCTGCGTTGTTGGTCGCCACAAAGTGTAATTGAATGACGTACTTGAGTTGGTCACCCTGAGGCGTGATTAAGACCACTCTAGTCCCCGAGTGTTGAAAACTATGAGAACCGTCAAAATACATCGTCCAATGATCGGTGCATTGTAAATCTTTGGATTCTTGCGCAGGAGGGTCGGGATTAGTCCATTCGACCACAAAGTCTGCAAGAATCTGAGATTTAACTACTACGCAAGGGGTGAAATGGATGTCAAATGCTCCAAGTTCCACTGCCACTTCGCGATGTGACCAGATTTCTCTGGGTTCCGAATTATATCTCCCAATGGGAAGGACGAAGGCACAGTAATCTTGTGCGCTTGAAAGTAATGTCGCAGCTTATGGGAAGCCATCAGAAATGCGTAAAGTATCTTTTGGACCTCGGGGTAACACTCCTTTGGGCCATGAAGTACATCGCTTACATAATAGATTGGTTGTTATACACCCTTTCTCCACACGACCAGAACTGCGTTGACCGCGTGAGGGGTTGCCACCAAATAAAGGAGTAGTGGCTCTCCTAGGTTTGGAGAGCCAGTACTGGTGGGCTTGATAAATATGCTTTAACCTCTTGAAAGGCTTTTTCAGCTTCATCCGACCAGGCAAAACCATTGTGCTTGCGGAGAACCTTAAAGAAAGGCAGTCCTTGTTCGCCTAGTCACGATATGAAACAGTTTAGAGCCGCCATGTGACCTGTTAGGCTCCGGATGTCCTTCATAGTCGAAGGAGATCTCATTTGCTCAATGGCCCTGATTTTTTCAGGATTAACCTCAATTCCTCTTTAACAAACAAGGAAACCCAAAGGTTTTCCAGAACAAACCCTGAAGGAACACTTTTCTGGGTTCAATTTTATTCTATGCTTGTTTAAATTACAAAAGTTTCAGCAAGATCATCTAAATGATTCAAGCTTTTCAAGCTTTTTACAACCAAATCATCAACGTAAGCTTCGAGATTACGCCCCAACTGGGAAAGAAAGGTCATTTGCATCAAGCGCTGGTACGTGGAACCAGTGTTCTTAAGACCAAATGGCATTCTGACGTAGCAGTAGGTGCCAAATGGTGTGATGAAGGCAATTTTCTCTTCATCTTCCTCTGCCATGCTAATTTGATGGTACCCTGAGTAAGCATCCAGGAAGCTCATCAATTCGCAAGCCGCCGTAGAATCGACCAACTAATCGATGCGGGGAAGCGAAAAATCATCCTTCGAATTGGCACTGTTTAGGTTGGTGTAATCGACACACATGCACCACTTACCATTTGACTTTAGGACCATGACTGGGTTTGCAAGCCATTCAGGATGATGACTTCGCGAATAAATACCGCCTTCTAGAGTTTGTCCAACTCTGAACGGATGGCTTCTTGCCGATCGACAACAAAGCGTTTGAGCTTTTACTTTATTGGTCCTAACCAAGTCGAATTGCTAACCTATGCTCAATTACCTCCCATGGGACTCCAGGAATGTCGGATGGTTTCCACGCAAATACATCTGTTTAGCCCGGAGGAAAGTAATGATCTCGAGCTCCTATTTGTCGTCCAAGCCTGATTCAATCCGAATGGTTCTGGATGGATCATCTGGGTACAATGGAACTTGCTTTCGTTTCTCATCTGGTCGCGAGGCAACTTTGATCGTATCTGAGGCCGTGGTCACAATCTTAACATCCCGAAGGGGAAGCTGATCCACCAACTCCAGAGATAACCGATCATGAGTAAGTTGCCGTGTTACGGCTGCCTCGGACCAAAATAACACCTTTGGGGCCCGACAACTTGGTGCATTGATAAGCATAATGCGCTACTGCCATGAACTTAGCAAGAGTTGGCCTACCAAAAATAGCGTTATATGCCGAATCGCAATCAATTACGTCAAAGGTAATCAATTCAGTTCGGAAGTTGTCTAGTTCTCCCAATGTTACCAGTAACACAATCTCTCCCATCGGCAACATTGAGGACCAGGGATTATCCCATAAAACAGGTGAATTATGGGTTTAATCTTCGAACGTGGAATTTGCACCTCGTCCAGTGCCTTGACCAATAGAATGTCTAAGAAACTGCCCCCGTCGATCAGAACTCTTTCAACCCTAGCATTGCTGATTATTGGGGTAATGACCAGAGGAAGCCTCAATGGTCGCGTGAGCCCAATAGGACAATCAGCACGATCAAAGGTTAAAGGAGTTTCCGACCAATGAGAATACTGAGGCTCACCAAGGGGAGCCTTAGCTTGATTTATCTCGCGGTAAAAAGTTTTAAATTGACGCTTTGAAGTAACAGAAAAGGAACCACCAAAAATAATATTGACATGGTTTTGGGGTACCTGGTAAGACATTTCTTCATCTCCATCAGCATCTCTAATCCCGCAGGCCAGATCTTTTTGCGGTATGGTCGGCATAGGTCCAATTCCTTGGTAGAAGTCATCTAATTGATTCAACCAACTGCGGCAATTCTTGAGAACATGCCCCACGGAATTGTGGAATGGACACCACTTCTTGTTTCCCTGCGGGTTAGTTTGTTTTCCCGAATGGTCATTGTCGCGGCCACCAGAAGGAGTTTTACTTTCGAATGAAAACTTGTTACCTTTTCCTGGCAGCAGTTTTTCGGCAACGGCGACCTCTCGGTATTGTCCAGCACGATTCTTCTTGGACTTCCTGGATTTTCCGCTAGATGATGATTCTGGTTTCTTGCTAGAATCATCCTTTTTTTCATCCTTGAGACCTGGTTGGGGTGACAAATTTCCTTTATCCACCATCCTGTTCCATTCCACGGCCTCAGCCGCATCAGGATAGCGGTCAGCCATGTTGAAGAGATCGGCTACTAACCGGGGTGGATGGATAAGTAGATCTTCGATGAACCTCCGATATCACACGGAATGTTTGAATGCCCTAATAACGAAGTTGTCAGATATGTTCGGAATGGTATTTCTCACTCCAACAAATCTCTGGACAAATTGCCAAAGAGTTTCTGTAGAGGTATGGCGTAGACGATAAAGGTCATCCTCCTTGCCAGACTTCTGGTAACAATTCTGGAAATTATTGAGTACTGCGTCACACAACATTTCGCAGATCCCTCTGGTTGATTAAACAACCAGGTTCTCGCTGGTCCTTCGAGGACCATTGGCAAATAAATTGTTGCATCCCGAAACTGGGACTACGACTACTCCCGTGGAGACCTAGCTCGCTGCAGCTAGTCCCATATGTACATACCGTTGACTTCCCAGGATAAGTCAAGCACAGGAGTATATTACATTGCAACAGAGTAACTTACAAAATATTTAAGCAGTTTGGCCTGCTGGCCTTAATATTACATAAAGAAATTACAATGCCTTCACGGCATTCAAGGTTTAGCAAAATAATAACTACACAGCAGAAGATAGGTGACCCTCCCACAAAAGAAGTTGATGGCAGAACAACACACATCAGGGCTCTGGCGGAACTAACTCTCCTCCTTCTGGATCCATGAAATTCTTCATGCCTTCATCTCGATCATTGAACGCTCCATCTACTGATTTGTAGGTTGCAAGGGTGAGCACTTACGTACTCAGCAAGTCATAGGTAAGAGTAGATACATATAGTAGTGATGATATGAACCTAGACTAGTCAAGAATTATGGATGTTTGTAAAATAACCTTTTTCTTTCATATCTCATCTCATCTCATGGCAGCACTTTTCATAACATAGCATTGCTATTCATGTTCACTAAATTATAGCACTACCGCGACACATCGACACACGACAGCCCACGGCAGCACTCCTTATCATGACAACACATGTCATCTGGGTAATCTTGATTTAACAAATTTTGTTTAAAAAATATACTTGTGTCATACCCCGTGGATTTAATCCACCGCAGCAGACTCCTATAAACCCGGGAGCTCGGAGTATTCGAATACGTTTTTAACTCTGCAGAGAGGTACCAATTTACCCGCAAGATATTCCACTTTCATGCATTTCCTATCAAAATGATTGGACCCCTGGCTCACTTCATACTGTGAGTGGCAAGGTGGAGATAACAAGAACTTTTGTTATATTTCACTTACAAATCACCCCTGACCCTGTGGATCTCCGCAAACCACAGTTGTGGCAGGTTGTACCCAAACCTCCACCCCTTGCATATTCCCATTACTGGGTCAGTGTGCAAGATCACCTTCAGTGATATGTGTGGGAGCCGTACTCCGTGTAAATCGTGCATCACAACGCATCTCATGCAGGGGGTTTCATGTGCGATCCACATAAGTACTTGTTCAGTCCTGTCCCATACCAGGCTTGCGGTTAGCACGTTGTTCATGCCACTAGACACACAACACAAGGTTCTAGTCATTATATGCCAGTGACCAGACCATCCACAAACCATGCACCTTCCGTGCCTGCTATCCTTTGCAGTTAAGCACCTCCAGTTCTACAGCCATCCATACCAAAATTCTGGTCACGTCTAGGGTTTTATTTCATGAATATAAGTATATAAATACATATATAATAGTTCATGGCACAAAACTTGTTTATTTCACATTTCTCAGATAACCAGTCTAGTACTGCCAATTCATAATTCAACCATTCTAAATCTTTCACATGCAATATTATCTATATTCAAGGTTATATTATAGCAACTCTTAAAATATAGGTTCAAGATGTCCAAAAATATGACTTGCCTTCCGCGTCGTAAGATACAGTAGTTGATGACGGGTCAACAGCAAAATCCTCAAAGTCAGCTTATGGATCTGCTCGGTGACAAACAAACACACAATGATTACTTATTATATTAAAATGTTTTATGACTTATATGCAGATATGCTTAACAAGAATAACTGAACGATACTGGAGATAATTTGGGTTGCAAACTGAACTGAGTCGAGATTCTAGGGTTTCAAGGAATCTGGGCTAAGGGTAGGTGTTAAATGTTCTTAGGGTTTCAAGGCTGCAATAAGGACATAAATTTTGTGGCTGGTTTGTTCAAAAACAGCGAATGTCAGTAGATTGACATTCGGATCAAGGCTCTGACATAGCTTTAAGAAAAGCTAGAGTGCTTATCTCAAGTTGTGGTAGAAGAATAAAATGTAGATTATAGCTCTACAATTTCAGTGGACAAAGTTATTTTTAAAATGCGCAGCCAGAAGAAAGTCAAAAAGGCCAATGCCACTAGCTGACAAGCTCTGGCATAGGGCTGACAATGTCAAAATCTAGGGCTAAGCATAAAATGCTGTTCAAGGGCTCAACTGGTGTGCTAACTTTTTCTAGGAGGTAGGCTTGAGTAACAGGAACAAAAGACATAACGGGATCCATGGCTGAAGATGGCCGGACGACAAGAAATCCTGTGATGAACTACGGTGATCTCACTGCACTGAAATAGTTCTGGACACAGATCTTGGCAAAGCTATAACTTTCAATCTAGAACGATCTAGGTGTCGAGCTAGAAGACAAAAGTGCTCAGGAGATTGAGGCACATCTAGAGGACAAGGTGGTTGAAGCTGGATCGGCCGTAATCATTTTTCTGGTGAACGGCGCCAGAGAAGATGACACGGGAATTGGGTATTTTTGATACAGGTCAATTGAACTCAATTCTTTGCTTGGAGAGTGATAGAGGGGTACGAGGAAGCTATTGGTGAAGTCAATTTGGCTGGAGGATCACCGGTGTGGCCTGGCGACGTGAGCCAGTTACTGGTGAAGTTCAAAATCGGGAAAAGCTTTAATTTGAGTTCAATTGAGGATTCTGAGCTTATGGCTTGCTACACTCAGTTCACTGATCATTTTACTCTACAGATTCGAAAGCTAATTTGGGATGAGTCGGGCTGCATTGCCGGAATAGGGCAATTTGGGAATTCCGGTGATCGCCGGCGTTAGAGGTCACCGGTGAGCAATTAAATGCTATCACACAAAGAGAAGGATAAGGGAAACTCACTGATGGTTTCAATTTGAAGATTGGTTCAGTGGGGCGTGCTGGCACCGTGAGCCTCCTTGACGGCTTGCCAGAGAAGAAAACGAAAACAGAAAAATCTGGGACTTAGCTAATTTCCGATGAAGTGTGAAGAAGCTATTGAGTACAGGGGTGCTTAAATAGGCATGGCGAAGCTTGCAAAGAGGAAACAGCAAGGAAATTGGCGCCAGTGACGAGACTGGTTGGGCGCAGAAGCAACAGCGGTGAAGAAACAGCGATGAACGGTGATGCGACGGTGACAACGGTTCTGCAGCTGATCACATTGTCGCTTCATCGGGACTTAGCGCTAGCTGGAGCAAGTGGTGGTGACAACAACTGGTGTGGCACAAAACTTACTGACAAAAGCTATGGTTGCTGCTGCTGGTCGCGCATGGGGGCGGTGGCTGTTCATCGACGTTGCCACGGTGAGGGCTGAAGCGAGGACACGTACACACAAGCATGCACGGGCACAAGCGCAGGCGAAGCTTGGCCGGCGACGAGCAAACACGGCGCACAAGCACGGCAAGGCTCTGGTCGAAAATCAGCTGGGAGCTCTGGTCAAATTTGGACTAATTTGCAATTTCAGATTTTGAGTTTTAGACTGATCTGTAAATCTGGAGATTTGGAAGATTTAAACTGAAATTGATTGCACTGATCTGGCAAACTATATTCAACAAAATATTTGGTAAAGATATTTGATAAAATCTGGCACATTTGAATTGTTTTTGATATAAACTGAAAATAGGGTATTTTAGGGTAATTGAAATCTGAGTTTCGATCGATTTCAAATTCTGGTCTTTAGGATGTGATTTTGTAATCTGGACATAAGGTAAAATTGTATCAAATAGCATTTAGAAGAGATTTGCTGAAGAAATTCTAAATTTGGTGATGATTTGCAACATTTAGCCTTTTTAGGCTTAAAGAAAATCTGGAAAAGGACTGATCTGCGATACCTCTTAGACTGATTTGTGAAAAGAGTCTAGATGATGAAATCTGTAACACCCTGAGTTTAGGGGTAAAAACTTCCTTTTTCATGAACATCATGCATGCATGTATCTGTAGTAATAGCCAGATCATTATCTTTATCAAGCTCTAAAAAAATTCTAAATCTATCCTGTAGACCCAAATCAAGATCTGACTTTTCAGATTTATGATACCAGATTTGATCTATTATCTATCCTGAGTATAAAAGCCTTCAGAACCCAGATTCAATTCTATCTCTAACTTCCAGATTTATCAACTCCTTTCTGTTTATCTTATATTACCCCAAATACCCTAAGTTTCAGAAATTTAGATTTAATCAAAATCTTGACTAAGTTCAGACCAGATTATTCTTGGATTATGATCAAGGGTATGCCAATACCTTAATCCAAAAAGTTGGCTGCCAGATTTCATCATCTAAACTCTTTTTGCAAATTAGTCCAAGAGTATCGCAGATCAGTCCTTTTCCAGATTTTCCAGAAGCCTGAAAAGGCAAAATGTTACAAATCATCTCCAAATCCAAATCTGATTCAAGGAACACCTCCCAAATGCCATTCAACACAAAATCTTCTTATATGAGTATCTCAAAATCAAATTCAACCCTAACCATCTAAATCTCCAGATTTACAAATCAGCCCAAAGCCAAGAATCAGATATTGCAAATTAGTCCAGATTCGACCAGAGCAGCAGCTGTGTTTTCTACCAGAGCCTCGCCGTGCTTGTGCACCTTGTTCGCTCACCGCCGGCCAAGCTTCGTCTGCGCTTGTGCCCGTGCATGATTGTGTTTGCTTTTGCGCATGCATCCGCGCCTCAACCATCACAGTTGCAACGTCGACGACCAAAATCTGCTCCTGCACGCGACCGGCAACAACCTTTGTCAGCAACTTCACGCCACGTTGCCTCGCCGTGCCAGTTTTGTCGCCACTGCTTTGCAGTACCCAACATCGTTGAGTTCCAATAAGCCGACAATTGGATCAGTACAGAGCTGCCTGCTCATCGTCTTGTCACTACCGTTGTTTCTTCACCGTTGTCGCGCCTGCGCCAGGCTAGTCAAGTCACCGGCGCCAACTTCTTTGCTGTCCCCTCTTCGCAAGCTTCACCCTGATCTATTTAAGCACCACATCACCGTGTAATCTCTACTTCACCAGAAATCAGTTAAGTCCGAAATCTCCTCCACCTTCGTCTTCTTCTCCTGCGAGTCCAGCACGGAGGCTCATGGTGCCAGCAGTGAGTATCTCTCATCCTCCTCATCGTTCTGTTGCATCCAATTGCTCTCCGGTGGACCCTAACGCCGGTGATCGCCAGAATCTTCGATTTGCCCTGTTCCGGCAATGCAGCCCGATTCAATCCAAATAAGCTCTCGATTCAGTAGAACAAATTGATCAGTGAGCTATCCTTAGCAAGCCTGTGCATCAAGATTTCAAAATTGAGCTCTAATCAAGATTTTCCCCAAATTGAAACTTCACCAGCCGCCGGCTCCCGTCGCTAGGCTTCTCCGGTGATCCTCTTGTCAAATTGACTTTACCAACAACTTCCTTATACCCCTTAGCTACTCCCTGAGCTTGGAATTGGGTTCAAACCTTCTGTATCAAAAATGCCCAATTCCCGTGTCATCTTCTCCGGTGCCGTTCACCGGATTACGGCCGATCCAGCTTCAACCACTTTGTCCTCTAGATGTGCCTCAAACTCCTGAGCACTTTTCTCTTCTAGCCCGATCTCTAAAACCGTCCAGATTACAAGATATAGCCATGCCAAAGATTCTGTCCAGTGCTATTGTCTTGCCGTGTCGCCACCGTCTTTCTTCACCTGATTTCCTGCCGTCCGGCCATCTCCAGCCAAGGAGCTTGTTATGTATTTTGTTCCTGTTACTCAAGCCTACCTCCTAGACAAAGTTAGAACACCAGTTGAGCCCTTGAACTGCATTTTATGCTTAGCCCTAGTTTTTGACACTATCAGCACTATGTTAGTGCGTGCCAGCCAATGGCATTGGCTTTGTTTACCCACTTCTGGTTGTGCAATTTGAGAACCACTTTGTTCACTGAATTTGTAGAGTTGTGATATACACTTTCTTCTACTGTCACAACTTGAGATAAGCTCTCTAGCTTTCCTTGAAGCTATGTCAGAGCCTTGATTCGAATGTCAATCGGCTAACATTCGTTGTTTTTGAACAAACCAGCCGCGGACTTGATGTCCTTATTGTAACCTTGAAACCCTAAGAGCTTCTAACACCCATCCTTAGCCCAAATTCCTTGAAACCCTAGAATCTCGACTCAGTTCAGCTTGCAATCCCAATTATCTCTAGTTATTCTGTGAAGCATATCTGCATATAGATTATAAATCATTTTAACATGGTTAGTAATTATTGTATGCTTGTTTGTCGCCGAGCAGATCCAGAAACTAAGTTCAAGGACTTCGATGCAGACTCAACATTGACTGATGTTTCTTACGACGCGGAAGGCAAGTCATAGTCTTGATCATTTTGAACCTATATTTTAAGAGTTGCTATGATATGACCTTGAATATAAGTAGTATTGCATGAGAATGGTTGAATTGTGAATTGGCAGTACTAAGCTGGATGCTTGTGAAATGTGAGAAGATCATATAGTGAACCATGAACTATTATATGTACTTATATATATTCATGAAATAAAACCCCTAGCCGTGACCAGAATTTTGGTATGGATGGCTGTAGCACTGGAGGTGCTTAACTGCAGAGGATAGCAGGCACATAAGGTGCAGGGTTGTGGATGGTCTGGTCACTGGCATATAAGGACTAGAACCTTGTATGGGACAGGCCTGGTATGGGACAGGCCTGAACAAGTACTTATGTGGATCGCACATGAAACCCCTGCATGAGATGCGCTGTGATGCACGATTTACACGGAGTATGGCTCCTACACATATCACTGAAAGTGATCTTGCACGCTGACCCAGTAATGGGAATACGCAAAGGGGTGGAGGTTTGGGTACAACCTGCCACAACTGTGGTTCACGAGAGATCCATAGGGTCAGGGGTGAATTGTGAGTGAAACATAACAAAAGTTCTTGTTATCTCCACCTTGCCTCTCGCACATGGTTGTGAGGAAGGGTCTAATCATATTGTTAGGATGGGCATGAAAGTGGAATATCTTGCGGGTAAATTGGTACCCTCTGCAGAGTTAAAAACGTATTCGAATACTCTAAGCTCCCGGGTTTATAGGAGTCTGCTGCGGTGGATTAAATCCACGGGGTGTGACACAAGTATATTTTATAAATAAAATTTGTTAAATCAAGATTATCCAAATGACATGTGTTGTCATGATAAGGAGTGCTACTGTGGGCTGTCGTGTGTCGATGTGTCGCGGTAGTGCTATAATTTAGTGAACATAAATAGCGATGCTATTTTATGAAAAGTGCTGCCATAAGATGAGATGAGATATGAAAGAAAAAGGTTATTTTACAAACATCCATAATTCTTGACTAGTCTAGGTTCATATCATCCCTACTATATGTATCTACTCTTACCTATGACTTGCTGAGTACGTAAGTGCTCACCCATGCAACCTACAAATCAATAGATGGAGCATTCAATGATCGAGATGAAGGCATAAAGAATTTCTTGGATCCAGAAGGAGGAGAGCCAGTTCCGCTAGAGCCCTGATGTGTGTTATTCTACCGTCAACTTATCATTGTGGGTGGGTCACCTATCTTCTGCTGTGTAGATATTATTTTGCTAAACCATGTATGTCGAGAAGGCATTGTAATCTCTTTATGTAATATTAAGGCCAGCAGGCCACACTGCTTAAATATTTTGCAAAGTAAATATACTCCTATGCTTGACTTATCCTAGGAAGTCAAGGGTATGCTTATGGGACTAGCTGTAGTGAGCTAGGTCTCCAAGGGAGTAGTCGTAGTCCCAGTTTCGGGGCACGACAAAATCTAGCTCCCAACTTTTTGGATTAAGGTATTGGCATACCCTTGATCATAATCCAAGAATAATTTGGTCTAAACTTGGTCAAGATTTTGATTAAATATGAATTCAGAGTATTTAGGGTAATTAACTTAGTTCTGTTTTCAAAAACAGAAGTTCTGACAAATCTGGGATTTAGAGATGGAATTGAATCTGGCTTCTGAAGACTATTAGGTTCAGAGTAACTAATAAATCACATCTGAACAATCTGATCTTGATTTGGGTTTATGGAATAAATTTGGAAATTTTAGGGCTTGATAAAGACAATGATCTGGCTACTACTACAGATAAATGCATGCATGATGTTCATGAAAAAAGAAGTTTTCACCCCTAAACTCAGGGTGTTACATAAATTGCCATGACACGGTCATCTCCGCCAGCTGCTTGAATGGAAGTGATGTAAATTTAAAGAAACTCTGATAGGTTCTGAGTTCCATCAAATCTCTCGATCGTTCCTGGTTTAAACTTGTCCGGCAAGACCACAGCACGGAGGCCCAGCGAGAACGCTTTACAACCAACATAATAACTACGGAGAAATATGTGACTTTCAACCTAATCGCGGGTGACCTCGCCCTAAGGAGAGACGCCTCGTGGTCCCAGGCGAGAATGGACAGGTACGCAATCTCGATCACAGGAACTCCCAACTCGCCTGGCCTTGTCATGTTGAACTAATCTTAGTTGTAATCGATCACGCCTGCCATGACTAGAGTGAGAATAACCTCTCTCATGGGAGCGAATCATAGACTGGGATGATGCCGTTGGAGTTGCATCAGATGCAACTTCATCAAGTGTATCCACCAGGATTCTGGCAAAAGAAGGAAGGAGTCGTTGATATTAGGAGGAGGGTTACGTAGGGCATCTGCGATAATACAAAGTCGATCTTGTGTACTCCTCCTTGGCGCACCAGGGGTCACTATTTCTTCAACCGCCAGTGGATAACCCGGGACTAAAGAAGGTGTCTGGTCACGCCTGCGACCATGCGGACGACGGGAGGAACTAGGAGCAGCATCATAGCGAGATTGTGCAAGTTGCAAAGCTTCCTTTGCAGCCTTATGGATCTCGTTTTCTCGTTGCTCACGATCCTGATCCTCTTTCTATTTTTGTTCTTGTTCCTCCTTTTGCCTGTGTTCCTGTTCTTCCTTAGCAATTCGTTGCTCAGGAGTTTCCTCTGACAAAGCAGAAAATTCTCGAGGGAGCGAGGTCGCAGAAGGAGAAAACATCTCTGTTTGTTCTGAATCAGATTAGAAATCAAAGAGATACTGGAGGTTAGCTGGGTCAAACCTCCCAGGACTAAGTTCTTTGTTACCATCATCCACGTCCTCAGAAGCAACGTGTTGTGGTACATATTCAGCCTCCAATGTGGCAGAACTCACATGAGGCATCTGGTCTATCTTCTCTGTCTCCTAGTCAATAGACATGACCTGAGTCGAAGAAGATGCAGCCTCAGGATGTTCCTCGGAAACATCCTCGCGATCAACTTCTTCCATCAGAACGGGATTGCTAGGTGAGGGCATCCGAACATGGGCATAGTCATCAAGATCAAAATCGTTCTCGGAATCATACGCTCCAAACATGACTTACCAGAACTCTTGATGAAAAGGAAATGCCTTGAGAAAGGCCCCACGGTGGGCGCCAGCTGATGATGATTCAGACTCGGGGTCCTTAGTCTATCTTACGCAGATTTGTGAGTTGTATATGAGACCTTTCAAGGTGCCCTCAGGTAAATTAAGATAGGCAATGAAATAGGGATGCAAGGATTTATACAAGTTCGGGCCCTCAATGGAGTGAGTAATAGTCCTACGTCCTGTTGTGATTTCACTATGTGTAAAAGAGTTTACAGGGAGGAGGGATTGTCACAGACGACAATCTCTCTTTGCACTTCTGTCTATAAGCCGCTAAATCTATGTCTTCTTGTTCTATTGTCCTTTTTTTGTCCCCCTTGAATCATACATCCTTTTATACTGAATGAAAGGATGCCAATGTGAAGCAGTTTTGGACGGTTACCGTAGTGTAGTTTACGTAACTACACTTATCTCTTCGCTGGTTCAGCACATGCACTCATAGATAACCGCACATACTAACCTCCTGGCGGTTGTCTTTATATGTGGGAGAAGTTATCTTGATCCTGAAAACGTGTCCAGTAAAGGCTCGAACACTCCTAGGCCATCTTGGTCGCGTATAGCCAGCGACCTTCTGACCGTGCATTGCCTGCGACCTCATGACCGCGCATTGCATGTGATCACAGACTGACTCTATGCCCGCAACCTTTTGGTGCATAGGATGCTGTTCTTCTGCGACCATAGTGGCTGCTAAGGCACAGGCTTATATATCACATCTGAAAATGTCTTAAAAATGATATAGATTAAATAAATGACTAGCTCGGGTGATAATCCTCGTCAGAAAGATCGTATGAGGATGTATTTCCCTATGAGATTCCCCCGGGGCTGCCACCTATGAGAGGTGATGCAATCGGCGGCCCGATCTTCCGATAGGTTCTACTTTTGCGGAACGGAGACATTCGCTTTCCAAGGCTTCCAACCAGCGAGATTGAATTCTTGGAATCTCTACACCAACGCACCTTTCGTTATCAACCGTGCTCACGCTTGGAAGACCTTACCACAAGGGTTGATTTCTGCACGCAGTAGAACAGACGAGCAAGAATGAGAAAGAAACAATCTGAATCTTACAGCGAACAAAGTTGAGGTTATCTCTCATCAAACCAGGTCTTGAGTGTCGTGGTATTGCGAATACCCCGGCAGGTTTTGAGAATGATCCTAGCGAAGATTACGCGGCACGGGTTGACCGGATGACCGGTCCTCCCCCGACGGACAAGCACAAGAAATGACACACGAATTTATACAGGTTCGGGTCCCGGTGGGGGCCCTAGTCCTGTCGACGCGCTCCCGACCGGAGTCGGCTGGGGAGTCTCTCTCCGGGGGAGAGGCTTCCGGAGCACGCCTGTGAGTTTAGCTATTCCAATAAAAGTGATCCGATCCTCTACAACAGAGGGGTACAAGGGCTATTTATAGCCCCAAAAAGAAGCGAAAAACCTAAACTACCCCGGAAGCCACCGTCGGATTGAATGGTAGGACCGTCCTTCTTCTGGTCAAACGCCTTGGATGCTTGACAGGTGGTCGCTAATTCCCGAGGCGCTCCTCGCGTGACCTGCACGTGACAAACAATTCGAGACTTTACCTTTAGGAGGGCGATGAGGCCCGGGACGGCGCCGGAGGCCATGTCCCGGAGGCCAAAAGGCGGCGCCCGGGGAGGGGCCGGAGGCCACGTCCCCGGGACAATGGCGGCGCCCGGGACGGCGCCGGAGGCCAGGTCCCGGGGGCCAAAAGGCGGCGCCCGGGGAGGGGCCGGAGGCCACGTCCCCGCGCCAATGGCGGTGCCCGGGGAGGGGCCGGAGGCCACGTCCCCGCGCCAATGGCAGCGCCTGGGACGGCGCCGGACGCCATGTCCCGGGGGCCAAAAGGCGGCCCCCGGGGAGGCCCCGGAGGCCAGGTCCCCGGGCCAATAGCGGCGCCCGGGACGGCGCCGGAGGCCATGTCCCGGGGGCCAAAAGGCGGCGCCCGGGAAGGCCCCGGAGGCCAGGTCCCCGGGCCAATGGCGGCGCCCGGGACGGCGCCAAAGGCCAGGTCCTGGGGGCCAAAAGGTGGCTCCCGGGGAGGCCCCGGAGGCCAGGTCCCCAGGCAGTCGTGACGCAACTTACCTGGACTTAGTCCCGCAGAGATTTCCCCCGACAGCAGCCCCCCATGCACGCCGGGGACGATGCTCGAGTCCCCGATGGGTATGGTACACGTCACCGGGAAAATCTCCAGGCCAAGTCACCGGAGCTGCGGCGCTTCGGTTTTCATGCCCCGCGCTTAAGGCCGCGCCGTTTCGCCATAAATGCGCTCGTGGTTCGAACCGGCGCCTCGATTCGCGCGCCCGTCCCTTCGTTTCCCACACACGATTTGAACTTCTACGGTCCAAATTGCTCCACGGGTGCCACGTGGCATGCATCTAGACCACGTCCCGCCCCTATAAATAGGGTCTTGGGGGGCTCGGAAGTTCATTCCGAACTTTTAGCCTTAGCGATTTTTCCTCACCCGGTAGCCCTCTCCCGGTAGCTCTTTCCGGTAGTTAGCTCCCGGTAGCAGACGTCCAGAAGTTTTAGTAGTAGCCTCCTGAAAGGTTAGCCACTGAAGAAAAAAGAAGACTAACCTCATGGCACCCAAGGGTCGAGCAAAGACCACGGAAGTGCCCCCGGAGGAAATCCCTCCGGATTTCCTCTGGGCGTCAGAGTTCACAGCCGAGGACGCCGAGTCCTTGGTCGAACGCTGCGTCGTCGCGGACGGGGACATCCGAGTCCCCGTGAAGAAAGACGGAGCCCCCCGCCCCAGGCCCGGAGAGGTCGTGGCCTTCGAGGCCTTCCTGGAGGCGGGGCTCCGGCTCCCGGTGCATCCCATGCTCCGGGAGTTTCTGAAGGAGTATGGGGTGGCGCTCGACCACCTCACCCCGAACGCGCTCGTCCGGATGGGCCTCTTCATCTGGCTCTACGAGACGGCGACCGGGCGGGAGCCCACCCTTCACGCCTTCCGGTACTTCTACGAACCGGCGGCACGGAGCTCCCACCTGGTGAAGGGGGGACCCAAGTCCCCCTTCGGCTCGGTGATGGTTCAAATGGTGCCGTCCCGGGTGGCCGACTACCCGGCGGCGGCCTCCCGGGACCATTGGGGCGACTGGGTCCGGAGGTGGTTTTACCTCCGGGTCCGGGACGAGGCGGTGGTGTACGCCCCGGAGCCCCCCACCTACAGCCGATCGTCCGCGCCGAAGCCGCCGGTGTGGACGGACGAGGAGTTCGAGCTCCTCGGCCGGGTGGTCCTTTCCAAGAAGACCCGCTCAATGCGGGACGCCGCCGAGGAGATGGCTCTCCTCCGGATCTCCCCCTTCACAGGAGGGAAGAGGGGGATTAGCATGGGTCCCGAGCAGCAGCCCCCGGTCAAGCCGGTGACTCGACGTAAGTCCACTACCTGCATTGCATTTACAAGTTTCTGGGAATTTGACTAACTCTTTACCTCTTGTAGTCCGGCCGTACCCGGCGGCGTGGGAGAAGGCGGAGAACCTCCTGGGGAGGTACTTCGCCGACGAGCACGAGCGCGTCGTGCGCCTCGTGGGGGAGGGCCCTCCCCAGAACTTGGTAGCGGCGGCCTACGGGCTAAAGCTGCCGGAGAGGAAGCCTCTCCCCACCCCCGGGTCGCACAAACAGGGGAAGGATGCGACCGGGGGCTAGGAGCCCAAGAAGGCTAGGGTCCAAAAGACCCCCGGCCCATCGTCGACGCCGGCGGTGACACCGGCGAAGCCCCGGGACTAGATCTCCGGGACCAAAGGTGCCTGGACACCGCCCCGGAAGGGAGCAACACCTCCTCCCCCGAAGAGCCCCGTCGAGGCCCGGGGGAAGGAGGCGGCCGCGGGCGGGGCGGTGTCTGACTCAGCGAACTACGCCCCATCGCCACCCTTGGTGGAGCCCCTCCTCCCTCTTCCGGCTTCTTTGGAGCCGGAGAGGCTGGAGGTGAGATTCGCGGAGGCCTCGCCTCCGCGGGTTTGGCCGGTGGACGAGGGGGGAGCCCCTCGGTCTATGAGGTTCCTCCGGAGGAGGAGGCCCCGAGGACCTTCCGGCCCGGGGCGGGAAAAGGTCTGATGATCCCCCCCCGGGCAGGGACCCCCGCCCAAAGCTCCTCAACCATGTCTTCGGAGGAGACCTCCCCGGCCACGAAGACGCCGGTGACACCCGCCGCGTTACCGAACTCACAGGTCCGGGGACCCCCCACCGGCCGCGACGCCGGCGCCGGGCAAGAGGCCCCTCTGCTTCCCGCGGGGGAAGTCGCCCGCTACGCGGAGGGCCTGCACACACGGAAGGTGCAGGCCTTCGTCGCGGAGGGAATGCTCCATGAGCGTTTCCAGGGGCTTCAGTCCATCGGGGCCCAGGTAACCCGAGTCAATGACGTCTTCATTCATCTCCTGCACTTTGAGATTTTTCTAACTCTATATATTTTATAGGTGGCAGCTGTTACCTGGGGCCTTGAGCAGCGGGTCGCCCGGCTACTGAAGGAAGCGGAGGGCCGGGCCATGGCCTCCGTAGGGCAGCGCGAGGAGGCCCTCCGGGAACGCGATGAAGCCCTCGCGGAATTGACCCGGGTCCGGGCCCAGGTTCATATTTCCGAGGCTGTCAACGGCCGCCTCCGGAAGGAGGCCAAGGCGTGGGAGGAGGCGCTCCGGGAGCTCGAGGGCTCGAGCGTCCGGGCGGTGGCGGACGCGGGCCGCTCCGTCCGTTCGGCCCTCGAGAGCCTTGGCGTAAGCCTAGGCTCCGGGAGCAAGGAGGTGCCGCCGGTGACCCTCGCGGAGGCTGTGCGTTTTCTCAACGCACAGGTCTCCGCCATTCCGGAGGCTGTCGACGCTCGGGCGCGGGGCCGGGCGATCCCCATTGTCGCGGCTGCTGCGGGGCTCATCGAGTTCCGGGGGGTCGGCGCCCGAGCGATCGGGGGCCGCATCCCCCGAAGCTTCCCGGACTCCTTCGAGCCATCATGCCGGGAGGTCGAGCAGCTTGCCAGAGGATTCTACGACCGGATCATCCGGGCGAGATTCCCGGCTCCGGCGCCTCCGGCGGGGGATGTCCCAGCCCCGGCCTTGGAAGAAGCCCCCCGGGGGGAGGACGCCAACGAACATGTATGCGCCTTCCCCCGGGTCTTAGTTAGGGCCCTTTTTTGTTTTCTTAGGATTTTGATCCCGGTAGCTTCTTAGAAGAAGCCCCGGACACTTGTACAAAAACATTTTGAATGCAATGAAGTTAGAATTTTTTTCTAAGTCTTTGAATTGAATGTTGTTACCAGGGTTCCCGGGAGGTTACTCCTGAGCGAAGGTCCAGGAGGGGCTCCCCGGGGGACGCCCAAGCGGCTTTAATCTTGCTAAGCCTTGTCTCCGGGAATCGCGGCGGGGATAGCGTCCAGGAGCCGATCCGGTTGAGGTGGCGTCCGGAGTGGCACTTGGACAACTTTGACAATCATCGCGCCGAATTGTCCCCTCCGCGACCGGATGATACCTCCCCTCCGAATACTTCCACCGGCGGGATACGAGTTTTGGCCCGCGTGCGAGCATTGTACCGGGACTTGACCCGGGAGCTAGCGGAGAGCCTCCGAGAGTATTAGGCGTAGGAGCCTTAGGGCGTAGAGAATCCCCCGGGTTAGAACCCGGGTTGTATCGTTTCCGAAGCCCACTGGAGGGGCAAGATGTCCTCCGGGTTTGACAATCAATAAAGCTGTGTTGTTGCTTCTTCTTTCATTGTCTCTTTATTTTCTTCTTCTTGGATGGTCTGGACGACTCATCTTAACAAGGATGAGCTAAGTTTGCTCGTGGGCGGTACGGTCGACACCCGGGGGTTCCTTATCTCCCCCCCCCCCCCCCGCGCCCCCCCCCCCCCCCCCCCCCCCGCCCACAGCGGGCCGGAGGGTAGCTCTGGGCGCTGTGGGGTTAACAAGGCCCCCGGGATGGAAGTCACCTGTAGCATAGGAATTTTTCTAAGTTAGGAAATTTTAAAACGAGCTTTCTTGGGAAAAGACCTTCCGGGGGACAAGCGTCCGGTCGCCGTGAGAACGGGGAGCCGGGAATAAGGCCCCGTGTGGGAGAAACATCCAAGAAAAACCCGATGAGATTTCCAGAGTCGAGCTTCCTAGGAGACAATCGTCCGGTCGCCGTGAGAACGGGGAGCCGGGAATAGGGGCTCCAGGAAGAAAAATGTCCGAGAAATCCGTGACTTCTCCGGGAGACAATCGTCCGGTCACCGTGAGAACAGGGAGCTGGGAATAGGGTCTCCGGGAGGCATTCATCCGGTCGCCGTGAGAACGGGGAGCCGGGAATGAGGTCGCAGGGGACCGATCATCCGGTCGCCATGAGAACGGGGAACTGGGAATAACGTCGACTCCCGGAGGAGGAAGATAGATCCAATCAGGCCGCAGGGGGCCGATCATTCGGTCACCGTGAGAACGGGGAGCCGGGAATAGCGTCGACTCCCGGAGGAGGAAGATAGATCCAATCAGGCCGCAGGGGGCCGATCATCCGGTCGCCGTGAGAACGGGGAGCCGGGAATAACGTCGACTCCCGGAGGAGGAAGATAGATCCAATCAGGCCGCAGGGGGCCGATCATCCGGTCGCCGTGAGAACGGGGAGCCGGGAATAACGTCGACTCCCTGAGGAGGAAGATAGATCCAATCAGGCCGCAGGGGGCCGATCATCCGGTCGCCGTGAGAACGGGGAGCCGGGAATAACGTCGACTCCCTGAGGAGGAAGATAGAATGCCCGGAGACGGGTCTTGAGTGTTTGGGCAGGGGACTAGTCTCCCAAACTGACTCGTTACCGCGGCCACTGTGATCGGATTGCCGCTTACACCCTCAGTCCACGAGGGCTGATCGTAAGCCGCCCTACAGGAGGGACTTGCTGGGCCTGGCCCACTTCCTCGCGGAGAGGGCATCCTCACGGGGAGGGCTTCCTCGCGGGGAGGGCATCCTCGCGGAGAGGGCGTCCTCGCGGGGAGGGCATCGCCGCTAGGGGTGGTAATGAGAAAGACCTGCAATGAGACAGTTTGAAAAGCAAGACCTATGTATTGCTAATAAAATGAAGTACAGGGCCTCCCCCTGCGAAGTCGCAAAAGGAGAGGAAAATACAGTGTCCCTCCTCCCCCTTTGGCGTGAACGCTCCGGGGGAGGGGACAGGCCCGTAAGGCTAAACATAGAACTTGCGAAGTAAACGCAAGTTCCACGTGTGCTTCAGCTCCTGCTCTTGAAGGTTGGAGAGCTTGTAAGCCCCCGAGCCCAGGACCGTGGAGGTCCTGTTGGGGCCCTCCCACTCGGGGGAGAGCTTACCCTGGGCTTGGGGGGCCTCATGCGCTTGAGGGCAAGGTCCTTAAGGCGAAAGGCCCTCTCGAGGCGACGACCGGGACCGGAAAGGGGAAGCCCCTGCGACGACGACCGGAACCGGAAAGGGGGAAGCCCCTGTAATATCCGGAACCGGCAAGGGGGAGCCCCCGCGACAACGTCCGGGACAGAGGAGCCGATGCGGGGGGAAGTCCGCTGTGGCACGGGAGCTGCTCTGTCGACCGCCCCCGGTGCGTTAAACACGACGCAAGGGGCAGGACTGGCTCCCGATGTGGGGAAAACCCCTGGCATGAAATGGGCCCCCATCCCGGGAATGGGCCTAGAACGGGGTACCCCCTGGTGCCATCGAAGTTCCTCTGCACCTTTCGCATCTCCTTCAAATAAAAGACTAAAGTTTGCGTTATGGCACAGGTAAGGGTCGTCCTTCTGGCAAACTACGGGCTGAGAATCTCCCTTTAGTAGTTGGTGTCGGATCCCCGGGGAACACACGCGGCGCAACCTGAGGAGCAAAGCCTCGTACTTGGCGACGTTGTTGGTTCCGGGGACAGCAGGACCTTCCGCAGGCCCCCTTCCGGACGCGGCTTGAGGAGGGGCCTCCCGGGCGGTGGCGCAGCGGCGTCTAGTTCCGGGGGGGAAGCCTCCCCCCGGGCGTCTTTATGAGATTGACGCTTCCAATTGTGGCTGCAGCACGCTCGTACAGAGCGCAGGCCATGTCTTGGTCTCCCCGGACGTTGATCACACCATGCGGCCCGGGGATCTTCATGCAAAGGTAGTTTTGATGGGTGGCAGCCCCCAGCCGGTTGATTGTGGTCCTCCCCATAATCGCGTTGTAGGAGGAGGGGAGGTCCACTACGTCGAAGCGGACCAGCTCGGTCCGGTAGTTCTCCGGGGTGCCGAACGTCACAGGAAGATCTACCTTGCCCACAGGGTGGATCGCCTTCCCCGGGACAAAACCTTGTAAGGGCCCAGCTGCGGGCTGCAGGAGCTTCTCATCCACCTGCATCTCTTTGAAGGCCTTCAGGAATAGGACGTCGGCGGAGCTCCCGCCATCCACAAGGATGCGGGCCAGGTGGCAGTTGTAGATTGTCGCGGAGACGATGAGCGCGTCGTCGTGGGGGAAGCGAACCCTCGCGCGTCTTCCGCAGTGAAGGTGAGGGGGACGTCCGACCACTTAGGTGGCGGGGACGCGTGTAGCACCCCCACAACCTTGACCTCGCGCGCGTACTCCTTACGCTGGCGCTTAGAGTCCCGCCCGGAGGCGGATCCTCCCACGATGACGTTGATGTGCCGCTGCGAAGTTTGGAAGGGGAGAGCTTCTGAAGGCTCCCCCACTTGTGTCTGCTGCCCCCCCACGGGAGCGCGAAGGGCCGGAACAGCTGGCCGAGCGGGCAGGGAGGCCGGAGTCCCCCCCCTGCCCGCGCTGGTCGAGGAACGCCGCGAAGTGTTGCAGCAGCTGATGGCAATCTCGGGTAGCGTGGGTACTGGACCCGTGGAAGCTGCACCACGGTCCTTCCCGCCTTCTCCCCGCGGGGCCTTCCCGGCCGCGCGAGGACTGTCCTCCCCCATGGCCTTTCGGCTTGGGGAAGGGGCGGTTGTCTCCCGGGGGGTCGCACGAGCCGCCTCCGCCCTCGAGGACAAAGGTGTCCCGAGGCCGTGGCTCGCTACGCTCCCCCTGTCTGTGGCGCTTGAGGAGATCCCTAGCCCCCCGGTCGGCGGGAGCGGGAACCCCCTGGGTCTTCTTCCAGATGTCGTCTTCCTCCGCCCGAGCGTACTTTTCGAGTACGTTGAAGAGCTCGTCGACGGAAGAGGGGCAGCTCCGGGAAAGTCTTCGGTGGAGCTCCCCCGGGAGGATGCCGCTTTTGCAGGCTTCGATGACTGTAGAGTCCGGGACGTGGGCCACTTTGCTCTTCACCTGAGCAAAGCACGTGAAGAAGCTTCTGATGGTTTCCCCAGTCCTCTGCCGGACGGTGTACAGCTGCGAGGAGTCCAGGGGACGCACGTAGTTTCCCTGGAAGTTGGCACAGAACTCCCGCTTGAGCTGCGAGAAAGACTTGATGGAGCCCGCCTTCAGGTTGTAGAACCAGGAGCGGGCAATGCCGGAGAGGTAGTGGGGGAAGACGTTGCATTGTACCGTCTCGTCCCCCCCGGCCGCGGAGATGGCTGTGGAGTAGACCTGCACAAACTCGTAAGGATCTGCCTCACCGTTATAGTGCTCGATGTGCGGAGGGCGGTAGGGCCGCGGCCACCGAATGCTGCGAAGTCTTCGGCATAGGGGCTGGTTAGCCCCCTGCACCTCCCGGGGAGAGTCCCAGTCGCTGTCTTCTTTCACGGGACCTTCGTTGTCTGAGTCTGGAAGCGGTCCGAGAGGTCCGCCAGAGTGGCGGTGGCGACGCTTTTCCTCCGGACCGGGACTGAGTTCCCGGACGTCCGGGTTCTCCTCCGGAGAGGTTGGCTCTTCAGCGGGTCTCTTCCCCTGACCGGTGCAGGAGCGAGGCTCCCCGCGCCCGCGGTCGGGGAGAAGTTCTTCCCCGCGCTCAGGTGAATGCATTCGCTCGACCTCCCCCCCGGGTGAAACGGACCTGTCCCGCCAAGGGAGGGAGCTCATGCACTGTAGCCACCGGCCTGGAGACTTCCGGAGCCGATTGGGGAGAGCCCCCTGCGACGACCCCCGGGACCGGAAAGGGGGAAGCCCCTGTATTATCCGGAACCGGGGAGGGGGCGCCCACGGCGACGCTTGGAACCGGAGTGGAGGGGGCCCCAGTGGCAACAACCGGAACCGGAAAGGGGGAGCCCCTGTAACATCCGGAACCGGCGTGGGGGGAGCCCCGGCGGCGACGTCCGGGACCGGGGAGCCCATGCGGGGGGAAGTCCGCTGAGGCACGGGAGCTGCTCTGTCCACGGCCCCTGGTGCGGTAAACGCGACGAGGGGCGCGGGACTGGCTCCCGGCGTAGGGAAAACTCCCGGCATGAAGTGGGCTCCCGGCCCCGAGAATAGGCCAGGGACGGGGTACCCCCCTGGTGCCACGAAGGGCCCTGGCATGAAGTAGCTTCCCGGCACCGGGACGGGCCCGGGTTGGTTCGGACGTATATCCCGCAGGGGGAGGGAACCCCCCTGCAGGATCATACGGGGCGGACAAACCCCCGAAGAGCGGAGGGGCCACCGGGTAACCCATAAACAGGGGCATAGTCCCCGAGGACGGGTGCGACGCAAATGTGGGGGCCGAAGGCCGCGCCAGCACGCTAAGGAGTTCATCCATAGAGCGCTGAGTGCGGAGCTGGCCTTCCACGAGAGCTTTGAGCAGGGCATCCCGGGGAGCCGGGGGAGCCGTCGGGGGAAGACTGGTCCCGGCCGAGGTCCCCGCGGTCACCGGGAACGACCTGGAGGTGGAAGCACCTAAGTTAAGAGGAAAAGAGGGAGGCGGTACCTGGGCCAGGTCGCCTCCGGAAGGGACCGCCGGGACAGCAGTGTCCCGGGGGGACGGCGCCGGGTCTCTGAGACCCGGGTCACCGAGAAGGGTGCGAGCCCTTGTTCTTGGGGGAGCCATGGCGTCTTGTCACGAGTCCCCACGGACGGCGCCAACTGTCGTGGTATTGCGAATACCCCGGCAGGTTTTGAGAATGATCCTAACGAAGATTACGCGGCGCGGGTTGACCGGATGACCGGTCCTCCCCCGCCGGACAAGCACAAGAAATGACACACAGATTTATACAGGTTCGGGTCCCGGTGGGGGCCCTAGTCCTGTCGACGCGCTCCCGACCGGAGTCGGCTAGGGAGGCTCTCTCCGGGGGAGAGGCTTTCGGAGCACGCCTGTGAGTTTAGCTATTCCAATAAAAGTGATCCAATCCTCTACAACAGAAGGGTACAAGGGCTATTTATAGCCCCAAAAAGAAGCGAAAAACCTAAACTACCCCGGAAGCCACCGTCGGATTGAAGGGTAGGACCGTCCTTCTTCTGGTCAAACGCCTTGGATGCTTGACAGGTGGTCGCTAATTCCCGAGGCGCTCCTCGCGTGACCTGCAAGTGACAAACAATTCGAGACTTTACCTTTAGGAGGGCGATGAGGCCCGGGACGGCGCCGGAGGCCATGTCCCGGGGGCCAAAAGGCGGCGCCTGGGGAGGGGCCGAAGGCCACGTCCCCGGGCCAATGGCGGCGCCGGAGACGGCGCCGGAGGCCATGTCCCGGGGGCCAAAAGGCGGCGCCCGGGGAGGCCCCGGAGGCCAGGTCCCCGGGCCAATGGCGGCGCCCGGGACGGCGCCGGAGGCCATGTCCCGGGGGCCAAAAGGTGGCGCCTGGGGAGGCCCCGGAGGCCAGGTCCCCGGGCCAATGGCGGCGCCCGGGACGGCGCCGGAGGCCAGGTCCCGGGGGCCAAAAGGCGGCGCCCAGGGAGGCCCCGGAGGCCAGGTCCCCAAGCAATCGTGACGCAACTTACCTGGACTTAGTCCCGCGGAGATTTCCCCCGACATTGAGACACTACTCTGATGAACAATTGTCTCACACACGGGAGGAACAATGTAACAAAATAACCTAACCCTAGAAGTGGCGGCTTCAAAGTATATATAAAGAACAAACGACAAGGACGACTAATCAACGGTTCAGATGCGGAGTCTGCAACAGCAGAAAGTTGTCGCATCGATTTGGACCTTCCCGAATGAATAATGCAGTGGGCTTCTACCCATTGGAAAGATCTTGAAATAAGCTTTCCAACGAGTGGTGGATCAGCCCAAACAGACTCCGTATGAGGGAGTTATGGCCTTTTTAGTCCAGTGCTGTCAGGCTGACTCCGAGTCGAATTGTAGCCCGAATTGAAGTACATGGATGGCATCAATTGGGCTTGGACTTGACTTGAACGTGGCTCGTAAGTGTTGAAATGTGGAATGTGGATGGGGTCACCTTGACTTGGCATCTCCTCTCCCGTACTCCTAAGTAACAACATATTATAAGGAAGGTTATGCAGCAACACATTCTTATTAGAACAAGTATTAGCACTTAAGAATGAGCTCACCTTGTAATTGAGTCGTTTTGCACGTGCTCGTGTTATTGGGCCATCAGTTACATAGGTATCCATATCCATAGGAGTGATGTCCTCATCAAGAGGTATTGAGCATCAAATCGAGTTGATTTCGGGAGCGACTTTGCCAAACCGTGCGCCTTACCGAACCAACCCCGAAGAGACTAAGGAAATTCAGCACCAAGTCCAAGACTTTTTGGACCGAGGGTACGTACGGGAAAGCCTTAGTCCTTGTGCCGTTCCTGTTATTTTTGTTCCTAAGAAAGACGGTAGTTGGCGAATGTGTGTTGATTGTCAAGCCATTAATAATATCACAATAAGGTATTGTCATCCTATTCCTAGGTTAGACGACATGCTTGATGAGTTAAGTGGTTCTATAATTTTTTTCTAAGGTTGACTGCATAGTGGTTACCACCAAATTAGAATGAAACTAGGAGATGAATGAAAAACCGCATTTAAAACTAAGTTTGGGTTATATGAGTGGTTAGTCATGCCTTTTGATTTAACTAATGCACCTAGCACTTTCATGCGATTAATGAACGAAGTTTTATGTGCTTTCATTGGTAGCTTTGTGGTGGTATATTTCGATGATATTCTGATTTATAGCAAGTCTCATGATGATCACTTACAACATTTACATGTTGTTTTTAAGGCATTACGCGATGCACATTTATTTGGTAACTTTGACAAGTGCACCTTTTGCACGGATCGAGTCTCTTTTCTTGGCTATGTTGTTACACTGCAGGGAATTGAGGTAGATGAAGCCAAGATTGAAGTGATCAAGAGCTGGCCGACCCTTGAGACAGTCACACAAGTGAGGAGTTTTCACAGTCTTGCAGGGTTCTATCAGCATTTTTTTTAAGGATTTCAGCACCATTGCGGAACCGCTGAACGAGTTGACAAAGAAAGGCGTCCCTTTTCAATGGGGACCAACACAAGAATATGCTTTTAATGTGCTGAAAGAGAAGCTTACACATGCACCGCTACTCCAACTTCCAGATTTTGGTAAGACTTTTGAGTTAGAATGCGACGCTAGCGGATTTGGAATAGGTGGTGTGTTGCTACAAAAAGGTAAACCCATTGCATATTTGTCGTGTCTGCCACGACTGTGACATCACCTGTGAGGAGCCCAGCTCGGTGCAGCTGGTCCCTTAAACCACTTGACTTCCCAGGATGAGTCAATCACAGGGATACATTGAAGCAGCAAAATAATACAGTAGTCATAATTGTATGGCCATCAGGCCTTAGTACAAAACGAGGTACAGTGCCTTACAAGGCACAAGGGTCTAACAAAATAACACATCTAGTCGGCGGAAGCTAGGCCCAAAAGCAATCCACAGGAAACAGAGGTTGACAGCAGACAGCACCACATCAGGGCTCCGAAGGGAACTGCTCATCATCTCCTGGGTCCGCAGCATCTTCAGGGTATCCTCCAAGGTCGTAGAACGCTCCATCTATTGAGGAGTTGTTGCAAGGGTGAGTACTTATGTACTCAGCAAGTCATAGGGGAGGTAGAGATATAGTTACAGTATAAATGACATGAGCCTATGCTATTGGGGAAAGAGTGAAGGGTTTTTCCCAAAATACATTTCTTTCTCAATTCTTACTCAACTTCTGATCATACCCATGGCAGTAAATAAATCATATTGATGGTGATACATATATCCCATATCCAAGGCGATATATCCTCATATCACATTATTTTTATTCAAGCCTTTCTATCTTATACTCATAGCAGTATTTCATAACTTAGGGCATAAACCACATGCCTCTTAATTATCATATGATCTCTATATTATGGTATTACCGCGACACGTCAACACATGACAGCCCACGGCAACGCCCCTTATCATGACAACACATGCCACTTGGGTAATCTTGAGCTAACAAATTTTAGTTTATAAAACAATACTTGTGTCACACCCCATGGATTTAATCCACCGCAGCATACTCCTAAAACTCGGGAGTACGAAGTATTCGAATACATTTTTAAACTCTGCAGAGGTGTACCTCTTTTTAAATCCACTTTTTCACTCGACTTCCAAGTCGGGCCAACTCCATGCGACTTATACGCATGTGAAAAGGCCGAGATCACACAACGTTTTGCAATCTAGTATTAACAGTATCCCTGCCCGGTAAATGGACAATACCGTCCCAAGTACCGTTGTGGGTCCTCCCCACTGCCTTACTTCCTAGCCTGGGTCTATGTTCCCGCAGGACACATAACCTCTTTTGATTACAGTCGCGCACGACTTAATCTGGCGTAGGGCATCTTCCTTCTTTACACCTTATCCTCTCATAATTTTTCTGATCTCACATCACTCATGGACGAACTGCGTCCCACCAGTTTCCACGCGAGAAACCGGATCGACAAGCCATGCAGGGAACTGATAATACTAAGAGAGCTACTAGGTTGCGCCTGTCCCATACCAGGTAAGTGGTTGGTACGTTTTTCATGTCACTAGACGCATAACACAAGGTTCTAGTCCTTACATGCCAGTGACCAGATCATACCACAAACCATGCACCTTCAGTGCCTACACCTTCAGTGCAGCCAAGCACCTCGAGTGCTACCACCATTCCATACCAAAATACTGGTCACGGCTAGGGGTTCTATTTCATGAATATAAATGTACATGTTTAAACTTTTATTAGTTCGTGGCTTACTATCTTATCAAGTTCACATTCCTCAAGTATTCGATCTATCACTGCCATAATATCATTGATCTCAACACATGCAATATTAATGAGGTATCTACTCATGGAATAGCATAGCAATTCATAAAATATGGGTTTCAATATGATCAAAGTATGACTTGCCTTCCACGTCGTAAGTATCAGCAGTCGATGACGGTTCAGCGACAAGATCTTCAACCCCGGACTCTTGCTCTGAACAAGATCAAACAAGCAAACAGGCATTACAATTCATTCTATTCTTACTAATTCACTACATGCAAAGATGCAAGGAGAAAATACTCTGGGAAAACAAGGTTTGGAAGCGATTAGAGTTAAACTGTGGGGATCAGGGTTAAAATTAGTTGTCAAGGTTTACAAGGTTCCAAAATATCAAGGTAATATCAAGTTTGTGACTGGTTCGCCCAAAAACAGCGAACGTCTTTAGGTTGGCATTCGGTTCAAGGCATCGGCATAAGGTCGATGGGTGATAGAGGGCTCAACTCAAGTTGTGACAGTAGAGAAAAGTGTAGATCACAACATCAGGAGTCTAGGGGACAAAGTTATTTCCAAGTTTCATGGCTGGAAGTGGGTGAAAAGGCTCAATGCCACTGGCTGACACAGCCTGGCATAGGGTTGACATGGCCAGAAACTAGGGTTAGCCTTATCTTTTGACTCAGGGCTCCAAATGATGCACCACTTTGTCTGGTGGTTAGGCATTTGTAACAGGAACAAATGTCTCAACAGGACCTAGGGCAGGAGATGGCCGGAAAGTGATGAAAACCGGCGAAGAACACGGTGGCCGAGCTGTTCTCAACAGTTTCTGGACCAAACTTTGGCATGGCGATACCTCTTCATCTGGGCCGATCCAGGTGTCGAGCTAGAAGGCAAGAATACTCATGGGGTCGAGGCACATCTACTAGACAAGGTGGTTGGGGTTGAAACGGCCGGGAACAAAATCCGGCGACCGGAGCTAGGGAAGAAGACACAAAAATTGGGCATTTCTGTTCTAGGGCAAACGAACTCGAGCCCTTGCTTGAGGAGGGTCTCTGGGGCATACAAAGGCTATGTGTGAAGTTGAATTCACCAAACATTCAACAGATAAGCTAAATCAGCAGGCACAGTGAACATGCACGGTTGAATTTTGGGGTTTTTCACATTTTAGCAAAATTGATGATTCTAGTTGCTTAGATGTGTTCCACACAGTCCACTGATCAATATTGATCACAGGCTCGAGAGCTAAATCGGTTTAATTGGGGTTTAATTGCTCGCCGGAGTTGTCGGGGAAAAACAGCAATTCCCGGCGATGAGGTGCGATAGAACTCAATTGGCTGCTACTACACAGGTAAGTGGTTGAGAGTAACTCACTGGTAGCTTCAATTTGGAGTTCGGTGCAGTGGATTGGCCTGGCACCGTGAGCCTCTTCTCGAGCTCGCCGAAGAAGACGAAGACGACGGCGTGGTTAGGGATTTTGGGTGGTTCTGGTGTGAGTGTGTTTGAGCTGAGCTGGGGTGGCTTTTATAGGCACAGCAAGGGGCTTGCAACGGTTGGAAATGCACGGGGAAGTGAAGCGGGCTGGAGGTGACAACACGGCTGAATCCCGGCGAAGTGACGCGCTCCAGCGGCCGTGCCAGCTTTAGCATGCTGCTCTGGTGGAGGTGAAGGCGAAGTGATGCTTCCCCAAGGCATGCTTGCGACGTGGCGCAACTGTGCTGCCGTTGTCGGGCGCGCGCGCGGGAGAACGAAGGCGTTGCTGGCGGGATGAAGCTGCTCCACGGTGGCGAACACGATGCACAAACGTGGCAAGGAAGCTGTGGCGGAGGTGGCGGAGCTGGAGATCGCCGGCGACGAAACCACAGCAGTGGCAACGGCGACGACCAACTCCGGCGCTCGTGGTCGTTTGAACGGCCTGGTCGTGCACAGTAGCCTGGTCGAACCAGGGACTGATTTGTGATGATTTTTGGTTTGGCTTTGGACTAAACTGCAAATCTGGTCTTTGAGAGGTTTAATTTGAGATTTGATTTCATGGCTGAGTATAACATTTCTATTAATACCCATTTAGCTCAAATTTGGAGAAAGTTTGATAGGATTTGAGGGATTTCACCTATTTTCGAAAATAGGGTAAAATTAGGGTAAACTAAATCTGGATTTTGTCGATCTCGAATTCTGGTGGTTGGAGAGAAATATTGAAGTCTGATCAAACAGGAGATTTGCATCAAATAGCATTTGGGAGGTGTTCCCTGAAGAAATTCTGGGGTTGGATTTGATTCGTGGATTTTAGCCTTTTCAGGCTTCCAGGTAAACAGAAAAGGACTTATTCGCAGTAAAATTTGGACTAAACTGCGAAAAGTGTTTAGATGAATTAATCTGGCTCCCAACTTTTTGAAGTGAGTTGAGGATGAACCTAGGAACATATTCCAAAAGATACTTGAGTCTGGATAGGGTTAAATCATAATAACTCAATTATCTGGAAACTGGGGTACTTAGGGTAAATCTGAATTTTTTTCCTGTTTTCGAAAACAGGGAGAGGCTTAGGTACTGAGAGTTAGGGTCAGAATTTGATCTGGCTCCTGAAGACTTTTATCTTCAGGGTAACTGGTAGGTTAAATCTGGATGGGCAGATCTTGATCTGGATCTAGAGAATAGATTTGGAGATTTTTAGGGTTTGGGAGATATTAGAGTTCAGCTGACCTGGCTACTACTACAGAGATACATGCATGCAAGATTTTATGCAAAAACTTTTCACCCCCGAAACCAGGGTGTTACAATATTTAGTGAGAAATGGAATGGGTCTGCTTTAAATTATTCGACTTATGATAAAGAATTGTATGCTTTAGTGCGTGTATTAGAAACTTGGCAACACTATCTTTGGCCCAAGAAATTTTTTATTCATTCTGATCATGAATCTTTGAAATATATTAGAAGTCAAGCTAAACAAAATAAATGGCATGATAAATGGGTTGAGTTCATAGAGTCATTTCCATATATCATTAAGCACAAGAAAGGTAAAGACAATGTAATTGCTAATGCGTTGTCTAAGTGGTATACTTTGTTATCACAACTTGATCATAAGATTTTTGGATTGGAAGCAATAAAAGAATTATGTGCTACTGATTTGGACTTTAAAGATACTTTCATGAATTGTAGAGAAGGAAGAACATGGAATAAGTATGTGTTGAATGATGGGTTGCTTTATCATGCTAACAAGTTATGCGTTCCAGCTAGTTCCATTCGTCTGTTGTTTTTGCAGGAAGCGCATGGAGGTGGTTTGATGGGAAATTTTGGAACTAAGAAGTCAGAAGATATTCTGGCCAAACACTTCTTTTGGCCTAAGATGAGGCGCGATGTCAAGCGCTACGTGTCACGCTGCACCACTTGCAATAAAGCTAAGTCTCTCTTAAACCCACATAGTCTTTATATGCCTCTTCATGTTCCTAACATTCCTTGGGAGGATATTTGAATGGATTTTTGTTGGGGGAAATCTCCGTGCCACCAAGTCCAGGTAAGTTGCGTTACTTTCGCCCGGGGACGTGGCCTCCGGTGCCTGCCCCGGGCGCCGCCTTTCGCCCAGGGACATTGCCTCCGGGGCCTGCCCCGGGCGCCGCCATTCGCCCGGGGACGTGGCCTCCGGTGCATGTCCCGAGCGCCGCCTTTCGCCTAGGGACGTGGCCTCCGGTGCCTGCCCCGAGCGCCGCCATTTGCCCGGGGACATTGCCTTCGGGCACTACCACAGAAACAGACATCCAGGACGGCACATCACAGACGGTTATGAACTGTTCAATGGAAAACCGTATGCAAAGGCCTGTCGGGAGAATTTGTTCAGATATCACAAACAGTTCTGATGTCAAAAACAACTGTGATAGTAAACCAGACGGTTCTGAACACAAAACCGTCTGTAATAGTCTACTTATCACAGACGGCTCTAACTTAAAACCCGACTGTGCTAGATACAATCGGTTCCCAGCTGAGAACCGTCTGTAATAGTCTACTTATCACAGACGGTTCTAACCTAAAACCCGACTCTGATAGATACAATCGGTTCCTAGCTGAGAACCGTCTGTGATAACTAGAATATCACAGACGGTTCGGAACTCAGAACTGACTGTGCTATGTACAGTCGGTTGTTAACTAAGAAGCGGCTGTGATAGTGCAGTTATCACAGACGGTTCTGAGGTCTGAACCGACTGAAAAAGTGCCAGCGCTTCGAATTCTCAACTGTCATCATTTCTGTCTCTGATCTTCGCGCGCGGCGCCTAGGAGAACACGAAGCATCGCTTTGGAAGTTCTATAAATTGACAGTGGGAAAAATTTTCATTTACTTTACAAGTTTTTATAATTCTCAGACTGTTTGACTCCTTAGCTTCTCTGCGCGAATGGCATCCTCGATGGCATCGTCAGCCTCGCCCTCCCTGGTAAGAACTCTCAATCTTTTGGACTTACCCCTGTATTGTTAATCCCTCTTCAATACATTCTTGACCTGTTGATTTGCACAGGGAAGGGGAGCCATGGAAGACACTGCCAAAGTCAAGGCCGAGCTGAGGGCCCTCCAGGAGGAGCACAAGCTCCTCACGGAGAAGCACACTCGACTACGGCTTGACCTTGACGATCTCTTCCAGCGCATTCAGCGCATGAAGACAGATGGTGACAATGCTAGGGCGAGGACGAGGCGTCTTCGCGAGGAGAAGAAAGCTGCGGATATGACCATCGCTGGCTGCGGTTTGACTATGAAGGATACCATCGCGAAGCTGAGGGAGGTCGCAGGCCTTCTCGACGCGTAGTAGTTGATCCTAAGAAGGACAACTTGTCGCTGGAGGAGTCCTGCGTCCTGGCTGCAAGTCAAACTGACTTTATTCTAGATGCAGCCAGGGCTAAGACCACTCCTTGACCTAACATTCTGTATTTTTACTTTTTTTTGTAAGTGATGAAAAAAATTATTGAAAACTTTGTTCTTATGTCAACTTTCCAATTTTTCAGCACATTCTTGGACTGCATGCAATCTTCCCTCTTTCTTTATCTTTCTTTAGCTTTTGTCGAACATTCGACCATACAAAGGTATGTGCACTGTGTGCGATCAAGGAACGACTATCGCGATCTTTGGCTTGTGAGGTCAGTCCATCGGAGCCCTTCAAATAATATAGAAACAATATATAGAAGTCGCAGGTCCCATGAAAATAATATAAAAAGAATATAGAAGTTATATATCAATGTGCTTTGAATATCACAAACGGCTCTGAGGTAAAAAATGTCTGTGATAATCACATTACAGACGGTTTTTATGTAAGGCCCGACTATGATAGTCAGACGGTTTTTATGTAAGGCCCGACTATGATAGTCCCAACAGTGTCCGCCATCTCGAATTCTCAACTTCTTTCAATATCACAGACGGTTTTTAACTCCAAACTGTCTGTGATAGTAATATTTCAGACGGTTTTTATGTAAGGACCGACTGTGATAGTCCCAAGGGTGATCAACGCTTCAAATTCTCAACTTCTTTCAAATTCTCAGCGGTTCAACTGGAAGCAAAACTCCAGGGAGGGAACAAGTATTTGTAGAAGTCGAACAGTTCAATATTCCACAAGCATATTGAAGACGGTTCGGACATCAGAACCGTCTGTAATATTGAAGCAGACGGTTTTGATCTCCCAACCGTCTGTGATAGTCCCAGCAGTGCAATTCTCTACATGCAATTGTTGATAACCGCACAAAATAACTGCACAGATGAAGAGACTTATTTATTTACTTCAAATTTAATTTGCATCGAATTATGTAATCTAACGCTTCAACTTCCTAAGTGGGCACTACTGTTTTGCCGTGTTCCAGTTTATCTCCCGAGAATATTTATCATGTCGGTATTGATCTTGAAAACAAAGTAGTGCGCTCCACTTCAAATTCTCAACAGTGCTTTGTGTCTTTTCCATTTCTGATGTTTGCGCGGCGCACTAACCTGGGAACACGAAGCGTCGACTTGGAAATTGTTTTTCATTAATGATGAAAAAATTAAATAAAAATTTGTTCTTATGTAAATTTTACAATTTTCCCGCACGTTCTTGGAGAAAGAGAAGTGGAGCGGTTCGACTGGAAGCAAAACTCCAGGGGAGGGAACAAGTATTTGTAGAAGTCGAACAGTTCAATATTCCAGGCATAGTAAAGATGCTTCGGACATCAGAACCGTCTGTAATAGTCATATTACAGACGGTTTGGACATGAGAACCGTGTGTAATATTAAAGCAGACGGTTTGATATCCCAACCGTATGTGATAGTCCCAACAGTGCCCACGCATCGAATTCTCTACATGCAATTGTTGATAACCGCACATAATAACTGAGCAGATGAAGAGACTTAATTATTTACTTCATATTTAATTTGCTTCGAATTATGTAATCTGACTCTTCAACTTCCTTTGCCGTGTTGCAGTTTATCTCCCGAGAAGTTATCATGAATTTATTGACCTTGAAAACCAGTAGTGCGCTTTTTAAAACTCGAGGCACCCGCGCATATGAACCGTCACCTTCTGTTTCTATAAATAGTGAGGCTCCTAAATCCCTGTCTTTATTCCCTCCTCAACTCCCACCTTGATGGCGAGCCGAGATTCCAATGAGGTTATTGAAATTGAGAGTGATGAGGAAGAGATAAGGAATGAACTCGATTAGGATCTTCAGAAAGTAAGTCCTCTCTGAAACTCTAATGCAGATCTTTCTTTTATGACTTGATTACCTCGAAACAAATGCATTTCGAAATCCACAGGTGCCTGAGGAAATGCTCCCTCCAAAGAAGAGACCTAGAAATGATGAAAGATCCTCCAGTGGAGCTGCAGCGAAGACTCTAGAGGGTGCTGAGGCCTGTGTTGCCACATTGCCCCTTGCAACCCCTCAGTTGCATCGACTCCACCTTTGGAGATCCACAACAATCCTTCCAATATCCCCCATCAACACCTTTGTATCATCAGCTTTTCTTGGATGATCAACTTTCTGGGGTAAGGTGCACACTTCCACGTCCAAATCCACTCCGAAGCTTGGCAATCATCTTCACCCTCTCTGCCGGTTATGTCTTTCAAAACTAACCCATGCATATGTGCAGGAGGAGAAAGCTGCCTTGTGCAGAACTCTCCAAAAAAAAAAAGAGGCACTGGAGAAGCATTCTGAGGGGATGTCTTTTGCCATTCTGCACTTGGCAGAGTGCTTTGAGTTGCAGCTTCATCTCCACCTTTGTTGTATCAACTTTAATTTCTTGGATGATCCTACTGATGCCAAATCCACTCCTTTGCTGAGAGATGATGTTGATAGTCTTAGAGCCATTGGTAGTTCTCCTAGGGCGGCTAGTGTATATCCTACTGATGCCAATACGTCCCTAGGAAAACTTTGTAAATTACTTTCGGAACAGGTCGACGCTAATTAATTGGTCGCTTAATTGTATCTCTTATGTATGCAAAGATTGTAAGAAATAAGAAATTTCTTTTCCTTATATATCTGGCTTTTTGATTGATTATGTAACTGATAATCACCAAATGATGTTCTGTGTGAAAATGTTAACAAGAAAATACTGCTACAATCAAGACGGTTTTTAACTCAAAACCGTCTCTGATTGTAACATTACATACGGTTTTAATTTCAGGACCGACTGTAATAGTCTCAAAATTCTTTGAAGATCCACAGACATATATACAACAAATATGAAAAACAAGATAAAACCAAATAGTCTCAACGTTCATTTTTTAAATACTAACATTGAAATAAGATAGAACCAAATATGAAAAACAAGTGGAACAACTGATGACCACTAGTCGAACGGTTCGACTGCAAACAAACAATCCAGGATATTATAGACGGTTCGGACCTTAAAAACCGTCTGTGATAGTAGAGCAGAGTGTTGATTTTATAATTAACACAGACGGTTCTGAGGTAAAAACCGACTGTGATAATCACATACGGTTCTGATGTAAAATCCGACAGTGATAATCACAGACGGTTCTGAAGTAAAAACCGACTGTGATAGTAAAGCGGACGGTTTTGAGCTAGGAACCGTTTGTGATATTGTAATTATCACGGACGGTTTGGAGCTCATAACCGTCTGTGATATTTCTGTCATAGTTCTACACAAAATGTACTGATATTACCGACAGTTTAATAAAGTGAAACCCGTTAGTGATATTCTATTCTTCAAAAATGCACCGATATTACCGACGGTATTATATAGAACTGTCTGTATTGAACCTGGTATAAAAGGTCTTTTGGCGGATGTTTTGAGCTGGTCGTACACTCTTGCTCGACCTACACTGTCCAGTTTGAAGAGATTTGGGGCAAGGAAGAGCGAAATCCTGAAAGGCCAGGGGAGCATTTGGGGGCAAAAATTTGAGGATCGATCCAAGGTTGGTACTTGCTCCCAAGGCATACACATTACTTGATTTCATCATCAATATCGATCTCCATTGATTGTTCAAATTAGAGTGAGAGGGAGGGGAAGCTACAGTAGCAAATCCTGGTTGTAACTCATTTTCGACCTGTACTGTATCTATTTAATTGCTTTATGATGTGTGTTATCCACGCCCCCAACTAATTGCTTGCAGTTCAAGTAGTAGTTAACTATTTAAACCGCAAACTCCGCATCAAACACTAGCTAGCTAGAATTATATAATTTATTGCTTGTCGACTGTACATAGAGTAGTATTACTAATTAGCATGTGTATGAATTTGATTAATTGTAGATGGTCCGAGACTGGATGTATAATGACAACCGAGTGGGTGAGGAATACATGAAAGGTGTTTTTGATTTCGAAAAGGTTGCTGAGCAAGACATGGCGAAGAAGGGTTTACCATAAATGTACTGTCCTTGTGTAGACTGCCAGAATATTAAGATGTTCACCAACTCATCTCAAATTGTCGCCCACTTGATCCGACGTGGTTTCAAAAAGGGGTACACGTGTTGAGTCCACCATGGAGAAGAGCCAACTGCAGAAACAAGTGCCACTCAGGTTGAGGAACAGGACATGTCGGATCCGAACAATGACTTCGACGAGGATATGCCAGAGGATGACAATTTAGATGACATGTTGCATGATGTGGAAGGAAATTACAGTGAAAGGGAGTTTGGCAAATTCAAGCGCCTGATTGAGGACTCAGAAAAGCCGTTGTTCCCTGGTTGCAAGTCGAAGTACACAAAGTTGGCCTCTGTGCTTGAACTGTTAAAATTGAAGGCAAGCAACAGCTGGACCGACAAGAGTTTCACAGCACTGTTAGATCTTTTGGCGGACATGCTCCCGGAAGGAAACGAGTTGCCAAAAAACACCTACCAAGCTAAAAAGCTGTTGTGTCCTTTGGGAATGGAAGTAGAAAGGATACACGCATGCCCTAATGATTGCATCCTTTACCATAACGACTACAAGGATATGCATGTTTGTCCGGTGTGCGGCGCATCCCGCTATAAGCGTAAGGACCGAACCAACGACGGCGACTGCACTGAGATAAAGCAAGGACCTCCTGGTAAGGTGTTGTGGTATTTGCCAGTCATTCCCCGCTTGCAGCGTTTGTTTGCAAATCGTAAAGAGGCAAAATTACTGCGTTGGCACTCGGAAGACCGGAAGAAGGATGGTAAGCTGAGACACCCCGATGATTCTTCGCAGTGGAGAAACATCGACAGGGAATTTGTTAACTTCGGAGCAGAATTGAGGAATATAAGGTTCGGGTTGAGTACCGATGGAATTAATCCTTTTGGTAACATGAGCAGTCGGCATAGCACTTGGCCGGTTCTTTTGTGTATCTACAACCTTCCTCCTTGGTTGTGTATGAAGCGCAAGTACATCATGATGTCTCTACTTATCTAAGGACCAAAACAACCCGGAAACGATATTGATGTGTACCTAGCACCATTGATAGAGGATCTCCTAACAATGTGGAACAAAGGGGTGCAGGTATGGGACGCATACAAATGAGAGAACTTCATCCTACGTGCTATGATATTCTGCACCATCAACGATTTCCCTGCCCTTGGAAATTTGTCGGGCCATAGTACGAAAGGAGCCAAAGCCGGCCCCCACTGCGAAGATGAGACTGAGAGCGTGTGGCTGAAGAATTGCAGGAAAACAGTGTACATGCGTCATCGTAGGTTTCTTCCGAAGAATGACGCGTATCGTAAGAGGAAGAGGGAATTTGACGGCCACAAGGAAGATGGTTCAGCCCCGAAGCCTACGCGTGGGAAAGATGTTTACTCACGGGTGAAGGACATAGACGTTGTGTTTGGAAAGGGTCGTAAATTGAAACCCCGCACGAAGAACTCTTGGAAGAAGAGATCGATATTTTGGGACTTACCGTATTGGGAGCATTTAGAGGTTTGTCATTGCATTGATGTCATGCATGTAGAGAAGAATATTTGCGACAGTTTAATTGGCCTATTGCTGAACATTCCAGGGAAGACAAAGGATGGCGTCAATGTACGGTGTGACATGATCGAAATGAGAATCAGGCCTGAGCTAGCACCGAGAGAGGATGATAAAGGCCGTATATACCTCCCTCCTGCATGCTACACTTTGTGCAAGGCTGAGAGGACAGAACTCTGTAAGTGTCTCTATGGTGTTAAAGTTTCATCGGGTTACTCCGCAAATATGAAAAAGCTTGTGTCCATGGGCGATTTGAAATTTCTGGGTATGAAGTCTCATGATTGTCACGTGTTGATGACACAAATGCTTCCTGTTGCCATCCGGAGTATTCTGCCGCATAAGGTCAGAGAGACGATCACGAGGCTGTGTTTTTTCTTCAATGCAATTTCTTGCAAGGTCATTGATCCCGATGGACTGGATTCTCTGCAGAGCGAGGTGGTTCGAACTCTCTGTCAGCTTGAGATGTATTTTCCTCCATCATTTTTTGATATCATGGTCCATCTCACCGTCCACCTTGTCAGAGAAATCAAGATATGTGGACCCGTGTTCCTACGTTATATGTTTCCATTCGAGAGGTACATGGGTGTACTTAAGGCCTACGTGAGGAATCGGTCCCGACACGAGGGTAGCATTGTCGAAGGTTATGCAGCGGAAGAGGTTGTTGAGTTCTGCGTCAATTACATGGCCGAGGTAGAAGCAATAGGAGTTCCTGTGTCTCGTCACGAGGGGAGGCTTGATGGTGTTGGCACTATTTGACGGAGAGCCATCACTCCTGATTTTGATATGTACTCGAAAGCTCATTTTTGGGTCTTGCAACACATGACGGAGGTGTCTCCGTACATCGACGAGCACAAGGAGATGCTACGACAAGACAATCCTCGCCAATCCGAGGTTTGGATCACGGGACAACATAACAGTCAATTCAACGTGTGGATGAAAGTGCGAATCACCGGAGAGTCCGCAAGTGAGAACCTTAAATGGTTGGCAAAAGGGCCCATGTTTACTGTACAGACATGGCAGGGATACGACATCAATGGGTACACATTTTACACGAAAGCTCAAGATCGAAAGAGCATTGTGCAAAGTAGTGGAGTGAGCATAGAAGCTTTCCATGAGGGGTTCACCGAGACAGGCCCAACAAGGGTAGTACGTGGATTGAACTCGTACTATGGGTTCATTGACGAAATTTGGGAGCTCGATTACGTACTGTTCAAGATTCCCTTGTTTCGATGCCGATGGGTCCAAATCCCACAGGGTGTGAAGGTTGACAGTTACAGTTTCACTTCTGTGGATCTCGATCAAGTTGCTTATAAAGATGAGCCATTCATACATGCAAATCAAGCCATTCAGGTCATTTATGTCACTGACCCGGCCAATAAGAAGTGGCACGTCGTCCTTCATGGCAAGAGAAGGATTGTTGGAGTTGAAAATGTCATAGACGAGGAGGAATACAATCAATTTGATGAGATTCCTCCATTTGGAGATGGCGTACAGGTCGATACTGAAGACACCGACGAAACCAGTTACGTGCGTATGGATCACCAGGAAGGGTTATACATTAAAGGTAATCAACCGTACATCCTTATCTCTCTGTTTCCATCGGTATAGCTTATATCTCCTGTAATTCTCGTCTTTGCAGGGCCGCGGCAAGTGGAAAGTTGAGGATAACATGGCTGTGTATGTGGAAATTGTCGGTGAAAGTCCCCATTTGTGTGTAACATTAACTTGAGCATGCTCCACATTGTAACCAATTTTTGGATCTACGTACACCGTAACCAATTTACAGAGCATTTGGACTACATTTGAAATATCTGAGTGTTCATTTAAAACAAGTTTTCGAGCATTCAGAGTTGAAAGCTACAGATCAGTTTCAAGTTGTAAAACTAACATTCAATAGAGAGATTATCACGGATGGTTGAACTATCACAGACGGGTATGAATATAGAACCGACTGTGATATTCCCAACAGCGTCTCCGACGCTTCAAGTGTACACGTGCACGGTCGGTTCTCAAGTCGAAACCGTCTATGATAATCTCAGTCACAATCGGTTCTCAACTCACAACCGTCTGTGATAATCTCTCACTATGTAGATTATCACAGACGGTTTTTATTTGAGAACCGACTGTGATAATATTATCACAGACGGTTATAAATATAGAACCGACTGTAATATTTTCAACAGTGTCTGACGCTTCGAGTTCTTGACATGCACCATCGGTTCTCAATTCCAAATCATCTGTGATAATCACAGTCACAGTCGGCTCTCAACTCAAAATCGTCTGTGATAATCTCTCTGGTGATTATCACTATGTCGATTATTACAAACGGTTCTGATGTGAGAACCGACTGTGATAATATTATCACAGACCCATAAACGTGGGCCAGCTCCGCGCCCAGCACTCTATGGATGAGCTGCTCCGCGTGTTGGCGCGGCCACCGGCCCCCACATATGCGCCGTACCCATATCCGGGGACCATGCCCCCGTTTATGGGTCACCTGGTGGTCCCTCCGGTCTCCAGAGGTTTATCCGCCCCGTATGACCCCAGCGGGGGGTACCCTCCCCCTGCGGGTCATACGTCCGGACCCTTCCCGGCACCCGGGCCCTTCCCGGTGCCGGGAGGGTACTTCATGCCCGGGCCCTTCGTGGCCCTGGGGGAATACCCCGTCCCGGGCCAATTCCCGGGGCCGAGGGCCCAATATATGCCGGGGGTTTCCACTGCGCCGGGAGCCAGTCCCGCCCCGCGTGTCGAGTTTACCGCACTGGGGGCGGTCGACAGAGCAGCTCCCGTGCCTCAGCAGACTTCCCCCCGCATCGGCTACCCGGTTCCGGACGTCGCCGCGGGGGCACCCCCTCGCCGGTTCCGGATATTACAGGGGCTTCCCCCTTTCTGGCTCCGGTCGTCGCCACGGGGGCTCCCTCCACTTCGGTTCCGAACGTCGCCGCGGGCGCCCCCTCCCCGGTTCCGGATGATACAGGGGCTTCCCACTTTCCGGTTCCGAGGGTCTTCGCAGGGGGCTCCCCCCAGCCAGCCCCGATAGCCTCCGGGCCGGCAGCTACAATGCATGAGCTCCCTCCTCCCCCGGGGCCACTCCCGAGAGTGCCCTCGGCGGACCAAGTCCGTTTCTCCCGGGAGGAGGTCGAGCGAATTCATTCACCCAAGCGCGGGGAAAAACTTCCCCCTAGCCCGGGCGCGGAGAGCCTCGCTCTCGCACCAGTCGGGGGAAGAGACCCGCCGACAAGCCAGCCTCTCCGGGGGAGAGCCCGGACGTCCGGCAACTCAGCCCCGGCCCGGAAGAGAAGCGTCGCTACCATCACTCCGGCGGACCTCTCGGGCCGCTTCCCGACTCCGATAACGAGGGCGTGTCCCCCGTCAAAGGAGACAGCGACCGAGGCTCTCCCCAGGAAGTGCAGGGGTCTAATCATCCCCTGTGCCGCAAACTTCGGAGCATTTGGTGGCCGCGGCCCTACCGTCCGCCGCACATCGAGCACTATAACGGTGAGGCCGACCCTTACAAATTTGTGCAGGTATACTCCACAGCCATCTCCGCGGCCGGGGGGGACGAGACAGTGCAGTGCAATGTCTTTCCCCTCTACCTCACCGGGATCGCCCGCTCCTGGTTCTACAACCTGAAGGCCGGCTCCACCAAGTCTTTCGCGCAGCTCAAGCGTGAGTTCTGCGCGAACTTCCAGGGGAACTACGTGCGTCCCCTGGACTCCTCGCAGCTGTACACCGTCCGGCAGAGGACGGGGGAGACCTTCCGGAGCTTCTTCAACCGCTTCACCCAAGTGAAGAGCAAAGTGGCTAACGTCCCCGACTCTACGGTCATCGAAGCGTGCAAAAGCGGGATCCTCCCGGGGGAGCTCCACCGGAGGCTCTCCCGGAGCTGCCCCTCCTCCGCTGACGAGCTCTTCAACGTACTCGAAAAGTACGCTCGGGCGGAGGAAGATGACCTCTGGAAGAAGACCCAGGGAGCTCCCGCCCCCGCCGACCGGGGGGCCAGGGACCCCTTCAAACGCCCCAGGCAGGGGGGGCATAAGAGCCACGGCCTCAGGACACTTTTGTCCTCGAGGGTGGAGGCGGCTCGCGCGACCCCCCGAGGGGCAACCGCCCCTTCCCCAAGCCGAAAGGCCATGGGGGAGGACAGTCTTCCCGCGGTCGGGAAGGCCCCGCAAGGAGAGGAAGGGAAGGACCGTGGTGCAGCTTCCACGGGTCTAGTACCCACGCTACCCGGGAGTGCCACCAGCTGCAGCAGCACTTCACGGCGTTCCTCGACCAGCATGGGCAGGGGGGACTCCGGCCTCCTTGCCCCCTCGGCCAGCTGTTCCGGCCCTTCCTTCCCCCGCGGGGGGTCAGCAGGGGCAGACGCAGGAGGGAGAGCCTTCAAAAACTTGCCCCTTCCAAACTTCTCAACAATGCATCAACGTCATCGTGGGAGGGTCCGCCTCCAGGCGGGACTCTAAGCGCTAGCACTGGGATTACGCGCGCGAAGTCAAGGTGGTGGGGGTGCTGCACACGTCTCCGCCACCCAATTGGTCGGACGTCCCCCTCACTTTCACGGTGGAAGACGCGTGCGGGGTTCGCTTCCCCCACGATGACACGCTCATCATCTCCGCCACCATCTACAACTGCCACTGGCCCGCATCCTCGTGGATGGCGGGAGCTCCGTCGACGTCCTCTTCCTGAAGGCCTTCAAGTAGATGCAGGTGGATGAGAAGCTTCTGCAGCCCGCGGCAGGGCCCCTGCAAGGGTTCATCCCGGAGAAGGCGATCCATCCCGTGGGGAAGGTGGATCTCCCCATGACATTCGGCACCCCGGAGAACTACCCGACCGAGATGGTCCGATTCGACGTAGTGGACCTTCCCTCCTCCTACAACACAATCATGGGGAGGACCACGATCAACCGCCTGTGGGCTGCCACCCATCAAAACTACCTCTGCATGAAGATCCCCGGGCCACACGGCGTGATCAACATCTGGGGAGACCAAGACATGGCCCGTGCTCTATACGAGCGCGCCGCCGCCACAATTGGAAGCGTCAACATCATTAAGGCGCCTGGGGGGGAGGTCTCTCCCCCGGAACCAGACATCACGGCGATCCCTCCCAGGAGGCCCCTCCCCAAGCCGCGTCTGGAAGGGGGTCTCCGGAAGGTCCTGCTGTCCCCGGACGATGGGGACAAAACCGTCCGAATCGGGGCGGAGCTCCCCGAGGAGCATGCAACACAACTGGCGGCTTTCCTGCGCGAGAACTCCGACGTTTTCATGTGGAAGCCCTCGGACATGTGGGGCGTCGCTCGCGGGGTCATTGAGCACAAGCTCGCGGTGACCCCCGGTCACCCCCCCGTCAAACAAAAGCTGAGGAAGCTCTCCCTCGAACGCCAAGAGGTGATCAAGGGGGAGATCGCCCGACTCCAAGTGGCGGGGTTCATTCGGGAGGTCCTGCACCCCGAGTGGCTCGCGAACCCTGTCCTCGTGAAGAAGTCAAATGGCAAGTGGCGGATGTGTGTGGACTTCACCGATCTCAACCGCGCCTGCCCCAAGGACAACTTCCCACTCCCGCAGATTGACCAACTAGTCGACTCGACCGCGGGGTGAGAGTTGATGAGCTTCCTCGACGCCTACTCGGGCTACCATCAAGTCCGGATGGCGGAAGGGGACGAGGAAAAGACGAGTTTCATAACTCCCCTCAGAACCTTCTGCTACGTCCCCATGACGCTGGTCTTCAGGCCGCAACGTCGAAGTTTACGTAGACGACGCGGTCGTCAAAAGTCCCCGCGCAGCCGCCCACGTCGACGACCTGGCGGAGACCTTCCGCAACCCGGAGAAGTGCGCCTTTGGCGTGCGCGGGGGGAAGCTCTTGGGTTTCCTCGTGTCCCAACGGGGCATAGAGGCAAATCCCAAAAAGATCCGGGCGTTCCTGGACATGCCCCCGCCGCACTCCGTCAAGGACGTCCAGCGGCTCACCGGCCGCTTAGCCGCACTGAGCCGCTTCGTCTCGCGGTCGGGGGAACGAGGCCTCCAATTCTTCAAGATCCTCCGGGGGCTCGAGGGGTTCCGATGGACCCCCGAGGCCCAGGAGGCCTTCGATGACCTCAAGAAGTACCTCACGAGCCCTCCAATGCTCGTGAGTCCGTCTCCAGAAGAGCCCTTGCTCCTCTACCTTGCGGCCACCCCAGTCGCCGTCAGCGCGGTATTGGTGAAGGAGCAAGGGGGGCAGCAGCGTCCCGTGTACTACGTGAGTGAGGCCCACCAAGGGGCCAAGACTCGGTACACGAAGATGGAGAAGATCTGCTACGCCCTCTTGATGGCATCTCGAAAGCTTCGCCACTACTTCCTGGGACACCCCATCACTGTCACGTCGTCCCTCCCCCTGGGGGAGGTGCTGCAGAACAAAGAAGCCACCGATCGGATTGGGAAGTGGGGGACCGAGCTTGCCCCCTTCTCCCTGTCCCTCACGGGTCGCTTTGCCATCAAGTCACAGGTCCTCGCCGACTTCGTGGCGGAGTGGACTCCAGCCTCCGGGCCCAGGACGAAGACCTCCCCGCGCCGCCCCGACGCAGTGACCATTGGACACTCATGTTCGACGGGTCGTTGTGTCTCGCCGGGGCTGGTACGGGAGTAGTCCTCCGGAGCCCCGAGGGGAAGGAACTCGAGTATGCGGCGCGGCCCGAGTTCCCCGCAACCAACAACGTCGCCGAGTACGAGGCTTTGCTCCTCGGGTTGCGCCTTGCGCGCTCCCTGGGGATCCGGCGCCTCCTAGTGAAGGGAGATTCTCAGCTCATAGTTTGCCAAATGGACAAGTCTTACCTGTGCCATGACGCAAACTTGAGTCTTTATTTGCAGGAGGTGCGAAAGATGGAGAGGCACTTTGACGGCCTCGAGGCCCGGCATATCCCTCGAAGGGACAATGACCGGGCCGACGCCTTGGCCCGGGCAGCAAGCGCCCAGGAATCGCTCCCCAAGGGGGCCTTACTGGAAATCATCACGAAGCCCTCGGTGGCCTCCCCGGACACGGGAGACGAGCTTCGCGTCCCGGAGGTCGCCGATATCACCCGAACTCTGTCATGGATGGACCCCCTCATCTCCTTCATCAAGGGGGAGGGGGACCCTCCTAACGAGACCGAGGCTAAGCGCCTCCGGGCCAAAGCCCGGGCATACCTCCTGCTGGAGGGGAAGCTCTACAAGCAGGGGGCTTCCGCCCTCCTGCGCTGCTTCCCACCGCCGGAGGGACTCTGACTTCTCGAAGACATCCACGCGGGCAGCTGTGGCTCTCACCTAGCCCCGCGTGCCATCGTGGCCAAGGCTCTCCGGCAGGGCTTCTATTGGCCCACGGTCATGCGCGACGCGCAAGACCTTGTCTCTGCGTGCGAGGCTTGCCAGAAGATGGCCAAGGGTTCGAACCTCCCCCCTGTAGCGCTGCAGACTATCCCCATCACTTGGCCCTTCGTGCGCTGGGGGATGGACCTCTTAGGGCCCTTCCCCCCAGCGCCCGGAGGATACAAGTATGCGGTGGTTGCGGTCGACTACTTTACAAAGTGGGTAGAGGCGGAACCCTTGGCCAGCATCACATCCCGGGCTGTCCAGCGGTTTTTCTGAAAAAACGTCGTTTGTTGTTTTGGTGTCCCCCGGGAAATCACCGTTGATAACGGGACCCAATTCGACTCGGCTTATTTCTGGGAATTCTGTGAAGGCCTGGGGCTCGTCATCCACTTCTTCTTAGTGGCCCATCCCCGGAGCAATGGGGCTGTCGAGAGGGTCAACGGCGTGATCCTACAAGGGTTGCGCCGGTGACTTGAGCAGGCCGCTTCTAAGAGGGCTGCGTGGGCAGAGGAGCTCCCTAGCATCCTCTGTTCCATGCACACAACCCCGAGCCGGGCGACGGGACGTACTCCCTTCTCCCTAGTCTATGGGGCGGAGGCAGTCCTCCCCCCGAAGATTGGCTTCCGGTCGCTGCGAGTCGAGCTCCTGGACGGAGCTACGACCGCAGCGTACCAAGCCAATGAGGCCAACCAGCGACTGGAGATCGACCTCATGGAGGAGGAACACGACCGAGCGCTCCTCCGCCACGCCATCTACGAGCGCGAGATGGCACGCGCATACAACCAGCGCATGAGCAAGAGGGCCTTCCGCCTTGGGGACCTTGTCCTCAAGCGCGTCACAGACCCCCAAGCCCAGGGTAAGCTCTCCCCCAAATGGGAGGGCCCCTGCAGGATCTCCGCTGTCCTGGGCTCGGGGGCTTACTGTTGATCGAAGGATGCCGACTAGAGGGGGGGTGAATAGGCGGTTTTAAAATTTTTCTTCTAAATTAGGGTTTAACAACCTAAGATTGCAATAACAAATCTTCTAAGGATATGAAAGACAATTCAATTCAGATTTAGCATTTTCTATAATATTAATAGCAACAATTCAATCACTATGAAAATTAAGCAAGTAGTAGAGGTAACCGAAGAGATCAAGTTTTTCCCGAGGTCTCAGAAATTTGCCGATTTCCACTAATCCTCATTGAAGCGCTCTTCGCTTGAGCTTATGCTTCGATTCCACTAGGGGTAGCCCTTCTCCACTCCGGATAGGCGAGCTCCAAGCCTTTACAACCACTCTCCGGGCCTCTCTGACACACCGTCGATGGAGAGATCGCCGGACCTCCCGGGTCGTCTAGGTGACGGCAATCACCAAGAGTAACAAGCCTAGCACCTTGCTTGATCAACCTCAAAGCTCGATGAACACAATGCAAATGCAAGAAGGCTTGGAAGCAAATTCACTCAACTAGCACTCAAGAATTCTCAAGTTTTGACTTCAATTGCTAGAGAATGGATGTGAGAGGGCTTGCACACTGTTGCTCAGCGTTTATGAGATGTATTTCGTGTGTATAGGACATCTGCAACAGTGATCTATTTATACTCTCAACAAAAACGGTCGAAATCAAGAAGATTGGGCAAAAGTTGTACTGGCCGGACTTTGTCCGGTCACTTCAGACAATGTCCGGTCAGTACAAAAATTTTGACCGTTATTCACGTGAAATGCGAGTGTCAGTAGCCGTTTGGATTAAATTGTGAAGGCCGGACAAATGTATTTGTCCGGACAAAATGTCCGGACAGATGCATTTGTCTCTGTTGACACCCCTGTTAAAAATGATTTGTACACGCCGGACAGATACATTTGTCCGGACAAAATGTCCGGACAGATGTATCTGTCTCTGTTGACACTTAACAAAAACCACTCCAGATTTTTGTATGGGCCGGACATATGGGATTTGTCCGGACAAAATGTCCGGACAAATAGATTTGTCTCTGTTAACACAGCCCTTACAGTAGCCCAGATTTTGTATTGGCCGGACATTGTTCGGTCACTTCGGACAATGTCCGGTTACTTCGGACAAAACCTCCGGACAAATACATTTGTCTCAATTCAATATGCTGTTAACATTTGTACTGGCCGGACATTGTCCGGTCACTTCGGACAATGTCCGGCCTTCACCGGACAGATGTACCGGACAAATGTATTTGTCTCTGTTGCGCTTGTTTGCAAAGTTCTGAAATTGTTTGTATTGGCCGGACATTGTCCGGTCACTTCAGACACTGTCCGGCCAGTACAAAACAAAAACAGATTTCTGAATTTTTACTTAACTTTTGATTTAGGGCAAAAGCAAATGCAAATATGCTTCTAAAAACTTCAAGGTTGATCAAGATACTTGTGCTAAGACCCCTCTTAATAGTACGACCATCTAACCTAGAAAATTTCAAAACGAGAAGACGCTAGGTTTAGGTATTTGTACTCTTGTCGAGATTTTCGTCATTTTCGCTTTATGGAGTCTTGATAACCTTGCTTTGTCTTTCCTTGATGCTTTCTCCTTTGATTTACCTGTGTCTCACATACAGAGGTTAGTCGCAAATCTCACGGATGTCATTATTCACCAAAACCCTAATTAGGGCTCAAGATTCAACACTTACAAGCTCTCCAACCTCCAAGAGCAGGAGCTAAAGCACACGTGGAACTTGCGTTTAGCCTATACAGGCCCGTCCCCTCCCCCAATGCGATTACGCCGGAGGGGGAAGGGGGACCTAGTACTTATTGTCCCCTCCCCCGGAGAGATCACGCCGGAGGGGGAGGGGGGACATTGTAATCACCTTTCCCTCCCCTTTCGCGGGGGGAGGCATTGTATTTTGTAGCATTATCAATACAACTGGATTTTTCTCTTCAACTGTCTCATTGCAGGTTCTTCACATTACCACCGCTAACGGCGACGCCCTCCCCGTGAGGATACCCTCCCCACGAGGACGCCCTCCCTGTGAGGATGCCCTCCCCATGAGGAAGTGGGCTCAAACCCAACAAGTCCCTCCTGAAGGGCGGCTTACGATCAGCCCTCGTGGACTGAGGGTGTAAGCGGCAACCCGGTCCTCAGGGACAGCGATAACGAGTCACTTTGGGAGACTAGTCCCCTACCCAAATACTCAGAACCGTCATCGGGCACATCCTCCTCCGGGAGTCGATAGTCTCCCCAGCAGGACGAATTTCTTGGATATTCTTCTCCGGAGACCCTATTCCTGGCTCCCCGTTCTCACGGCGACCGGACGATTGTCTCCTGGGTGGTTTATCTCCAGAAACCCCATATCAGGCTTTCTTGGATATTTCTTTCCCGGAGATCCTATTCCCGGCTCCCCATTCTCACGACGACCGGATGATTGTCTCCCGGAAAAATTACGGATTTCTTGGATATTTCTTTCCCGGAGATCTTATTCCCGGCTCCCCGTTCTCACGGCGACTGGATGATTGTCTCCCGGAAAGCTCACCTCCGGAAATTTTGTCGGGTTTTCTCGGATGTTTCTTCCCCCGAGACCTTATTCCCGGCTCCCCGTTCCCACGGCGACCGGACGATTGTCTCCCGGAAGGTTTTTCCCCGAAACCTCGTTTTGGAATTTTCTAACTTGGAAAAATTCTTATGTCACAGGTCTTTACCTTTATCCCCGGGGCTTTGTCACCCCCATAGCGCGCGGAGCTACCCTCCGGCCCGCTGTGGGTGGGGGGGATAAGGGGCCCCCGGGAGTCGTCCGGACCATCCAAGAAAAAGAGCAAACTTTGCTCATTCTTATCAAAAGAAGTCGTCCAGACCATCCAAGAAAAATATCAAAAGAAGACTCTTAAGGCAACAAGAAGCAAACACAACTTTATTAATCATTCCACCGGAGGACATCTTCCCCCTCCGGTAGGCATCGAAAACGGTACAACCCGGGTCATAACCCGGAAATTCTCTACATCCTAAGGCTCCTACGCCTAGTAGTCCCGGAGGCCCTCCGCTAGCTCCCGGGCCAGGTCCCAGTACAATGCACGTATGCGACGCTGAGCTTCCCGGAGCACATCCTCGGGCCAATACCCGTAGCCCGCCGGTGGAAGTATCCGAAGAGGGGGGATCATTCGGGACCCCCGGACGCGGAGGGGATAATTCGGCACGATGATTGTCGAAATTATCCAAGTGCTACTCCGGATGCCATCTCAATCGGATCGCCTCCCGGACGACGTCCCCGCTGCGCTCCCCGGAGAAGAGACTTAGCAAGATCAAAGCGGCTTGGGCGTCCCCCGGGGGACACCTACCGGGGCTCAAAGGCCTCGCCCCCGGGAAACTTCTTCTGGACCTTCGCCCGGGAGTAACCTCCCGGAAATCCTGGTAACAATGTATTCATTCAAGACTTAGAAAAATTTTCAATTCCATTGCATTTCAAAATGTCTTTTTACAAGTGTCCGAGGCTTCTTCTAAGAAGCTACCGGGAACAAAATTCTAAGAAAGCAAAAAGGGTCCTATCTAAGACCCGGCGGGAGGCTCATACTTTATCATTGGCGTCCTCCCCCCGGGGGGCTTCCGCCGGGGCCGGGGCCGGGGCATCTGCTTTCGGAGGCGCCGGGGCCGGGAACCTCACCCAGACGATCCGGTCGTAGAAACCCCCGATGAGTTGCTCCACCTCTCGGCATGAGGGCTCGAAGAACTCGGGGAAGCTCTGGGGGATGCGACCCCCGATCGCCCGGGCGCCCACCCCCCGGTGCTCCACGAGCCCGGCCGCGGCTGCAACCACGGGGATTGCCCAGCCTCGTGCCCGGGCATCTGTGGCCTCTGGGATCACGGAGACCTGTGCGTTAAGAAAACGCACAGCCTCCATGAGTGTGGCCGGGGGCACCTCCGAGCTGCTCCCGGAGCCTAGGCTCACGCCAAGGCTCTCGAGGGCCGAGCGGACGGAGCTGCCCACGTCCATCACCGCCCGGACGCTCGAGCCCTTGAGCTCTCGGAAGGCCTCCTCCTTCGCCTTGGCCTACTGCCGGAGGCGGCCGTTGACGGCCTCGGAGACGTGGACTTGGGCCCGGACCCGGGCCAGCTCCTGGAGGGCTTCGTCCCGCTGCCCCAGGTAGGTGGTGGCCCTCTCCTCCGCGTCCTTCAGCAGCCGGCTGATCCGCTGCTCAAGGCCCCAGGTAATGGCCACCCCCTACAAACTCCAGAGTTAGAAAAAATTCAAGTGTAGGGGGCCAAAAGAAAGCCTCATCGACTCGGGTAAGTACCTAAATCTGGAGAGACTGGTGCTCCCCAAAGCGCTCATGGAGCGTCCCCTCCGCGACGTAGGCTTGGACCTTCCGAGTCTGCAGGCCCTCCGCGTAGCAGGCGACCTCCCCCGCGGAAAGCAGGGGGGTCTCCCGCCCGACGCTGGTCCCGTCGCGGCCGATGAGGGGTCCCCGGACCTGAGCGCCCGGCATAATCTCGGTGGGGGTGGCGGCGGTCAGCGTCTTCGTCGCTGAGGAGGTGGCCTCCGAGGAAGTGGCCGAGGAGCTCTCGGAAGGGCTCCCTCTCCGAGGAGGAACCATCAGGCCTTTTCCCTTCCCGGGCGGGAGGGCCCCCGGGACCTCCACTTCCGGAGGGACCTCGTAGACCGAGGGGCTCCCCCCCTCATCTACCGGCCACTCCACCCGCGGAGGCGAGGCCTCCGCAAACCTCACCTCCAGCTTCTCCGGCTCCAAAGGTGCCGGGGGCGCCGGGAGGGCCGCCACCGAAGGTGGCGAGGGGGCGTAGTCCACCAAATCGGACGCCGCCCAGCCCGCCGCCGGTTCCTTCCCCCGAGCCTCAACGGGGCTCTCCGAGGGAGGGGGTGTCGCTTCCTTCCGGGCCGGCACCCAGGCGCACCCGGTCCCGAGGGTCTTGTCCCGGGCCTTCGCCGGCGTCGAGGCTGGTGTCGTCCACGGGCCGGGGGCTTTTTGAACTCTGGCCTTCTTAGGCTCAGAGCCCCCGGCAGCTTCCTTCCCCCGCTTGTGGGATCCGGGGGTGGGGAGAGGCTTCCTCTCCGGTAGCTTTAGCCCGAAGGCCTCGGCTACCAAGTTCCGGGGAGGGCCCTCCCCCACGACGCACACGATGCGCTCGTGTTCATCGGCGAAGTACCTCCCCAGGAGGTTCTCCGCCTTCTCCCGTGCCGCAGGGTACGGCCGGACTGCGAAAGGTAAGAGTTAGTAAAATTTTGAAAAATTTGTAAATGCAGTGAACCAGGTAACGAAGACTTACGTCGGGTCACCGGTTTCACCGGGGGCCGTTGCTCCGGGCCCATCCCAATCCCCCTTCTCCACGCGAGAAGGGGGAGATCCTCAAAAGCATCATCTCCTCGGCGGCGTCCCGCATGGAGCGGGTGCGCCGGGAGACGATGACCTTCCCGAGGAGCTCCAGCTCCTCGTCCGTCCACACCGGGGGCCTCCGGGGAGTACACCACCCCGTCGTCCCGGACCCGGAGGTAGAACCACCTCCGGATCCAATCTCCCCAGTGGTCCCGGGAGGCCGCCACTGGGTAATCGGCTACCCGGGACGATAGCATCTGCACCATCACCGAGCCAAAGGGGGACTTGGGTCCCCCCTTCACCAGGTGGGAGCTCCTCACCGCCGGCTCGTAGAAGTACCGGAAGGCTCGCAGCGTGGGCTCCTGTCCGGTCGCCGTCTCAAAGAGCCATATGAATTGGCCCATCAGGACGATGGCGTTCGGCGTGAGGTGGTTTAGAGCCACCCCATATTCCTTAAAAAACTCCCGGAGCAAGGGGTGCACCGGGAGCCGGAGCCCCGCCTCGAGGACGGCTTCGAAGGCCACAATCTCTCCGGGCCTGGGGCGGGGGGCTCCATCCTTCTTCACGGGGACCCAGACGTCCCCGTCCTCGACGACTCCCCATTCGACCAGGGACTCTAAGTCCCTGGCAGTGAACTCGGAGGCCCAGAGGAAGTCCGGAGCCACTTCCTCCGGGGGCACCTCCGTGGTCTTCGCACGGCTCTTAGGCGCCATCAAGTTTTTTCCGCTGGCTAAGGCTTCGGGAGCGGGAGGGACCTAAAGCTTCCGGGAGCTAGCTACCGGGAGGGGGCTACCGGGAGAGCTAAGGGTGCTGGAGTTTGAAAAGTTTGGAATGAGCTTCCCGAGCCCCCCAAGGCCCTATTTATAGGGGTAAAGCGTGGCCCAGATGGGCGCCACGTGGCACTTTGTGGTACATCTGGGCCGTTGGAGTTCAAACCGTGCGCGGGAAATGAAGGGACGGGCGCGCAAACCGAGGCGCCAGTTTGAACCGCGAGCGCATTTATGGCCAAGTGGCACTGTCATAAGCGCGCGGCACGGGAATCGAAGTGTCACGGCTCCGGTAGCGTGGCTCAGAGATTTTCCCGGTGACATGTACCATACCCTCTGGGGACTCGAGCATCGTCCCCGAAGGGCAAGGGGGGCTACTGTTGAGGGAAATCTCCGTGCCACCAAGTCCAGGTAAGTTGCGTCACTTTCGCCCGGGGACGTGGCCTCCAGTGCCTGCCCCAGGCGCTGCCTTTCGCCCGAGGACATTGCCTCCTGGGCCTGCCCCGGGCGCCGCCATTCGCCGGGGGACGTGGCCTCCGGTGCATGTCCCGGGCGCCGCCTTTCGCCCGGGGTCGTGGCCTCCGGTGCCTGCCCCGGGCGCCGCCATTTGCCCAGGGACATGGGCTCCGGGGCATATACCGGGCGCCGCCATTTGCCCGGGGACATTGCCTCCGGGGCGTGTCCCGGGCGCCGCCATTCGCCCGGGGACGTGGCCTCCGGTGCATGTCCCGGGCGCCGCCTTTCGCCCGGGGACATTGCCTCCGGGGCCTGCCCCGAGCGCCGCCTTTCGCCCGGGGACGTGGCCTCCGGTGCCTGTCCCTGGTGCCTCCATTTGCCCGGGGACATTGCCTCCGGGGTGTGTCCCGGGCGCCGCCATTCACCCTAGGACGTGGCCTCCGGTGCATGTCCCGGGCGCCGCCTTTCACCCGAGGACATTGCCTCCGGGGCCTGCCCCGAGCGCCGCCTTTCACCCGGAGACGTGGCCTCCGGTGCCTGCCCCGGGCGCCGCCATTTGCCTGGGGACATTGCCTCCGGGGCATATCCCGGGCGCCGCCTTTTGCCCGGGGACATGGCCTCCGGTGCCTGTCCTAGGCGCCGCCATTTGCCCGGGGACGTTGCCTCCGGTGCATGTCCCGGGCGCCGCCTTTCGCCCAGGGACGTGGCCTCCGATGCCTGTCTTAGGCGCCACCATTTGCCCGGGGACATTGCCTCCGGTGCATGTCCCGGGCGCCGCCTTTCGCCCGGGGACGTGGCCTCCGGTGCCTGTCCCGGGCGCCGCCATTTGCCCGGGGACATTGCCTCGGTGCATGTCCCGGGGGCCGCCATCTGCCCGGGGACGTGGCCTCCGATGCCTGTCCCGGGCACTGTCGTCCTTCTAAAGGTAAAGTCTTTGGTTCTTGATCACGTGCAGGTCACGCGAGGAGCGCCTCGGGAATCAGCGGCCACCTGTCAAGCATCCAAGGCTCCTGACTGGGAGAAGGACGTCGCTACCCCTCGATCCGACGGTAGCGTCCGGGGTAGTTTAGTCTTTTTTCTTCTTTTTGGGGCTATAAATAGCCCTTGTACCCCCTGTTGTAAGAACAAGTCATTCATTATTGCTAGAATAGCCAAACTCACAAGTGTGCTCCGGAAGCCTCTCCTCGAGAGAGCCTCCCCAGCCGACTCCGGTCGGGAGCACGCCGACAGGACTAGGGCCCCCACTGGGACCTGAACCTGTATAAATTCTCGTGTCACTTGTTGTGTTTGTCTGGTGGGGGAGGACCGGTCACCCGGTCAACCCGCGTCGCGTTTTCTTCGTTAGGATCGTCCACCAAACCTGCCGAGGTATTCGCAATACCACGACAATTTTATTTTAGAACTACCTAGGACCAAAAGGGGAAGGGATAGTATATTTGTTGTGGTTGATAGATTTTCAAAGATGGCACATTTTATACCTGGCCAAAAGAGCAATGATGCTACAAACGTTGCTGATTTATTTTTAGGGAGATTGTTCGTTTGCATGGAGTGCCCAACACCATCGTTTCAGATCGTAATGCAAAGTTCTTGAGTCTTTTTTGGAGAAGCTTATGGAACAATTTGGGGAAGGGCTGATATTCTCTACTACATGTCACCTCCAAACTGACGGTCAAACGGAAGTTATCAATCGCACGTTGTCAACTATGTTGAGGGCTATTCTAAAGAAGAATTTGAAGATGTGGGAGGACTGTTTACCTCATATTGAGTTTGCTTATAACCGGTCCGTACACTCCACCACCAAGGTAAGTCTGTTTCAGGTAGTATATGGTTTTAACCCACGTGCTCCTATTGATTTGCTACCTTTGCCTACTTCTGAAAAATTAAATTTTGATGCGAAGACACGTGCTGAATTTATTAAGAAAATGCATGAATTAACTAAGGAGAAGATAGAAAGGATGAATGAAAAATATAGAGTTGCTGGTAGCCAGGGTAGAAAACATTTAACCTTTGAACCTGGTGACCTTGTTTGGTTGCATTTGAGAAAAGATAGATTCCCTGAGTTGAGACAGTCTAAATTAATGCCTCGAGCTAATGGTCCTTATAAAGTGATTGAAAAGATAATGCATATAAGCTTCAGTTGCCCGTAGATTTCAGGGTTAGTCACACATTTAATATTTCAGATTTAAAGCCTTACTTGGGTCAAGAAGATGAGCTTGAGTCGAGGACGACTCCATTTCAAGAGGGGGAGGATGATGAGGACATCACTACGATGGATACACACACTAGTTCAATTCCATCACCGCCTATGCAAGGACCAATTACAAGGGCACGTGCACGACAGTTAAATTAGTAGGTGAGTTCGTTCCTAGGATTACATACTTATGCTTTAGAGGATAGGTTACTACCTAACGATGATGTTCATGTACTTAGGAATCATGGGATGTACCAGTAAGGATGTAATTCTTCACCAAGCCAAGCTTTGGCCCATGTTCTACACGAGATGGAGTCCAGTTCGACCACCAAGGAGCAGCTCACCTTCAAATGAACATAAAAACTGCATACGGAGTCCGTTTGGAATGCTTGAGTACTTAATGGAAAGCTTATTCCAAGACCTTTCCAATGGATCTGGCCCCAACTTTAGATTCCTTCTGAGTTGTCTGCAATTATCAAAACAAGTTGATATACAGAACATGGACTCTTAGGTGATGCATCACCTCTCTTTTGGCCCACGGCCCATGTACCCTGTCTAGGGTTGTGAGCCAACCCTAGCCGCCACCCCTCTCTCCTTTATATGGCTGAACTCCTCAAGTTCTTCCTTAGGTTATTTGCTACATTGTTTCCCACTGCGTGAGATACAATTGTTCATCGGAGTAGTGTCGAAGACCTGGTTTGGTGAAAGATAACCTCAGTGTTCGTTCTGAAATTTCAAATTGCTCTGCATCTTGTTCTTGCTCGCTTGTTTTACTATGTGCAGGAATTAACCTTCGTGGTAAGGTCATCCGGGCGTGAGCACGGTTGATAACGACAAGTGCGTGGGTGTAGCGATTGCAAGGACTCAATCCCCGCTGATTGGAAGCCTTGAAACGCGAATGTCTCCGTTCCGCAAAGTAGAACTTATCGAAAGATTGGGCCGCTGTCGGATCAATTGGTATCAGAGCCACAGTTGCTCGTTAGGTATCACCACTTTTCCCCTTTGTTTTCTTGTTGTTTTCCATCACCTAGAGTCCAAAAAAAACAAGGTTCATAAAAATATTTGTTTTTCCCCTGTCCAAACCCGTTTGTGCCTTTCGATCTATTAATTTTGGTTTGTTAAATTGAATTTGCATCCGTTCTAGCATTGTCTAGTTGCTGGTCATAGCTTTGATCCTTTTAAAAAAACAAAGAAAACAAAATCCCATGCCAACAACCCCAACAACCCATCCAACAACCCAAACCCTGATTTCCAATCTCGGCCAGATAAACCCCTTTGCCGCCACCAAAAACGCCATAACTTTTGATTCCGTGATCCTTTTTTAGTGAAACAAAAGAGAGAAGATTCATAACTCAATTTTTCATCTTAATGTAAATTTTCACATCCATCCATTCAGGGAGTAAGAAAGTATGCACTTCGCAATCCGAGGTGCTTGCTGTTTTTCAGATCTGCAATCGCGCGCACTTGTGAATTTATGCGAATTTTTCTGTCTGTTTTCAGAAAGTTGGCCTAGAAGAAAATTTGTGGGAAAAGCCATCCGAAAACTGAGAAAAAAAAATAATCATTGAAAAAGAGGCATCTGACAAAAAGATACGACCAAAATACCGACGTGCTGTCACGCGGACAGAAATCTGCAATTTCGAAATTTGGTGTGATCTTGTGTTTTTCACGTTCCATATTCCATATATTTGAGTTTTTTTTCATGTCTACCACTTGTGTCCACTGCCATATACTTCCGTTAGACTATTCTCTATCCTTGGTTGATCAGCAACTTAGGCTAAGTGCTAGATACGAACAAAAATTCAATTCTATTCAATTCTGAGATTAATTGATTGTTTAATCCTTGCTGCTCATACCTAGCCTTCCGAACCCACTTTCTTCGAACTCAGTTACAGACTTATATCAGCGAAAATTAATCTAGAAAGATGAATTACCGTTGTTCCCTGGCAACGGCGCCAAAAACTTGATCGCACCCGAAACAGTCAAGCGCGATGCGATGTAATAAACCGCAAGTTGACGGTTGAATGTTGAGCACTTGAGGGTTGAATTCAACGAGGAATAAGCGTATTCGTCTTTCTAGCTTAATGGATCACTGATTAAGTCTAAACGAGTTGGGGTTTGTTTTTCTACAACTAATTCTACTACTAAAGCTATCAATCTAGGGTTTGTAAGCTGGAATGAAAATTAGGGTTTTGGGAGTTCCATAACCATCCGACGTAATTATATCCAAGGTCCGAGGATTGTAAGTTAATTTCAATCATTTTGCAAGATAGTTTAAGTTGTCAGTACGATCAGTGGTACAACGATTAGAGGATCACTTCCACTGTTACGTTTGGTAAGAGCCTCTCTCCTGTTCAGCTATTACGTCCATTGATGATCTGGGTGGATCTTCAGGTCGAACGCGCCAGCAGGTTGAATGCGATTTGAATGCTGTCTGGTCATCCGATTCGATTAATAGTCCGATATACATATAACTAAGTCTTATATGATTAGATTTAGTTAGTTGTCCTAGTCTAATATGTTTAGGTTAATCGGTTATTGAGTCTGATACATATTCATACGATTGCACTATAAATACTTTGTAATAGTTCTAGTTTCGATCATCAAATAGTCCATCGACGTAGGCAAGTGCGTCCTAACGTTCGACGTGGACAAGATACCTCTTTTCAATAAAGAGTTGTGCTATCTTTGAACTGTGTTTTCGATCAACTTGGGTTTCGGTAATTCAGAGTAAGATCCCATATTCCGCATATTAGCAGCAGGTCGAGTATAGTCAAAACCCGTATATACTTCAATCAAAGCAAGTTAGTATCAGATCAAGTCTAGTGCAAAACCTAGTCTAGGTCTTAATCTGATCAATTGCCGAACTGAGAATTTAGGGTTTAGAGGAAGAAAAGACTAGGAAATAACTCCAAAACTTGAAATAAAGACCGAGGAAGAATCATGGCTTCCGGATTAGGTTATCCCTAACCTAGAAGGGATCTACTCGCTAAAAGCCATAATAATGTAGAAATAAGAATAACAATTAAATAAAAACTCACTTTATTGCTTGGAAATTGAAGTTGCTGTCGTTGTCGGCTTACAAAAGCCATAAAAAGAGAATGGGGCTCTTCTAAGAAAATTAAACTAAAACTAAACTAAGCCCTAAAGGCTAGTATGTAAAAAGTATGTCTAATTGAGTCAAAAACTTCTCTATTTATAGTACAAGGATAAATGTGCCCAAAAACAATCCTAGCTTCAAACGATGTGAGAACAGATGAATCTGAGTTAAAACCGACCAGATTCGACTAGTTCGGATCAAACCCGGCTAACACTGACCAAAACCAACCAGTTCTGGTTAAATATGACTAAAACCGAACAAATCTGGTTAAAATCGACCAAATTCGACCAGTTTCGATCAAATCCGACCAAAACCGACCAGTAAAAGCCGAGGAAACCGAATCGAACACGACCAGGACAAGTGGTGCAATCGCGGCCACACACGTGTTGTGATTGAAACCGACTCGAACATGACTAGGATACGTGGCCCAATCGTGGTCACACACGTGCCGTAATGGAAACCGAGCAGTTCTCTTTTTCGAACACGTTGTATTCGACCAGGATTGTTTTTCAAGTAGGAGTCTTTGAGAGCCGCTCCTTTTTGTCATGAGGTGTTCAAACAGGTGTCTTTTTCACCCAGTTGTGTATAGATAAAGATTTTTCCCACCAAAGCATGTTCGACCAGGTCTTTGTCTAAAGAATATTATATCAAAGCCATTTTGCTTGTCTAGTTTGGTTTCTTGGTCGTATGGGGCTCAAATGTGGTCGAAATTTCCCAAATTTGGTAGGTTTGATCCCTGAAACATGATGAACACAACTGTGAAACAAATTTGTAAAAATAATCAAATTTTATGCATAAAATGTCATACCAAAGGAGTTTTCAGCATGATTTTGCACATTTTTAATACTCAACCTAGGATAAAAATGCTACCAAGTTAGCACTTATCAATGGTAAGCTCATTTTTTGGCAAAAACTTACATTGCATTTATGAACTTTATGAATTTCTCGAACTCAACTAAATGCACTTCTTCCTCTGCTCAGAACAAAGAGAGGAGAACCTAAAGCTAGTTGAAGAAAAAGATCATTATGAAAAGATGGGAATTGAGCGTGGAGAGTGATGAAGATTATTACCCGAGTTAGTCACCCAAGCCTTCCCACGGTCGCACATGCCTTCCCATGGTCACACATGCCTTTCTATGGTCGTAGAAAACCACAAAAAGAGACTTAGTTACCTGTTATTATCTTTTCATGGTCACAGAGATTGATGAAAGAGATAATGGGATAATCAAGGATATACTGGACATGACCCATCAAGGATGTTTAATTCCGGTAATTTTAATACTTGTAGCCATGGAACTCTATAACCTCAATGCTTATTGTCGCAGAGTCCATGGTCTCTTATATTATTATATTTCCTGCGAGTATTATGGTCGTAGAGACATTTGCCCGCGATCATCCCAAGTCACAAAGATAAAACTAGATACCAATACATGGTTGCAGTTAGTGCGCGACCATATAGTGGTGACTTATACCATGATTTGAAGATCACAAAGTTAAGTTAACCATCCGTGATAACCGTCGTGAAGATGGGGATGAATATATAGTTTCCATAACCGCATGTTATAAACTGGCGAATAGCAATTGACAACAACTGATGGCCACCGCTATATAGCAGTTGTTGACAAGTACTAGGCGTCCCTTCGATGAAGCAACTGACACCGTCTCGACAAGTATAAGTAGGTGTAGCTTCTAGGCCCCTAAAGAGTGTTTTGATAATTAATGACAATTACAAATGTTGAACTAATGCTATCTGTTAAGTTGTGTCAAGAACAAACTCAAAAGACAGGATAATGAAAGTTAAAGAAAGAGCTACATGATGAAGAAAGGACATTGAGCAAAGAGCCAAAGGTACGGAATAGGGTTCTTTTTCCTTTTTACCGGTCTAAGGTGATTAGAGAAGAATTTTGACCGGATTATAGGATATTCTCCGTACTATTAAGAGGAGCATGTGGTGTATCACTAAATAGTTCATCTATGTGCCACAAGTCATAAAAATAACTTGCATTGCATACTAGAAGGTCATATACTTTGAAAATGCCTTGTTCCATTCAATTCAGCCAAACTCAGTCTCAGTCGGTCTGACTGATTGTTAGTCGGTCTGACCGAATGTTGTTTCGGACTGACCGACAGTTATGTTAAAGTGTGTTTTCTTTCTTAAAAAGGTCGGTCTGTCCATAGTTAAACCCTAAGTCAGACTCCTGGAACTACATGATCTCATTGTTTGGAACTTAATGTGTTAAGACGTCCTGACCGATTGTTGGTTCGGTCTGACCGCTAAAACGGTCTGACCGAGTTTTTGAACTCGGTCTGACCGTGTGGCCGGTCTGTCCGAAGATCTCGGCCTGACCGTATATCGTGTCCAGAAATCATGTCGTCTCTGGAAGGTTCACGGTCTGACCGCAATTGGCTCCGGTCTGTGTCGCGCCCCGAGACTGGGACTACGACTACTCCTGTAGAGACCTAGCTCGCTGCAGCTAGTCCCATATATGCATAGCATACACATACCCTTGACGTCCCAGGATAAGTCAAGCACAGGAGTATATCACATTGCAACAGAGTAACTTACAAAATAGTTAAGCAGTGTGGCCAGCTGGCCTTGATATTACATAAGGAGATTACAATGCCTTCACGGCATACATGGTTTAGCAAAATAACATCTACACAGCAGAAGATAGGTGACCCACCCACAAAAGAGAAGTGGACAGCAGAACAACACACATCAGGGAAATGACGGGACTGACGCTCCTCCTTCTGGATCCACGACGTACTCCACGCCTTCATCTTGATTGTTGATTGCTCCGTCTATTGATTTGTAGGTTGCAAGAGTGAGCACTTACGTACTCAGCAAGTCATAGGTAAGAGTAGATACATATAGTAGTGATGACATGAACCTAGACTAGTCAAGAATTATGGATGTTTATAAAATAATCTTTTTCTTTCATACCTCATCTCATGGCAGCACTTTTCATAATATAACATCATCATTCATGTTCACTAGATTATAGTACTACCGAGACACGTCGACACACGACAGCCCACGGCAACACTCCTTATCATGACAACACATGTCATTTGGGTAATCTTGATTAAAACATATTTTATTTAGAAAATAATACTTGTGTCACACCCCGTGGATTTAATCCACCGCAGTAGACTCCTATAAAACCCGGGAGCTCGGAGTATTCGAATACGTTTTTAACTCTGCAGAGAGGTACCAATTTACCCGCAAGATATTCCACTTTCAAGCCCATCCTATCAAAATGATTAGACCCCTCCTCACAACCATGTGTGAGTGGCAAGGTGGAGATAACAAGAACTTTTTGTTATGCATCACTTACAATTCACCCCCGACCCTGTGGCTCTCCGCGAAACACAGTTGTGGTAGGCTGTATCATAACCTCCACCCCACCTCATTTTCCCATTACTGGGTCAAATATCAGATCACCTTCAGTGATAGTAGGAGTCAGCCTCCAAGTCAATCATCACAACACATCTCATGCAGGGGTTTCATGTGCGATCCACATAAGTACTTGTTCAGGCCTGTCCCATACCAGGCTTGCGGTTAGCACGTTGTTCATGCCACTAGACGCACAACACAAGGTTCTAGTCCTTATATGCTAGTGACCAGACCATCCACAACCCTGCACCTTCAGTGCCTGCATTCCTTTGCAGTCTAGCACCTCCAGTGCTACAGCCATCCATACCATTTTTCTGGTCACGGCTAGGGGTTTTATTTCATGAATATAAGTATATAAATACATATAATAATTCATGGCTCAAAACTTGTTTATTTCACATTTCACAGATAACCAGTCTAGTACTGCCAATTCATAAATCAACCATTCTCAATCTTTCACATGCAATATTGCCTATATTCAAGGTTATATTATAGCAACATTTAAAATATAGGTTCAAGATGACCAAGGATATGACTTGCCTTCCGCGTCGTAAGAAACAGCAGTTGATGACGGGTCAACAGCGAAGTCCTCGATCTCGGCTTCTAGATCTGCTCGACGACAAACCAAACAATACACACAAATATTACTTATATATTAAGATGTTTTAGGATCTATATGCAGATATGCTTTACAAGAGTGACTGAACGATACTGAAGATAATTGAGATTACAAGCTGAACTGAGTTGAGATCTAGGGTTTCAAGGATTTGGCTAAGGATGGGTGGTAGATGCTCTTAGGATCTCAAGGTTACAATAAGAACATCAGTTTTGTGGCTGGTTTGATCAAGAACAGCGAATGTCGGCAGATTGACATTCAGATCAAGATTCTGACATAACTTCAAGGAAAACTAGAGAGCTTATCTCAAGTTATGATAGTAGAAGAAAATGTAGATCATAACTCTACAAATTCGGTGGACAAAGTGGCTATCAAAATGCACAATCAGAAGTGGGTAAACAAGGCCAATGCCATTGGCTGGCATGCACTGAGACAGTGTCAAAAACTAGGGTTTAGCGGCAAATATAATTCAAGGGCTCAAATCAAGTTGTGATAGAAGAAGAAAATGTTGATCACAACCTCAGGAATCTAAGGGACAAAGTTATGCCCAAAATGCACATCTGGAAGGAAGTGAAAAGGGCTAATGCCACTGACTGACATAGTCTGGCATTGATCTTGACATGGCCAGAAACTAGGGCTTGGCATAACTTTTGATCTAGAGCTCCAAAAGATGCACCACTTTGTCTGGGAGGTAGGCAATGATAACAGGAACAAATCATTCAACAAGATCTAGGGCAGAAGATGGCTAGAAGGTGATGAAATTCAGTGATGAACTGAGGTGAACTAGTTGCACTGGAGTAGTTCTGGACAAGATTTTGGCATGGCTATAACTTGAATTCTGGGCAGTTTCAGAAATCGATCTAGAAGACAAATATGTTCAGGAGGTTGAAGCACACCTGAATGACAAAATGGATGGAGCTGAAACGGCCAGGAATAGGTTTTCCGGTGATCGACGCCGGACAAGAACACTGCCATTTGGGGGTTTTTGTTTTAGGCCGAATGAACTCGATTCCAAGCTTGGAGAGTGAAAGAGAGATAAGGGGAATCTACCTGCACGATCAATTTGGCCGGAGGATGGCCGGAGAAGCCTGGCGACGATCGCCGGTTTCTGGAGAAGCTCAAAATTGGGGAAAGCTTCGATTGAAGCTGAATCAGGAGATCTTGATGCATAGGCTTGCTGGAAATGAGTCACTGATCATTTTCTTCCACAGGATCGAAAGCTAAATCGAGGTAATTTGGCCTGCATTGCCGGAACAGGGCATTCTTCAAGTTTCAGCAAATTCCGATGATCGCCGGCGATAGGAGGCAAGGAAATCCAATTAAGTGATACAGCACGATGAGAGAGATAAGGGGAACTTACTGGTGCTGTCAATTTGGTGGTTGAGGCTGCGGTTGAGGCTGTCACCGTGAGGCCTCGAGCTGGGCTCGCCGGAGAAGAAGACTAAGATAGAAAATCTGAGGCTTTGCTGGTTCCAAGTGAGGTGTGAAGGAGCTACTGAGTACAGGGATGCTCAAATAGGCAGGCGAAGCTGCAAGGGGGGGGAACAGCGAAGTAATTGGCTGCTGTGATGAGATGGGTTGCGTGCTGAGCATCAGCGGCGAAGACACAGTATTAACCGGTGATGCAACGGCGACAACGGCTCTGCAATTGATCATCATGTCGGTTCATCGGGACATGGCAAGATGGAGCAAGCGGTGGCGACAACATTGGCGCGGCAAGGCAACGTGGCAGTGAATTGCTGACAAAAGGCTGTTGGTCGCGCGCGGGAGCAGGCGCTGGTCGTCGACGTTGCAGTGGCGCTGCCACGACACGGCTGGAGCGAGGACACGTGCGCACCGGCATGCACGGTCACAAGTGCGGCGAAGCCTCACCGGCGACGAGCAGCTACGGCGCACAAGCACAGCAACTCTGGTCGTGAGCACAGCAACCGGCCTGGTCGAATTTGGGCTTGATTGTAATTTCCAATTCTTCATTTGGACTGAACTGTAATTCTGGAGATTTGGAAGGTTTGATCTGATTTTGATTCTGCTGTTTTGGTATACTTAATTCCACAAATGATTTGGCACAGATTGAAGATAAAATTTGAGACATTTGGATGACTTTTGATATGAACTGAAAACAGAGTAGATTAGGGTAAAATAAGTCTGAAACTTATTGGTCTCAACTTCTGGGATTTAGGGTTTGATTTTGAGATACTCATAAAAGAAGAATTTGTATTGAAAAGCATTTGGGAGGTGTTCCCTGAATCAGATTTGAATTTGGAGATGATTTACAACATTTTGCCTTTCTGGCTTTTGGAAAAATCTGGAAAAAGGACTGATCTGCGATACTCTTGGACTGATTTGCGAAAAAGGTTCAGATGGTGAAATCTGGCTGCCAACTTTTTGGATTAAGGTATTGGCATACCCTTGATCATAATCCAGGAATAATCTGGTCTGAACTTGGCTAAGATTTTGATTAAATCTGAATTTCTGAAACTTAGGGTAAAAGGTAATAACAGATATTCTGTTTTCGAAAACAGAAAAGAGTTGATAATTCTGGAAGTTAGAGATAGAATTGGATCTGGGTTCTGAAGGCTTTTAGGTTTAGGATAACTGATAGATCAAATCTGGCAAGTCAGATCTTAACTTGGGGTCACAGGATAGATTTGAAGAAATTAGGGCTAGAACAGAATAAAGCTGAGGCTGATTTGGCTGATCTAGGAGAGACATATGCATGCATGATTTTTAAGAAAGAACTTTTCACCCCAAAACTCAGGATGTTACAGTCTGACCGTGAGAGTGCCCGACAAGGGCAGGTGAGCATTTATTGCACCTATTTAATGCCGTTGCAATTGCGGCGGTCTGACCGGGCTTATACCTGCGGTCTGACCGCCAAGTGATCTTTTTCTCCCAACGGCTTGTAACGGCTATATTTATTGTGGGGGGTATATATACTCCCATGCATTGTCCTGTTTATAACTCTTGGATTATTTGTGAACATTGCCATCATCTTTGAGAGCAAAAACAAGTCTCATACACTCTAGGGTTCAATTTCTTGAATTTGAGATCTTCTAGTGCATTGCATTTAGATCACTAAATCAACTTTGTGGCACTAGAAGAGCGTTAAGTGATCATCACCGGCTTGTTACTCTTGGAGTTTGCCGGCTCCTAGACGGCTAGGAGGAAGCTTTTGGTGAGCTCTTCAAGGAAGATTGTGAAGAAGCCTCAAAACACCTTGTGAAAGGGTCGAGCACGCCTTGCCGGAGCGGTAAAGTGCATCAATAGTGGAATCGAGGTATGGATAACTCATCACACTAATCCGGCTCAAGATCTAAGTCACTTCTTGAGAGGAAGTCGACTAGATAGAGGAGCGGTTAGAAATTTGAGTTTGCCTCAGCATGGATTAGGGGTGATCGGCAAATCACCGAGACCACGGGATATATCCTTGTGTTAAATTGATTGTTGTTCATCTTGTTTTAGCTATTTGCTCTCAATTGTTGTTAATTGCTTGGTTAGGTGTTAAATTGTTAAAATCCCCTATTCACCCCCCTCTAGTCGATATCCTAGATCCCTTTCAATTGGTGTCAGAGCTAGGACTCCATATTTAGAGGATTTAACCATCCCGGAGTAGGATAACAATGGCTAGTGAGGGTCGGATTAATATTGGTAAACCACCACTCTTTGATGGATCAAACTATACTTATTGGAAAACTAGGATGATGGTCTATCTTAAAGCCATGGGTGGAAAAATTTGGAAAGTGGTGGATGAGGGCTTCACAATTCTAGATGATGATGACATGACTAACCTAGATAGAGAAAATGCCTTAGCTAATGCTCAAGCCATGAATGTTCTTTATAGTGCTCTAAATCTAGGTGAATTTAATAGAATTTGTAAACTTTAAACGGCTCATGACATTTGGAGAAATCTTATGGATATTCATGAAGGAACCTCAATGGTCAAAGATGCTAAATTATTTATCCATAAGGGTCAATTTGAAAAGTTTGCTATGTTGACCAATGAAGATGTCTCGGAGATGTTCAACCAATTAAATAACATAGTAAATGAGCTAAAAGGGCTTGGTATGGATGTCACAAATGTGGAATTTTATCATAAATTTCTTAGAGCTTTACCTTCAAAATATGACACGATTGTAACCTTACTTGTGCGATCAAATTTGAAGAGTGTGACTCCTTTGGAGGTCTTGAGTGAAATTCTCACTCATGACATATTTAAGAAATCCCAAGAAGAAGTGCAAGATGAGGCTTCCGACTCCAAGAAGAAGAACATAGCACTCAAAGTTCAAGCCTCCAAAAGGGAAGACAATGAAGAAGAAAGCGATGAGAGAGACACCGATGAGGAAATGGCTCTCTTCGTGAGAAGATTCAAGCGGTTCATGAAAAAGAGATATCAAGGAAAGTCCTTCAAGAAGGGACAATCATCCAAAAGGAACCCATTTGAAGAAAGAAGATGTTTTGATTGCGGTAAAAAGGGCCATATCTCCGCACAATGCAAAAACAAGGAAGAAGAAAAATCAGTGAAAAAGAAGAAGTACGAAAAGGAAGGAGAAAGCAAGAAGAAGGTTTTCAAGAAATATTACAAGAAAAAGAAGGACGGACAAGCTTGCTTCATTGAATGGGATTCGGATGCTTCAATTTCTGATTCCGAAGATGAAGATGAAGCATCACCTAAAGGACTCGCCGGAGTAGCTATCAAGGAAGCTCCATCTCTATTCTCCACTCCTCATTGCCTCATGGCTAAGGGAGAATCTAAGGTATCATGTGATGAAGATGAATACACTTATGATGACCTAGTTGAGATGATCACCGGTTTTGATGACTATATGAGTAAAGAAAAAGAAAGTCATTTGGGTCCCAAAATCCTTGGTAACTAACCTCCAAGGACCCAAAAAGATTTGGGTACCTAAAAGGATCTAACTTTGTTTTGTAGGTAAATTACAAGGCCGGAGGACAACATTGGGTGCTCGATAGTGGATGCACTCAACATATGACCGGTAATCACAATATGTTCTCCTCTCTAAATAACGAAGGTGCGGAATATGACGAGATCACATTCGGAGACAATAGCAAAGGAAAGGTAAAAGGTTTAGGTAAAATTGCCATCTCAAACGACCTCTCCATCTCTAATGTATTGCTTGTCGAATCTCTTAACTTCAATCTCTTATCCGTAGCTCAACTTTGTGATCTTGGATTTATATGTGTTTTTTATCCAAAAGAAGTGATTATCACTAGTATTGATGATAATAGGTTAATCTTCAAAGGTTTTAGACATGGCAACCTCTATTTAGTTGATTTCAATTCAAATGATGCAAATCTCGGTACATGCTTGTTCACTAAATCATCTAAAGGTTGGCTATGGCATAGAAGGCTTAGACATGTTGGAATGAAACAACTAAATAGATTAGTTAAACATGATTTAGTTGTTGGTTTAAAAGATGTAAAGTTTGAAAAAGATAAATTGTGTAGTGCTTGCCAAGCCGGAAAACAAGTTGCAAATTCACATCCCACCAAAAGCACAATGTCAACTTCTAGTCCACTTGAGTTATTGTATATGGATTTATTTGGTCCAACTACTTTTGTTAGCATTGGTGGCAATAGTTATTGTCTTGTCATTGTAGATGATTTTTCGACATATACGTGGATATTCTTTCTACATGATAAGTCAATTGTATTTAACACTTTCAAAAGTTTTGCTCAAAGGGCCGAAAATGAATTTAGTTTCAAGATCAAGAAAGTGAGAAGTGACAATGGCTCTGAATTCAAGAATACCAAGGTTGAAAACTGGTGTGATGATGAGGGCATCAAACATGAGTTTTCGGCCAAGTATACACCGGAGCAAAATGGAGTAGTCGAATGAAAGAACCGGACATTGATAGATATGGCAAGATCCATGCTTTCGGAGTACAATGTTTCGGACACCTTTTGGACCGAAGCAATCAACACCGCATGCCATGCATCGAATCGACTTTATTGTCATCGGCTACTAAAGAAAACTCCTTACGAGCTTCTCATCGGAAGGAAACCAAACATTTCCTACTTCCGAGTGTTTGGATGTAAGTGCTATATCTTGTGAAAAGGTACACGCTTATCTAAATTTCAAAGTAAATGTGATGTAGGATTTTTATTAGGATGCTCATCAAATAGCAAAGCATATCGTGTCTACAACCAAAACTCCGGTTTGGTTGAAGAGACGTATGACGTAGAATTTGATGAGACTAACGGCTCTCAAGAGGAGCAAGACAACTTGGATGATGTAGGTAATGAAGGGTTAAGGGTGGCGATGAAGAACATGACCATTGGGGATATCAAGCCCAAAGAAGATAGTGATCAAGATGAAGATCCATCCACTCAAGCTATCCCCTCTACGTCAACACCTCAACATGAAGATCAAATAGTTGAAGTAGTTAATGTGGAAGATTCGCCTCAACAACAACCGGAAGTAACGTCTACCTCTACTTCACAAAACCCGGTTGATCATCCAAGAATTCATCACTCAATTTCTATGGATCACCCCGTCGATCAAATTGTTGGTGATTTGCGTAAGGGTGTTCAAACTCGTTCTCGTCTTGTTTCGTTTTGTGAAAATTACTCTTTTGTTTCCTCTTTTGAGCCCACACATGTAGATGAAGCTTTAAAAGATCCGGATTGGGTGAATGCTATGCATGAAGAATTAAACAACTTCACCCACAACAATGTTTGGGAATTGGTCGAAGAACCAAATCAGGATGAACACAATGTCATCAGAACCAAATGGATTTTTAAGAACAAACAAGATGCAAACGGAGTGGTAGTAAGGAACAAAGCAAGATTGGTGGCCCAAGGATATACTCAAGTTGAAGGTTTAGACTTCGGTGAAACCTTTGCTCCCGTAGCTAGACTTGAAGCTATTAGAATCTTGCTTGCCTTTGCTTCATCTCATAATATTAGACTTTATCAAATGGATGTCAAAAGTGCATTTTTAAATGAAAAAATTAATGAATTAGTGTTTGTTAAACAACCTCCAGGATTTGAAGATCCTACAAAACCAAATCATGTGTATAAACTCTCCAAGGCTCTTTATGGTCTTAAACAAGCACCTCGTGCTTGGTATGAAAGACTTAGAGACTTCTTAATTTTAAAAGGCTTTAAAATTGGGAAAGTTGATACTACCTTATTTACTAAGAAAATTGGAAATGATTTCTTTGTTTGTCAAATTTATGTTGATGACATCATATTTGGATCTACTAACCAAGACTTTTGCGAGGAATTTGGCAACATGATGTCCAGAGAATTTGAGATGTCCTTGATAGGTAAACTAAGTTTCTTCCTCGAACTACAAGTTAAACAACTCAAGGAAGGAACTTTTGTCAGTCAAAGCAAATATGTGAAGGACCTGCTCAAGAAGTTCGGACTTGAAGAAGCAAAGCCAATCAAGACACCAATGGCCACAAATGGTCACCTTGTCTCTGACGAAGGAGGTAAACCGGTAGACTCAAAGCTTTATAGATCCATGATTGGTAGTTTACTATATCTTACTGCTTCTAGGCCCGATGTCATGTTTAGTATTTGTATGTGTGCAAGATTTCAAGCCTCTCCTAAAGAAAGTCATTTAATGGCCATTAAGCGCATTTTGAGGTATCTAAAATATTCATCTAGTATAGGGTTGTGGTATCCAAAAGGTGCTAAATTTGAATTAATTGGATATTCTAATTCCGACTATACGGGATGTAAAGTGGATAGAAAAAGCACCTCTGGCAGTTGTCAACTATTAGGAAGATCTTTAGTATCTTGGTCCTCCAAGAAACAAAACTCGGTAGCTCTATCAACCGCCGAAGCGGAATATGTTTCCGCGGGTAGTTGTTGTGCACAATTGCTTTGGATGAGGCAAACTTTGTTGGATTATGGGATAAAATTTGAAAAAGTGCCTCTTTTGTGTGATAATGAGAGTGCAGTGAAGATAGCCACAAATCCAGTTCAACACTCTCGGACCAAGCATATAGATATCCAACACCACTTCCTTAGAGATCATGTTAGTAAAGGTGATGTATTGGTGGATAATGTGAGAACCGAAGATCAATTAGCGGATATATTCACTAAGCCCTTAGATGAAAACCGCTTTTGTAAACTCCGAAATGAGCTTAACGTCATTGATATATCAAATGTGGCTTGAAATGTTGAACTCATATAATTTGTGCTTAAAGTGTCATTTAATTGCATGAACTTCTCTTTTTTAGAGTATTCTAGGCTCTTTTATCGGCAATTGAGTAAAATTAACCAAAAATATGTTAGTTTGTAAGATGGATACTTCCCCTTTGGCGACATTGTCTATATCTTACTTATAGTTATCCTATATATCTCTTACCTTATATCTAAAACTCATATGAGCATCAATCAATCTAATTCTCCAAGTTCTTCAGCCCTTCCAGCGGTCTGACCGAACCATTTGCGGTCTGACCGAATGCATCTCCAGAGAGCATCTCAAAATCCTTTCTTCCAGCGGTCTGACCAGTCTATTGCCTACGGTCTGACCGAACTTACTTGACCAGAGACCTTTTTATCCCGAATCTTTGTCCTTTTCACTCTCTCCCCCACTTTTGTCTTTTTCATGTGCGCCCCAAATCTCTTGGAATTTTCTTCTCCGGTCAAACCCAAGCGAAGCTCGGACAAACCGTTGGTCAAGATCTCCTTCAAACCATGTCTTCTAGGTATATTTCTCAGATTTGTCTTCTTTATCAAATAGTTTCCTTTGTATCTTGGGATTTAGGGCAAATGTGATGAATCAAGTTTAAATCTGTTCAAAACCTAAAATTGATTATTCCTCTTGATGCACTGATTGTCTACACTCATTTATCTATTCACATTGCGCCCTAAAAGCACCAAAATCACAGGAATCTTGTCAAACCCTAACTCTACGGTTGCGCCGGTCTGACCGCCCCAGTTCCAGTCTGACCGACAGCAACAGCAGAGCCAGAGTTTGCTGATCTGTTGTCGTCTCGATTCACTTCTTTTGTTCTTACCTCTTAGTATCTTATCTGCTTTATCTCTTGCAAATCTTCTAGTGGTCGAGGTCCTCAAGGAAATGTCTCCGTCCAGGCAAATAAGAAGAAATTGGCGAAGCGGCCAAAAAGGGCTCAACCCTGGAGCAGTAGCGACACTCAGGATGATGATTGGGTGCCCTCTCCCGGCGACTCAGAAACAGAACAGTCCTCTCACCGTGGCGGCTCCGAGCACATGGGCATGGATATCGAGAGTGAGGACGATGAAATAAACATCCATGCTTATCAAGGCCCTAAGAAGAATTGGACGTCAAATGACTATACGAAGGCTAGGACCACCTACGCCTACAATCATGAGAATGACGCCACTACTCCTCATTTCCACACGATGACGCAGCAGGATGCATTCTATGGACATCTGATCCACAAGAATATCTTCAAACACAAATGGATAGAATGGGCTTATGTTGTGAATCAGCCCATCATGGCTCCTTTGGTTCAGATTTTCAAGGAGATTGGGCTGTATGACTTTGTGGAGCACAAATGCCCATGGAACGCCACTGCCATCCGACAGTTCTATGCTACCATCGAGATCATATGGGCGGAACAAAAGATCATGTGGATGACTGGGTCTAGGAGATATGAAGCTTCTTTTGAGGAGTTTGCTGCGGCAAATAAGATTAATTATGAGGAAATGAAGGGGGGCATAAATATGGAGGATGAGGATTACCTTCATGAGGATGACTGGCTCCAGTTCTATGAGCAGCCGGGAGGTGGGCAGAGGATCGTACCTGGCACTATTACAGGTCTTAAAGTCCTCCCAGCTGTAGTCAACAAGATTGTCGGAGCCACGATCCATCCAAAGAGTGGAAATCGAGAAGCTGTCAGAGATTACTATTGGAACTTCATCGACCACATCCTCAAGCGTCATCGGATCAACATTGTCACATTCATCTTGAAGACAATTGAGGATGTCTCGGTAACCACTCTTCCAAATCTCTACTTTGCTCCGTACATCATGACCTTGCTGCTCCAGAAGACGAAGTTTCCTCGCGGATCTTGCGATATCAGGCACCTCGGCTATAAGCCGTTTAGTGTCAATCCGCGCATCTTGGCTCGAGGCCATGGAGCACAGTCCCATCAGCAGCAGCAGCAGCAGGCTCCGGATATGCCTCCTCCACCTCAGCCGCAGGCTCAGCAGCCAGCACAGCCGAGCCAAGCCCCCTCCTGCTTTTCTCAGTTCCAGCAACAGTTCCATCAGCCGATGATGGATCAGTTTGCTACACTTCTCCAGGGGCTTGAGCTCGCACGCTCGGACTTGGCGGCTCTAAATGATCAATTCCAGACTTTTTCGTCGCGCCAAGATCAGTTCGAGCAGCGCTTCGATGCCTTCTCAGCTCACTTCTACACCAGATTCCCTCAGACTCCTCCTTTCCACCCTCCAGACGATGATGCTCCTGCCGATTCGTAGCTTTTCTGGCAATTGATGCCAAAGGGGGAGAAAATCTTATGATGTAAAGCTTTAGATGAATGATGACTTTTGATAACTTTTGATAACTTTCTGTGATGTTTGTGATGCTTTGAATGATGTTGTTTATGTCGTGTTGAATTGAATGTCTTATTTGTGACCTATGTGATGTTTTGAATACTCTTGTGATACTTCATGATTATATTGAGAATGAATTGAGATATCCTCTTATATACATGCTTGAACTCCACCAAAAGGCCAAAATTTTCATAATCATCTATTTAGGGGGAGTATGTCTTTTAATGCTCAAAATTCAATCATTTACATCTAATGTTGTCATCAATTACCAAAAAGGGGGAGATTGTAGCTTCTAGGCCCCTAAAGAGTGTTTTGGTAATTAATGACAATTACAAATGTTGAACTAATGCTATCTATTAAGTAGTGTCAAGAACAAACTCAAAAGACGGGATAAGGTACGGAATATGGTTCTTTTTCCTTTTTACCGTCTAAGGTGATTAGAGAAGAATTTTGACCGGATTATAGGATATTCGCCGTACTATTAAGAGGAGCATGTGGTGTCTGATCGAATGTTGTTTCGGATTGACCGACGGTTATGTCAAAGTGTGTTTTCTTTCTTAAAAAGGTCGGTCTGTCCATGTTTAACCCTAAGTCAGACTCCTGGAACTACATGATCTCATTTTCTGGAACTTAATGTGTTAAGACGGCCTGACCGATTGTTGGTCCGGTCTAACCGCTAAAACGGTCTGACCGAGTTTTTGAACTACGGTCTGACCGTGTGGCTGGTCTGTCCGAAGATCTCGGCCTGACCGTATGTGTCTGGAAACCATGTCGTCTTTGGAAGGTTCAAGGTCTGACCGAAATTGGCTCTGGTCTAACCGTGAGAGTGCCCGACAAGGGCAGGTGAGCATTTATTGCGCCTGTTTAATGCCGTTGCAATTGCGGTGGTCTGACCAGGCTTATACCTGCGGTCTGACCGCCAAGTGATCTTTTTCTCCCAATGACTTGTAACGGCTATATTTATTGTGGGGGATATATATACTCTCATGCATTGTCCTGTTTATAACTCTTGGATTATTTGTGAACATTTCTATCATCTTGAGAGCAAAAACAAGTCTCATACACTCTGGGGTTCAATTTGAGAGAGTGTGCATTTGAGATCTTCTAGTGCATTGCATTTAGATCACTAAATCAACTTTGTGGCACTAGAAGAGCGTTAAGTGATCATCACCGGCTTGTTACTCTTGGAGTTTGCCGGCTCCTAGACGGCTAGGAGGAAGCTTTTGGTGAGCTCTTCAAGGAAGATTGTGAAGAAGCCTCAAAACACCTTGTGAAAGGGTCGAGCATGCCTTGCCGGAGCGGTAAAGTGCATCAATAGTTGAATCGAGGTGTGGATAACTCATCACACTAATCCGGCTCGAGATCTAGGTCACTTCTTGAGAGGAAGTCGACTAGATAGAGGAGCGGTTAGAAATTTGAGTTTACCTCAACGTGGATTAGGGGTGATTGGCAAATCACCGAGACCACGGGATATATCCTTGTGTTAAATTGATTGTTGTTCATCTTGTTTTAGCTATTTGCTCTCAATTGTTGTTAATTGCTTGATTAGGTGTTAAATTGTTAAAATCGCCTATTCACCCCCCTCTAGTCGATATCCTAGATCCCTTTCAGTAGGGCAGAAAGTTAGAAGAGAAGGGCAGATCTTTTGGAGAAAGAGTTATCAACAAGACAATTGAGAACTAGATAATACATTCTCTTTGCAATCCATTATACTCATAGTGAAAAACCAACAGGAGTAGGGTTATTACTCAGACTTTGAGGGTCTGAACCTTTATAAATTTAAGTCTCATTAGATCCATAGATACGGTGATTTCTCTAGTTCCAATCGTCGATAGCTAGCGCCGACCATGGGGATCCTTTCAAGACATTTTTTTATTCACCAGGGTTTGTTGCATGCATGGATCCTTTGCCTTGTTTACATGATTCTGAGAACGATTTCGATCTTGAGGATTATGTTGATGTCATGGATGAGGACTACGTCCCCATCGAAGATGACAATGCTACTCTCAAAACTTATCCTGAGGAGGAATCATCTCCGGTTCCAGTCACGTCCGTTGACTAGGAACCCGAGAAAGCAATTCACTTGCCTTATGTGAGTTTTGCCACATTCGAGGGCGAGTATGTGCCACAACCCATTGTCCCAGACAATACGGGAGATGAAGACCTTGAATTTAGTCTAGAAAATTTTGCTCTAGACAATTTAAAGTCTTTCTTTGATTTCGAGTCTAACTCAAACAAAGAGGAGATGCTTTCTCCGTCTGCGACTTCTATTGCACGGGAAGTTGCCACACTTTCTGAGGAAACCCCTGAGCAGCGCGTTGCCAAGAAAGGAGAACGCAAAAGGGAAGAAGACGAAGCGCGCGAGCAGCGAGAGGCCAAGGTTCGCAAGGCCGCAAAGGAAGCTTTACGTCTTGCTCAATTTCACCACGATACCACCACCCTCGACTTTGGTCCAGGAACTTCTCACCAGCGACATCTTGATTGTACTGCACTCTCCCCATCGAAGCTTCTCACCAGCAGACATGATCAAACTGCACTCTTGGCCCCGGAGTACTCGACGGATGAAGCGACAATGGTAAAATCTCCTCTAGCATCCAGAAGGAGTACACAGGATCGTATCCATGTGATTTCAGAGGAACTTCCTAATCCTCCCTCTGGCTTCGCGAATGATGATGGGGTAACATTCACAAGGGTGCTTGCGAATAACCTTGATGGAGTTGCATCGGATGTAATTCCAACTGCATCATCGCATTCGACAACTTACTCCTGAGAGCAGGATAGTTCTTACCAGGGCCAGAGATGACGTAACCATATGCACACTACATTAACCCGACACAAAAAAGCCAAAAAAATGGTAGTTCTTGTGACCGTAACTGTGAACCAGTGTGCTCGTTCTTGGGACTACGTCGTGAGTTTCCTCAAGCAAACTCTTTCCGCGACCAAGGCGATAGTTGCGATGATCGACAACTGCATGTTTCATACGTAGGTTGTAAGGCTTTCTCGCCAAGACTACGTGCCATGGTCTAGCCTGATAAGTTCAAGCTTGGCATAATTGAGAGATTCGATGGTACTCAAAATCCATCTAAATTTCTCCAGATCTATGTCACTACCATTCAAGCAGCAGGAGGAAACGAAGGGGTTATGGAAAATTATTTGCCAACAGTCCTTAAGGGTCCGGCACGGACTTAGTTATTTAATCAACTAGAAGGATCAATTTACAATTGGGAAATGTTGTGCGATGCAATCCTCATCAATTTCTAAAACTGCTATGAGAGGCCTGGCAAAGAAGATGATCTTCATCGACTACACCAAACTTCGACTTAGACTCTTCGGCAGTTCGTTAAGAGATTCATAGGAGTGAGAAATATCATTCCCAATATCTCTGACACTTCGGTTATGAGAGCCTTTAAACTTCGGTGTCAGAGCTTTTCGACATGGCTGATCGATATCCGATGTGGCTAAGGCTGTGGAATGGAATAGGATGGTGGATAAGGGTAACTTACCTCCTCAACCTGGCCTCAAAACTGAAAAGAAGGATGATTCAAACAAGAAATCTAAATCATCTGCAGGCGGAAGGTCCAATAAGTCCAAGAAGAATGGAGCAGGCCAATTCCGAGAGGTCGCAATCATGGATAAGCAACTGCAGGAAAAAGGTAAAAAGTTCCATTTAAAAATAATAAACCTCCTTCTGGTGGTTACAACAGCAACCATGCAGACAAACAAACTAACCTGCAGGGAAGTAAGAGATGGTGTCCATTGCACAATGTCCCTGGACACGACCTCAAGAATTGTCGCGACTGGTTAAAGCGCATGGAGGATTTTTACTAAGGTAATGCACCTATGCCAACTATACTAGAACAGGAACAATCCTTTGGAACTTAGGATGTTGATGGAGACGAGGACATGCCATACCAGTTACCAAATAATCATGTCAATATAATTTTTAGTGGTTCTTCATCTTATTTTACTAAGCGTCACTTTAAATCTATTTACTGGGAGGTAAATAATATTGAAGCTCCTCCTGGCGAGCCTCAATTTCCCCGCTGGTCAGAGACTTCCTTGAGCTTTAGCCGGGAAGATTGCCACAAGGGGTTGTCGCGGCCACAACGACTCCCTCTGGTAATTTCCCCGTTTATTAGCAACGCTAAAGTGGACGAGTACTAGTTGATGGAGGAATCTCTCTTGACCTATTGTTTGCAAAAGCACTTGATGAGATGCAAATACCTCATTCAAACATCAAACCAGTGGTTCACCCTTTTTCGGGATAATTTCTGGTCCTTCGATTATGCCCATCAGACAAATTGTACTGCCAGTGACACTCGGGGGACCAGAGAACTTCCGAATTGAGTTAATTACTTTTGATGTAATTGATTTTGATTCAGCTTATAATGCAGTCTTTGGTAGACCGTCGCTCGCCAAGTTTATAGTGGCAACGCATTATTCTTATCAATGCGTCAAGGTGCCAGGACCAAAAGGCGTAATCACAGTCAGAGACAGTCAAAATACGGCTCTCACTTGTGATAGCATATCCTTGGAATTAGTTGACCAACTCCCCCCCCCCCCCCCCCCCCGGACGTTAAGATGGCGACCAAGGAACCAGATGCGGTCAAGATAACTCCGTGACTGGATGAAAAACTTAAGTAGATTCCCTTATTCCCGAACAACCCGTCTAGAACCATTTGGATTGGGTCACAGCTGGACGATAAATAGGAATTTGCACTCATTAGTTTCCTTCAAGCTAAAGTAGATGTGTTTGCGTGGAAACCATCTGACATGTCTGGAGTCCCAAGTGAAGTGATCGAGCACAGGCTAGCAATTCAGCCTAGACAACAACCAATAAAGCAAAAACTCAGACGCTTTGCTCCTGATCGTTAAGAAGCCATACATTCGGAGTTAGATAAACTCCAAGAGGCTGGTTTCATTCACGAGGTTGACTATCCATAATGGCTCACAAATCTGGTCATGGTCTTGAATCAAATGGTAAGTGACATATGTGTGTCGATTACACTAGTCTCAATAATGTTTGTCCGAAGGATGATTTCCCCTTCCCCGCATCGATCAATTGGTCGATTTAACAGCGGGTTGCGAACTGATGAGCTTCCTCGATGGCTACTCAGGGTACCATCACATTAGCATGGTAGAAATAAATGAAGAGAAAACTGTCTTCTGTTGATTGAGATGATCCATGAGCAGTTGGTGGGGTCCACAAGTTGTTATTGGATGCAAACGTCATTTGACTGGTGGTTACTCTTACTCTCCTTTCGCTGCTCGATGCATCTAGTGATAACCATCTAATTTGTGGGCTAATATTTGTTGAGTAGAATTTTTTTTGAAATTCCACTGGGGTAACTTACTCATGTCCCAGCAAAAAGTGAATTCAAAGTGTGTGATATCATTCTCCATCGATAACAAATTCTTTGATCAAGTGGAGTATGATGTAGTAGCTATGGATTCCTGTCATATCATCTTGGGACGTTGGCAATGTGATCAACAAGCTGTACATGAGAGTCACAAGCATACCTACACCATCACAAAGGATGAATAAAATTTGTGTTGAAGCCGATGAAAGAGCGTGATGAGCTACCATCCAAGATAGAAGTAAGCGTCTTGCACTTTAATACACACCCACAGGCGCACAAGTGCATTGTATTTTGCACTTGAAGTATCCCAAAAGTTTACCGTACATCACAAACAACAACCAATGGTTCTCAACTCAAAACAAATTCAAAGAACTCACGAAAATAGAAATCCGGTGAAGGATCAGGGACAATAAATCGGCAAAATACCACAAATACTGAAAAGGAAGCCATAGTGAATAAATGCATAGAAAGTTGGAATCGAATAGATGCAAAAATAATGCTTCATAGATCAGATTCCAAGAGGCTGAGTAATAAAAGTTCACATTTATACTTTAACCATTTGGACAAAGGAAAGATGCATCGCGATGCCATTACCATCTCAAATGAATATAACACCTTGTTATACATGAAAAATATGAAATAATAAAATAAGATTCTGGCCAATCATACCATCCCTAGATTGCACCACCAAAATCACGAATAAAAAAAAATAATTAGCTCCATACCATTATAAAGGTATTAAATTAGTAAAATATAATTGATTGAGTACGAATATAAGATCTTTGCTAGTTCAACTAAACCTGACATGCGCGTGAGTTGTACTTTGTGTTCTGGCGCTGTGTTTCCGTTGGAGTTTGTTAGGCCTGGCGCAGATGCCGCGTCAAGGAGTTCTGGTCGTGCGCTGCATGCAGAGATCATCGTGGATACGAGCATGCAGGAGGATGTGCGTGGTGTAACGCGAGGCTCGGGCAGGCTGTTGCTGCGAGCTGCGTGTGTGTGCGTTGGTGGAATAAAAGGAGAAGAAAACCCCAGAAAAGCTGCAGGTTGTTGCAGCACCAAAATACTGTCTCGCGCTCAGTGTCTCTGTTCTTCAGAGTTCGTCAGTGTTGCCGTGCCAGATTCAATACAGTAGCTAGTCCAATTCGCGTGCATGTAGTTCAAGATTCCAACAATCTTGACTCATATGTCAATGAGACAATGATATTTTGCTAAATTTGTAATTTTGACAGTAGTATGAAGCTAATTGTTCCAATAAAACACTATGCCCTTCTAAGCATGCCTTTAGTACTGAAATGTAAACTATGCATCTTCAGTGATCTCAGATGGTTCTGCCTGAAGAGTTGGCAACCATATCTCAATACGACTCCCTCCAGTGCCAATGAGTGCATCGGGTCTGCGGGGTGAAATCACTCGCACAACACAACCGTAATCCTCAAGGATCTCGCGAGCAACCGTTAAGCCCGCGATGAAGTTCCACGTCATGTTATCGTCAAGCATATCTTCCGCAAGAAGGTCTGACCCAAACGGGGTGAGGGAATGCATCTGGGTCTGCAAGCAATACAAACGGACCAGAAAATTTGAACCATGTATTACTGGAAAAGTAAATTCTTGCAGGACATAGAGTTTAAATACTACACAGGTTCAAGCAATAAAAATTCCACAAGGATTCACAGTTTAGTCTAATTACACACCAGAAACCTTCTCATTAATTTGATACATTAAATGAGATTACCAACCCAAGTTTGTACATGCCGTGACATATATGCATGAAGTATCATCGTCTTAATCTTTGTCGTTTGTGCTTCAAAACTCACACTTGATCTTTTAGATATCCAAATTTTGGCCTTTAAATACAGTTCACCTGAAAATCTAAATTCGATGGCACATTTACTTTACCTTCGTGAAACTTCATATAGAATCAATTTGGATTACATAGACTTGCCTTGATATATCAAAGGAACTGACTATTTTCTGAACTACAGCATTTAACATATTTTCATTTAACAGAACAGCACTCAACATATTTGAGTCAGCTGTTAAGAACTTCTTTTGTTAAAAAGATATTCTATTAGGACATGAAATCCAGTGCTATGGTGTGAATGCAACAACCAAAAAAATTTATTCATTCTGCACGACCCATACTAAAGTTTTATTCATGAGAGAACAAATGTACTACATCAATGGCATAGAAATCTAAAAGTTCTCTTACCATGTACTGCATGTCAGGCCCATCATCATCAATGACAAGAAGAGCACCGCCCGCAGGTGCTTCACCTGCATATATCTGAACTCTGCCACCTAGCTGTGTACGTAGAAGAGCTCCCTCGATGAGATTACTGATGGCTTGTCTTAAAGCAGACTCCTCTACTGCAACTTGTAGCGGATGAGAAATTCCTGTGACTTCTAATGTCCGTTTCTGTTTATAAGCAAGTGGTAATGCTGCTCCAACCAAATCTTTCAGTACATCAGAGATATCACATGGTCTGCCTGACAATTAAAAAACAGAAAAATGATACACCACAACTGCAGTGTAGCAGATATTTTATCTCCAAATAACTTATTACAACTCCCATCTCCTCATGATCTAGGAATAGTAAATTTAGAAGTGCACAACTAAAAATTTTTACAGGTTGCTAGTGAAAGCTATAACCAATAAACAAGGTAATCTTGTTAGCCCAGGCCCAAATCATGGCACCACATCCAATGTCGCAGCAACTCATCCAATTGTGAATCATGAAAACTATCCTACATCGCGATTTCATACTCCATATCCATAGTTTCTAATAATTGAAAACTATATGTGGTTGTTATCTTAGTTCAAAGGATTAAATAGTCAGGCAATTAAATAGCATTACAGATTTGGTGAGGAACATTTGCAATAGAGAGAAGACTGGCATGCAGATGCAAGAAATTTTAGCTGGACTATACATGCAAGAATGCTTGTCTCTGTTTCACGATGCTCTTTTGCACTTGAGACAAAAGCAACATTATTCAATCAGAGTACCTTTCCAAAATAAAATCAATCATGGATCATGGAAACTATCCTACATCGCAATTTCCTACTCCAAATCCATAGTTTCTAATAATTAAAAACTATTTGTGGTTGTTATCTTAGTTCAAATGATAATATAGTTAGGAAGTTAAATAACATTACAGATTTGGTGAGGATAGGTATTTGTGGTTGTTATCTTAGTACATTAGAGAGAATAGTGTACTGACATGTGTGAATGCTTGCTCTTTTGCTCTTGAGACAAAAGCAACATAATTCAATCAGAGTTTGCTCTTGAGTTATGACAAAACTTCTCTTACAAATCCAAATCAACTAATGTCGGGTAATCATGAAACAAGGATTCCATGTTTTACACACAATTTTGAAGATATGCTTATTGAAAACACTCATAATTCACATAATCCATTATAAACTTCAGCACAAGTGCTGCTTTCTACAATCTATATAGTAAACAAGACCCAACTTGCATATTGTGGGGTTTAGGTAATCCATAACACCAAGCCAATTCAACCCATGTTGATCACAGGGACATCAAATTGGTGCCACCATTAGCAAAGTATTTATTATGAGAGATTTTACGGTTCTTGAAGAGATGCTAGTATCTCTCCACTTTTATGGAAGTATGAATTAAATTTGACTCTTGATTTAGTAAGGGTAGTTTTGATATTTTGTTTCCAACAAATCTGTTCCACTAAATTGAACTCCAACGTGGTCCCACGAGATCCTAACTTCCCATGCTCCATCCATGATCTCAATGAGTCCAAGTCCCCGGTCAGTCTGTCCCAACTCCCCCATTATTCTTGTTTGGCGAGGCGGCAAAGGAGTTCAAAAGTAAGAGATTACACGATGCATGTATATGTATATGCTCAAATCACAGCAGATTGTATAGGATTTGGTCTAGGTATTTGCATAGATTTTCATGCAACAGTATCAAATCAAATTTGTATCTAGCATGTCCACCCTCGACCAAAGTCCCGGCCAATCTACACCATGAGGCCGCCCCACGACGTCCCATTGCAGCGCATCAGGTGTTTTTGTTCTAATGTCGATAAAATTTCTCATAGAAATGTGCAACACAATAAAATATATGGTATCCCCGTAAGAAACATGCAGCAATTTGATGAAGATAGTGCCAAGAATTATTAAGCAAGGCATGTGTTAATCGCTGAAAATAACCATCAAAGGCTGTAAAACGTTTGTTACTCTTGGATGGAAATTGTGATAAATGTGAAAGGGAGATCCATATTTGTGTGCACCACAGTATTTGGGTAATATCAATTTCGAACTTCTATACAAATTTGAACTCCAAGCAGATTATATGAGATTTTTTGTTAGTTAGAGTAATTTAAGGGGACATACAATTACCTCAATATCCTATACCTCCTTTATTTACACAAATTGAATGGAGGGGTACTAAGAGGTACTAATAAATATAACCATTTGATTTTAATGGTTTGGATTATTCTAAAAACTTTAGGAGAGTAGAAAAGCTCATTTATTATTTGTTCATAAACTAAGTCATGATTAGATTATAGAATCAAAAAGCTTATTCCACATTCCAATCTCCGACTGTCTTCCATGTCAAGCTTTAACATTGTTGCAGCATGTGCCACATGTCAACATTTCCATGATTTGAGGAGAGATAAGGTATCCACAGAAGATCCCAAGTCTAATAAGGATATAAATTCCAACAGGCATCTGTGTCGAACCAAAAAAGCAAGATATCTTCAGATTCAAAGACAACATGAGATATCTTCCTTCAAGTAAACTCAGGATGACACAAAGACTATAAAACGACTGCCCTTGGGACCCTTAGGGGATAAAGAAACACAAAATCTCAAGCAATCAAGAGCTCCAGAGACAGATCAAGAAACTACCCATGATATATACTCACAACTCATTGAGATGTACATTGGGCTTTCAACTTAGGGTAGATTTCATTTATATAGGTTAGTCACCCAAAACCAATCATGAAGGCTCGTAAGCGTCGTCATTATATTTTGTCATCTTGGATATAGTGCCAAATTGGTACCCCTTGTGGCTCCTCCGTGACAATCCTTAAGGTGTAGGAAGTCCTGACAAGAGTAGGAGGTTGCTTAGCCCTCGGACCTAGATAAATTCCGTGTTCTCCAGTTTAGTTTGAGTAGTAGTCAAGGCCTCATGTCCTCTCTGGTCGACAAAACAAATCTGTATTGTGTACACTGTTATCACGGCGTCACATAGGCGTCTAGTCGGTTGGTTGCCGATGCCAGGGGGCCTTGTCTTGTGGCGTGAAGATTAAGCAGCTGTTTGGGATTTCCGGGCGTCTCCTATGGGCATCCAGGCGTTGCCCGGGTCGCCGGGGTGGCAACTTAGCATCTCTAGATGCATTTCAAAAAGACTTACAAGAAAAGAAAGGAAAGGGACGTGGAGAAGCCGACGGTCCAGCCAATTGGCGCCTCTAGTTCGTGGTCAACCTTCGCCGTTGCGATCCGTCGGCCCGCTTGGCTTCTCTAGTCTACAGCCCGCCATTGTATCAGGACATCGCGGCTAACCGTCAGCGTCCGCCGTTGCCTTCACACCTAGTGTCACCATCACCCCCCAGTGTTGCTGTCATTGTCAAGAAGGAAAGGGACAGGGAGAAGAAACAGGATAGGGAGGAGAAAGGAAGGAAAGGGAGGAGGAAAGGAAGCAGGGAAGAAAAAATAAAGGGAGGAAGAGAGGAAGAGAGGAAGAGAGGAAGAAAAAGTAAAGAGAGGAAGAAAGGAAGGAAAGGCTGGAAGAACGGAAGGAAGAAACAAAGAAAGGACGGACATGAAGAAGAAAAAGGATTTGTCGCCTAATTGTCGTCTAGGCAAGCGCCTAGGCCTCCAGGCGGTATCGAGGCACCTCACCTTGCTGGGGCGTCATGATAACCTTGGTTGTGTATCTAATGCTAGAGCTAGCTTGCGTATATGACAAAATGTTATTATCTTGACTTTTGAATCTTCTCATTTACTAAGCCAATCTAACAACCGCTCTTTACTCAAAGCTTGGGCCATGAATTGAACTCCAAGAACAAATCATGCATATTGGCCATAAAAATCTAGCCAGGACCCTTGTGTACCAAACCAATACATTAGATTAGGTCAATTAAATGCTACTTGATGATAGTCCTTGTTATTTTGTCTGACTTCTTGCCAATAAAATCATGCTGCAAGAATTTTTGGTGCATTGGCTGGGTACCAGCCAATTGTTGGTAAACTAGAAGGCTCCAGGAAACTGGCTGGGTCCGATTTTGCGAACCCTGGTTTCTTCTTTATGACCATTAAAATGCCATTCATCATGCTCAGCCGTAACCATGGGAAGCAGCAACTTATATAAGCAAACGTTTGCATAGAAAATAATGTGACTGTTTAGTAGAAAAACCATGCTACTATATTATAAGAGGTCATTAGGTTCAATTCCCATAAAGGGCAGATTGGGTTTAGGTAAGTGCTATTCTCAACAGTGCTTGCACACGAGAATTTGCCTTGTAGCCTAAATTCTTTTGTTCACCCAACTGTGAGAGCAGTTGCATGAAAGCCAGTTCTGCTTGTATATAATAGTCACATCTAGATATACAGCAAAAGGGACACAAAATAGGATTATTTCCTAGAAAAAAAATTGCAGTGTACCAATGTACTAGTGTGTTTTGTCAGGATCCTGGTTCTACTTTAACAATATGCATTTTCTTACAATAATCCAAATGTAAAGATCACAAAGGATTGTGTGTGTGTGAGTGTACTCTTCAAAAATAAATAATTGTGTTGATGTTATATATTGTTCTAGAACCAAATAGTTACAGTTCCTTTCAGACCATTGATGGCAGTGTTATTAAACTTGGACCGGCCTGGAAAAAGTCAGACCGAGGCCAAGGCCGGGCCAGGCATACTCACAAGACCATAATAGCAATCAAACAGGAAAAAACCTGCTTACTTGGCCGGGTTCTAAAAAAACCACCAAGTCAATTCTATATACTTGAGTCCTTAGGGTATTGGGGTGGCGGCTGAGGATTTATATACTTTCCTCTTTGGTGACATGGAAGAGAGAGATGGATGCCAAAGGCCGGAGTCCAGACAGGCGGCCTCGTGTAGTTGTGCCTCCACGTGAGCCGGCTCCAGCCTCCTTGCCTCTCCCAGGTGTCAGCGAGCCGCAGGCCCACAGCCAGCCTCCTCGATTCGTCCTGTGTGGCGGTGGACAGAGATTATCATCTGAGTTATTTGCTTATGCCTTTCCGTGATCGCAGGAGACCAGAGAGAGAGAGAGAGAGAGAGAGTTAAGTCTTTTGTTTATACATTTCCATGGTCACAGGAGACCACAAAAATAGATTAGGGGATAGTCCAAGATATTCTAGACATAACGCGACCTATCTTATCAATTAGACATGAAAGGCCCATCACGAATGACTATTACGCTGTCATACTACCCGTGGTTTTAATGTTTGTGGCTGCAGACCTCTGTAGTCACAATATCTGTTGTGACAGAGTCTGTGGTCTCGCATATTACACTACCCGCGATCACTCTGATCGCGGAGACATTTACCCGTGGCTACCCTGGACACAGATACATGGTCGCAGGCCATACGCAACTAAACACCAAGAGCGTTATTATACTTGGAAGTGCCTTTGAATCAAGAAAGAAACATTTGGTTGAGACTTATTTTACCGACCACGGACTAAGAGTTATGCGGTTACATTGACATCAACTATAACCGCTCTATGACCCTTATATTCCGTCACGAGTTTCTCTTTACTGACAAGATAACTGTTGATAAGATGAGGGTGGATGTGCAGTTATCCATAACCACACCGGTGAACAACAACCGCCTACAACCGTGTACAGCAATTGCTGGTAACCGCCAAGTGTCCCTTTATTAAGGCAACTGACGCCCTTTGGCAAACTATAAAAGAGATCGATGAATTGAGAGACAGATAGTATAGACCTTGTAACCCATTATTCTGATAGTCAGAATCCAATAGGAGTAGGGCTATTACTCAGACTATGAGGACCCGAATCTGTATAAACACAGTTTGTCTTATTTTATATTTACGTTGATTTTTTTTTGAGATTGATAGATGTTATAATATGACCAATCAAATGTACATGGGGTTAAACCCGAGTATATATATATGTACAAAGAGGCTACTAGACCTCAGAGACTAAATGGGGCCAATTTGGCCATATGCACTAGAATATATACATGTATATACATTACACCCCCCTTCAAACTCAAGATGGATCAGGAGAATCTGAAACATGGAATTTGGAGAGATGAAAACGATGTTGTTCTCGAGTCTGAGCCTTCGTGAAGAAGTCGGCAACCTGAAGCTCAGAAGGCAAATACTGAAGAGCAATAGTCATCTGCTGACAATGAGAACATGTAAATGAAGCATCCACACCAATATGCTTGGTGAGCTCATGTTTCACGGGATCAGTGGCAATTTGGATAGCACTAGTGTCCTCACAAAGAAGAGGCGTGGGAATGGTATATGACACCCCAAAATCAGCTAATAACCAACGAAGCCAAACAATCTCTGAAGTAGTAGTGGCCAAGGCATGAAGTTCAGCCTCAGCACTGGAGCGTGATACCGCAGTCTATTTCTTGGAGTTCCATGTAAGAAGAGAAGTACCAAGAAATATGCAATAACCTGTAATGGATCGTCGGTCAAGAGAGTCAACTCACCCAGGTCGAATCAGAGTAAGCATGAAGCTGGAGCTGACTCAAACGAGCATAAAAAAGACAACGAGAAGCAATCCCACGCAGTTAACGAAGCACACGAAGCAGGTGACCATAGTGGACGAAGGTAGGAGCACTGACAAACTGGCTAAGCACATGAACAGGATGAGCAATGTCAGGCCTAGTGACAGTAAGGTAGACAAGACTCCCAACGAGGTGACGATAGCAAGAGGGATCCTCGAGTAGAACACCATCAGTGGAGCGAAGCTGAAGATGAAGCTCCATAGGAGTAGCAGCCGTCCATGTATCAGTAAGCCCAGACCGAGCCAACAGATCCTGAACATAATGATGCTGAGAAAGATAGTAGCCATCATCCGTAGAAATAACCTGTATCCCAAGAAAGTAACTGAGAGGAACAAGTCAAACATCAAGAACTGCTCACTGAGGCGGCGCTTGATGAAAGCAACATACTCCACATCGTCAACAGTAATCAACATATCATACACATATAGCAGGATCAAAGTGTGACCACGTGTAGATGTATGAATAAATAAGGCGGGATCGTGAGCACTAGGAGAGAAACAGCAGTAAGAACAACCGAACTAAAGCGCTCAAACTAGGCTCGTGGAGCTTGTTTGAGACCATAGAGGGCTCGGCGAAGACGACAGACATGACCAGCAAGAGCAATAACACCGGGAGGTGGATGCATATAGACCTCCGCCTGTAAATCACCGTGAAGAAAAGCGTTCTTCACATCCATCTGAGATAGTCCAGGAACGAACAGCAGCCACAGCAACCAATGTGCGAACTGTAGTCATGTGAGCAACAGGCCCAAAAGTCTCATCATAGTCATGACCATAGGCCTGCTGAAAACCGCGAGCAATAAGACGAGCCTTACAACGCTCCAGCGAGCCATCAGACTTCGTCTTGACTTTGAAAACCCACTTGCAGGTGATGGGAACAACGTGAGCAGGTAGCGGGACAAAATCCCAAGTGCCAGTACGATCCAACGCTGCTAGCTCCTCAGACATAGCCAACTGCCACTCAGGAAGGACGGCAACCTCCTGATAGGTACGAGGCTCATGGATAGCACACACAGCAGTGAAGCCATAACGATCTGGAGCCACAATGGTGCTGCGATCACGGAGAGCATACCGTGAAGTCGAGGGAGATGACGTCGGTGGTGGATCATCAGTAAAGACACCCTTAGTACTAGCCATGCCATCAGAAGGAGTAGAACCTGGAGACTGAGGATCAGGAGGAACCCTGGAGCAACGAGTGTAGTGGAAGAGAAACGGGGACACCTCTGAGGATGGGGGTGGTATGACTGGAGAAGGTGTGGTGGAAGCAGGTGGCATGTATGGTGTAAGAATAGGAGGAAGATATAGAAAGGAGACAGACTCTATGGGAGGGGCCCGAGAAGCAGAAGAGTAACAATAAGGTCTATCCTCCACAAAAGAGACATCATGAGAAATGCGCAAGCGTCGAGCAGAAGGGTCATAACAACGATAGCCCTTATGCTCTAGACTGTAACCAAAAAAAACACACTCAACAGACTGAGCAGTTAACTTGGTACGCTCACGTGGGGCAAGAAGAACGTAGCAGGTACAACCGAAAACTCGAAGATGATCATAACCTGGTGGAGATGAAAACAAGAGTTCTCCAGGACACTTGCCATGCAGACAGGAAGATGGCTGTATGTTGATGAGATATACAGCCATAGAAACAGACTCAACCCAGAAGCGAGGCGGAACATGAGATGCAATCAAAAGAGTACGAGCAGTCTCAATAATGTAACGATGTTTGCGTTCAGCAACACCGTTCTGAGGATGAGCACCAGGACAAGAGAGTTGCGAAAGAGTCCCCTCAGCAGAGAGGAACTGACGAAAAGCAGATGACAAGTACTCACCCCCAGAATCAGAGCGAAATATTTGAATAGTAGCGGAAAACTGAGTATGAACCATACGTACAAAAGACTGATAAATAGATAACAACTAACAGCGATGTTTCATAAAATAAACCAAGTATAACGTGAATAATCATCAATAAAAATAACGTAATACTTGTGTCCACCTTGTGAAACAAAGGGAGCAGAGCCCCAAACATCAGAGTGAACTGAAGCAAAAAGGTGACTAGATCTAGAAATACTGGAAGTATAAGGAAGTTGTAGCTGTTTGCCAAGCTTACAACCAGTACAGTCAAAACGGGTGTCAACAGTGACACGACCTAAGACACCTTGACGAGCTAAAGTAGACAGACGAGAACCACATAAATGGACTAGGCGATGATGCCATTGAGGGAAGGCGACAGAGGATGCAATGACAGAGGCAGACACTAAAGGCTTTGTGGTGTAGACAGCGGTGGAGGATGACGGAAGACTCAAACTATCAAGAATGTAGAGACCCCGAGAATCTCTATGGCGATGGCCAGTACCAACGAGTGTTCTTGTCCGACGATCCTGCACAAAACACGAAGAGTCATCAAACCCAACAAAGCAGTGCATATCAGTGAGCTGACCAACAGACATCAAACTCATAGAGAGCTAAGGCACAAGAGACACATCCGGAACAATTGAGGGGTGGACAGAGTGCCCTGATGAGTGACTGTACAAGAGGTGCCATCAGCTGTCTGAACAGAGGCACCATCTGTAACAGGCTGACAAGATGCTAACTAAGAGCCATCTGACGTCATATGGAAGGAGGCCCCCGAGTCCAGAACCCAAGGATGTGTAGTACCTGACACAGAGGGAACAGAAGCGGCAACACTAGCAGATCCACCAGAAGAGGGCGTAGATAACGAATGCTCCTGAAAAAGGGCCTGTAGATAGCTCATATGAGTCTGAAGCTGACTCAACTGAGTAGCCAGTGGATCCGGAGAGGCAATAGGTGCTGGAGAAGAGGCGGCAGCGGCTCCACGACGAGACGATCCACGCAGTGGCTTCAGATCAGGATGTAGCTTGAAGCACCGCTGAACACGATGTCCAGGTCGCTTGCAATGAGAGCAGACAACCTAAGTGGAAGAAGCCGGCGAGATAGCAATAACATCGGAGGATGCTGTCTGAGGGGAAACTGCCAGAACAGACTGCGGGGGAACCACAGAAGCAGAGCAAGTAAGGGAGCGAAGACGAGTCTCCTCAGCAATCAAGATAGCAAGAGCCTCAGCCATGGTAGGAAGTAAAGGACGCCCAAGGAGTTGAGCCCAAATGGCCTCAAAGTCTAAGCGAAGACGCATGACGAAGTCAAACATAAGGTTCTACTCATCATATCTCTCCTTGGCAGCACATCCAGGGCAACCAGAACAGGCAGAGGGTACCATGGAGTCCAACTGACGTGAGAAACAGGTCAACTTACTATAGAACTCCTCAATAGACATATCCTGCTGATGCAAACCCTGAAGACTTTGTCGGAGAGAGAAACGAAGTGTCTCACTGCTCTGCTGATAGCGGCGCTGAAGATACTCCCACATCAGTCTGGAGGATGGTAGATCAATGAAGCTCATCCGAACTGAGATCTCAGCACTATAGCACAAAATACCCATAACACGGTCATCATCGGCGCGCCATGCTGCAGCAGCTGTCTTTTCCGTCTCATCTGTAGGAGCATTCGCGGTAAGATGCGAAAGCAAACCAATGGACCGAAGTAACATACGAATCGAGGAGGACCACTCACGGCAATTCTGACCATTGAGTTTGATATCAGAAGCCAAGAGCGCACCACCGCCATGAAGACTACTAAAAGCCATGAAGACTGCTACAGTGTGCAAGTGATAGCACTGTGATCTAGCAGAGGCAGCAATATATATATAGTGCACACTAGGAGTAGTGCACACTACAACACCAGCAGCAGAGGGAGAAGAGGGTCTGGCAGTGAGAGCTCGAGTAGACGGCGGCGCGAGCAGGGCGCGCGGGCAGCTCCGATCGGCGAGGCACAGCTCCGTTCGGCGAGGCACGACACGAGGAGCGGTGGCGCGAGCTGCGGCGGCGCCCACAGGGAGCGGCGACGCGAGCTGCAGCGACGCCCGCGAGGAGCGGTGACGCAAGCTAGGGCGGTGGCAGCAGCGCCCGCGAGGACAGCGCCGAGACGAGGCCGGATCTAGACGAGGAGGCGGCGGCGACCAACAGATCTAGTCTCGATCTCACGGGAGAGATGTCGGTGCTAGCTGGAGAAGACAACGGCGACTGGAGTTGGCCGGAGATGACCAGCTCCGAGATTGGTCGGTGGAAAAGCTGGATCTAAGAGGTTTCTAACTCTGATACCATGTTATAATATGACCAATCAAATGTACATGGAGTTAAACCCGAGTATATATATATGTACAAAGAGGCTACTAGACCTCAGAGACTAAATGGGGCCAATTTGGCCATATACACTAGAATATATACATGTATATACATAACAATAGAAACTGTCCCCCTACTAAACAAATTAAATTCGTATAAGTTTGGCTTGGGATATTGTCCCAATCATCGACAGCAGTGATCTCTTTATTGTACAAGTTGTTGATTTATAGATTTGAGTTTCCTCGCTACATGTTGTATAGTTGACAAATGTGAAATTTGTGTCTGTACAAGTTAGAAACATAGTATTCTAAGCTGATTGAGCTTCTAAAGTTGGTATTTCAATGCGAGGGTAGGCCATAGTAAAGCTGATGCTAGCTTTTGCAATGCAAGCCATATATGGGGATGGCAATATGGTATAGTTATCTTTGAAAATAAGTGATCTTTGACAGTGCACTGCAAGCCTTATTTTTGTTGTTTTTCCATCAAACACAATGAACTGTGCTGATTGTTTCCCAAAAATGTTCAAATTTGTATAATATACATGGTTTTTATATTCTAAGGCACATATATATTTATTTTATTTTAAAATAAAACCCATGGTCCAACCCATGACCCATTGGTCTGATGAATCAACTAGTGACTTGAAACCTTGACCGGATCGATGGCCGGGCCGGGTTTAATAACACTGATTGAAGGTAGAGCATCACTGCAAGTAAAAGTCCTATAGTTTAATAATAGTAGTGTTCTAAATAGCAGCTGCTTAACCCGCAAAAGTGGCCACTAAAGCGGTCGAGGCAGGGCAACTTTTACGCTTTTTGCATATTGGTCAAAAAATAGTACTACGACTGCATAAGCGGGCCGCTCACCAGTCAATCGGACTTGTAGGCCACTAACCACTTAATCAGGCTTGTATGCGGTGGCCCAAGAAACCATTACTTTTGCTTTGCTCTTTTACATAAGAATGTTGACTTCTTGATTGCATACTGAATTTTGGATTAAATTACAAGTGCATGTCATATATAATCTAATTAATTGTATATACTTTACCATATACATGTCATACAATTGTATATGTACATAAATCTATCTTTAAAATAAGTGAACCGCTTACAAAGCCGCTTTTCACATAAATATTTCAAGGTGGGGTGGCCACTCGCTAACCGCTTTCCACTCTTTAGAACACTGAATGGCATTACATATAGATTGCAAACGAAATGTGTTTATAGTCTCAAGAGAACATATAGTACGTAATAAATTTTCAAAATAAAACAAATTGTTGTTGAGAAAGAGGAGGGGGTGGTAGATAAAATGACTTTCAGGCATTGAATATAGAATGATTGATGATACCAACTGAAATTGCACAGAAAATAAAATTGGAAATGAATAAAAAAATTTCAAAACTCATGTAACACAGCAGTGTATGTGTGCACTCGTGCGTGAGAGACCAATTGAAAATGCTTTCATGAATTGACTGTTCTCATAAAAACAGAAGACAGTTCAGAATAAAAATTCACAAGCATCTTAGAAGGACAAACAAAAGCAAAGTAGTACCTAGCATCAAGGTGTTGAAGAGGCACCAACCAAAGAGGTGGCATAGGCATCACAATGTCAGAACTCGGAGAAAGTGTTGGATCAACTTTTTGTAAACTATCTCCATAGTCTGGTAGAGTTCTTGAAGAATGTGGTGAGCCCTGGATTTTCTTTAGAGTTTCCTCATTGTATCTAACTATGTTCGCCTGACCAAACAACACATAGAAAATTTAGGTAAATTAGGATTTAGCTAAAGTAGTAAGGAATTTGTGCAACAAAATGTGTGTGTGTTGGGGGGGGGGGGTGAGGGTGGTGTTGGTTACATCAAAATAAAAATCAACTGTTTTGTTGGCATTACTAAACCATGTTAATGCCTGGTGTATTGAAAAGCAATCAGTGATTACAATCTCGGCAATACTTGAAAAAATGGAAAATTTCTCATGCAACAGGAAATTGATTTGAATAAGTTAATTTTATATAGGGGTGAAGTCCAATTTTGGCTCTCTGGATAAGAATTCCCCTATTTTAAATAAAGGAGTGTATGTCTATCAAGTAGAAGCATGTGGGAAAACTACAATGTCCATCAGATAGTGGCTGGTTACAATGGATATGTACATGTTGGTGATATGTCTTATAGGCAATCACAGAGATGGTTGTATCTATATTATGTTTACGAATTTTTGAATAATATGTTATTATATTTCTTTAATAAAGTATCTTTTTTTTTATCAAGTGTGACTTATTCATGAAACTCTTTATTTCTTTGTTGATGTTATTCTAGATAGTCTCTGGATTGTTATCATTAGATATGACACTAATGATTAATGGACCAACACATGTATTGATTGACGGTCATATTTTGTTGACAAATCAATAATATTGACACATATTAAAGAATATGATGATTGATTGACCCCATTATGAGGGACTGCTGGGATTGTTATATAAGTATTATCAGTTGGTCTCAAATAAGTTTATAATTTATCATTAAGACTTAAGATCGTTATAGTTTCCTACATGTGTAGTAATATACTTTGGTGCTATCGATCACTATTCTTAATTGGTTAGTTATAAAGGTAATATTCAGGTATGCTATAAACCATGTGGAAGAATGTGAATAGCCAAAATAAAATTTGCCTCCCATATAATGGGAGATATCTTTTGAGTCCCTCGATATAAATAAATTGAGAAGTGCATAGCCATATCATATGTGGTTGAATACCAACTACGAGAATGTTAGTTCATTATGGAATTAAGAAATGATCGAATCACGCAAGAGTGACACGTATCCTGCCTTTGGTTCAATATGATATCTTATGGTGAAGGGATCAGCATGAGTGCACTATATATCTTCGTTGGATATAATGTTCGTATATACTCAAGTGGTTATGTCCTGTTAGGGTATGTTAGGGTATAACAAACAAGAGTTCACAGGTGACTTAGGACTTAAGTAATGAGTTTTTGCATATGAGCTTAATGTGAGAAGGGATAGTTTTAGGGCTTCAAATTTGCATGTGATCATGATGCTTGATCAATAAGGCTTTAACCTAAAGAGTTCATTGCTGCATCCATATTCTGATGATTTAGTTCTTTGGGTTTGGTTTTCTTCTCCTACTTTGACTCTAGTTCTTGACTTGGAGAAAACTTGAAACCTTTGTACCTTATACAAGCTTTTGACGACCAATGTCCGATTATTTATTTAATTTTCTTATTTGAGCTTTGATTGAAATCACTTTCACATAAATGCTTGTAACAACCCCCTTATGGTTGATTATTCTTGGTTAAATCTTTAGATGGCTTGGTATTTTGACTATTTTTTTAATCTTATGCTGAGAGCTTGAGTCCACTGCTTTCTTTAGGCAAATTATTCATCTAGTCTCTAAGATTTAGAGATTATGATCTTTTGGTTGTTATTATCAAAAGCCTTTTGTTAAGGCAACATTTTCTTTAGATTCTGCTTTTTTAAAATTTTAAAAGGATCAACACCCTCCCTCCTTGCTTCAATCTAGATCCTTACATGCCTCTGGTGGTACTTGTCGTCTAGGTTCAACACAAACCTCCAAAGGTATTGTTGATTTTGACTAAGGTTTCGCCTGCATTTGGTACCAGATGGTTCTTGGAGCTGATCTTGATTATCTGGCAAATCATTGCAAGCAGCAAGAAGGTCAGCGAGGTAAATGGTTTCCTGGTACAATTTGTGATGAGGATGAGCTACTGAAATTACATGCTATCAATATCGAGTCATGGCACTTGGATTGAGTGAGATGATTTGACTACAAGTTCTCATAATGGAACTCAAGGTGTTCGGGCGTACTCAAAAGTTGTTCTGCAACAATCAATCAACATTGAACATTGCAAACAACCATGTGCAGCATGATAGAACAAAGCATATAGAGATAGATCATTTCTTCCTTAAAGAGAAGTTGGATGATTTCCTAGAGTTATGTCATGTCTAAATGAAAAAGCAACTAGCTGATTTCTTGACTTAAGAGCCTTAGTTTTGTAGCTCTGGAGAGTTTTTGTAAGAAAATGGGCATGATTAACATATTCCGCCCATCTTGAGAGGGAGTGTTGAGAGATGTAATATTCCTATGGTATAGGGCCTCATATATAGAATGATATAATAAAAGGAGAGGATGGCGGCTACGTCCTCTCTTTTTTCCCCCCAATCGATGCTTTCCTTCTTCCCTGTCCAAAACCCTAACAAATCTTTAGACCAGTACACATCCTCGACAAATTTTAAATCACTCCATCCTCGTGATACATCTGCAGCCTATTACTTAGTGAACTTTAATTTTCAAAGATAGCAAGAGAGGAGACTTACATAACTTTGTTAAATAATTGCAATTTTGAAATGACTTCAAAATGTCATTGCAGTGTGTTTATTACCTTCGTGAGATGTACAGCATCCTGAATCTGTTGTAAGGCATTTTTCAGGTGATCACCTTGGATAAGAATATCTTCAACGATATCATAGCAGATCTGAAAAACAAAACATGAGATCTAATTGACACATACAGATAAGCAGCAACTAAAAAAATCATTTGCAAACCTCACTTCTCTTGGTATGAACTGATAACATCTTTGCAAGAGCTCTAATATTAGAGAGAGGCCCTCGAATCTGCCAAAAAAATTGCAAGTATAAAGATCTTTGTAATTTTTGTGATCACACCTGTGAAGATAAAAGAAACTTGCCTGTTCTACCAAGCTACTCATTCTGACATGATTTTGCCAAGATGTCTGTTGGAGCAAAAAAGCTTTCTGCGAGAAAGGAGAAATGTCAAGAAACAGTACAAATCTACTTAGTGTTGTGCAAGCAGGGAGAGAAACATTAGTCAAATAAGTATCATCACAAGTCATAAATTAGACACAAAGCAAGCAATCCAGACTTGTGATATCACTTTAGTATATAAAGAGTATAATTGTTATCCACAAATGAATACAACCTAGTAATCTTTTGAGTTTTATTCATATTTATTTCATGTATTTTTAGTCAATTTGGTTATTTGTAGGTCCATATGGAACATTACTACTACTTTCATTGCAAAATATAAGGCATATGTTGACCTGCACAAGGATTAAGGTGGCTCCAAGTTTAAGAGGATCATAAGATAACTTTACTAACATGTCCTAACTTAAATGCCTTGGAAAGGAGAAAGATGTTTAGCGTGAGAGATTAGTCATAAATTGTAAAGAGAGTGGGGAAATGAGTAGGGTCAGAATAGAAAAGATATCAAAAAATTTACGTGCACCCCTTATATTTTGCAACAAGATTGAAGAAATTATATACTTTTTATTTTGCAATGGAGGGAGTACATGACAATCTCTTGAGGCTGCATGGATGGTATCATCTTTTGTCTGCTGCTGTGTGTTGTTTTGTCCCAGAGTAAAAAACAAGCCATGGCCCTCCATGATGGTAAGGTGGGGCGAATGCTTCTATCCCACATATGAACCCAAAGTTGCACTAGCTGGCTCTCTAACTTTTCCCGTGAAGGATCCTAACAAATATGAAGACCTACATACTAGAATATGGTTGTTGCTATGATAGCTCGATCAGATCAAGTGATCAACTCATGATGGGTCTGGACCCCAGTTGAGCTGAGTTTTCTCAAATCATGGTTCCTGTTTTGAAGCAAGATTTTCGAAGGCCCACTTCAGAATATAGCTTATTACTTAGCCAGATTAGATTGCATGCCTAGCAGCTCACCAGTTAGACTTAACAGTTGTGAAACTACGCTTCAAGAGCAAAATGTAGCAGTACAAGTACTGGCTGAAGTTTCTTAAAAAGGAAAAAAAAAGTACTGGCTGAAGTTCATGCTGCCACAGAAGTTAGTAAACCATTTAGTGTATTGTGGCCTATTAATTGCTTCCTGTCATATGCCTATCTATACCTGTATGGGATAGGTAAACCATGACTCACATAGATCAATAATTATAATTTATGGTTTAAAGATTATAGGCAGAAATACCAAGTAGACAACAAACTACCTGATCCATGACATAAGCCATTGCCAAAGTTCGAGAAATCATAAGAGCACCAGTCTTCCATTCAACAACAAGCCGAGAATAATTTTTTGCTTGATCTCCTGAGTTTTGAAAATCCCAGCTCTTCCTTTTAGAATGTGGAGTTATGTGAGATGACCCATCTATGCATGGACTAGATGCTAATGGAATATCGGTAGCATGAGAGTTCATGCTTGCTCCCATATCCATTTCTGGAAGCTCTGCAACAAGGAAGCCAACAACAAATGGATATTTCACCATTGGAAAAACTATAGCCCCAAATTCAGCTATAACCTCCATCTGCAGTGCATGAGATATAATTATGATCAAAATTAAGACGGATATAAATGGTCTTAAGATGTGCTAGTGCTACCATGGAAAAAATGAATAATTTACCTTGTGTTTTAATAGAAAAGCTTCAGCTGCTCGTAGTCCAGCAGATATAGAGAAATTACCAACTAATATCACAGTCTCTCTCTCGGGAACATCAATTTCAGGATATAAAGCAACTCGATGTAGTTCCAGCTGATCCATGATATAACTGCCAGCAGGTCTCACATAAACCTTTAAAATACAGACACATTATTGTTCAGCACAAATAAAAACCAAACAATTTGAAATACATCTTCAAATGACATAGCAAGAATGAGCATTTTATTTAGCTTATATAGAAAAACAAGTCCAAATTAAAATATAGGATGGCGGGATCTTTCAGAGAATAAGATAACCAAAATACATAAATGCTTTAAAATATGGAAAGAAATGTACAAACACCCCTTTACACTTGGTTGCATAGAACCACATAAGTTTATTTTACCGATTGGCCCTATCATTATGTTATCAGTTGTAATCAAGCTATTCTTTAATTTTTACAAAAATCTACGCAAAATTCATTTTCTTCTCCTTTATTTTACTTCTTTCTCTCTTATCTTGTTTGGCTCTAGCAAGAGATTACAAAGCATATGATGTACTCAAGTTTGTGATGCCATAAGTGCTGAAAATTTACCTAGCCACTGTTAGAGTACATAGGCTATTATTGTTATACCCTTGCTTTATCATTTTGTTTTTCCTTTTCTTAGTTAGTGTATATATGGCTCTTTTTACCATTAATCAAATCGAGATGGAAATATCATCTTTAATTTCTAACATGGTATCGGAGCAAGATTAGGGTTAGACTTTCCAATCTCCTGCCGGAGTTCATCGTCATCGACGTCTACCTCCTCCTGTCGACATGAATCCATCCCCAGTGTCCATCTCTCTTCTTGGTCTTTTGGTGATTGGACTGCTGCCGTCAGATCTATGCAGGTTCTGGATTGTCGTCGTCGTACTCCCCTGCATCACCGTCGTCATCGTCAGATGTGCACAACTTCTAGCCGTTGTTGCTGCTGCTGCGCAATCGCTAGCCATCCTTGTTTCTGCCGTCCTCGCTGTCGTCCCCATGGTCGTCGTTGTCTCAGTCGTCGTCGTTGCCCTAGCTGTCGCTGCCGCAACTGCGCCACTTCTGCTGTAGCCACTGTTTCCATAGCCGTTGTTGCTGTAGCCACTGCAACCACTATCGCCGTAGTCGCCGCCTTTGTCTCCGGCTCTGGGATCACACAGTGTGCAAGAGAAAGGCTCCAGATCTAAATCTTCATCGGCTTTAGATCTAAATATTCCTAAGTTGAGCCAAGCCAAGCCGCCGAGTCGACTTAAGCTGTTTCTGAGTCGAGCTGAGCCAACCCTCTAGCGACTTTGCTCAGTGCATGTCTTTTGTTGACAAGGGTCATTCTAACTCATGCTCTCCAGTTGCTCAGTGCATGGCTCCTCGTGGATTGCAGATGTCAAACTCACCAAAATTGACACCTACAACGAGTGGTCATGCCTTGTCTCCTCCCTTCAGAAGGCAAAGGTCTTTCAGACCATATCAAGGAGACCCAGATACCCAGAGCGGGTGTAAAGCTAGTGGCATGGTAGAGGAATGAGACTCAGGTTTGGTTTGCTCTCCTGCAAAGTACTGACTCTGCCATCAGGCGAAGCATCTGTCGCTTGCCCTCTTGCTATCAGATCTGGACCACCCTTTAGGGTTGCTTTGAGTAGCCCAACCAGGCATTGAGGTCTACGCTTCTGCGACAGCTACAACACCTTCAGGCTCCACAAGCTCTCAAGCACCAGCTTTCTCTTCTGATCCCAAGAAGTCTCACACTCGGACACAATGTTCCTAATGTCACAAGGGACATTTGCAAACAGATTGCTTCAAGTGGATCCGTAATGGGAGACCTTCTATTCTATTTGTAGGATGTTATTGGTGGACCTCCTGCATCTTCTGCTGTTGTTGACACGACTCGAGCACTCACTTCAGCTTCAGATCCTCTTTACAGCAGTTCATGACATTATTCCAGCAACTCTCCCAGACATCAACATCTCCATCAGTTATTCACATTGCGTCCTCCAGTCTATTTGGTCTAGCTCCTTCTGCTTTAGGTATACGAGATGAGAGTCAGGTTCTTGACTCGAGGGCTACTCAGCATGTTCGTGTGATAGTTCCGGCCTCAAGGATTGTACCACAGACAGTGCCAATTCCAAGATTTAGCTGGCCGATGGTTTGTTGTTACCCATGCTTCACACTGGCACTCTCCACACATCTCAGTTTCATATTCCTAATGTTTATTGTGTCTCTGGTTTGGCCATGCTACTGCTCTCTGTTGGTCAGATCGCTAGTTAGTGCTATTTTGTGGGTTTTGACTCTTTTGCTTGCTTTGTGTTGGTCAGATCGCTGTCAGAGCTGTTTTATGGGTTTTGACTCTTCTGCTTGCTATGTGTAGGATCGTCACAAAGGGACTCTCATTTGAGTTTGGCATCACCGTAGTGATTAGACGAGCTGTATGTGATGGACTATCTGCATCTACCCTCTTGTTCTTTGTCACTTGTGTCTTCTACCTCCACTAACTTATTATGTTGTCTTTGCCAGTTTTCCCCACTAGGATCATAGGTTAGGTCATCTATGTGGATCTCGACTGTTTACTTTAGTCTGACAGGGTGTTGGGTTGTGTCTCCTCAGACACCAATTTTGTTTGTACGGGTTGTAAGCTAGGCAAGCAGCTACAACTCTCATATTGAACAAGTAACTCCAAGTCTAGATCTCCTTTTGATTTGATTCATTCTTATGTATGGGTCCTGCTCCCTTCCCTTCAAAAGGAGGCCACCAATACTGTGTTAGTTTCATTGATTATCATACTAGATATACATGGATTTATTTCATGAGACAACGCACTGAGTTTTTTTCGATTTGTAGATCATTTGCATGTATGATCCATACTTAGTTTTCCATTTTTGTTAAGAGTTCTTCGTTCTGACTTAGGGGGAGTATCTATCTCACAGTTTTCGAGAGTTCTTATATTCTCAAGGTACCATCCCTCAGCTATCCTATCCAGGTGCCCAAGCCCAGAATGGCCGAGGGCAAACAACGTCATATCATTGAGACTAGTTGCACCCTTCTGCTAGCATCTCATGTTCCTTCTCACTTCTGGGTAGAGGTCGTCTCTACCTCAATCTACTTGATCAATATTCAGCCATCTTCTGTTCTTTCTGATCGTAGTCTAGGTGAGTTGTCTCTTTTCTGCATTGTCGCGCTATGATCATCTTCAGGTGTTTGGCTGTACTTGATTTGTCCTTCAGCCCAGGGAACACACGAAACTGACAACTCAGTCAGTGAAGTGCGTGTTCCTTGGCTATAGTCTTGAGCATAAGGGGTATCGTTGTTACAATCCCTCTGCTCCACAAATTAGATTTTCACGCAGTGTCACTTTTGTTGAGGATCAGCCGTTCTATCTTTCACCCTCCTCTCGTTCTACCCTTTCTGCTACCACCACCAATGTCTCATTTCTTTACTTTCCTTCAACTCCCTTTGGTGAGACATCTCCACCTTCCTCAAACCTGTCACCTACTAAGACAGGTCCACCTCCCATAGACTTGCCACCTGCTGAGACATCTACAGATTTGTCACTTTCCTCTCCGCCTAGACCCTCGAGGCCTCTTTCTCCCTTCCCTTATCACTACTCCGGTTGTCCTCGTCCTTCCTCTGATGATCCAGCCCCACTTGGCCCAAATCCACTCCTAAGGTCCCTTGCAATGATCCACCACCACCTGAGGCCCCCGTTGCAAAGTTGCCATAGTCTTGGTATCATTTGAGGGATCACTCTATTATTACTCGATCTAATTGTTTGGGCTTTGCTGGCGTTTGTCATGTACAAAAGCCAGCTACTTATCAGGAAGCAGCTATTAGCCCAGAGTAGTGCTCTACTATGGTTGGAGAGCTTGATGCTAAGGCCCGAACTTCGACTTGGGAGATTGTACCATGTCCACCTCATGCGATTCCTATTACCTACAAGTGGGTTTTCAAGATCAAAACCAAGGCACATGGTACTTTTGAACGCTTATAAAGCGCGTATGATAGCTTGTGGTTTTTAGTAGGAGCAAGGGCGTGACTATGAGCAGACCTTTGCTCCAGTTGCTCACATGACGACTGTTTGCACTCTCATTGCTGTGGCTACTATGAGTGTTTTGGATATCTCTCAAATGGATATTAAGAATGTGTTTATAAATGGTAATCTGCATGAGGTCTATATGCGTCAACCACAAGGTCTTGACTATCCATCTGGTTATGTTTGCCGTTTGCAACGAGCTTTATATGGGCTCAAATAGGTTCTTCGATCTTGGTTTGAGTGTTTTCAGTCAGTGATTGTTGCAGCCAGCTTTACTCCTAGCCACCATGATCCAGCTATGTTTGTTCATGTGAACCCTCGGGGACGAACCATCCTTCTTTATGTTGATGATATGCTACTTACTGGTGATGATTCTGTTCATATAACCTCTATCAAGGAAAAGCCTAGTGCGCAATTCCTGATGTTTGATCTTGGTCTGCTCAACTATTTCTTGGGCATTGAGGTTACCTATTCGCCTGACACGATTTTCCTTTTCCAGCAGTGTTATGTTTTGGATCTTCTTTCTTGCTCTGGTGTCACTGATGACAAGACTACTATCACCCATGGAGTTGCACTTATAGCTGCGCTCTAAAGATGGTATTTCTCTTCTAGGTCCATCCAGGTATCGGCAACTCGTGGGCAATTTTGTTTATCTTGGTGTCACTCGACCGGATATCTCTCATGTTTTATGTCCTCAGCTAGTTTGTCAGTGCCCCAACCTCAATACATTATGCTCATCTTTTTCGTGTTTTATGTTATCTTCGGGGTCCTTCCAACTGTTTGTTCTTTTTTAGGACCAGCTCGTTGTAGTTGCAGGCCTTTTCTGATGCTACATGGGCCAGTGATCCGAGTGATCGTCAGTCAATCAGTCACGGGTTACTACATTTTTCTTGGTACTTCTTTTCTTGCCCAGAAGTTCAAGAAACAGACTGCTGAGTCTAGGTCTAATAGTGAGGATGAGCTTCATGCTCTAATAGCCACTATAGCTGAGATTGTTTCGCTTCAATGGCTTTTGACTTATCTCAGTGTTTCTGTCATGACGACTACACCTATGTTTTGTGACAACACAATTTCATTCAGATTGCCAATGATCCTGTGAAGCATGAACTCACCAAGCATATAGGGACTGATGCCTTCTTCATTCATCTCATGTTCAACAGGATACCATTGACCGGTGCTACCTTCCTTCGGAGATGCAAGTTGTTGACCTCTTCATCAAGGCCCAGACTCGACACCAGTTTTTTTTTCTGCTATCCAAACTCAAGTTGTTTGATTCGCCCCGAGTTTGAAGGGGGTTGTTAGAGTATATAGGCTATTACTGTTATACTCTTGCTTTATCACTTTACCCTTTCTTGGAGGCTACTCCTCTTTGATGTATATATGGCTCTCTTTACCAATAATCAAATCAAGATAGAATTATCATCTTCAATTCCTAACAGCCACCACAGTGTTGTTCTGCTTTTGTGACAACAGCTACACATGCAAGTACAGATAGTGCTCTTTTTTTTTTGTAGGTGGTATTTGGTTTACTTCATTCAAACAGTATTGTTCCCCATACATGTGTTTCTGAAACTATGTATCTAATTGAACTCTCATTCAAGAAGTGTTGGAGGATATAAGATATTACTGTTATACTCTTACTTTATATCTAATTGAACTCTCATTCAAGAAGTGTTGGAGGATATAAGATATTACTGTTATACTCTTACTTTATCACTTTACTTTTCCCTTTCTTGAAGGCTACTCCTCCTTTGGTATATATATGACTCTCTTTACTACTAATCAAGTTGAGTTAAAATTATCATCTTCAATTCCTAACAAGAAGTTCCCTTCCTCTCTGAAACAACAATTGATGCAGATGCCTCTATATTTCTCCATCTCCACCACATGTTCTGTTTTCTTGTTCTAAACTAATGTCATCCAGAGTCCAGGCAGTCATGCATATTGATGCATTGTAAGCATATATTGAATTTAGCATCTTTCCTAAAGCAACAGAAATGGTTTGTAACTTGTCAACTTCATTTAGGCCCTGCTTTACCAGGCCGGCTCCCGGCTTCTAGGCTAGAGCCACAGCCACCCGGTCAAACACTACTAACCCCTCTTGTGGGTGGAACCAGAACTTGTAGGGTCTGGAACCCTTTAGTGGAAGCTAGGAGGCCTTCTTGAGTAGCTCAAAGAGCTCCAAAAGCTCCTAGAATGACACTAGTTTGCAGCTTTTCTATGCAATTGGGCTTCTCTTCAGCTACATATATAAGAAATAAAGGACCCCAAAAAAAACTATATTTGATTTTAAGCTTCTTCATTAACAGACTTATTGTTTTGCTCCCACTGTCATTTATCCACCTAAAACTTCAGCTTCTCTTAAGCTATATACATAAGAAATGGAGCCCCAAAAGAACTATAGCAGTGTATTTATTTTAATGTTAAGCATCTCTGTTGATGGATTTAATGCATTCAGCACCCTTGTTATGGGTTGAATTTCTGGATAAGGATTGGATATTATTATAGGGATGCTGGACAAATAAAAATCCTGACCAAACTATCATGTGAGCTTTGAACTCACCGTGACGGCTACAGCCAAAACCAAGGAAGACAGAGATAAGGAACTAACTTTATTCTTTCCTGCTGTTGCATCCTAATTCCAACCATTATATAGCTGGTACATATCTTTAAAACTAATCGAATACGTCTAAGTATCCTTAAGAGATAAAGAGATCAAAATTCTAATCTAATATGACTAAGTATCCTTAAGGGATAAGGAACAGAAGATCAAATCCTAATCTAATACGACTAAGAATCCTAATCAGGTCCTAGGACCTTTTTGAGTACAAACCTGACCCCAAAAGGAGTTCGTAACATTTCTCCCCTCCTTTTTTACCAACTCATCCTCGAGCTGAAACTTATTAGGAATTGAAGATGATTATTCCGACTCAATTTGATTAATTATAAAGAGTCATATATACACCAAAGGAGTAGCCTCCAAGGAAGGGAAAAGTAAAAAATAATAATAAAGTAAGGGTATAACGGTGATATCCTATATCCTCTTAACACCCCCCTCAAACTTAGGGTGGATCAAACAGCTTAAGTTTGGACAACAAAAAAGAAAACTGGTGTCGAGTCTGGGCCGTGGTGAGGAGATGAACTTGCATCTCCAAAGGAAGGTAGTATAAGTGAATGGTATGTTGCTGAACATGAGATCGAGCGAAGAAGGCGTCAGTCCCAATATGCTTCACGAGCTCATCTTCACAGGATTGGCAATTTGAATGGAGCTGGTGTTGTCACAACAAAACAGAGGCATAGCAGTCATGACAGAAACACTAAGATCAGTCAGAAACCATCGAAGTCAAACAATCTCAACTGTAGTGGTTGCCAGAGCGGGAGCTCAGCCTCAGCTCTGCACCTAAACAAAGTGGTCTGTTTTTTGGACTTCCAAGCAAGAAGAGAAGAACCAAGGAAAATGCATTAACCCATGACTGAACGACGATCAATCGAATCATTGGCCCATGTAGCATCAGAAAAATCCTGCAACTGCAATGGGTTGGTCCTGGAAAAGAACAAGCAGCGGGAAGAAGTGCCCCCATGATACCGTGGAACACGAAGAAGATGAGTATCAGGGCATTGACAAACTGGCAGAGGACATAAACCTGAGAGATATCCGATTGAGTGACACCAAGATAAACAAGACTACCCACGAGTTGTTGATACCTAGATGGATTTGAAAGAGAAGTACCATCTGTAGAGTGCAGCTGTAAGTGCAACTTCATTGGGGTGACAACAATCTTGTCATTAGTAACACCAGAGTGAGAAAGATCATGTTCATAACACTGCAGGGAAAGGGAAATCTTGTCAGGTGAATAGGTAATCTCAATACTCAAGAAATAATTGAGTGGACCAAGATCAGACATCAGGAACTGCACACTGAGCTTTGCCTTGACAGAGGTTATATGAAAAGGAACATCACCAATAAGCAGCATATCATCAACATAAAGAAGGATGGTTTGTCCTCGAGGGCTCACATGAACAAACATAGCTGGATCATGGTGGCTAGGAGTAAAGCCGATTGCAAAAATCATTGATTGAAAACGCTCAAACCAACCTCAAGGAGCCTGTTTGTGCCCATATAAAGCTCGTTGCGAGCGGTGAACATAACTTGATGGACAATCAAGACCCTGTGTGGACTAGGGGGTGTAAACAAGATGCGGATATCCATTTACTAAATTTGATAAAATAGCTATTTGGTAAGAAAATCGGCACCCGGCAAATAATACGAATTCGGATTTGTCAATTTGTGTTACTCGAATTCGGATCCAAATTCGGTAATGGTATATTTCTTAAATAGATGTGGATATCCAGATAACTGTATAATCCGAAAAAGAAAATACTACCCAAAGCCACATGCCACAGCTCACGGTCTATAGAAGTCGGGCCGGCCCACCCCACCCCACACGTGGGTTGCGTAAGCACTAAGTCGTAACTACGTAACCCTAATACCATTTCCACCGCCGGCTATCCCACTCCCACGAGATGCTGCTACAAGTTCTCTACACGGGCTACCAGCGCACAGCCCAAGCTTGCAACAGGCCACCACCCGCCCAGTCTCAAACGCCAGTCGCAGCCATCGCCCGCCAGTCCTAGCCGCCGATGCAGATCCACTACCATTCCTCTCTTTCTCCTCTCTTTCTTCGCCAGTGTCGTTGTGCATTTGCTTCGGCCAAGCCGCCTCTTGCTCCCATTCCACGCGCCGGTGAGCTCGAGCAAGTCCTCGCCGTCGGCGTCACACTCTCTCATCCAATTAGCGCCGCCATAGCTCCACACCGGCGAGCTACCATCTGAACCACCATTGTTTCTTCTCAACGACATCGCCGCCTCCTCCAATCTCTCTCAATCTCTAATCTACACCCGATTTGCCACCACCTTTACTCCTCGCCACCTTCTATGCCGCCATTCTATGGGCACCCTCGTCCAAACCCTAATTTGGGGATCATGGCCCCAAATTGGAGTCATCACCGCTTGTGCGCCCGAGGTCAAGTCCAAGACGTCGTGGCCCATGGTTGCCTGCATCAACCCCGGCGACGTCACCTCTTCCCCGAGCCCGGCAAGTTGGTTCACAACCATCTCCATCTTCCTCAACCAAAGCTCCAGTAGCTCTACAAGCACCATCGTTAGCTTCAGCTTCATCCTCACTTCACCAGCCAGCTAGCAAACTTCCACAGCAAGCGAGTAGTAGTTTAATTCCTTTATCTTCCTCTATTCTTCAATTTTGATTGAACTGCAATGAATTGGATGTATGAGATGGCAATTGATGTAATTGTTGACATGAGACTCTTGATTCCTAAATCAAATGTCATTTAGGGTTGGAAGGACTAAATTGCTATCAATGTTCCTGTTGAATGATACTCTGAACAACTGTCAGCAATGTAGTTTTGCCATTTATCAATGTTACTCTGAACAAAATGCAAGTGATGCCATTTATCAATGTTCCATAGCAATGTAGTTTTGCCATATTGGTCCAGTACTCTGAACTAGTGTCAGCTGCAATTTCTTAAAATTCTGTCTCGTGGGATAGGGATAGCAAATAGAACAAGTGTAGTAACAGTTCTTAACTAATTTGAATTTTAGCTAAATTGATATAACCATCACTTGACCTGTATAAACATCCAATGTTCACTACTTGCACTGTTCATGCAACAATGTTTGTTTATTAGTATTGTGGTTGGAGGAAGTTGTTCTTTGCTTTGGGAATTATGTTGTTCACATTTGTAGTTAGCGCTAGAGTGTAAGCATGCAGATGACAGAACAAGTACTAGATTTATCATTTTTGGTTTGTCAGCTACACTATTGTTGAGGCATGTTTAGGGGGCATGCGATGCCAATGTTTGGTGTTCTTGTAAACACCTAATAGAGATTTAGAGGACATTTTTATGGTACTCAATAAGTTATGACAAATGTATGGTTACAAGATTGAGTGACATAAAATATTATGGTATGCTTTTCCTCGGATGCTAAATTGTGATTGTTTAACTGAACTTGCTAATGTGCTGGCCTGTGTTTTACAGACTTCTCAATGTTATGCAGTTATGCCTTCTGGATTTACTGGGGAAACCTGAACTATTGGATGTTATGCCTACTGAAATTTATGTGGTCATTACTTTTTTGAGCTTCTGTAGTTTCTAGCCTGACCTCCAGTTCTGAGTTATAATTGGACAATTACTGGCATGTTAATAGTATGATCATGTCAAAAAGCTTTGGGTTTTCTTTGGTTACAACATTTTAGCACATATTTCAGTTATTGAATAGTCGGATTTGTGTGGCTTCAATTAAAACCTGTATGTTAGTATTTTAAGTCTTAAATAACTTAGATAATCTCCTATTTGGCAGATTGCATTATGATAAGGCTTATCTTAATACTTGTGCAAAGTGGCGTACAGTGGGTCGTATGGTTAAGTTGCAAACTCATTGATATTATGACAAGAAGCCTGAATTGAATTAGGTTGGTCCATTGATGTGAATTTAGTGAACCAAGCTGAAAATCAATTCCATATACATTTGAGTTGCTACACTTCTCATTTTATTGGACTAGAGTTAGTATTACTTATCTAGTTTAAGTTCAGATAGATTGAATCCTATTTTATGAATTGTGTTTGCTTTTGCATGAATTGTATTACTTATCTAGTATTATACTGTAACACCCTGAGTTTAGGGGTAAAAACTTTCTTTTTCATAAAAGTCATGCATGCGAGTATCTCTGTAGTAGTAGCAAGATCAGTTCAACCCTAATCTATCCTAAGCCCCAAATATTTCAAAATCTTCCCTGTGAATCCAAATCAAGATCAAATTGCTCAGATGAGATCTATCAGTTACTCTAAACATAAAAGCCTTCAGAAGCCAGATTCAAATCCATCTCTAACTCTCAGATCTTGCAATCCTTTTTCCGTTTTCGAAAACAGGAATTTAATTAATATCTTAATTACCCTAAATACTCTGAACTCAGATTTAGCCAAATCTTGACCTAATCCAAACCAGATTATTCTTGGATTATGATCATGGGTATGCCAATACCTTAATCCAGAAAGTTGGCAGTCAGATTTCTTCATCTAAGCCTTTTTCACAGATCAGTCCAAATTGTATCGCGAATCAATCCTTTTCCTGATATCTGGAAACCCAAAAAGGCTGAAATCCTCAAATCAACTCCAAATTCAAATCTGTTTCAGGGAACACCTCCCAAATACTAATTAATACAAAATCTTCTTTTATCAGAACACCCAAATCTCTCTCCAATTACCTTGAATTCAAAATTGACCAAAACTCATATTTTAATTACCCTAAATACCCTATTTTCAGTTTATATCAAAAATCATCAAATCATGCCAGATTTTACCAAATTTCTTGCTAGATGAGTATAAGGTATAAGTTTATACTCATCTATGAAATCAGAATTCAGATTACCCCTCTCAATCAGAAATTACAAATCAGTCCAGAAATCAAACAAAGATTCTTGCAACTAGGTCCCTGGCTCGACCACACTTGCAGTTCACGACCAGGGCTCAGCATCTTCGACCGAAGTCACTGTTCACGATCAGAGCAGCAGCAGTTCGCGACCAGAGCTCGCATCCCCTTCGATCTCGACCACAACCTGCAGTGCATAGCTTCAATCAACCGCTGCGACCGCGACCAATGCGCCATGTCACCGCGCCTGTTGCCGCCAATGAGCGCTGCGCTAGCCCGTGCTTTTTCACAACTGTGTTTGCATGCGCACACGTGTTTGCACCTCAGCTATTGAGGTGGCAATCCTTGTCCAACTCACCAGCAGCTTACACAGCTTCACCTGCTCGCCGTTGCTTCAACCAGAAGGTACACTGGCGCAAGTACCTTAGCCTCCAAGCAGTAAGCTTTACTTCGTTTCGCCTTGCCCTTAAATAGCAATCCCGAGCAGCTCCTTGTCACCAGCACTGCTCTCTAGAGCTTCTCAGCAAATAACCAAATCTTCTTCGCTGTTGTCTTCTCCGGCGAGCCGCCGAGGAGGTCGACGACGCCAGCTCGCCTCGCTTCACCAAACTCCAAATTGAAGCCACCAGTGAGTTCCCCACATCTTATTATCTGTGCTGTATCATTTAATTGAAGCCTCGTGCCCCTCATCGCCGGTGATCGCCGGAATTGCCAAAACCCCTATTCCAGCTTACAACTCGATTCAATCCAAATTAACCTTTGATCCTGTAGAGTAAAATGATCAGTGAGCTATCCTTAGCAAGCCAGTGCATCAAGATGTCGGAATTGAGCTCAAATCGAAGCTATCTCCAAGCTTGAGCTTCATCAGTCGTCGACGCTCGTCGCCAGACTTCTCCGGTGATGCTCCGGCCAAATTGATCGTGCCAATAGCTTCCATATGCATCCCTCTTACTCCTCGAGCAAAGAATTGAGTTCAAATTCTGTATAACGAAAATCCCCAAATCCAGTGTCATCTCCGGCGCGGCCACCGGAAATCTATTCCCAGCCAATCCAGTTCTAGCCACCTTGTCCCTTAGATGCATCTTGATCTCTTGAACACTTTTGTCTACTAGCTCGACATCTAATTCGGTCTAAATCGAAAATTATGGCTATGCCCTAATTTCTGTCCAGTGCCATGACTTGAAACTCCAGCCACCGTGTTCTTCACCGGTTTTCACCACTTTCCGGCCATCTTCAACCTTGGAACCTGTTGAATAATTTGTTCCTGTTATCAAGGCCTATCTCCCAGACAAAGTGGTGCATCAATTGGAGCCTTAGATCAAAAGATATGGCAAACCCTAGTTTTTGGCCATGTCAACCCAATGCCAATCTATGTCAGCCAGTGGTATTGAACCTTTTTACCTACTTCCAGCCATGCATTTTGAGCATGACTATGTCCCTTAGACTCCTGATGTTGTGATCTACATTTTATTCTACTGTCACAACTTGAGATAAGCTCTCTAGCTTTCCTTGAAGCTATGTCAGAGCCTTGAACCGAATGTAAATCGGCTGACATTCACTATTTTTGGACAAACCAGCCGCGGACTTGATGTCCATATTGCAGCCTTGAAGCCCTAAGAATTTCTAACACCATCCTGAGCTCATATTCTATAAATTCCAGGGTTTTGACCCAGATCAGTTTGCAATCTCAGTCCGTTTCATCATCGCCAAGATCTTTTCTTTTAAAAGCATGTTGCATATAGATTTTAAAGTATTTAAAATAGTTTGTGATCTTTGTGTGCTTGTTTGATTGGAGAGTAGATCAAGAGCCCGAATTCGAAGACTTCGTCGCAGACTCGACATCGACTGTTGTATTTTACGACGCGGAAGGCAAGTCATAGTCTTGATCATCTTGAACCTATATTTTAAGAGTTGCTATGATATGACCTTGAATATAAGTAATATTGCATGTGAAAGAATGAGAATGGTTGAATTATGAATTGGCAGTACTAGACTAGATGTCTGTGAAATATGAGATGATCAAATAGTGAGCCATGAACTATTATATATGTACTTATGTATATTCATGAAATAAAACCCCTAGCCGTGATCAGAATTTTAGTATGGAATGGTGATAGCACTGGAGGTGCTTAACTGCAAAGGATGTGTAGGCACTGAAGGTGCATGATTGTGGATGGTCTGGTCACTGGCATATAAGAACTAGAACCTTGTGTTGTGCGTCCAGTGGCATGAAACACGTGCTAACAGCAAGCCTGGTATGGGACAGGCCTGAACAAGTACTTATGCAGATCGCACATGAAACCCCTGCATGAGATGGAAAACAATACACTAATTTCACGGAGTGCGACTCCACGTATCACTGAATGTAATCATGCACGTTGACCCAGTAATGGAAAGAGACAGGGGTGGGGGTAATACCCGCCACAATTGTGGTTCGCGAGAGTTCCACAGGGTCAGGGGTGAATTGTGAGTAAAACATAACAAAAGTTCTTGTTATCTCCACCTTGCCACTCACAGTATGCAGTGAGCCAGGGGTCCAATCATTTTGATAGGAAGGACATGAAACTGGAATATCTTGCGAGTAAATTGATACCTCTGCAGAGTTAAAAACGTATTCGAATACTCCGAGCTCCCGGGTTTATAGGAGTCTGCTGTGGTGGATTAAATCCACGGGGTGTGGCACCAGTATGTTTTCTAAATAAAATTTGATAAGTCAAGATTACCCAAATGACATGTGTTGTCATGATAAGGGGTGCTGCCGTGGGCTGTCGTGTGTCGACGTGTCACGGTAGTGCTATAATTTAGTGAACATGAATAGCAATGCTATATTATGAAAAGTGCTGCCATGAGATGAGATATGAAAGAAAAGATTATTTTACAAACATCCATAATTCTTGACTAGTCTATGTTCATAACAACACTACTATATGTATCTACTCTTACCTATGACTTACTGAGTACGTAAGTACTCACCCTTGCAACCTACAACCCAGTAGATGGTGTACCATGATCAAGAAGAAGGCGTGGAGAACTTCTTGGACCAAGATGAAGGAGAGCCAGTTCCGCCAGATCCCTGATGTGTTGTTCTACCGTCAACTTCTTGCTGTGGGAGGGTCACCTATCTTCTGCTGTGTAGTTATTTTGCTAAACCATGTATGCCGCGAAGGTATTGTAATCTCTTTATGTAATATTAAGCCCAGCAGGCCACACTGCTTAAATATTTTGTAAGTTTTTCTGCTGCAATGTGAATATACTCCTGTGCTTGACTTATCCTGGGAAGTCAAAGGTATGCTATGCATATATGGGACTAACTGCAGCAAGCTAGGTCTCCACGGGAGTAGTCGTAGTCCCAGTTTCGGGGCACAACATATACTATTATGCTTCAAGGAATCAAGGCTAAAATTCTAACAAGGTCAACCAAAAAGAAATTTGAGCACAATGTCGGCTTCTGGAAATGGTACTAAGAAACATGCTAGTGCTAATAATTTAGCGAAACAGCTATTTAAAGTTTAGTAACACTTATTAAAATTTCTATGTACATTCTATTTGGAGTTCAAAGTTCTAATATTTTTGGTTAATTTGTTGTTTATCTATGCATATTCTTTGGCATCTAGTAGTGGTGCTAAACCAGCAGGTGTTAACATTCAAACTGTTGTCAGTGATAATGTTGTTGAAACAAGTGCGTGTGCTAGGGCAAAGACTACTACTACTGGGAATCCATCACTGGAAAAGAAGACTAGGGCACCAATGAAGAGAACTTCAGATGTTTGGAATCATTTCACCATTGAATAAATGAACACTGAAGTGGATGGCAAGATTGTGATGAGTAAGATGGCAAGATGCAAGTGTTGCAAGGATGTGTTTTCTGGTGAGAGCAAGTATGGTACGACTCACCTCAAAACTCATTTTAAAACACAACATGAAAAGTCTTCTTATCAAAGCACTCTTAGCTTTTCAAAAGTAAAACAAAATTCTTTGTAAGCTTGGAAGTACAATGAAGAAGTTAGTATCTACAAGTATCATCTTACCATTGTCATGCATTAGTATCCATTCAATTTTTCAAAGAATGAATATACTAATGATATCATCAGAGACCCTTATCCCCCTCATTTCCTACTAAAGGCCGCAATACCACAAGGAGAAGGGTTATGGATATTTTTAAAGAAAAGAAATAGAAGTTGATTGATCTCTTTACATCTCTTTAAGTGTCAGATGAGTCGCACAATGGATCTTTGGACTTCTAATCAACATAAAGGTTATTTGTGTGTCACTTGTCACTTCATTGATGATGATTGGAAAATTCAGAAACGAATAATAAATTTTATGTATTTAAATGGGAGACATTCAAGTGCCAATTTGTGTAATGCTTTTGTTAGAAATATGATTGCTTGGAATATTGATCAAAAGTTGTTTGCTTTGACTATGGACAATGCCTCTGCTAATGAAGTTTGTGCTAAAACTGTTGCATCAACTCTTGATGAACATAATTCTCTAATTTCTAATGGCAAGTTTTCCATGTTCGTTGTGCAGCACATTATTAATCTTATAGCAAAGGATAGTTTGAAAATAGTTGAGCATGCTATAAACAACATTCGTTCTTCAGTTATGATTGTCAAGAGTTCTACTTTACAATAGAGGAGTTTTAAAAGCAAGCTTCTGAACTTAATTTGGGTATAACGAAGGGTCTTTCTCGAAATGTAGCTACTAGATGAAATTCCACTTATTTAATGCTCCCAGATGCACTTTATTATAAGAAAACTTTCCAAATATTATAAGAAAATTGTCATTTGCAACGTTGTCAGGTTCTGCAACTCGACATCCATCCGAAGTGGTTTGGTGAGCCCTACCCTTAAATATCTAAACTTGATGCTAGGCATTGATGGCCTTAGTGCGGTAGATGAGTGCGCCAAACTTCTTCATGTATTCTTCCACCGATCCAACATAGCGAAGGTGCATCAATTCACCCAAAGGATTGCTCCGCACTAGTGGTCCAAACCTTAAGTGGCAATACTCTTTAAAACATGGCCACATCGATGTGCCCTCGTTGCTCTCAATTTGGTAGTACCAGTGCTGAGCCACTCCACTCATGTGATAGGATGCCAGCCAAACTTTCTTTTCTTCTAAAATACATTGTCCCCGAAAGAACCATTTACAACAATTGAGCCATCGCAACAGGTCCTTGTCAAGTGTTGAAAAGGATAGTTTGTGATATCGGGGAATGCCTTATGAGTCACATGAGCCTCCGCTGATGTGTTCTTGTCAAAATGCTCTGTTGGCACATCCGGTGGGACAACTAGATTTGCTCCTCCGCCCACTCTAATTGCCACGCTAGGTTTGCCTGGTTCTGAAGGAGCACATCCATCTTCTCGCTGAGTGCAGCAATCGGATCAGGAGCCATTGGCTCTGTACCAACTTGTCATCGGTCGAATTTCTGGATAAGGATCGAAGATTATGCCTTATTGGAGATTATAGGGATGCTGGTAGATAAAAATCCCGACTGAACTATCATGCGAGCTTCTGAACTCGCTGTGATGGCTACAGCCAAGCCCAAGGGAGACAGAGCTAAGAAGGAAACTAACTTTATTCTTGCCTGCTGTTACATCCTAATTCCAACAATTATATAGCTGGTATATCTCTTAAAACTAATCAAATACATCTAAGTATCCTTAAGGGACAAAGAGATCAACTCCTAATCTAATACAACTGTGTATCCTTGAGGGATAAGGAACAAAAGATCAAATCCTAATCTAATACGTCCAAGTATCCTAAACAAGTCCTAGGACCTGTGCGGGTATAAACCTGTACCCAAAAGGAGTTTGTAACAACCCTCTATTGGTGGTTCATCTAGCTGCTTCTGTTCTATATTTTCCCAGCCTTGCTCGCAAGAGAGTGATAGCAAAGCGTCTACTCAACAGTTTGGTACACTTTGTTACAATACAAATTTACATAGAAACATTTCTGACAAATGACAAGCTTATTCAGACAGTGGTCTCCTATCCCTTCTGAATGCTGCTACTTTGGTTCAGTACTGCTTGGTAAAATACTGATTGTGGCAAGATCAGTGTTAATTCTTTGATTGCCAGATTATCTTAAATTCAGTTGAATTACATGTTGGTTGCTCTTTATTTTCCAAGATATCTTACCATACAGATCAATCAGGTATTCTTCAAAGATTTGTCTTCTGACCCAAAATATAAATTATGATGCCCACTCTTAAGCTGTTACAAGGGAAAAAAAACAAAGATGGATCTAGAATCCCATATAATATACTCTAAGGTTGTGTTGGTTCACACAATCCTCCAAAGTTCTTTGTTGGTCCCACAATATCTTGTTTGAAAATTGCCCTTCCTAATCCAAATTGGTAATTCAGGATTACCATTGTACCATAAACTACTGAGGTAATGTAATTATGGTTTCTAAATTTATTTACTCCCATGGTATATTTTATGTTTGAATTAAAAAGTTCATACATGAATTTGAAGCCCCACCAGAAAACAAAATGTAAAAATTTAGCTCCATACAAAATTTAAAAATTTAGCTTCATATATTGAGTTTAAAATTTTAAATATGAACATTCAGTTGTAAAATGTAAAATTCCAAAATTTCAAATTTTTAATAGGTGGCTCCGGGATTTCCTATGAAGGTGGAATTAGTCTCCTCGAATGTCTTTTCTTGACAAGTAGCAACATTGATACATATAATGTATATGCGGCAGGTATAGTTTCGTGGTAAAAGTGTGATTCATTGTATTAATAACTGAATATAAAATGATATACTGAAGGCGTCCTTAAGATTTTTTATATTCCGATTAAAACTTTAATTCTTATAAAAGGTTTAATCCTTTTCCCCTCAATAGCATATTGAGGTAGAATACATTCTAGCAATTTGTATACAAAGACTAATTGAAATTGCATCCAAATTCAAATTGGATTATGAATGCAGAGTTGTGAAGAATACTTTTGCATTGGATTAAGTATTCCAATTGAATAAATGTGAGTAAAGAATCTATGGATGAAGATACAAAAAGTTTATTTCCAATTGTAACTAAATCTTCTCCTTTTAATTTTTAAAAAGGAAATGGAAGCCAAATAGCTAAAAAACGATAGTTTTGGTTTACTATAATCAGCATATTGTTTCAGTTCGGTGGAAACCCAATTCTTTTCCTTAGGATCTCTTGAATTAGGGAATGAAGTAGAATAGATAGATTTAGCAGAATTTCTATATCCTATTCTATAAGGATCATCTAGAAAGCGAAGTGTTTTGGTTCCATTCAAACAGAAAAGCTAACATAGATGTTAAGTGATGAGAATATCCATAAAGGAGCCAAATGAAATCAAAATTTCATGTTTGGTTTTGAATTAGAGACAGGAAAAATAATCAACCAATGTCGATTATAACCCCTAGCCTTCCAAGCTAACGATGCGGATTTGATTCCCGTGGCCCGCTCCATTTTGTATAGGACTATTCTATTTGTCTAGATATGGTAGAGGCCTGTATCCATCTTTGTTGTCCACCAATTTCCGGCCATCCAAATCGCAATAGAGCAGTTTGATAGCTCATGAGGCTCATAACCTTGAGGTCACGGGTTCGATTCCCATCTCCGCACGTAGCAGTTTGTATAAAAGGACTATTCTATTTGTCTAGATATGGTAGAGGCCTGTAGCCAACTTTTTTATCCATTAGTTCCCGGCGCTAGAAAGCTGAGTTGAGCAGTTTGCGAAGTTACTTACCCTTGCAAGAACTCCCAAGGTGCAAGGATTCCCCCTCACCAGTCTGCAGAGAAAAAAAAAAAAAGAAATAAACGGCACAACCTACCCCCAATAAAAGTAGTTTGCCTATTGTTTGTCTCTGTGAATCCCCAATATAGGGAACCTTGTTGGTGAATTCAATTCTCTCCTCCAGAGCACTCCTTTTTTTTTCGAGTAGGGTACAAAGGAAGGGTAAGATAGGAAGGGATACAGTACTAGACTAACATATAATTAATATATATATTTAAGTAGTAAACTAGATTGAACTGCTTACCATGATACCTTACTAAATTAAGCTGGCTAACAGTGGGAATTGAACCCACATCTTCCTTACTAGTGAGATGTTTTACCAGTCAACTACGCTCACTATGGCATAATGATGTACCAGAAAATACAACATTTTTATTATTTAACCAACCATCAGGAGAAGAAAATACAAGGGGTACACCAATTACTAAGACCGAGGAAGTCACAATTAATGCAAAAATAGCTAATTGGAAAGCAATAGTCATATTTCTAATCCTCTAAGCTACCATCAAATCAAGTCACCTATATATTAGATCCCTCAGTCAAAATTGTAATAAAATACAAGTAGGAGGGGTTTAATCATGAACCATTGATTCTTCTCTTTAGAACTTACTACTACCATCTACTTTATTTTATTTGGATATGGGGTGGGGGTTAGTCTTTATTTCACAAGCAGATATAGTGGATCCTTTATCCGTGTATAGAATATATAGAGATGTATCAAAAGGGGATTCACATATAGGATGTTCTAGAGGTTAGTAGATCATTTTATATGGCTATGTTCTATTTGTAGGAATAAAATAGAGATTAGGCTGTGGAGGGATGACTGAGTGGTTGATAGCTCTGGTCTTGAAAACCGGTATAATTCTAGGAAATATCGAGAGATCAAATCCCTCTCTGCTTTTGCTTATTGATAAGTTTGTTTCTTTATTTTTTTTTCTTTGTTATGCCCACTTATCTTTCTTTCATAAAAAGAAATGGCTCGGCTAGACAGAATAACCGAGCTAGAACATAAAAAAACAATAGAACAAGTATAACTAAGAAAATCTTATTTAAGAGGGGTCATGTAAAGAATAGTTTCCGAATCACGATCGATTCCCTTTTCAAAGCCTGTGCAGCAGTAACCCAAGCTCTTCCTACATGCCACAAATAGCCCACAAAAAAGAAGATTCTTAGAACAAAATGGGAGGTCGCTAACCAACTTCGAGGAGACAATTGACTACATTGATCTCGGTAGCTACGCCACCCACAGAGTTTAAAGAGTCTAAAGGAGCATAGGTCATATTCTGTCGAACATCGTTCTTGCCAAGATTATATATCTTTTTTCAACCTACTCAAGTTCAAACCATTGAGGCCCTTAGAGGTTCTAACCAAGGAGCACAAAGGTCCGAGAAAAGTTTCTCCAAAAATAACCTCCCCAGTTGGGGAATACATGAGATATTAACCTAAACCTGTGGGTCCTTGGGTGGATCCTAAATTAGCTCCAAGACACTATACTCTTTGCCATTTCCAAAATTCCAACCATTTTATTCATTTGGAAAAACCCAAAAATGGATATGTAGGAAATAGAGAAATTCCACCCGCCTAAGTAAAGAATTGTTACAAATAAAGAGGAAACTCATAAATTTAGGTAAGAAACAAGATAAAATAAACCATATTTGATACCAGAATATTCGATTTGATACCCTCCTACTAATTCCTCCTTTGCTTGTGGTAAATCAAAGGGTAATCTTTCACATTCGGCCAAAGAATTAAAAAACTAGAAAGCCTATAGGCTGATGCCAAAGATTCAATCCAAAAAAAAAACCATATTTTGACTGTGCTTCAACTGTATCAATTGTACTTGAACTGTTAGATAATCATAGTCGATAATAACACCACAGTTCCCACCGCTATTTCATAACCATAATGTAACCTTAACTTCATACGGCTCCTCTATGATCAGAAAAAAGGAGAGGACTGTTTCGGTATTATCCCCTTGGGCATAGATACAATTAGGTACGATAAAAATCTATTTGATTGAAAAGTCCTAAATGAGACCAAAGGAATTTTGTATGCTAGAATAAGAAAAAGTGCTTCTGAATTGACCTCATCCTTTATAATGAGAGTTTTTTTTTTTTTTGTTCTGTAATAACTTAATCTTGTAATAAAACACTCGTTATATCAATCAATACATAGAAAGAGTTGGGTATTGGTTCATGAGGAATTCTGTATAAATATGGATAGAGAAAGGAAAGAATAAGGATCTTTTTTTTAATTGCATTCAATATCTTTTGTCCTCTTCTTTCCCCGGGGAAGGAGCACTTAAAAAGAAAAAAAAGGAATAAAGGGTTAATTCTTTCTTGATACCCATTTCCTTAACAAGTGAAGGGGAGTATACTCTGGATCGGAATCCAAAGTACTACTTGATCATTTCCACCAATTTCAAGTCCTTATTATGATTCCAGTCATGAGGAAAAATATCTAATATCTTAGATTCCTCTTATTACTAATCCTCTATGTACTTTAGTGTTCCCAAACACTAACTAACTATTGATGGATTCCACTTAGGGTTATAAGTTATAGTAATAACTAGGGATATTGTACTAATTGAATTCCATACTGGGAATCTTTTATTCTTGCCTGGTTCAAGATATGATGACTAATAAAAAAAATCTCAACCTTGGGGTAGAGAGTTTACACTGCTTATGTTTACTTCAACTTTATTCTTGTACATAGGAAATGAGCTTTGTTCTTTTTACTACAAATTAATAAGCTGTTTTGTTTCACTCACATAGCTATCTAGTTTAACTTATCAATCCGAATACAAAATAAGAAAAGGAAGATGAGATATTCGACGGATTTTAGAGGAAAGTGATCCTATTTTAACGAATCACACGTAAAGATATTGCTAGCACACAAAAAGTTAATGGTATTTCATAACTAATAGATTGAGCTGCAGCTCGTAGACCACCTGAAAAAAATATTTTATTATAAGACCAATAGGGGCAATACTTGAAATGGCAATCCATAAAAAGACACCAATACTAATATCAGATAAAACAAGATGATACCCAAAAGGAAAGACTTCTACGAGTCCATATCCATCAGCCCATAGACTTCTTTATGGATTGCAGGAGCAGTGGGCAGGCCCTAGTCGCAGTGGCAGTTAGGCAGCAGGGACCAGCAGTAGCTCTGTGTGCGCTACATTTGTTGATCCGAGACGATATCGGATTAATAATAGTAGATGGTCCAGACTTGGTCGGTTTTCTGTATACGAGTACAATACGACTTTGTCGGTTGTCTGTATATGAGTACGATACAACTTGATCAGTTGTCTACATACGAGTACGATACAATATCGTATCAGACTACAACACGAGTATGATACGACTTGGTTGGTTGTCTGTATATGAGCACGATACGATATCGTACCAGACTAAGTTTTGGACTCATCGTAGCTATGTATTAGCAATTGTCTATAAATTCCATGTAATAGGATAGATAATTCATCTAACTCAACTAGAGATCAATTGTCTAGATCGACTAGCTCGAAACGGATCGACTAGTTTGAAACTGCTCACTTAGATCGAAAGAGATCAATTGAGCAGATTGTAACTGATCAAATAGAGGTTGAATCAGAGTGTATGAGTTTCCTCTTAATTAAAGAGTTGATTTTTCTCTTATTTCTCTTGTTGTCAACCGCCTAGGTGTTTGTTTTCGAGCAAACCCGTTGATATCCAGATTGGATCAAGTTATCTAATCGGATCATTTGTGCATGCTGCATAACTGCATTTTTTTTCATGATCTTGGAACTCTGTGAATGGTCCAGAGTACAGGCATCCAAATTTTTTAAGTAGGAAAAACAAGGAGAGGTGGACGGTTTTTTGAATCAACACTTTTTACAATAGTAGAAATAACCAGGTCCAACCAACCAACACCAGTATGATTAACTAGCAATGAGCGCAATTCAGGTGAATTAGGGTCACATTCACATGATTTTGGGTTGGTCTCAAGCAAGTTAGGCATGTTTCCCTATATTCATGCAATTAAATATGGTATTAACTCATAACAAGAAAAAAGTGAAAAATCACCTAAGTTTAACATTTACTTTTATGCTCGAGATAACACAATCTTCCCTAAATTTGTCAAGAAAAAGCCATGATTCTAAGAATTTGTCTTATAATGTTGATGTGTCATGGATTCCACTCACCCACTAACTTGGACAGAAAAAGGTAACCAATCCCATCACAAAGTAAAACAAAGGACACCAGGCATTTGATGTCACAACAATTCAAAGAGAAAGTTGCAATAGTTCTAAAAAAGGCAAAATTGCACTTGAGGTCCTTGTACTTTGACAAATTGTTCATTTAGCTCCTTGCTCTTGTTAGTGATATGTCCATAGAGAAAATCACAGAGATGTATTTATCTTTATTATATTGATTAACATTTGAATAATATGTTATTTTGTTTTAGAATAAATTATTATCTCGATTCAATCAACAAGTGTGTGACTTGTTCATGAAACCCTAAATTTATTTGATAATATTATTCTATAAAGTCTATAATCCATCATCTTTAAATAAGACATTATTAATTAATGGATTAACATATATATTAATTGATGCTCATGTGTCACAGACAGACCATGGATATAAAATATCAAATTAATAATGTGAACATATATTGAAAAATATAATGTTGAATAGACCCATTTTAAGACACTGTTTGGATTTATCATATAAGTGTCACCAGTTGGTCTCAAATAATGTTTATGATTGATGCTTAGACCTGAGACCGTCATAGTTTCCAACAAGTGTAGTGATATATTTTGATACTACCAAATACTACTTTCAATTAAATGATAATAAAGGTAATATTCGGGTATGCTATAAGCCATGCGGAGAAATGTGAATGATTAAGATGGAATTTGCATCTCTCATCTAATTAGAGAGATATCTCTGGACCCCTCGATATAGATGAACTGAAAAATGCATGACCATGCCGTTTGTGGTTGAGTGTGAACTACAGAAAAATCAATTCACTATGAGATCGACAAATGATTAAACTATGTAAGAGTGTCACGTTTCCTGTCTTGGGTTTAATTTGGTATCGTATGGCAAAAGGATCAACATGAGTACATTATATAGGTTCGCTAGTTATGATCTTAGTGTATATTTGGATGGTCATTATGTCTTACTAGGGGCTACTAACGACTCATAATTCAGGTAAGTATTCCCGGGTCGTGATCAAATATGCATGAACATACAGAGTCACACTTAACAGGTTGGAACAAATCAATTCAGATTGGTTCTATTATGGGGGTTTTCGTATCAAACTAGGAGATCTAATGTTAAGACTCCTGCAATTCAGATAAAATTCGTTATGTGATATCGTATCACATCAGGAAATCTAATCTGGTAGGTTTCCTTTTGCAGAATTCTATATAAAGAGAGATATGATGGGTTTTGAGGAAATCATGAAAACCCTAGTTGTCATCTCCTCTAAAGCAACAACCTTTAAACTCTCGTCGTGCGTGTTGGTGCTAACACACTATCGTACGACGTTCCATCCCAAAACGTGTGGATACCGATAGAGGCACTGCTACAATTGCTACACTGATCTGGACGATCCGCGAGCGGTCGCTATGCATATTCAATCGCTTCACCAAATATCCTTTCGCTGTTAGTAACAATCTAATCTATAGTCTATTATTTGCAGCCTTCGAATAAAATTTTTTGAAATTCAGTTAATGTAGCTTACTCAGTTTTTAGCGGTACTTCCAAATTTGTCACTTAGGTCTGTTTACTCTAAGAAATTATCCAATTATATCCCTGGTCAATAATTGTTCCTTCCAGTCCCTATACTTCTAAAAGTATCCAATAAGTCCGTGTCCATGTACTTTGAGAAATTGTTCATTTCAGCCCCTGTACTTTGACAATTCATTTATTTACATAGCAATTAAATAAATAGTTATGTCTAATAGAATGTTTAGTTAGTGTCTTTTTCATATGCAACTTTTCCTTATTGTTGTGGTGGTTTAATGACTAGAGACACTTAAAAAACAGAAATTCCTAAGAATTCTTTAACGTAAAAGGAACTGAGTAAATAATTTAGCACAGGGATTACACTTTTCAAAGAAAAGGGATCTGAATGAACAATTTCCCAAAGTACAAGTGACCTAGGTGATGCTTGTAGAATTACTAGGACCTAAACAAACAATTTCTCAAAGTAGAGGGACCAGAGGTGTGCCTTCTGAAAAAATATCGCTGTGAAGATACTAGAGTTTTACAAATTTTGAGTTCTAAATTTAATTCTATGTTAAAAGATTAGTTTTAAGTAATTCCTATTTTTAATATTACTCTAGAGAGTTGGGCATGTTTATCATGTTTTATTAGATGTTTTTTTGTAAATATTCTATTTCTGTGTTGCATCATTTTGCTACAACTATTACAACCTCATGTTTGCGCTGTGGCGTGCGTGTGATGTTGCAGTAGTTCCAACAAAAATGTCCCGCAAGTCAAAAGAAAACGTTGCGAAAATTCTATGTCAAATTTCATTGGAAAAACCTATCATTCAACTTATATTGTCCTACTTGCTGCTGATGCATGTCTCCATTAAAATCAAGGTTAAAATATAGTATTTTGTACTGCAACGAAACTTTTAGTAAACTCCTCAACATTCTAATTGAACTGCCTAGCAAATACAACAGCCCCTACCCAGTAATAAACAATGAACATTTTCAAAAAAAACAAAAGAAAAAATTAGCAGGCCACAGCTTACAGAGAGGACGGCGTCGCGGCAGACAAGAAATCGGAACATCTCCAGCTGCTCCGCACACAGCCGCCGAAAGTCCGCGCTCGGCACCGCAGCACCGCTCTCCTCCCCATCCCCCTCCATCTCCCGCCGCACGCGCCTGAACCGCACCGGCGACACGCTCGAGGCCCTGCGGATAGCTACGGCCACAGCCGCCGCCGAGGCGGGGCCCAGCTCCTCCTCCTCCTCCTCTGCCGGCGCGGCGACGTGCTGGAGCGGTGGGTGGGCCCCGCAGGCGAGTAGCCGGCGGGGCAGGGGGGTTGGGATGGAAACGGACGAGGGCTTGGGGTAGTGAGGAGCTGGGGACTGGGGGAGATGGAGGCGGTAGTGGTGGTGGGTCGAGAGGAGGGGCATGGTGGGCAGTGGCGTGTGAGGAAGCCGAAATTAGTTACAGTGGAGACGGGGGCGGGGGGCGGGGCGCCACGACGCCGTCTCAACCATCGGCTGCAGAATCTCGGGCCGGACGGCGGCGGTTTTGCAGCGCCGCTTTTGCGTTGAGCTGATAGTGTTTTGGCTGTTTTGGCTGAGGATGGGTGAGTGGCCCTAAGCAGTTATCTTCCTGAGGTCCTGCTGTGTATTTTTTTTTTTCAGCACTCAAAATTTGGGCCAGCTCCATCAATTTAGGGTGTATTTGCTTGTTTATATCAACTTATTATATATAAAGAGCACAGTTTTGAGAAATAGCACAACTTTGTTGCGGACAAACTTTTATCCTACTCTACTTATTTAAACTTTTCATTAAGGTCCAGTTGGGTGTCTACGAAATTTTTCTTAGCTATATTAAAATCCTCTTAGAATATATTCACCATATAAAATCTCCCCATATTTGACCCCAATAGGGTTAGGATTCTTGGTGAGGTTTGGATCTCACCAGAATTAAGATCCTGGGGTGTCTGAATGCAAATTGTTGAGATGTTTTTATACTTTCTACTTGTCAACCAAAAAACATTTAGATATGAAATGATATTATAATATTGTATATTGCAAACTTATGTCTCATAACCCAATTTCTCATCATATTGAATAAGGAGGGTGTAAGTACGATGAAAGTGCATAACCAACAACGAAATTTTTTTATTAATAACCCAAAGTAAAAAAATAATTTGAAAAATAACCCACAATTTACCGAAATTGCGAAACTAACCCGTCAGCTCATCTAATATCGGTCTGCAAACGTGACAAGAACTTATCGCGTCTCCCAAATGCGACAGAATGCATCGACCACCTATCGCTCCTCAAGACTGCAACAAAATAATTTCCCCCACCCCATCCGCGACAAAGCCTGGTCGCCATGTCTTTCCCATCTCATCCGCAACAGATAGGTGCCCGTTTTTGTCGCACTACCCACGCGCGACAATAGAACCAGCTCATTTTGTCCCATTTTTCTCACGAGTTATTGTGTTTTCGGACTGATTTTAAAACCCCCGGCTCCTCGGTCACTCCCTCATTCATTCTGCAAAATTTTGTGTTTCAACCAAATTTTCTTTAAATCTAGTCATTGTTTAAAGTTAGTGCAGTTGAAAAAGTTGTAGCTCAGAGAAAGATCTTCCAAACATGTAAGCTTCGTGGAAATGCAATTTAATTTTTGCTAATTTATGTGCTAATTATGTTATTAGTGACTAAGTAGATGTTAAAAGTTTATGTTAGTTGTTATATTTATGTTAGATGTTAACTAAATAGATGTTAAAGTAAATATTAATTATGATTCCATCATTAGTTTAATATTCTGTTGTTAAAATAAATGTACAGATGAGAGAGAGCACTTCAAAGTAGTTATCTTATATTTTTTTCTAGAATATCGTCATGCATGTTTTGATTTTTTAAAATAAGCATAAATATTTTGTAAATATAAAATATTATCTATAAAACAAATTAGTAAAAGTTATAGATGAAGGAGAATGGAGCAACCCGAAAATTATCTATAAATATTTTGATTATGTTAATTATGTGATTTAAAAATCATAACATGTTACTTATAATTTGTTGCGTAAATATCTTCTGTAGGGAATGGAGCAACCCGAAAATTTTTGCATATTTTATGGCAATTGTTTGATTCATGATGAGCCAAATGGTGTAGATATGAGCTATTGCAAATATGTCATTGCCAATTTGAACATACATAATACATCTTTCATATATCTTAAGTTTTTGACGAAATGCAGTAGGCAAGAAGCCTACTGCTAATGATATATTAATAGAATAAAATAAAAAGAGGAAACAGAGAACAAAAATGAAAAAGTAAAATTACAAATGGTTAATCCAACTAAAGATTTGAAAGTAGATCCTTTGAGGAGATCTTTCAGCCACCAGCTTCATGTCCAGAATGAAAGCATTTCTCCAGTACGCAAGAGTAGGAACTACCTCTTGAAAAATCTTCATATTACGACATTTTCAGATATTCCATAAGGCAACATGATAACCTCTGTTGCATCTAGGCCTTCATGCCTAACCCTAATTTTGATGATTAATGAAAACAAAGTGTTCTGGACTAATTGTGTTTTTGAGATAAATTGATACAGGGATTAGTTGGGAAGAAATGCAAGATGATCAAGAAGAACCCGACTTGAAGTGAAGCACGAGATGCAGGAGAGCAAAAGACAAGACGCAAATCATGAAGATGCGAAAAACCTAAGGTTTATGAGTTTTTATTTTTACCGATCTCGGCGTTTGGAGATGATCGGTTAGGGAAATTATTTTTTAGTTTTAACCGTACTATAAAGAGGGGTGGCGAAAGTCCTCTTTGTATCTCCAACACAAACCAAGAAAGTTAGGTCATTGCATTGCATCATTTTGAGTTGGATTTGGTTTGAACTTAATTTGAAAATCTGGTTTTTCAGTTCAGTTTTTGATAGCATAAGAGTTTTTCAATTTTCTAGAAAGATCTAGGCAGATCTGATTTTTGCTTCTGTTGACAAAAATGTAGCCCTTGAAATTATCTTTCAAACGAGCTATTAAACACCTATTTTGGATTTCTGGATTTAAAGTTATCTCTATTTTTATTCAGGCTAACTGTCAGTTTGCTAAACTGACTGTCAGTTTGAATATCAGTTAGTTTAAACTGACAATTGTCCAGAGAGGGTGTATTTTGTGCTCAAATTTTTTTGTACTAAACTGACTGTCAGTTTGTCCATACTGACTGTCAGTTGGGGTTTCGACCACAGAGATTTTAACTGAGTTTCTATTTGTTTTTGGTCAAGTTTGTGGTCGAACTGACTGTCAGTTTGTGTAACTGACTGTCAGTTGTGGGTTTCAACTTTCCATAAACGACCACGAACGGCTAGCAAAGTTTTATCTGTAAATTTTGTCGGCCGTTGTGCACTGAACTGACTGTCAGTTTGGGTTGCTGATTTTCAGCCCTAGCTCCAACGGTTCATTTGCTTCTTGAGGCTATAAATAGGGGCTTTGGGCATGTGTTTCTTACAACAAGCAGCAGCATTTCATATGTACTCTTGAGCATTAGTTTCTTATATAAAATCTTGAACTTTTGATCAAGTCGAGTGATTTTCCGATTCACCGAGAGTTTCAGTTTTTTTGTATTTGCATTCACTTAGCTTCTCGGTGCTTGTTTGGAGGTCTAGAGAAGACCTCGCTGCCTGTTACTCTTGGTGAGCGCCCTCACCTAGACGGTTCAGAGGCGTGGCCGTTGACCTCTCCGTTTGGAGATTGTTGGAGAGGCTCGGCAAGTGTGTACAAGGCATTGGTGCTCGCCTTTCCGGAGTGGACAAGGAGCAACCACTAGTGATAATATCCTTTGTGGATATTGAGGCAAGACTCAAGTGATTTGAGTGCTTCAACGAGGATTAGTGGAGACTGGGCGAGTCTCTGATACCTCAGTAAAAATCGTGGTGTTCGTTCTCTTTTCTCCTTGCTTATATTATTTGTTCTTGATTTGTTCTTTATTTGTTTTAAGTTTTAAAGTTTTTAAAAGCCTCCTATTCACCCCCCCCTTCTAGTCGGCATCCTTGATCCAACAACCTCCATGTAGAAGTCTTTAATGATTGAGTTAACAGATTTAGAGTTCCAAATATCGTCCATCCAAATAGAGCTTGACGGCCAATTCAGGCTGATAGAACTCCAACATTGCTTGGCAAAGTAACATTTGAAGAATAAATGAGCTTGAGTTTCCAAGATCCCTCTAGCACAGAGTTCACAATTCAAAGAAGAAATCTAGAAATTCTTTATAGCAATCCTCTCTCTAGTATTTAACCAATCCTAGAGGAATATCCAAAAGAAAACTTTGAGTTTAATCATACAACGGTTCTTCCAACATCCTTTGAAGATAGGATGAATATGACAATCCCCCATTAGTCTTTTGTAAATATTACTAGTTTGAAAAGACAAGGAGTTACTAGAAATCATATGCCAACAGTCATTAGTGGAAGCATCACCCAGTTGATCCGATTGAAGGGCAAGCAGATGTTGGAATTGAAGGAATGCTCTCTCTGAAAGAGGAAATTGAAAATAATTGTTACCCAAGTCTAAATTCCAGAATTGTTGAACTTTGAAACTTCTAGCAGAGAAAGAGAACAGTTCAGCCCATTTGTGAGCAAACAATTCTGAATTCCAGAGATCCTTCGAAAAATCACAGGTATCTCGTTTCCCAATTGTGCAGATGGAAAGTCCTTTAAAAATAACTAACAAACGCAATATATCTTTCCACCAAAAGGAACCAACCAGCTGGGAATCAAGAGGGAGATTAATAGTATAGTAAGAGCTCCAAAGAAGCTGAACCCAGGGAACAGATTTTTTGTTGAAAAATTTGAACAAGAACTTTAAAGCAATGCCAAATTCTGAGATCTTAAATTGATGATCCCAAGCCCTACATTAGATTTCGGTCTACAAACTTTCTTCCAAGCCACCAGACATTGTCCACCCAAAGAACTTGATTGACCTTTCGAAAGGAAAGCCCTCCTAATCTTATTAACTCTTCCAATAACAGAGGAAGGAATCTTCAAAGTTGACATTAAGAACATAGGAAGGGAAGATAGCACCGAATTGATAAGAGTTAACCTTCCACCAAAAGAAAGAAAAAAGAATTGCCAACCCATTAATCTCTTTTCAATCCGTTCAATTATCATCTCAAAATTTTCTACCTTTGGTTTGGAGATGCCGAGAGGTAGCCAAAGGTAGGTGAAAGGAAAAGAGCCAACAGGGCATCCAAGAATACCTGCAAGATTCAAGGCTAAATCATCAGAGCAATTAATTGGGATCAAGAAGGATTTAAGAAACTTAACTCTTAAGCCTGTAGAACTGGCAAAGGTGTTCAGGAGAGCCTTCAAAAGGAAAATATCGTTAGCATCCGCTTTAACAATGATCAATGTGTCATCCGCATATTGAATAATAGGAAAATCATCATTATCAACCACAGAGATAGGGAGACTAATAAGACCCATGTTCTTAGCATGATTCAACATAGATTGAAGAAGATTAGCAACTAGAACAAATAACAGTGGGGATAAAGGATCTCCTTGTCGAACTCCCCTTTTACAAATGACCTGCTTCCCAGGAATTCCATTCAATAAGATTTTGGAGGAACCAAAGTTAAGAATCATTTGAATCCATTTCAACCAATTGCTTCCAAAGCCCTTAGCCTTAAGAACCTCCAAAATAGCTCCATGTTCAGTAAGATCAAAAGCTTTTTCAAAATCCAGTTTCAGCAACACTGAATTCCTTTGGGAGGACTTACAAAGGTGAATATATTCATAAGCCCAGGCAACACAATCTTGGATAGATATAGATTTTATAAAGCCATATTGATTACGGTGAATAATCAATGAGATCACCGATTGAAGGCAATTAGCAAGGAGCTTAGTGATGATCTTCAACGAACTATTAAGCAGAGAGATAGGCCTAAAATGAGAAACTTTTTTAGCACCCTGCTTCTTAGGAATAAGAGTCACAAAAGAAGCATTAATTCTATCAAGTTCTACATGACCTTCAAAGAAACAATGAAGAAGATCATAGAAATCCTCTCTTATGATTGGCTAGCAAGATCGATAAAAATTACCGTTAAACCCATTCGGACCAGGTTAGTTGGTAATCGAAGAACAACAGAATCAATCTCAAGAGGACTAAAAGCCAATTCCAAACCAGAGAGCTCCTCTACAAAAGATGGGAGAACCTTGTTGAGATTAAACATCATTCCTAAATAATCCGAAGAGCCAAATCTGTTTTTGAAAGAAATCCACAAATGATTTGCAATGTCAGAAAAAGAAGAAAGATCCACATTGCAGTCATCTTTCAAAGAGACAATATGGTTCCTTCTAAAGTTACTTGAAGCAATAGAATGAAAGAATTTGGAGTTTTCATCTCCTAGCTTCGCCCATCTAAGACGACCTCTTTGTTTCCAATAGTCATTCCTGATCTTAAGTAAATTGCAGAGATGTTTCTTTAGAATGTTTCTAAAATGAAATTCCGGCCTAAATAAATCTCTCTATTCTTCAAGACCATCAAGAAGAGTAAGAACAATTTGACAATAATCCACTTGGAATTGAGAGATCTTGAATTTCCTATTCCATTGCTTTAGAACCCTTCGAAGAAACTTAAACTTATTATTAATTCTTCTGGGAGCATTAGGATCAAAAGAACCAGAGTTCCAAGAACTTTCCATCAGATTCAAAAAACCTGGTCTAGATATCCAAAAGTTTTCAAATCTGAAAACCTTTGAAACAGGAAGAGAAAAAGAAATAACAATGATACCTGGAAAATGGTCAGAGATGATCCTTGTAGAAGATTTGACCAAAGTGTTGGGAAAAGCCTTAAGCCATCCTTCATTTGCAAAAAACCAGTCTAACCTCTCCAGAATCGGTTGAGCTTGCATATTAGACCAAGAATACTTAGATCCAGTAAATGACAATTCCTCAAGAAGAAGATGATTGATAGCTTCATTAAAACGATCAGCTTCCCCTGAATTGAACAGTCCTTTACTTTTGTTAGAAGAATATCTCATGCGGTTGAAATCTCCCATGACTAGCCAGAGCATATGTGAAGGAACAGAGATATCATGAAACCAGTTCAAAAAATCAATCTTTTTTAGGGGACAACAAGGACCATAAACATTAGAAATCAACCAATGAGCTCCTGAGAGCTTATTCTTAAGTAAAATAGTGAGACAGAAATCATTATGAACAACATCCATCCGTTGAAACAAGTTACAATTCCAAGTAGTCAAAATACTTCCCGAATTACTCCTGGAAGGAATATTCCAATCCTTCGGACAAATGGCTTTAATCAAAAAGGAGCTAATCTCTTCCATTTTAGTCTCTTGAAGACATAAGATAGAACAATTATCCTCAGTTATTTTTTATTGAACCGCAATCTTTTTATCTGAGGCATTAAGACCTCTAATATTTCAAACAAGAATACCAAATTTCTTAAAGGCATTCATTAGTAAACCATAATAGCCTCCAAATAACAGGATCACATGGCAAAGCCATGTTTAAGTAGGTATCAACAAGCCAACAGGAAAAGTTTGGATAAATAACATTGTAAGCCATCCAGACTAACCAGCAAAACAACCAACAAAATAACTTGAAACTTTCCATGACAGAAAAAACAGCCATCTTAATCATCTAAACTTTGAATCAAAGGAGCTTGAAGCTTCTCCTTGGAGATCAACTCCAAAGGAATCCTGCAGAAAGAGCCAATGGCTTGAAGCATATCAATAGAAAGCTCAGGAGCAGCAAAAGCAAAGGTCCTGGTTTGAAGCCTTTGAACTTTGCCACCAATCTAGGACTTCTGCGAAGACCAGAAATAGCCAGAGGAGTCCTACCCTTAACTTTGTCCAAACAGTAAGGAGAAACGCGCTTCTTAATCTTCAGACAAAACCCCTAAAGGGATGAGATCCTTGTCGCCAAAAGATTAAACAAACTCCAAGAAGTCCTCAGGCATAAAGAAGAATTAAGGAATCTGATGGAAGACCCTAGACAAGGAACCTTCTGTAATGACCACGAAACTGGTCGACTAATCGGAGGCCACGTGGCTGGCCAGCAGAGGAGTCACGATGCTGACAGGGCTAAGACCTAAGTCTAAGCGCTGAAAGTATTTTAGTTTTTTGGAAAGATTGCTGTCAAACTGTGTAGTATTTGTCAAGGGTTCCTTGCAGCCCCCTCTCAGCCTGAGCGAGTGTTGCTGCTCATCCCTATATTTGCTTGTCATCATCCAGCATTTAGGAATCGGGTCTATTTTCGGGCCATCTCAGAATAGTTTCGAGCCTTAGGAGCCATAAAGCAAAAATAAAAAGAAAAGAGTTTTTCTTTTAGAAAATCCAGCCCAAAACCAGGCCTTCGGCCCAAAGGCCCAATTAGCCTCAGTTTGCATTTTAGTCCCTAAAACTTCCCATTTGAAACCACATGGTAAAACTTTGCACAAAACCCCCTCAAGTTCACTAATTTTACAAGTTAGTCCATTTTACACCCAGCATGCCCAAGGAACTGCCACCTGCTCACTAGAACAGTGATTCCAGCCACCTCAGCCCAGGTAAGTCGGTTGATGCTTAATGCATAAGATAAATCAACCCTGCAGCATACAATGGCATACACAACAACACAAACACAGCACGACAGCATAATTCACACACAGCCAGGCAGAGTAGAGGTTAGAGTGAAACAGCAAGAACCAAGGAGTAGCAACCACAGGAACCACACAAGAACCAGAAGAAATCCAGAGCCAACATCAAGGTTAAAACTGAACCTAACTTTAGATTTCAGCATGTTTTAGACTTCAGACTTTAGCATGTTTTAGTCACTGAATTATCATAATTTGTTTAGTTCTAAGCTGTTTAACTAGAGTGAAGTGTAAGCCATAATAGTTGCACAAGGACCATCCCAAATACAACCCCCCCTGGAACTTGCAGATTATTGCTGCCACATGATCTGCACACATCTAGCATCATCACACAGCCACATAGCCAGGAACACAATCATCACAACACTTAGGGCAAGACCAGAACCAAGACCAAACAGAGAACACAAGTACCACATACCAAGCCAGAACAGAGCCTACACAACCGAACCAAAAGACCAAAACCAATGCCATAACCACAATTAGGGATTAGAAGAGCTCACCTGAGACGCCAGCACCGGTGAGGACCAAACATGGGCGAGGCCAAAAATGAGAGTTAGGGTTTTAGCCGTGAGGTTGTAGGGCGTGAGGAGAGGAGAGAGAGAGGGGTAGCGCGTGAGATAAAGAGAGGTGGGTTCGCCGGAGACGCTGCGGGGGAGGCGCCGGAGTCGGAGCCGTGAGCGGTGACGTTAGGGTTAGGGGGCGTCCGTGTGTCGTGTGCTGTGTGCGTTGTGTGTGTGTTTTGTGTGTGTGCGCGTGCGTTGCACGTGCGTATGCGCGGGTGGGTCGAGCCGAGCGCAGGTGGGCCGAGCGGAGTGCGTGCGCGGGTTGGGCCAGTTTGGGCCCAACCGAGAGCTTTCTTCTTTTTATTATTATTACTTATTTCTTTTCTTTTCTTTTTCTAATTCCAATTCTATCTTAGATTCTAAATTTAAAACTTAAATAGTTACTGTTTAATCATTTGATTTAAAAATTGTTTTAACATCAAGAATTTCTTAAATTATGTTTAGTTTAATAGGAATTTAACTAACTAAATATTTGTATATACACATAAATATATTTTCACTCTTTTAATAAATCAATTTAAATTATTTCCATTTCTTTCATATGATCAGTTATCCAGACAAAAGGTTTACAAAGTTATGTATTATTTTTATTTCAAATAGCTAATCAATTTGGTTACTAATTATATAGTCTTAGCTCTAAATTAATATCTTGTCAAATTATTTTAGATTTATATTTCAATAATTGTGAAACTACAACTTACTTTTATTTCAATAATTTATAAACAAATGCAAATAGTATTATTTGATTTGGGAGTTACTCAACTCGAGGTTTTTATTCCATCATGCAGTTCAAATATACTTCTTATAACTAAAATTTCTCTCTCCTTGGAGTGTCAGCTAGTCGTGTTCGACCACGGGTCCGGGGAACAAACGCATAGATGCATTCATTCTTGCATTTTGTATGTCCTGTTATAGCAATATTCTAAATATATGTATGTATATGTATATATATATTTATGTGTCTCAGGAACTGACGATAGCGAGGAACATCGGGGTAAATTGCCGAACTCTAATTTCAATCCCGTCTACGCAGGCAAGTTCCTTCTTGATCATGTTGAAATTGCTCGAACTAATTTCTTATGATATAGTTTCATATCTAGTTAAAAGTTATCACTTGCATGAAAAGAGTATTTTTCAAAGATTGATTAGATGATTTAGGGAGATCATATGTATATGATATGACATACATGGGATATTGAGTATGATAGAGGAAGCCTCTGCATTTGAGATCGCGACAGAAGGACTTCCTTATCGATACTATGGTGGATGAAAATTAATAAGGACTGTGACAAGCTGACTCTTTCATCCAACGCCGTAACACCCGTATCAACCACAGACCTAGTATGGGACGGGCCTAGTCAAGTATCTTATCTGGAAGCTAAGGTCATCTCCACGGGAACATATATATTATATATGTATAAGCGCCACGGGTCGCTCAGAATAACCTAGGAGGCGTCGCGAATCGCTCAAAATAATCCAGATGGGTTCCGCAGGTCGCCCAATAAGTACCCAGGACGCTGTATGCTCAACTGGTGGAGTGGAGATGCTTAGTGGATGGATTCGAAAAAGACTTTGTTCTCTTGACGGTGTCACGTGATGAGGACATCACTTCTTCTGATCGTGAGAGTCATCTTCACAAATCGATAGTTCTTTAATTCAGAGTGTTGATCAGAAAGAGTTAAAAATTCTTCCTTAAGGATCTTATATTTTCTTTTAGTTTTGCCATAGGCCTCATTGATTTCATTTAACATTTCAACTAGATCATCATAGGAGGGATCAAAAGAAGTTACCTTTTCATTCCTTTTTGCCATAAGGCAAACTGGAGAGCTTGATGAATTTTTGAGGGCGATTCCGGCTAATTTCTTTGTACATCTTTCATCATCAGAGTCGGAGTCGGAATTCTCACCTCCAGACATCCATTCGCCAAAGCATGCCTTTTTAGGAGTGTTAAACTTCTTCTTGAAGTTCTTCTTCTTTTTATCCATAGATTTGTTCTTGTTCGGACATCTTGATGCTATATGTCCTTTTTCATGACATTCATAGCATATCACATCTTTGAAGTTTGTTGGTCTTGAACCTTTTGGACGAGTGTCGATGCTTACTCCCTTCTTGTGTAATCTGCGAAGAAGACGTTGAGTATTTCTTACCAAGAGAGCCAAGTCTTCATCGGAGGAACCTTCACTTGTGCCGTCCTTGAAATTTGCTTTGAAAGCCTCCGTCTTTTTCTTTGTATCAGAGGTTTCGTTCAGTTCCTTCTTCTCCTTTTTGTGCATTTCATGGGTAATTAAATTTCCATAGAGATCAGTAGGTGAAGTTGTAGAAAGATCGGAGTTTGTCAAAACTGTTACAAGAGTGTCAAAGCTTTCTGGGAGAGCTCGAAGCATTTTTCTCACAATTTCCAGATCAGTAAAGATAACACCAAGACCTTTAAGTTCATTCACAATATTATTCAATCTAGTAAACATGGAATCAACAGATTCAGAAGAAGACATTTTGAAAGTTTCATACTTTTGTCTAACCATTAAGAGTTTAGCCTCTTTTACTTTAGTAGTTCCTTCATATATTTCTTCTAAAGTTTTCCAAACTTTGTGAGCAGTATTCAAATTGCTTACACGATTAAATTCATTTAGAGATAAACCAGTAAATAAAGCATTTAAAGCACGAGCATTCAGATGTTGTTTTCTCTTATCATCTTCAGTATAGCTTTCCGGATCATCCGGAGGAGAAAAACCAACTTTAACAATCAACCAGACATCCAATCCCATGGCTTCTAGAAATACAGACATACGCACTTTCCAGTAGGGATAGTTAGTCCCATCAAAGATAGGCGCACGGCTAGTATGACCCAGATTAAAGCCATCAGTAGACGACATCCTCTCTCTAAGCGATGAAGCTTATAAATGAGAGACCAATGCTCTGATACCACGTGTTGGATCAGGATGTCGACTAGAGGGGGAGGGGGTGAATAGGAGACTTTGAAAATTTGTTTTTGCAAATGAGAAATTCAGATAAAGCAAGTAATAGTAAAAGATAAGAGATTGAAACCGATATATCCCGAGGTATCGGAGACACGCCCAGTCTCCACTAGTCCTCGTTGAAACACTCAGTCCTTGAGTATAGCTTCAGTATCCACACAGGACACTATCTACTAAGGTTGCTCCTTGTCCCCTCCGGAAAGGCGAGCACCAAGCCTTTTACAAGTAATCGCGTCTCTCCGACAATCTCCGATTTGGAGAGATCAGCGATTTCCGCCTCCGAACCGTCTAGGTGAGGGCGCTCACCAAGAGTAATAAGAAGCAAGGTCTACTCTAGACCTTCAATGCACACCGAGAAAATATCTAGAAATGGGAATGCAAGAACAATATGCTCGATGTGGCTAATACTCTCACAACTCGATCAAAAGATCAAGTTTTAAGTAAAACGAAGAAGCACTAGTGAGAAAGTATGAAAGGCTATGTTGCTGTGTTTTCTTGTGTTAAAACAGCAGCTGAACACCTCTATTTATAGCCTTCGTGGTCAAAAGAGCCGTTTGAGCTCGAGCTGAAAATTAGTAACTAAGACTGACAGTCAGTTTCACAAACTGACAGTCAGTCTAGTGTATCACCAGAAAGAGTAAAAATAGGATCACAACAGCTCGAACGTTGTGGACTAAAACGGTAAAAAGAAACAGTCCAAACTGACAGTCAGTGTCCACAAAATCAACAGTGAAAAGCAACGGCTAAAAACTTTATAACCGTTGAAGCAGATAACAGCAAAAATTTACTGCCCAAACTGACAGTCAGTGTGTCAAACTGACAGTCAGTCTCAGTTTCAGGAACACAGAGAAAAATAGAATAAAAACCAACTCAAAAATTCTCTGTGGTCGAAACCCACACTGACAGTCAGTATACTCATACTGACAGTCAGTTTAGTACAAAAAATCTGAGACAGAAAAACATGCTCTCTGGAGATTTGTCAGTTTGCACTAACTGACATTCATACTGACAGTCAGTTATCAACACTGACAGTCAGTCTAGTACAAGAAAAAAATCAGCCCAACAAAAACATACTCTCTGGAGATTAGTCAGTTTATCAAACTGACATTCATACTGACAGTCAGTTATGAACACTGACAGTCAGTCTGGATAAAAACAGAGAAAGCTCAAAATCCAGAGATCTGATTCAAATGATTTCAGTTTTGTTTTGAAGATATTTTCGAGAAGAACATTTTTGACAACAGCAACAAAAATTAGATCTTTTCAGATTTTTCTCAAGAAGTAAAAACCTCAACTGTTGACAAAATTCAATATATCAAAACAAATTGTCGAAAAACCACAGATAATGATATGCATGCATTGACCTAGATTTTTCTCGGTATAATTGGAGATGTAGAGAGAACTTGCGTCCCCTCTTTATAGTACGGTTTAAACTAAGAATAAAATCCTTAAACCGATCGATCTTCATGCACCCTGAGATCGGTAAACCTAGAACTACAACATACCTCGATGCATCAGTTTAGTCCAGTAAAAACAATTTCTTTTTGCGTCTTCTTATGCTTTTGAACGACTTAAATTGAACTTCAACATTTTGATCACCAGCCCTCGCTTTTTGTGCGGTTGTCTGAAATCTGTAACACTAACTCAAACATATAGTTAGTCCAAAAATACTTATTATCATCAACCATCAAAACACATCAGGGTTAGGCATAAAAGGCCTAGATGCAACATGTGCCAGTAAAGAAAGGGGAATCCGACTCCCGGTGGTTTTGGACTGGTAACTCGTATCGGTCTCGGAAAACCGGTCTCGAAAGGTAGTCAATCTCGTATCGGTCTCAGAAAACTGGTCACTGTTTTCTTGTCGATTTCAAAAAAAAACAGAAGGTTGTTGACTCGAAAAAAAATTATATATATATATATAAAAGAAAAGAATCAGAATAAAAAAAAAATCCAAGAAGGATCATATTTTGCAATTGTCACCGACGTGTTGAGAGAGAGAGATATATATACTTTTAATTACCGATTTACCCCTGCAAATTTCCACTTTTTCGACCATTGTGCCATATCGTCGCCACAGCCTCCCCATAGCCTCCCCACAGCCATTCGTGAACTTTGCTCACTTACTGTTGCCGACGTCAAAAAAAAAATCTGAGCTTTTTACCTTTGTGCCCTCGCTCGCGTCTCTAGTTTGGTTTTAGGCTAGGCCAGCATACTAGTGACTAGTACTTTGAGCAACTTTTCAACTTTGCATTCTCTAAAGTGATCATTGCTAACCTTTGCTACATACTTGAGCTTGTCCAAGCCCTCACGTGGAGTTTTCTTACAACCGATCGCTGCATTCAACCACAAAGATGTGCCCCTTTCAGGTAGTATATGGGTTTGTTCCTCGTGTTCCTATTGATTTATTACCTTTACCATCTTCGGAAAGGGTAAACATTGATGCTAAACGACGTGCTGAATTGATTCTTAAATTGCATGAAATAACTAAGGAGAATATAGAACGTATGAATGAAAAGTACAAGATTACTGCTTATTGTAGGATCAAGGATGCCGACTAGAGGGGGGGGGTGATTAGGAGGCTTTTAAAATTTCTTTTCAATTAAGCAATTTTAAAGAATAATTGAGAGACCTAAATTATACAATGAGGCTTAAAACAATTCAATCAACTAGTTGCATTCAACCATATGAAATATTTAACAATACATGCAACAATAGTGATATAAGCAATTGTGTCAAGATGAATATAAAGCAAATAAGAATTATGCAATTGACACAATATTTTTACCGAGGTCTCGGAGACTCGCCCGGTCTCCCCTACTCCTCGTTGAAGCGCTCTCTCGGAGCCTCGCTTCTATATCCACGAAGGATATCTCACTAGGGTTGCTCCTTCTCCACACCGGATAGGCGAGCACCACACCTTTCACAATCCTTTGCCGGCCTCTCCGACAACCTTCAAATGGAGAGATCTCGGCTCTCCTCCGGCACCGTCTAGGCGAAGGCGATCGCCAAGAGTAACAAGCCGGATGCACTTTCACTTGAATCAACCATGTGCTAGAAGCTCAATGATGCAAATGAGATGCTCAACACTCTAGCACTAGCAATCTAATGGAGATGAAGTGCACTAAACACTCACACAATCTCCCTCAAGCTCTCTCTCAAATCTACTCAAGATTTGGACTCAATTCTAGCCTCTAAATGCAATAACTCAAATGCAAATCAATTGGCTAGGTTTTCAGCTGAAGAATGAACTCTTTGAGCACCTAAAAATGAAGCCAAACACGAAGTATTTATAGCCTCAACGAAAAACTAGCCGTTTGCAAGAAACCGGGCCAAAAGTTGTACAGGCCGGACATTGTCCGGCCACTTCAGACACTGTCCGGCCAGTACAAAAATTTCAGCCGTTGCAAATGTGTCAGTGACCGTTGGGCGAAATTTGTGAAGGCCGGACGGATACCATTTGTCCGGACAGATGGATATGTCTCTGTTAACTCTCGGCTCAAAAAACTTGTACAGGCCGGACAATGTCCGGCCATTTCGGACAAAGTCCGCCCATAACGGACAAATTGCTCCGGACGAATGCATTTGTCCGTTCCATTTTTCGGCTCAAAAAATTTGTACTGGCCGGACAATGTCCGGCCATTTCGGACAATGTCCGGCCAGTTCAGACAAATAGCCCCGGACAGATGCATTTGTCCGGCCACTGCACACTGACAGTAAAACAACCATAACTTTTGATCCAGAGATCCGATTGAGGTGATTTTTGGCTTGTTGGAAAGATAACTCAGAGCTCTACAATTTTGTCAACAGGAGCAAGACCTAGAAAGGTCTAGAAACTTCTAGAAAACTCAGAAACTTTCCTGCTGTCAAAATGTTCAGGCCAAAATCATCTCAAATGCAATTTTAAAGTATTTGCACATACGGATTTGCCGTTTTCTCACGGATGTGATTTGTGTCACTTAGCAACGACCACGACCACACAGGTCTTGACATCCGATCGAAAACAGGTGGTCGATAGGGTTTGGTCGAGCGTACGCAAGCGAGTCGAAGACTGGTACGACCAGTCCGAACTCCTACGACCACGCCCAAACCCTAAACAGAAAGCCGCCAAACAAGCGATACGACCACGACCACATATCAACACTGATATGATCAGAACATGCAAATACGACCACGACCAGCTCTAGATAAATAAACCAATTTAAACAGCTGACGATCACGACTAAGTGCAGTTTTCAAAACATTTAATCTAATACACATAAACTACACTTAGACTCACTAACAATGCAAGACACTAGTGCAAGATGATATGAATGCATCTGAGCTTCCGCACTAGATAGATTCAAGCTACTAGTTTCCGACCCCTCTTAATAGTACGGTCAAACTAGTAAAAAGAAACCTATCAACCCGGTCTGTCTCCAAACACCGAGACCGGTAAAATCCTAAGAAAACAATCCTTAATCTTGGATTTTACCTTAGGTGAAGTTCGACCTCGTGAAGTTCGACCGCTCGACGCTTGTCCCCGCAAGGCTCGACCTCGCTATGCTTGACCTCGCGAAGCTCGAGATGTCTCATATCGACTTCATCCTCTTCACACCCTTGCTCGCTTTTATCCTGCAATCAAACTGAGACTAGAACATATACACTCAATGCGCAAACGTTAGTCTCATTTGCAGTTCGTCATTAATCACCACCAGATAAATCACTCAACACAGGAGTTCACTCAAAAATTTCTTTCTTCGGTGAAATGACAAAACCAATTTCAATTGAACAACAAATGAGTAATCATATAGATCCATATATGATACAAGAAATGCGCACATGATCCATACTACTCAAGTTATGATATTAATCAATATGGATGACTAACATCATGAGCTCTCTCTCAATCATACATAGAGATATCAAATCCACAACTGAAGTCATCAACCTCAAGATTTAATATATAACATCTTGATCAATCAATTAGCACAAGCTTGATGCAACCACTGAGCTCATCCTCTACATATGCATCAATATCAAACCCGCAATCGAGGAAAACATCCAATTCAGGGTTTACCGATAATCAATTCAATTTACTTGTGCTAAATCAGGATTTATATAAATTGTCATTTAATCATCAAATCTGATATCTTCAGATTAACTTTAATCATCATGGATTTATCCAAAATATCATTAATCATCAAAACCTAGATACTAAGATCTACCTAGATCCAACACTTATCAGGGTAGAAAAGAAATAATTTTTGAACCAGGCGATCTTGTCTGGTTACACTTGCGCAAAGAAAGGTTTCCATACTTAAGAAAATCAAAGTTGCTGCCTAGAGCTGATGGACCTTTTCGAGTGTTAGAGAGGATTAACAATAATGCATACAAGCTTGACTTGCCTGCACATTTCGGGGTTAGTCCCACTTTTAACATTGCAGATTTGAAGCCATATTTGGGTGAGGTGGATGAGTTTGAGTCGAGGACGACTCAAATACAAGAAGGGGAGGATGATGAGGACATCACTTCTTCAGATCGTGAGAGTCATCTTCACAAATCGATAGTTCTTGTTCTTATCGAAAGATCGGACCGCCCGTGTCGCATCATCACGCATTATCAAAAATGCGGAATACTGTTGACGAACACCAACACGGAAGTCAAGAGATTCTGTGGGTAAAGTGGTACACCTCTGCAGAATAAAACGTGGATATTCACTCCTTGTTCTCAGGTCGAGAACTACGTCGCGGCAGGAAAGGAGGCCTACAGGTGGCCTCAGCCCTGTGGTGTAAAGTGCTCAGTAGAATTGTTCTAAATGACCAAATGGAGATTGTTTCCAACAAATGTTTTAAAAGTAAAACTTATATTCCTTGACTTACTATATGCTTAAGTATGTTCTCCTTGAATATAGTTAACCTAGATCATCCTGCATTATGATTGATGCTTGCTGAGTACTTTTGTACTCACCCTTGCTATGTAAATCTTTGGTAAACTTAGAATTTTCAGCTGAGGAAGAATCTACTGAAGAAGGCAACGGAGGAGCAGAGCTCACCCAAGACCCCGAAGATCCGGAGATGGACATCTACAATTACGACTCTACTTACTTTGGATCTGGAGACGAGGACTTCTGAAGACTACCGTGGAACTAGTCCTTTTGCTAGTAAGATGTATAGTTTTTGGTAAAAATCGATGTTTTGTAACAGGGGTTGTTTCTAATAACAAACCCTTGATGTTATAATATGTTTAACTTGAAATCCATGCTTCTATTTCGCTACTCTGTATTGGACATTGTTCGGGAAAACATGCTTTTGTCAGGCGATGTTCATAGACCAGGCATGCTACCATGTGGGTGGGATGCCGGGTCGTCACAGGATGGTATCAGAGCATGATCTTGGCCAAAACACGCTTACCCAGATTTAGAAGGTGACTATAATATCCCTAAGGTCATTATTCTTCTATACTTGTCTTATCTTTTCTTTAGCAGTACTATCCTAGAAATATAGTGATGAGATTAAGAATTAGTAATAGGGTAGTTCATACTATATGGACATAGGTGATATCATTTCAGCCCGTATGGGCGTATTTTTACCAGTCATTAGTTATAAGTATAGGTGGGCCTATACAAGCCCCATTGAATGACAATGGGTCCCTTGCGGACCTATATGAAACTTAAGGGTATATGTAAACCCAGCTATGCTAAATATCACAAAAACTATATTTTGTCTCTTTGCATTATGAGTTACTCTGTTCAGCATATTATCTTTGGTCGAGTGTGCATCTTGGTTGTGCATGGTTAGAATTGAACTAGAGCTTCTTTCTTCGGCAACGTCATTAGTGGAGAAGGCGGAGGAAACAGTAGCGGGGGCCAGGACATTCCCACTAGTCCGGGAGCAACACCCCCACCGACGACCCCAGAAGGGCAGCCAACAATGGCGGAGATATTTCGTTTGATGGAGACAGCACGACGGGATTCACAAGAACAGCAAAACAAATTCTTCGAGCATCTGGTTAGTGCTATGAATAAGAGCCAGGCAGGGCCATCAACTCAAGAATCTGAAAAAGAAGTTGATATAGTTGATTTCCTGCGAACTAAACCGCCTACCTTCTCTAGTGCGGTCGAACCTCTTGACGTAGATGATTGGCTAGATATTGCAGAAAGAAAATTGGAGACTGTAAAGTGCTCTGACAAGGAAAAGGTTTCGTATGCTTCGCACCAATTAACCGGTGCTGCAACTGCCTGGTGGAGTAACTTTCGTAGTATGCAGCCAACGGATCAGCCCATCACTTGGGAGGTGTTTAAACAAAAGTTTTGAGAGGTACATGTGCCTGCCAACCTTGTGTCAATCAAGAAGAGAGAATTCCGCAATCTGAAGCAAGGATACAAGACTGTTACGGAGTATTTACACCAATTCAATCACCTGGCAAGATATGCGCCAGAGGACGTGAACACTGAAACACAGAAGGTCGATCACTTCATGGAAGGGCTTCATCCAGTCCTTCGAATGCATCTAGCTATGGTAAAAGTTGTGAATTTCCAGGACCTAGTTGACCGAGCCATTACTCATGAGAGCTACTAGTTACCTGTCAATGAAGAGAGATGCAAGAAGGCAAGGTTTGAACCACGACGATTTGTTCACCAACAACAGTATCAACGAGGAGGGCAGCAGACCATTACTAGAAACAAACCTAACTTTCCACCAAGACCTCCACCAAGAGACCAATGTCAAAATTGTGGAGGGAATCATCGGACAAAGGATTGCAATAAAGCACGCGGAGCATGCTTTGGTTGTGGGCAAATGGGACATCGGATTTATGAATGCCCACAAAAAACCCCAACCGGACAGCAAGTGCGTCCACCATTCAAAGCACCCGTACCATCGTCAAATCCTCCACAGCCGACAAATCAAGGATCCGGAGGAAGAGGTCAAATGAACCGGCCGACCACTACTTTCGGACGAGGACGAGGACGAGGAGGACCTATGAAGCCACAAGGAAAGTTAAACTACGTGAACGCCAACCAAATTGGAGATGCATCAGATATCATCACTGGTAAACTAACCATTCCAGCTACGACCATGGGTTTCAATGGGCTCAGTGATCACCAAATAACGAGGAATGTCAGAGAGAGCAGTAACTAAACATTTCACCATAGCATGCGATCTGTCACCAGTCCTTTGATAGTCAGTATCCCATTCCCGAAGGAGGCCAAAAGTAGACACAGCTTTACTCAGAGTAGAAACAGACCAAAAATCCAGCAATAAGTTCAGCAGAAGCAGCCAAACCTCCTGGTTGAAGCCAACTCTCCTCAAATTGAAGCCATTGTCATGTCGTAAGTTATAGATACTTAGTTTGTTTGGCAAGAGTGTAGAACACGAGACAATTCAAGTAAAGGGGCTCATTGTGAAGGAGACCGCCAACGGCCCATACTGAGTGTTGCGCGAAGTGAAAGGGAACAACTCATGGGGGTCATTTGTGAGGAGAGAGTGAAGGACCCTGATGGCAGTTTGGGCGGCCAGTTTGTAGTTTATGTCCAATTTTGCAACCTAGAATTGTCGGAGGGTGACGTTGAAGCTAGCCCTAGTAGCGGCGCATGGGGAGGAGAAATGAATACACTGATTCCACCAACATTCAGGGCTAGTGAATGGTCAGAAGTTTTTTGCCACACACGTGTTGACGTGTGTGAGTTCTTGGAGGATCTTGGAATTGTGTTTAACGAAGTTGACTTGACAGACTCTGAAGCATATGACGACTCTGACGAAGATCATTTCAGAACCCCTGAACAGTGGCTTGATGAATCTGGATTTAGTTTGATAGTGCTGCCGACGGACCAAAACTCAAGATGGTTTTTTGAGCAAAATAGCATTCAGTTGGAGCAAGAGTTTCGAACGAAAGAAGATGTGAAAAATGTCATGGCTAGATGGTCTTGCACTCAACTGACAGAACAAAGTGGTGAAATCTACCCCTAGGTTATATGATGTCACATGTCTTACACCGGGTTGCGCATGAAGGGTTCGTGCCATGCAACCAAAGGATGACATTTGTTTTGTCGTCACAAGAGTTACCGCCTACACATGCATGTTTACTGAGGCATTGGATAGCCAAAGAAATATGACTGCAGCATATGTAAGCAAGTGACAGATCGATGTGGTTATCGTATCAGCTACAACAAGGCATGGAGAGCAAAGTAGAAAGCAATTGAGGACATGTACGGCACATACGAGGATGCATACAACACAGTGGTGTGGTTGCTACGAAACATCGCACTAACGAACCCAAGAACATTTGTGGATATGCTGTTGGATCAGGATGTCGACTAGAGGGGGAGGGGGTGAATAGGAGACTTTTAAAATTTGTTTTTGCAAATGAAAAATTCAGATAAAGCAAGTAATAGTAAAAGATAAGAGATTGAAACCGATATATCCCGAGGTATCGGAGACACGCCCAGTCTCCACTAGTCCTCGTTGAAGCACTCAGTCCTTGAGTATAGCTTCAGTATCCACACAGGACACTATCTACTAAGGTTGCTCCTTGTCCCCTCCGGAAAGGCGAGCACCAAGCCTTTTACAAGTTATCGCGTCTCTCCAACAATCTCCGATTTGGAGAGATCAGCGATTTCCGCCTCCGAACCGTCTAGGTGAGGGCGCTCACCAAGAGTAATAAGAAGCAAGGTCTACTCTAGACCTCCAATGCACACCGAGAAAAATATCTAGAAATGGGAATGCAAGAACAATATGCTCGATGTGGCTAAAACTCTCACGACTCGATCAAAAGATCAAGTTTTAAGTAAAACGAAGAAGCACTAGTGAGAAAGTAAGAAAGGCTGTGTTGCTGTGTTTTCTTATGTTGAAACAGTAGCTCAACACCTCTATTTATAGCCTTCGTGGTCAAAAGAGCCGTTTGCGCTCGAGCTGAAAAATAGTAACTAAGACTGACAGTCAGTCTCACAAACTGACAGTCAGTCTAGTGTATCACCAGAAAGAGTAAAAATAGGATCACAACAGCTCGAACGTTGTGGACTAAAACGGTAAAAAGAAACAGTCCAAACTGACAGTCAGTTACAAAGACTGACAGTCAGTGTCCACAAAATCAACAGTGAAAAGCAACGGCTAAAAACTTTATAACAGCAAAAATTTACTGCCCAAACTGACAGTCAGTGTTCCAAACTGACAGTCAGTTTCAGTTTCAGTAACACAGAGAAAAACAGAATAAAAACCAACTCAAAAATTCTCTGTGGTCGAAACCCATACTGACAGTCAGTATACTCATACTGACAGTCAGTTTAGTACTAAAAATCTGAGACAGAAAAAAAACATGCTCTCTGGAGATTTGTCAGTTTGCACTAACTGACATTCATACTGACAGTCAGTTATCAACACTGACAGTCAGTCTAGTACAAGAAAAAAATCAGCCCAACAAAAACATACTCTCTGGAGATTAGTCAGTTTATCAAACTGACATTCATACTGACAGTCAGTTATGAACACTGACAGTCAGTCTGGATAAAAACAGAGAAAGCTCAAAATCCAGAGATCTGATTCAAATGATTTCAGTTTTGTTTTGAAGATATTTTCGAGAAGAACATTTTTGACAACAGCAACAAAAATTAGATCTTTTCAGATCTTTCTCAAGAAGTAAAAACCTCAACTGTTGACAAAATTCAATATATCAAAACAAATTGTCGAAAAACCACAGATAATGATATGCGTGCATTGACCTAGATTTTTCTCGGTATGATTGGAGATGTAGAGAGAACTTGCGTCCCCTCTTTATAGTACGGTTTAAACTAACCATAAAATCCTTAAACCGATCGATCTTCATGCACCCTGAGATCGGTAAACCTAGAACTACAACATACCTCGATGCATCAGTTTAGTCCAGCAAAAATAATTTCTTTTTGCGTCTTCTTATGCTTTTGAACAACTTAAATTGAACTTCAACATCTTGATTACCAGCCCTCGCTTTTTGTGCGGTTGTCTGAAATCTGTAACACTAACTCAAACACATAGTTAGTCCAAAAATACTTATTATCATCAACCATCAAAACACATCAGGGTTAGGCATGAAAGGCCTAGATGCAACAATCTCCCCCTTTTTGATGATTGATGACAACAAGTTAATACCAACTAATACTCCCCCTGATTTGTGCAAAAATCTCCCCCTGAAAGTGTGCACATCCCTCAAGATGTATCAGAGCATATCATAGCATAAGAGAGAGAACCACAAATTATGTCAGAGCACATTAATATCTCATACAAATGTAAGAACAAATCTCATCGCATCATCGCATCAAAAAAATTTCATAGAAAAGAAACATATCATAATCATATCATATCATCCATCTAAACAAAATATCATAACATCATCCATCTCTCCCCCTTTGGCATCAAGCACAAAAAAAGGGAGGCCTAACATGAGAAACTAAACCTAATCTACTCCTGGTCATCTGAGTCGCCTAGAATCTCAGTGCCTCCAGAAGCTGTAGGAGACGCGGAAGGTACGACGGCGGGAGATGCAGGTCCTGCTGGAACTGGAGCGGTGCCGGCAGATGATGCTGGTGAAGAAACTGCAGGCCGTGCCCTCTTGCGAGGAGCAAGGGAAGCAGATGCCATCGCAGCATCAGGAGCTGGAAGTCGCTGCAGTATCTGCTGAAGGATCTCCTGCTGAGCTGCCAAGGTACTCTGGATCACCTGCTGTGTCTGAATGACCTGGTCAAGAGACACCTGCAGAGATGCAAGAGAGGAAGCTGTGCGGGAGCTGCTAGAAGGGGCAGGAGCAGAGGCAGAAGCTGGAGCTGCAGTCGCGTCCTCAGAATCCTCATCATCAGAGGCTGAGGAGGGAGCACTGGGAGCTGCAGGACGAGTGCCCAGGCGACGATCAGCCTGGCCAGGGGGAAAGAAGGCCAAAAGCTGATGAGGGCGAGGAAGAGCGGTGTCTACCGCTCGAATGTGGAGCAGTAGTGCCATGATGTATGGGGCATACACCAGGCGACGACGAGGAGAGAGAAGAACGTGCTGAAGCTCACTAATGATGAGATCAGCGATGTCGAAGGGCTCCTCTCGAAAGATCGAGATGAGAGCATGGAGAGTGATGTAGGTGACCCTGGCGCGGTCACCTGTAATCGGAAGAAGAGTGAGGCGAAGAATCTTCAGCGCCAGGTCAACATCGCGGCGCATGCCGGCAATGTGACGAACCTGGAAGGCGCCGGAGTAGAGCATAGCGACCTCACGATGCTCAAGATCAGGTAAAGTATGGAGCTGGCGCCCTGAAGCAGGACGAACCAGTCCTAAAGCGGCCTCAAGCTGCTCCTTTGTGACCGTGTATACCTGGAGGCCGGTCATAAAGGTCAGTGAGTCACGCTGAGAAGAAATGTGGAGGGTGGCATAGAACTGCCTAATGGGCTCCTCTGCCCAGGTCAAAGAAGAATCAGAGACTAAGTCTCGGATCCCTACGGAGGCAAAAGCATCAGAAAGAGAAGCGATGCCAGTGCGAGAAACTATCGTCTGCCAAGAGACAGAACGATGAATGAAGAAGGGCATGTGAGAGTAGATGCTCTCAAACATGTCGAACTGAGTGATGGTGTAAAAGGTGGTACGTGGCGAGGCATCCGTGCCAGAAGGACGAGGAGATAGATAGGGGTTCGGCTGACGAAGAGTCCGAAGCCGACTAGTGTTCCACCGCGAATAGTTCACGGGGACACGCTCTGGAGAGGGGGAACGCCGAGCCCCAGAGGACTGGCCCGAAGACCTGCTGCTGGACGCAACGGTCTTGCGTCGAGCAACGCGGCGATGAGGCTGATCAGACATAGTGGATAGCTGCAAGAATGAACAAGGGTGGAGAAAACAAAAACTTCTGTTTTCAGGGTTCAGACTGACAGTCAGTCTTATGAACTGACAGTCAGTTCGAACCTAATGCTGACAGTCAGTATGAATAACTGACTGTCAGTTCCAACCTAGAACAGTGAACAGAGAAATGGCGAGATTTTTGTGGGGATTTGAGAGGGAATTTGCAAAGATTGTGAAGAAAGAGTGCTAGAGCAGATCAAGGAAGGAAAAAAGAAAAGTAATTTCGGATTAGTAGAAGGAATTAAAAAGAGAAAGAAAGAAATAACGAAAAAGAAGAAGAAGAGGAAGAAGAAGAAGAAGAAGAAGAAAAGAGAGAGGGCTCACGGCGGGAGAAGGATGACGACGGCGACGGCGACAGCGACGAGGAGGAGGAGCAACGGCGACGGCGACGGCGACGGCGAAGAAAAAAGAAAACGGCGGCCGAAGAAGATAAAAAGAAAAGCTCGGTTTAGGGTTTTAAGGACTCAAACTGACAGTCAGTTTCACAAACTGACTGTCAGTCAAGTCACTTAATTTTAAAAACTGACAGTCAGTGTGGTACACTGAATGTCAGTTCAATAAAATCAAGTGCTGAGACTGACAGTCAGTGTTGAATACTGACAGTCAGTGTGAGACTTCAAAAAGACCAGAACCCTACTACCAAGAAACAACACTATACTGACTGTCAGTTATAAAAACTGACTGTCAGTTATGACTTCGACCAGGAGAGAGAGCTCTAAGGGAGAAAATATTTATATATATATATATATATATATATATGTATATTATACTTCATCAGTCAAGATAAGCAATCAATAGTATGATGAAGTTAAAAAATATCACTTTATCAACTAGCATTTGAAACATCTATAATATTTAGTTCACCTCTAAGAAAGCAAAACCTGGATTCATCTAGTGGTTTGGTGAAGATATCTGCTAGTTGAAGATCTGTTCTTACATGACTAAGATCAATATCTCCTTTTGCCATATGATCTCTTATGAAATGGTGCCGTATTTCAATATGCTTAGTTCTAGAATGTTGAACCGGATTATTAGCAATTTTAATGGCACTTTCATTATCACACAGAAGTGGCACTTTATCAAATTTAATTCCATAATCCAAAAATGTCTGTTTCATCCATAATAATTGAGCACAACAACTACCTGCAGACACGTATTCAGCTTCAGCTGTTGAGAGAGCAACTGAGTTTTGCTTCCTAGATGACCATGATACTAATGATCTCCCCAACAGCTGACAGCTACCAGATGTGCTTTTTCGATCAATCTTACACCCAGCATAATCAGAATCAGAATACCCAATTAATTCAAAATTTGCATCTTTAGGGTACCAAAGGCCTAAACTGGGATAACATTTTAAATACCTAAGGATTCTTTTAAGAGCAGTTAAATGACATTCCTTAGGATCTGACTGAAATCTAGCACATAAACACACACTAAACATGATATCAGGTCTAGATGCTGTAAGATATAAAAGACTACCAATCATAGACCTATAGAGTTTAGAATCTACTGATTTTGAATTTCTGTCCATGTCGAGGTGTCCATTTGTAGCCATGGGGGTCTTGATAGCCTTAGCTTCTTTCATCCCAAAGCGCTTGAGCAGGTCCTTCACGTACTTTGTTTGACTCACGAACGTACCGTTCTTGAGTTGCTTGATTTGAAATCCAAGGAAGAAGCTCAGCTCACCAATCATGGACATCTCGAACTCCCTAGACATCATATCTCCAAATTCTTGACAAAAATATTCATTAGTAGATCCAAAAATAATGTCATCCACATAAATTTGGCAAATAAATAAATCATCATCTATTTTCTTGGTGAACAGAGTTGTGTCAACCTTCCCAGTTTTAAAACCTTTAGAAAGAAGAAAATCTCTAAGGCGTTCATACCAAGCTCGAGGAGCTTGTTTGAGGCCATACAGAGCTTTCGTTAGTTTAAAAACATGGTTTGGAAATTTTGGATCTTCAAACCCGGGAGGTTGCTCTACAAATACAAGTTCTGAAATTTCACCATTTAGAAAAGCACTTTTAACATCCATTTGAAAAAGTTTAATGTTAAAATGAGAAGCATAAGCAAGAAGAATTCTAATTGCTTCAAGTCTCGCCACAGGAGCAAAAGTTTCACTAAAATCTAAACCTTCGACTTGAGTGAAACCTTGAGCAACAAGACGAGCCTTGTTTCTAATTACTAGTCCATTTTCATCTTGCTTATTTCTGAAAACCCATTTTGTTCCAATGACATTATGATCCTTAGGTCTTTCTACTAAGTTCCAGACTTTATTTCTAGTAAAATTATTTAGTTCATCATGCATAGCATTTACCCAGTCAGGATCATCTAGAGCTTCACTAACACAAGTTGGTTCTAAAGAAGAAACAAATGAATGATGTTCACAAAAAGAAGCAATACGAGATCGAGTTAGAACACCCTTACTAATATCACCCAGAACTTGGTTCAAAGGGTGATCCTTGATAATTGTTCTATGCTGGCTTGGCGCTTCTTCTTGTGCTGCTTCTTCTGCAGCAGACTCAGCTTGCACAGAAGGTTCAGGTTGTTCATTGTAGTCTTCACTTCCATCTTCATCAACTTCCTCAGCTTCTTCAATGGTAAGATTTTTCAAAGGTTCTTGAATTTCACCTGAAGTGTCATGAACAGCTTGCTCTTCTTGCGAGTTATTAGATTCATCAAACTCAATATCGCAAGATTCCTCAATACAACCTGACGTTTTGTTAAAAACACGATAGGCTTTGCTAGTGGTAGAATAACCAACTAGAAAACCCTCATCAACTTTTCTTTGAAATTTTCCACCAAAGTTTCTTTTTCTTAAGATGTAACATTTACAACCAAAAACACGAAAATATGAAATATTTGGTTTTCTTCCAAAAAGAAGTTCATAAGGTGTCAAGTTCAAAAGAGGATGCAAATAGAGTCGATTAATAGAATAGCAAGCTGTGTGAACTGCTTCTGCCCAGAAGCGAATAGGAGTATTATACTCACATAACATGGTTCTTGCCATCTCTATTAATGTTCGATTTTTCCTTTCAACAACTCCATTTTGCTGTGGAGTGTAGGATGTGGAAAATTCATGTTTGATTCCAAGAGAGTTGCAAAAATCAAATAAAGTTGAATTAACGAACTCTCCACCATGATCACTACGGATTTTCTTGATGGATAATTCGAATTCATTAGAAACACGTTTTGCAAAACTTTTGAAAACATCGGGGGTTTCAGATTTTTGAAAAATAAAGAAAACCCAAGTAAAACGAGTGAAATCATCAACAATAACAAAGAAATAACTATTTCCCCTAATACTTTGGAACTCTGAAGGTCCAAATAAATCCAAATGCAAAAGTTCCAAAGGTTTGCTTGTAGAAAGTATTCGCTTAGTTGGATGTGTGGTAGCTATTTGCTTGCCTGCTTGACAAGCGCTACAAGGTTTATCCTTTTCAAAGACCACATCCTTTAAGGCAATAACCAAATCACGTTTGAAAAGCTTTTTAAGTTGATGCATTCCAACATGAGCAAGTCTCCGATGCCATAACCATCCTTTAGATGTTTGTGAGACTAGACATGTTGCAAGAGATGCATCTTTTGAAGAGAAATCAACTAGATATAAATTTTCATGACGAAAACCTTTAAAAATCAAAGAATTGTCTTTTAAATTTTCAACCAAAACTTCATTGGGATAAAAGATACAGCGGAAATCAAGATCACAAATTTGTGCAACTGAAAGCAAATTAAAATTTAAAGATTCAACCAAAAGAACATTTGAAATAGTTAAATCATTTGAAATGGCAACTTTACCCAAACCTGTCACGCTTCCTTGACGATTATTTCCAAAGGTGATCTTTTGATGTTCGTCGGAATTGTCTTTTATTGTGGTGAACAGTTTGGCATTTCCGGTCATGTGCTCGGAGCATCCACTATCAAGCACCCAATGACGTCCACCATTTTTGTAGTTTACCTGCGAAAGAATTTAAGTTGATTTTGGTACCCAAACACTTCTGGGTCCTTTAATATTAGCGATCAAAGTTTTGGGCACCCAAATAGAATTTTTCCTTTTGTTCATCATTGGTGCACCAACATACTTTGCAATAGCATAACCTTTCTTTGACCGTTTTAGCATGTAACAAGCATCAAAATATGCAGATGTCATAAGAGGGCATGAATCATGTGAATGACCTACTTCATGGCATTTATGACAAAACAGGTTACATGCTTTTGTAAAAACAGTTCTAATTTTTATCTTTTTATCTTTATTAGGAAAATATCCTAGACCTTCTTTTCTAAAGGTGCATCTTTGACTACCTAAAATTAGGTCAAGAGATATTTTACCTTTATAGCTATTTTCTAACCCTTTTTCTAATTTTTTAACTTGAGATTTAAGTTTAATATTTTCACAGAGAGTGGATTCATTTGAAGCGCATGGTGTATCTAGTTGAAAATTATCAATATCATCACAAGAAGTACCAATGCTAGCTTTACAAGACAAATTTGAGACATCTTTCATAAGAGCATTTTCATAAGATTCCTTTAATTCAGAGTGTTGATCAGAAAGAGTTAAAAATTCTTCCTTAAGGGTCTTATATTTTCTTTTAGTTTTGCCATAGGCCTCATTGATTTCATTTAGCATTTCAACTAGATCATCATAGGAGGGATCAAAAGAAGTTACCTTTTCATTCCTTTTTGCCATAAGGCAAACTGGAGAGCTTGATGAATTTTTGAGGGCGATTCCGGCTAATTTCTTTGTACATCTCTCATCATCAGAGTCGGAGTCGGAATTCTCACCTCCAGACATCCATTCGCCAAAGCATGCCTTTTTAGGAGTGTTAAACTTCTTCTTGAAGTTCTTCTTCTTTTTATCCGTAGATTTGTTCTTGTTTGGACATCTTGATGCTATATGTCCTTTTTCATGACATTCATAGCATATCACATCTTTGAAGTTTGTTGGTCTTGAACCTTTTGGACGAGTGTCGATGCTTACTCCCTTCTTGTGTAACCTGCGAAGAAGACGTTGAGTATTTCTTACCAAGAGAGCCAAGTCTTCATCAGAGGAACCTTCACTTGTGCCGTCCTTAGAATTTGCTTTGAAAGCCTCCGTCTTTTTCTTTGTATCAGAGGTTTCGTTCAGTTCCTTCTTCTCCTTTTTGTGCATTTCATGGGTAATCAAATTTCCATATAGATCAGTAGGTGAAGTTGTAGAAAGATCGGAGTTTGTCAAAACTGTTACAAGAGTGTCAAAGCTTTCTGGGAGAGCTCGAAGCATTTTTCTGACAATTTCCAGATCAGTAAAGATAACACCAAGACCTTTAAGTTCATTCACAATATTATTCAATCTAGTAAACATGGAATCAACAGATTCAGAAGAAGACATTTTGAAAGTTTCATACTTTTGTCTAACCATTAAAAGTTTAGCCTCTTTTACTTTAGTAGTTCCTTCATATATTTCTTCTAAAGTTTTCCAAACTTTGTGAGCAGTATTCAAATTGCTTACACGATTAAATTCATTTAGAGATAAACCAGTAAATAAAGCATTTAAAGCACGAGCATTCAGATGTTGTTTTCTCTTATCATCTTCAGTATAGCTTTCCGGATCATCCGGAGGAGAAAAACCAACTTTAACAATCAACCAGACATCCAATCCCATGGCTTCTAGAAATACAGACATACGCACTTTCCAGTAGGGATAGTTAGTCCCATCAAAGATAGGCGCACGGCTAGTATGACCCAGATTAAAGCCATCAGTAGACGACATCCTCTCTCTAAGCGGTGAAGCTTATAAATGAGAGACCGTGCTCTGATACCACGTGTTGGATCAGGATGTCGACTAGAGGGGGAGGGGGTGAATAGGAGACTTTTAAAATTTGTTTTTGCAAATGAAAAATTCAGATAAAGCAAGTAATAGTAAAAGATAAGAGATTGAAACCGATATATCCCGAGGTATCGGAGACACGCCCAGTCTCCACTAGTCCTCGTTGAAGCACTCAGTCCTTGAGTATAGCTTCAGTATCCACACAGGACACTATCTACTAAGGTTGCTCCTTGTCCCCTCCGGAAAGGCGAGCACCAAGCCTTTTACAAGTTATCGCGTCTCTCCAACAATCTCCGATTTGGAGAGATCAGCGATTTCCGCCTCCGAACCGTCTAGGTGAGGGCGCTCACCAAGAGTAATAAGAAGCAAGGTCTACTCTAGACCTCCAATGCACACCGAGAAAAATATCTAGAAATGGGAATGCAAGAACAATATGCTCGATGTGGCTAAAACTCTCACGACTCGATCAAAAGATCAAGTTTTAAGTAAAACGAAGAAGCACTAGTGAGAAAGTAAGAAAGGCTGTGTTGCTGTGTTTTCTTATGTTGAAACAGTAGCTCAACACCTCTATTTATAGCCTTCGTGGTCAAAAGAGCCGTTTGCGCTCGAGCTGAAAAATAGTAACTAAGACTGACAGTCAGTCTCACAAACTGACAGTCAGTCTAGTGTATCACCAGAAAGAGTAAAAATAGGATCACAACAGCTCGAACGTTGTGGACTAAAACGGTAAAAAGAAACAGTCCAAACTGACAGTCAGTTACAAAGACTGACAGTCAGTGTCCACAAAATCAACAGTGAAAAGCAACGGCTAAAAACTTTATAACAGCAAAAATTTACTGCCCAAACTGATAGTCAGTGTTCCAAACTGACAGTCAGTTTCAGTTTCAGTAACACAGAGAAAAACAGAATAAAAACCAACTCAAAAATTCTCTGTGGTCGAAACCCATACTGACAGTCAGTATACTCATACTGACAATCAGTTTAGTACTAAAAATCTGAGACAGAAAAAAAATATGCTCTCTGGAGATTTGTCAGTTTGCACTAACTGACATTCATACTGACAGTCAGTTACCAACACTGACAGTCAGTCTAGTAAAGAAAACATCAGCTCAACAAAAAAACATACTCTCTGGAGATTAGTCAGTTTATCAAACTGACAGTCAGTTACAAAGGCTGACAGTCAGTCTGGATAAAAACAGAGAAAACTCAAAATCCAGAGATCTGATTCAAATGATTTCAGTTTTGTTTTGAAGATATTTTCGAGAAGAACATTTTTGACAACAGCAACAAAAATTAGATCTTTTCAGATCTTTCTCAAGAAGTAAAAACCTCAACTGTTGACAAAATTCAATACATCAAAACAAATTGTCGAAAAACCACAGATAATGATATGCGTGCATTGACCTAGATTTTTCTCGGTATGATTGGAGATGTAGAGAGAACTTGCGTCCCCTCTTTATAGTACGGTTTAAACTAACCATAAAATCCTTAAACCGATCGATCTTCATGCACCCTGAGATCGGTAAACCTAGAACTACAACATACCTCGATGCATCAGTTTAGTCCAGCAAAAACAATTTCTTTTTGCGTCTTTTTATGCTTTTGAACAACTTAAATTGAACTTCAACATCTTGATTACCAGCCCTCGCTTTTTGTGCGGTTGTCTGAAATCTGTAACACTAACTCAAACACATAGTTAGTCCAAAAATACTTATTATCATCAACCATCAAAACACATCAGGGTTAGGCATGAAAGGCCTAGATGCAACATATGCTTGATCAGATAGTTGTTGGCCCAGATGGCAATACCATAGAGAACACAAGAGCTCTGCGTCGTTTGTTCTGGGCATACCCGCAGTGCATAGAGGAATTTACATGGTGTCGACTGATAAGTCTTAATCTGGTAGAATTTTACCCTAGGTTTAGTATTGAAAACGTGCAAAAATTATGTTTAAGACTGTTTAACATGACATTTTATGTGCAAATTTTCATTATTTTTACAAAATGCTTTCACAATTGTATTCTATGTGTTGCAGGGATCAGGTCTACCAAATTTGAGACAATTTGACTTCATTTGACCTAAATTCGACCAATATTCAAATCTGGACAGAGGAAAAGATTTGTACTCGAAAGCCCAGGCGAAAACGTGCTGGTCAAAAGCGAAAAAGAGTTCTACTCGAGTTGTAATACACGCCCACGGTTGAAAATTAATCCGATTCGAACACAAAGCATGCCTGTAGTCGAAATCTACTTCAATTCGAACACAAAACACACCCACGGTTGAAAAGGAACCCAATTCGGTTACGACCAAGTTTTTCGGTCATTTGATTGAATTTTTGGACGGTTTAGATGGTGCCACGTGTCCTGGTCGAGTTTGAATTGGATTCGGAGGCTTTACCTGGTCGAATTAGGTTCGGTTTTTGCTGATTTTTGATTTGGACTAGTCAAATAAGGCTGGTTTTAGCCAGTTTTTGTCGGTTTGGATTGAATCTGGTCGAAATCTGGTCGAATTTGATTGTTCTTGTCCCAATTGAAGTTAGAGTCTGTCAAGGTGTTGTTTTTGGGCACATTTACCTGTGTACTATAAATAAAGAAGCTTTTGGCTCAATTAGACATGTTTTTCTTTAGGGTTTAGTCGTAGTTTAGTTTAGAAGAGCTCCCTTCTCTATTTTTATTGCTTTTGTAAGCCGGCAAAGATGGAAACTTCAATTCTCAAGCAATCAAGTAAGTTTTTATTTATTTTTTATTGTTATTTCTGCACTTTTATGGTTTTTTGCGAGTAGTTCCCTTCTAGGGTTAGGGATGACCTAATCCAGGAGGCGTGATTCGTCCTTCGTCTTGATTTCAAGTTTTGGAGTAAATTCCTGATGTTTTCTTCCTCCAAACCCTAAATCGTTGTTTCGGCAACAGACATAACAATTGAGTCTTAACAAGAATTTAGAGGAGTTCTTGAGTTCTTAGCGCTTTGATGCGTGATACTGGCTTAGACCGTTTCACAAGAGAACGAGATCGGAGCAGTAAGGCGAGTATTCTGTCATTCTTTCCTCAGGGACTAGAGAAGAAAAACGTGTAAACTAAACTAAATCAATGGAAAATAAAAATAAATCGAACAAAAGAAAAGAGAAATGTCCGAAGAAATAAAGAGAGAAAGAGGTGAAAACTCACGACCATTTGTTAGTGCTAGATCTGTACGCGTTGTTGTGAATACATGCGATAGTCGTATCGTCTAGTGGTTCCGCGAAAAGAGCAGTGAAAGCGACTAAAACGAGTATGTCTATCGACGATATCAACGAATAGGCACATAGAGATAGCACAAACCATTCCCCAACAGCCTCTCAACCTCGACCAACATAGCAAACTCTGGGAATGACCACATAAACCCAAGCCGAGCATCGCCAACTGGAACACCTCACACAGAAACTTGATCATGCAAGTGGCTGGTCAATTCAAATGAAACACACCAGGGAAGTTACAGTACAATTTCACTATACCTCAGCCAAAGCAGAAAAGGCATTCAAATGAGTCACAGACAGGAAATCAGTTTGTAAGATTACTGGAAGAGAGTTTATCTCCAAAATCTTAGATCAATCACAAAGGAGGAGAGAAAGATGAGACACTAATTCACAAGGCACTTCAATTCAAAATACAATCAATTTGTTCAACACATAAGGACTTATCAAGACAAAATTCAATAGCACAACACTAATCACTGATGCAGAGTACTCAAAACAAGACTCAGATTCATCCATATATCACAGAGCATTACAGAAGAGCACTTGTCCAAATTCAATTCAAACCATCAATGATTTACATTGATTTCAGAGAATTGTGCTTCATTCTTTGCAATTGCAGAAAATATCATATCACAGTTATAATTTAACTTCTGTTCATTCATTTCTCCATCTGTTCATCAGACAAGTGTTGGAACTCAAGTAATTTCATTTGTTATCTCAGACAAGATACACAGAATTTCATCTCAGAACAGATAATTCAAATCCATCCATCTCATACATGTCATAAGTTCATCCAAGCAATTCAAGATTCAATTCATCAAGAACATGGGAATAGAGTAAGATATTTTATCACCAGTTCCTTGCTGCTGGAGCTTTGGCAGATGGTCGTGGATGCTTGCCGTGGTCGACGTCGTGGGTTGCTGTGAAAGAAGTGGTCGAAGGGGGCGCTGGTCGAAGCTTGAGGTAGTCGAAGGAGGAAGCCAGTCGACGGTCGAGGTAGTCGTGGCCCGAGGAGTCGCCGAGGTTGGAGAAGATCAAGCCGACGGCCTACGCGGCCGTGGAATTTGTTCAGCACACGGCCGCAGGGCACGGCGGAGCAAGCTTGTAGAGGTGGCGCTTGGATCTGGGCGGCAGTGGCGTGGTGGTGCTGGCGGTGCGCTGGGATCGGTGAGGCAGGCGGCAGATCCGGTGAGGGAGGCGGTGGATCCGGTGACGGCACGGCATAGTGCGGATCCGGGCGGATCGGTGGAGGCGGATCCGGTGAAGGGCAGAGGCGGCGACGCGGATCCGGCGGCGGATTAGTGAGTAGTGGTGGCGACGCAATGGGGATCCGGCAATGGAGGCGCGATCAGCGTCACGGGAGATGACGGATCCGGCGGCGGTGGAGTGTGTGACTGAGGCATGGAGGCGGCGTCGGGCGGATCAATGGCAGTGGCGGCGCAACGAGCACGGGAGGCGGCGGATTGGCCAGATTGAGCGGATCTGGCGGCGGCGTGCTCGAGGGAACGTGGGGGTGGCTGCGCAACGCGACGTTGGAGCGGATCGGCGGCGGTGCAGTGGAGCAAGGAGCTCGCCGAGGGAGGCGGCGGCGAGGGGCGCGCGGGGGAGGCGATGGCCGAGGGAGGCGGTGGATCCGGCTCGAGAGGCGCAGGAGGTGCGGATCGGGCGCGAGAGAGGTGGTGGGAGTTAGCCACCTGAGTTGGGGAAGAAGAAGTCGCCAGTGGAGGATATGGGTTTAATGGTGGCTTTTGAGGGCTTTAAGATGGACGGAGGTGTGGATAAATTAAGAGGGAGGCTAAAACGAAGCTTCGCCGGTGACATAAGACTTGGTCGTCCTCGGCGTGGTGGTAGGAGGTGTGGATCGTGAGGAAGGAGACAGAAGAAGAAGATAACAAAGGAAAAATCAAGTTCAAAGGAAACAATGGTCGGTGATTGGGTTTATGTTATGTTTTGGCATTTTTTGCAATCAGTCCCTCAGGGTTTTGGAAAATTACATTTAGGTCCTCCTACTTATTTTTTGAGATTTCTGAGTCTAAAACAAAATTGCAATTTAGGTCTCGGGTTTTAGAAAGTTTACAGAGAAGGCCTTTGGCTAATGAGATTGAGATTCTAGGCCCCCAGAGAATCCAATTTTAGCACAGTTAGTTTCTACGCGTCCGTAGGAACACGTGCTTCTATCAGGAATCGACCGAGGGTCAGGTAAATTCAAAGAGACGCGCTCCATCAGCCGAAATCCACCTAAATCGCATCGACCTGCAATAAAATCATAAAACAAATAATACGGTCGATTTGATGATAAAGATGTATATGATTAATGCAAATGCCGCCTTATATGGTTAAATGTGCATGATCGAGGAGTTAAACATATGGAAAATATGCACAGATATGACAATTATCAACGCGGGATCCTGAACAGGCGAGAGGCTCTCGCGAAATGTTGTAGTGGAAGTGATCCTCTGACTGTTGACCCAGCGCCCTGAACTGGAAACTTAATTTGTCTTAGAAAACAATTGAAATTAACTTGCAATTCTCGGACCTTGGATAGAATTACGCCGGATGGATATGGAACCCCGAAACCATAGCTTTTCATTCTTGCTTTTAAACCCAGATTTCATACTTGCAATTTACTACTTTAAATCCTAGATTGATAGCTTTAGTAGTAGATTTAGTGGTAGAAAAACACACCCAAAACTCGTTTAGACTTAATCAGTGATCCATTAAGCTAGAAAGACGAATACGCTTGTTCCTCGTGGAATTCGACCCTCAAGTACTCAACATTCAACCGTCCATTTGTGGTTTATTACTTTACACATCGCACTCAACCATTTCAAGTGCGATCAAGTTTTTGGCGCTGTTGCCGGGGAAGAACAGTAATTCATATTTTTAGATTAATTTTCATTGATATAAGTTAGTCTCACTTCTCAATTTTGTTTCTATTTTTCTTTTTCTTTTTCTTCTTTTCTTTGCACCACTAACCTTTTAGGGAAGTAGTGCAAAACTGGATAGTTCGAACAAACTTGTCAAAACCACGCACCAACTTCGGTACGAGGCAAGATAGGTAAGATCGAAGGAAAACCTGCAAACTTTTGAAGAAATCAAAGAATAACTGACAATGGAGGACCAAAAGAGACTCAAGGATTATGCAATCTCGCTCAGCATGGGATTGCCAGCAGGTATTCTTAGACCACCGATTGAATCAAATAATTTTGAAATAAAACATGTGCTTTTAAATTTGGTTGAACAACATCAGTTCAGTGGTCTTCCCGCTGAAGATCCATCCTTACATTTACACTTGTTTCTTGAGCATTGTGATACTTTTAAGATTCATGGAGTTACACAGGAAGCACTTCATTTTAGGCTCTTTCCTTTCTCACTTCGCGAGAAGGCAACGGCATGGCTATACACTTTTCCTCTTGTGTCGATCACTACATGAGATGAACTCTCAAGAGTTTTCTAGGTAAGTTTTTCCCTCCTGTTAAAACTATTTATATTCGCAACCAGATTGCATCTTTTTCTCAATAGGTAGGTGAATCACTTTACGACGCTTGGGAACAGTACAAGGACTGGTTGATCAAATGTCCGCATCACAGACTAGAAAAGTGGCTTGTGGCTTAGACGTTTTATAGTAGGCTGAACTACAACGTGCGAATGGCCGTAGACACCGCAACTGGTGGCACACTGATAAACAAAAGTGTAAATGAACCATACAACCTCATTAAAGGTATAACTCAGACCTACACACAATGGGGAGCTGAACGGGCTGCTCAACAAAATCCGACCAATAGCGTGGATGTAAGTGCAATGTCACAACTGGCCGAATAGGTAGTAATTCTCTGATATATTATCAATTCTTACATCTTCTGCTACTTCATCTGTTAATGCAATTGCACCTATATTTGAACTGTGCGGCATACAAGGCCACTATGGCCATGAATGCCAACTTAACCCATCCATGGAGTAGGTAAACGTTTTTTAGGATATGCAACAACGGCAAGGTAACATTTTCCCTAACTCATATAACTCTGGATGGTGCAACAATCAAAACTTTGCATGATCAGGACAAAATCAGCAACCTCAATGCCAATAACCAAATTTTGGATAGCCACAACTACACCAACAAAATCCCGCATATCAAACTCAAGGGGCACTGTACCAACAACAAAATCAGCAATCTTATCGACCACCGCATCAACGACAACCTGAGCAGTCAAACATGGATCGCATGCTAGAGAATTTTCTAGGAAATCAAGAGAAAGAGAAGCCGTCCATGAATCAAAAGATAGACTCCATATCAACTCATGTCCGCATGCTCGAGACTCAAATCGCATAATTGTTGAATCCTGCACCAAAAAATGATAACCCTCTTCCTTCTCAAGCTATCAATCCTCGCAATTTTGAACAAATAAATTCTATAGCTTGTTCTAACCCTCTAGTTTCTAATGCAGTGATCTTAAGGAGTGGAACAAAACTACCGGAATGAACACCACCAACCGAACCTGAGCCAGCAAGCGAAGTCAAAGAAATACCAATACTGCCGGCAAAGGATGACGACAAGGATGCTGAGCCAAAAGAAAAAGAAAGTGGAGAACAGGTAACTCGTATTTATAATCCAACTCCACCTTTTCCAGGAAGGTATGTAAAAGCAAAACTTGATAAGCAATTTGAAAATTTTGTGGAAATATTGAAAAAGCTTAACATTACGGTGCCTTTCACTGATTTAGTAACTCAAATGTCTTCTTATGGAAAATTGTTGAAATATATTATTACTAAAAAGAGGGATTTAAGTGAATTTCAAACCATTGCTTTAACCAAAAATTGTAGTGCTCCAATTCAGAACAGGATGACGGTGAAGCTACGGGATCAAGGGAGCTTCTCCATCTCTTGTAACATAGGTACAATACATATCAATCGAGCTCTTTGTGACCTAGGTGCAAGTGTTAGTGTGATGCCTCTTACCATCGCACAACATTTGAGAATGGGTGAGATCAAGCCTACATGCATGGTTCTGCAACTTGCCGATCGTTCGGTAAAGCATCCGGAAGGAATCCTGGAAGACGTGCCTCTTCAACTCGGTAAATTTTATCTTCCAATTGATTTTGTCGTTCTTGATATGAATGAAGATGTTGCTATACCTATCATATTGGGACGACCAATGTTCCGGACAGCAGGTGCCCTCGTTGATGTTCGTGAGGGAAGAATTACTTTTCACATAGGGGAGGAGAAAATTTTGTTTAAAATGTCTAACCTTGTTAACTGCCCTATGTATGAGGAAAAACTTTGTAGCGTGGATGATATAGAAGAAGTCCTAGAAGAGGAATTGCCGTTTTGACTCACTTTTGAAGAAGGAACAGATGAAATATTGGACAACGAAAAAACGGACGGTAGAGAAGAAAACGAACAAAATGACGATGAACCAACAAAAGAACCATCCAAAGAGGACATCTCTGAATCTGACATCACATGTAAAGAAAAGGTAAGTAAACCTACACTTAAAACTCTTCCTTCCTCGCTGAAACATGTATTCTTGGACGATGATGAGTAGCACCTGTCATTGTTAATGCAAACATAACCAATTTACAACTAGAAAAATTGATTTCTTTACTTCGTGTGCATCGCAATGCTCTTGGTTATTCAATTGATGATATCAAAGGGATTAGCCCTGAAATTTTCGTGCATAGGATCTCTCTAGTTGATGAAACTAAAACTTCCGTTGACCGTCAACGAAGATTAAACATAAACTTGAAGGAAACTGTAAAAGCTGAAATTTCTAAACTATTAGATGCGGGTATCATTTATCCTATTTCTGATAGTAATTGGGTTAGTCCTGTTCATGTGGTTCCAAAGAAAGGAGGTATGACTGTGGTTAAGAATGCTAACAATAAGTTGATCCCTACTAGACTTGTTACTGGATGGCGCATGTGCATTGATTATCATAAATTGAATAGCGCTACCAAGAAGGATCACTTTCCATTACCTTTCATTGATCAAATGTTGGAAAGATTGGCCAAACATACTTATTTTTGTTTTCTTGGTGGGTATTTGGGATTCTTTTAAATCCTGATTCATCCCGATGATCAAGATAAGATGACATTTACATGTCCTTTCAGTACTTTTTCTTATCGGCGAATGCCGTTTGGGTTATGTAACGCGCCTACAACCTTTCAAAGATGTATGATGGCTATATTTTTAGATTTCACCGAAGAAATAATGGAAGTCTTTATGGATGATTTTAGCGTTTATGGATCCTCTTATGATGCCTGTCTACAAAATCCTTCTCGAGTCTTAAACAGGTGCGAAGAAGTCAACCTAGTGCTAAATTGGGAAAAATGCCAATTCATGGTTCAAGAAGGTGTGGTACCTTGCCACGTGATTTATGAACGGGGGATTGAAGTCAACAAGACAAAATCAAAGTCATAGCATGTCGTCCCCCACCAATGAATGTGAAGGGCATACGCAGTTTCTTGGGACATGCAGGTTTTTACCGTCATTTCATTAGGGATTTTTCAAAAACTGCTAAACCTCTCACTCATTTTCTTTGTAAAGATGTGCCTTTTGATTTTGATGATAAATGCCTTGATCACTAGTACAGAAAAGCTTTCTTCTATCGGTAAAAAAAACCTTCTACTATCGGTTTTCGTACCGATAGAGATAGACACGATAGAACAAGACAGAACATTTTCTATCGGTAAATAACCGACAGAAGAAATTAACTATTCTATCGGCATATTAGGAGTGTACCGATAGAAAACCCGTCGTAGTCTGACGATTAACGGTGGGAAAAGTACCACTATTCTAACGGTTAATTACATGATTACCGACAGGAAAATATTACTATTCTATCGGCACCTTATGATTGTACCGATAGAAAACCCGTCGTCGTCTGACGTTTAGCGTTGGGAAAAATACCCATATTCTAACGGTTAATTATAAGTTTACCAACAGAAAAAAGTGTAGCACTCTCTCGGTTGGAAATGACATTATCGATAGAAAAAATCTTAGTACTCTCTCGGTTGTGGATGAGTTCACCGGCAGGAAAAGTCACACTATTCTGACGGTTAATTTCAAGTTTACCGATAGAAAAATGGATAGTAGTCTCTCGGTTGTGGATGAGTTTACCGATAGAAAATTTGTAGTGGTCTGTCGGCTGTGAATGAATTTACCGATAGAACATTCACATATACAGTACGTTTACATTTACAATACATTACATTCACATATACAGTACAGATGCAATACATTATAGATTGGATACACAATACAGTACAGATGCAAAGAAGGGTAAATTCACAGAACAGATTGACACATTAGACAGTTATTCACATTTATTCACATATATATGGACAAATACAAATTGCAATCCAATGTGGACATTTATTGACATATATATTTATTCACATGTATATAAACAGTCTATGCACAGAGTACACGAAAAAGAGAAAATTATCATGGCGGATGGTTGGGCGCAACTTCCTCCATGACATATTGAGCCCAGATTTGTCGAAGATCTCTAATCTTTGCATTTTCATATGAGTCTTTCAACATGGCGATCTGCAAGCATGTGTGAATACTTAGTAACTAACTTCCTAATTTAGAACGTGACACCCAATTTTCAAATTTGAGTTAGCTATCGATGCCTACTTGGGGGAATTGGGCAAAGTTTGTCTGCACTAGGTCGTACATGTAGCGCAACACATAAAACCCGCATTCCCACGATTGCGGCTGCTGATGGCACTGAGATAATTGCATATGCGAAGACATGTTAGCTATTGTTTCCATAAACTAATTAAGCATAAACAAAAAGTCTCGTGAGTACCTCATATTCTTTCCAAGCTAGTAGGGAGCCCTGCGGTGCGGCATGCCTCCCTCCAGCGGACGCATATTTATCAAAAGCCCTGCATTTCAGTTAGTATTGCCCGTTAATGTATTATCATTAGCTAGTGAGGTGAAAATTTAAATCAAACATATAAGTTACTTACGCCTCCATATTCCCCTTAACCACATATTCGATCGATAATCTGTCACGCATCGAATCGAGGTAGTACACCTCGTTCCTCGGCGGACAGATCACGATGAGGATCCAGTGGCCCCTGCATTGTACGTAAAAGAGGACCGCTAGCTCAAAGTATATCTCAGGTGTAACATATAAGATCGAGTTAAATTAGTACGAAATGCACTAACCTTTGGTGGTACGGCACCAGAATGAACTCCCTGTCTTGCTGCGCCATCAGCGCCTTGGATATGTACAGCTCAGCGTGCGTGGCGTCGTGCTCTAGCATCGTGAGGCTTATTTTCTCTGGGTCGAGGAAACCCACCTTGTCACACGTAGCCTCCGATGCTAGCCTGTACATGCACCTGCATGCAAAGGACGACATTAGTATTGCACAGAAAGTTACTACATTTCAAATGAACTACAACAATGCAGAGTTAGCAAACAGAGTTAGAAAACAGCAATACATAGCATCAGCAAACTCACAGGACTCCAGTCCGTATGATGGACATATCGAGCTCCCGCCAGTTGTAGAGGTCGAACATATCCTCGTGTGCCACGGATATACTCCCGGGCTCACGGTGGTACTGCCCAGGCCTGTAGGGAACTAAGAAGTTCAGATTGCGCCGAGCTCGGTGTAGGTACCAGTCGTGGAGGTCTCTGGTTGATCGATCCAATTTGTGTAAAGCTGCCTCCGACATGAGTGGGAACCCGTTCGTGAATCTCTCCGGCTGTCCCTGTCGCCCTTTTCCCTTGCCTTTGCCCTTGCCTTTTGCCGGGGACTGAGCTCGTACCTTTGAAGGCAAGGGCGAGGTGATGGCAGCTTTCTTCCGAGGTGAAGGCGTGGATGCGCTGGGTGGGGTCGAGGCCGTCTTTGATGTGTCCAGGGTCGCACGAGATCGGGCCTCATGCCCTGAGCTGGGGGCGCAGTCCCCTGGTAGCCCAGCGGCAGGCCACTTCAATTAATGAGCACGTATGTTAGATTATGCAATTTGAGTGTACTGAGTAGGATGTAATCTAAAATGTGTAGGATTTACCGGTTGTATTACAAGACACTTCTTGGGCCACTGTACGTAGGAGCCCACTGCCTCAGCAAGTGTCTGCAGTTCGTCTGTTGGGACTGGCAACGGAGAATCGTTGTAGCCCGGCATGGCCATGTCCACCTGTACCTTTACGAAACCCAACCGTAGAGGTACACAGTGGACCCGGACATCCGGCCCAGACGGATATACGAAGCCGTGTCCAACCACTTCCTGCCCGGCGCCTACGTGATTCTGTAGGATGCAGCCCTCCGGCCCCTGCAAATTTGTAACAATTAAAATAGGTTAGCGAAACAACTCTAACAGAATGGGAGTGGCATCAACTTAAGTGCACAGATGAAGGCTTGCAGTACCTCAAGTAGATCCACTGGATCTGCTAGTACCTTCGAAGCGCAACTTCTTATCCGACCTCGCGGGGTACCGTCGTCCTGGGGATCCGCAGCTGCACTCTTGGCCAGCAATGCTTCTCTCAACCGTGCAAACTCTTCCCTCATTTGTGCGACCTCGGACTGCACCTCAGACTGTACCTCAGCCCGTATCTCAGCCCGCATCTCCGTCCGTATCTCCTCCCGTACCTCAGCCCGTATCTTATCGGAGAGGTCAGCTTCCTTTTCCTTCCAGGAGCGGGCCTTCTTCCTCGGTGGAGCCGGATCTACGAAACCGGCCTTCCACGACACAATGGCTCCCACGGCCCGTGTCCGCCCGGGATGCTCCTTATTTCCTAGAGCCCGGGTGAGGATGTCGTTCTCCCTCTGCGGGGTAAACAATCCCTCCGCTGCCTCCTTCTCAAAAGAGATCTGTTACATTTAAAGGTACCTTGTGAGACAAATTGCCTTATATACACTTGTGCGCACACAGTTTACGAGGTTAGCCAACTTACCATTCGCCTCACAACATCGGCGTCCCCAGGGGTTGCGAACTGCACAGACCCCGTGGACGACACGGACCCCCTCCCCCTCCACCATCGCTTGCACCTCTCATCCCGGATCTTGGAGAGCGGCAACTCAGGGGTGTCGATGACAGGATTTTGCTCGTCTTCCTTCTTCCACTGCTCCTCCTTCCCTGCATAGCCCCGAGATCCGAGCCGATGCGGGTGGTCGTTCCTCTTCTGGATCGCCCTATTCTTCTCGCTAAGGGCCTTGAACTCCTCAGTCCCCTTCTGCTTGGTGAATTCCTCCCATACCTCCTCCGATATGAAGGGGTACTTCTCGCAAGGAGATTTTCCCGCAGCGAGGAAGTTACTGACGAGCCAGCTCTTAAAGGTTTTCCATGTTCCGTTCATGTCCTTCAAGCAGGCAGTCCTAGGTGTATCGTCGGGGATGTTCCACTTAGCCTATTTCCGAAAAATGCATACAATTAATCACGAGTTAGTTAAACTTTAGTATAAGCCAAGAGAACGTGATTACGAAAGAGTTCAGCGATTTCAGTTAATTTAACCTTCACTTCCGCCCACAACTTATCCCTCTCATCCGCCGTCACGTCCTTCCTGCTCTGGACGGTGATCTTCACCCTTTCTTTGGCCAACAGCCCAACGTAGGCCGCATACCTCCCAGCATTCTTTCCAATCGGCCTCCTAAATTGGTTGAACTCACAAGGAAGATCCGTGCGTTTGGCCAAACGTCCCAACGTCGTCGCGCCTCGCCCCACCCTCTTACGCTGGGATGTAACAGCTGCATCTTCAGTAGTTACGATGGGGTTGGCCCTAGTCGAACCACTAGTACCATCCGATGAAGACGACGACATGTCTTCCCCTACAAAACCTTCAACAAACCATATATATGGCAATTAATTCGCCTTGGAGTTCCATAACTCAGCCCAGGACTGGAGACTAACTAGGGCGGCAAAAGGGAAAATAATACAAAAAGAAATACATGCATAAATTACTTCCTGAACTCTTCAGAAATATTTTCTATCGGTAAACACATGAGCTGCCGATAGACCATAACCTCCACAGAAGACAATTTTTCTATCGGCAAACCCGTGAGATACCGATAGAACATAACAATGTTCTCTACATATGGAATTTTGTTGACAAGCCACCATTCACTGTCATCACATAACATTCTCGATGATTTGCTATACTAATATTCATGGGCCAGCATTATTATTTCACACGTAAATATGCACACAAGCATCTAAGTGCCACTGTGCATAATCTTTAGCCTAGCCTGTATGTGAGTCATCAGGACTTCACATCTATTAGGTTGGGAAAAGTCATGTATAGGCATTTGAAACATATACATCGAAGACCCATCCACATTGCCATATATTCATACGAAGTGAGTAAAAATTCCCAACCAAACTAGTACATTGCATGGCTCATGTCCTTCCAGATCCAAATTAAGTTTTACTACTTGTGCAGAAATATTTTCTATCGGTAAACACATGAGCTGCCGATAGAATATGTGTAAGAACACCTCCAACATATAATGTGCATTACATGGCAATTGGATACAATTGATCACACATACAGCAGTATAGATAAGTTAAAATCTCAAAACAGGTTCATTACAGCACTGGAACATATTATGTAAACCCTAATTTAAATCAACATTGCCTGCGGAATGTACATAATCCAACACAATAGGGAACCCTAATGTAATTGCAAAACTTGAAGAATTAGTACGTGCAAAACACTTGGATCAAATAAGGAAGATGCTAGAAATAGAACGACGAATTAGGGTATTTACGGCGGCGATCAGTTCTGGTGATGGAGAGGCGGTGTAGAACGCAGCGGCGGCCGGTGAAGGACGAAAATAAGAACCGGTGGCAGTGGCGAACTAGTGTCCAGCCGGCAATCGTCGTGTGGGAGAGAGGAAGTGAGTGGTCACGGCGGAGGTTGTGGTTTTCTTTGCTCTCGAAGAGACGCAGTGCTCTAAGGTGGAACCGTTCGAGTGGAGGGAAACTAAAGGGCCGTGTACGAGTAATAAAGTAGTGGAGGAACTTTTCTATCGGTACAACAAAATGATACCGATAGAATTATGTACTTTTCTATCGGTAAAACAAAATAGTACCGATAGAAAAAGTAAATTTCCCGGAAAAATATTTGAAGTAGTGGATGCCTTTTTCTATCGGTATAAACAATAAAATCCCGTTAGACCAATTTTCCCTAGAAAATTTTGTTTAATTCAGTGCTTGAGATTATAGTATTGGGTGCCCTTTTTCTATCGGAAAAAACAACAAAATACCGTCAGAGTAATGAAAAGTTACACACAATTTAACATCAAACAGACCGTGGTTGAAAGCTGCAGGATGATAAAGAAAGAGGGAAGATAGCCGGAAAATTGAAAAATTGACATAAAAAGAAATTGTTCATTCATTGTTGTTTTATCACTTACAAAAAAAAATAAAACCCAAAATGCTAGGTCAAGGGGTGGTCTTAGCCCTGGCTGCATGTAGAATAGAGTCAGTTAGACTTGCAGCCAGGACGCAGGACTCCTCTAGCGACAAGTTGTCCCTAGGATCAACTACTACCGCGTCGAGAAGGCCTGCGACCTCCCTCAGCTTCGCTATGGTATCCTTCATAGTCAAACCGCAGCCAGCGATGGTCATATCCGCGGCTTTCTTCTCCTCGCGAAGACGCCTCGTCCTCGCCCTAGCATTGTCACCATCCGTCTTCATGTGCTTAATGCGCTGGAAGAGATCATCAAGGTCAAGCCGTAGCTGAGTGTGCTTGTCTGTAAGGAGTTTGTGCTCCTCCTGGAGGGCCCTCAGGTCGGCCTTCACTTTGGCAGTGTCTTCCACGGCTACCATTCCCTGTGCAAATCAACAGGTCAAGAATGAATTGAACATTGATTAACAATACAGGGGTAAACCGAGGAGATTTAGAGTTCTTACCGGGGAGGGCATGGCTGACGATCCCGTGGAGGTTGCCATTGTGAAAGAGAAGATGAGGAGTCGAACCGTTCGAGAATTAGAAAAACAACAAAATACCGCGACGCATGGCGAGGTACTTATAGAGTTTCCAAGGCGACGCATGGCGACACGGTTGAGAATTCAAAGCGGCAGAGTATTCTTCTATCGGTAAAAACAGGAAAAAACCGTCAGACAACAAATACCGTGAGACTAACGAATTTATTCTAACGGTAAAATAGAACAATACCGATAGAAAACGTTTTGAAGTGCCTGAGAGAAGTGCCTGAGACATGAAAGTAGCGGATGTCCTTTTCTATCGGTATAAATAATAAAATACCGTCAGAAAAAAGGGATTTTTGCAGAACTTAATTTGAAGGAGCAAGAGGCTGCGATGAGATTTTTGCAAGTGCTATTTGAAGGGAAGAATTAAGTATTTACAGGATAAAGGTACTGTACATGTTAGAACTCATGCTGTGGAGTAAAATTGAGATGTATTAATGCTGTGAACTAGCTTATCATTAAGGTCTAAAGAAAAATGTACTGCCTGATGTATTAATGATAAGTTCCTCACCTTGCTGCAGAACTTGTGGGCTGTTTGCTTGGCATTTATCCATGAAATAGAAATTAATCATCAATGGTTCTCAACCCATAATCCTTCTTCGTGGTCATCTCGCAGATACGTTGTTTCGTCGATAACTTCAGTACGGATAGATTGAATGTCCTCGAAAAATGGAGGTATTTCATCGAATTGGTTATACTCCTCTTCGTCGACAACATCTTCGACCCTAACAATACGTCTCTTGCTGTGGAGGACAACATGCAAGTTTGGATTGGCCGGGTCAACGATGTAGAATACCTGTGTGGCTTGCTTTGCAAGTATGAATGGATCGTCTTGGTGTCCGACTCTACCAAGATCGACGAGAGTAAACCCGTAACTGTCAACTTGAACACCTCGAGGGATTTCGACCCATTGGCATCGAAACAGGGGAATCTTAAGTAATCCGTAATCGAGCTCCCATATTTCGTCAATAGCACCGTAATATGAGTTCAGCGCCCTTACTGACCTGGCATCCTCGGAAATAGCAAACAGTGTCACTCCGCTACATTGCGTGCTACTCTTGGCATCTTGAGCTCTTGTGTAAAATGAATACCCATTGATGTCGTACCCCTGCCAAGTCCCTACAGTGAATCTTGGGCCTCTAGCCAACCATGTCACAGTTTCACTTACGGAGCCCTCGGCAGCTCGCGTGACTCTTTCTTGGATCCACTCAGCAAATTTCCTGTTATGTTCTCTGCTGACCCAAACGTCTGACTTCGAAGGATTCGGTGACCGTAACATTACCTTGTGCTCGTGTATGTATGGCTCGACCTCCGTCATGTGTTGTAAGACCCAAAAATGTGATTTTGCGTACACATCACGAGCGGGACGATAGCTTTGAATCCAATCGTTCCGATTTCCTGAAGCCTACCCTCGTGTCGGGACCTAGGAACGCCAATTGGTCAACCCCGGCCATATAATCTGTGCAAAATTCAATCACCTCCTCGGCGGCATAACCTTCCATGATACTCCCCTTGGGTCGACGATGAGTCCTTACGTATCCCTTCAATACACCCATAAATCTCTCAAATGGATACATGTAGCGCAGGCACACGGGTCCACAAAACTTAATTTCTCTGATAAGGTGAACAATCAGATGGACCATAACATCAAAAAAGGATGGAGGCAAATACATCTCGAGCTGACAAAGAGTTGTAACCACGTCGTGTTGCAAAGCGTTCAGTCCATCGGGATCAATTACCTACGAGGACACAGTTGGCCAAATATTCATATCAGAAAAATCTTCTAATTAAGCTCCACAAATGGAGGTAATGAACTTATAGTACGAGTGCACGTACTTACCTTGCAAGATATTGCGTTGAAGAAATAACATAGGTTTGTGATTGTCTCTCTGACTTTAACTGGGAGAATGCCTCTGATAGCAATGGGAAGCATCTGTGACATCAAGACATGACAGTCGTGGGACTTCATGCCAACCAGTCTTAGGTCCTTCATAGACACAAGTTTTTTCAAGTTCGCGGAGTACCCACATGGAACTTTAACACCGTGAAGGCACCGACAGAGTTCTGTTTTTTCGCTCTTGGAAAACGTATAGCAGGCCGGGGGGAGGTATGTACGCTTTCCATTCTCTAAAGGTGTAAACTCAGTCCTTATCCCCATTTCCACCATGTCACGACGAGCTTTCACACCATCCTTTGTCTTTCCCGGAATTTTCAACAACAAACCAATCAAACTGTCACAGACATTTTTCTCTACATGCATGACGTCAATGCAATGTCGAACTTGTAAGTGCTCCCAGTACGGTAGATCCCAGAGAATCGATCTCTTCTTCCAAACATTTTTTTCTCGAGGTTTAGAATGCTTACCGAACTCAACTTTGATGTCGTTCACGCGCGAGTAAATCTCCTTACCGGTCAGAAACACTGGAGCTGATCCCTTCTCAGGCTTCCCATTAAATGATTTCCTCTTCTTACGGTACGTGTGATGCACCGGAAGAAACCTGCGGTGACCCATGTACACTGTTTTCCGGCAGTTTCGCAGCCACATGCTCTCAGTTTCATCTAGGCAAATAGGGCAAGCCTTGGCTCCTTTCGTACTATACCCCGACAAATTACCGTAGGCCGGAAAATCATTTATGGTGCAAAATATCAGGGCCCGCAAGATGAAATTCTCTTTCTTGTATGCATCCCACACCTGCACACCCTCGCTCCACAATTTCTGTAAGTCCTCGATTAAAGGCGCTAGAAACACGTCAATATCATTTCCGGGTTGTCTGGGTCCTGAGATTAGTAACGCCATCATGATGTACTTGCGCTTCATGCATAACCAAGGAGGAAGATTGTAGATGCATAAAAGAACCGGCCAAGTGCTGTGCCGGCTGCTCATATTACCATGTGGGTTCATACCATCTGTATTCAGCCCGAACCTTACATTCCTAAGTTCGCCGCCGAACTCAGCAAATGTTCTGTTGATGTTTCTCCATTGAATAGAATCAGCTGGGTGTCTCAGTTTTCCGTCTTGTTTCCGGGCTTCAGCATGCCAACGCAAGTGCTTCGCGACTTTCGGATTTGCAAACAGCCGCTTCAATCTAGGTATCACAGGCAAGTACCACACATTTTTTGCCGGGGGTCCTTTCCTTACCTCGTGACGTTCACTGTCAATCCGGTCCCTACGCGTATACCTCGATGTGCCGCATCTTGGACAAACATGCAAACTGGAGTACTCATTACGGTACAACACACAATCATTTGGGCAAGCGTGTATTCTTTCGATTTCCATTCCCAACGGACACAACAGTTTTTTGGCTTGGTAAGTAGATCTTGGCAACTCATTTCCCTCGGAAGCATGTCTGCTAGAAGATCTAATAGTGCCGTGAAACTTTTATCACTCCAACCGTTTCCTGCCTTCAAGTTATATAATCTCAGCACAGAAGACAGTTTTGTAAATGTTGCACATCTAGGGAACAGAGGCTTCTCAGAGTCAGCAATCAGTTTCTCAAATTCACAGAAGTCATTTTCATTGTAATCTTCCTCTACATCACGTAACATCTCATCTAGATTGTCATCATCATCATCTACGTGCACATCGGAATGAACATTACCAAAATTGGGATGATCATCGATATTATTGCAATCCACATCCGAGTCGTGCTGATTGGTAGTAGTGGTGCTTGTTTCCTCAAGATCTTCGCCATGCCATATCCAACGGGTGTATCGCGCGTTAAAACCACGACGAATCAAATGACTCTTAATTTGATCAGAGTTGCTAAACCTCTTCAAGTTCATACAATCTGTACAAGGACAGAGCATATTTTTCTCTCCCTTCCTCTCCTTTTGTTGCTCAGCAAATTTAATAAACTCATTCACACCATCCAAATATTCAAGAGTAGTACGTTTTATTCCATACATCCAATATTTCCTGTCCATCTACAATTAACAAAATTTAACGAGTAAGCCATGCATGAAACCTGCCCGATTAAGTTATGTATATGTACATGTACAGCCTCTTACAACAGATACATGTGTTGAACCCTAGCCTGACGAAATTAACACTAATTAACCTAGCTAACTACACAATACAAGCTAGTTAGCTCCTAAAACATGACGCATTTCCAGCTACCAAGCTCCCAAGCTTAGAGCTACAAACTTGGAACTACACAATACAGCTAGCTTGCAAGTAGAGAGGAAGGGTGATTGTCGACGATTCGGACTCGGAGTCCTCAGCCGAACTTATGCAGAATTTGTAATTGTGAGACCTTTCAAGATGACCCTTCGGGAAGGTATGCTAAACAATAGTGAACAGGAGCACAGAGAGTTTAGACAGGTTCGGGCCCTCGATGGTGGGAGTAAAAGCCCTACGTCCTGTTGAGATTTCGCTAAGTGTGGTAAAAGGTTTACAAATGGAGGGAAAAGTCCTCAGAGGCGAGGATTTTCCCTGTAAGAGTGTACAAGGATAAGCCAAAGAAGGCTTACTAAAATGCTATATGAGGTGTGCCGTAGACTTAGCTAACTTGGATGATTTTGGGTTTTTTGATCTTCCGATCTCTCGGTTGATGTTTCGGATGATCCCCCCCCTCATTGATGCTCCATGCCATCCTTTTGTACTGTTTGAAAGGGTGCCATGTAGAGGAAACTGCATCAAACGGTTGCACGGACGGTTGGATGCGGTTTTTTGGAACTGCTCTTAACCTCCATGTAGGTTAAACACGTGTTATTCACGGATAACTGTATGTGTTAACCTTCTGACGGTTGATTCTCCACGTGTAGGAATCTTCGGGATACTTAGAATATCCTGTTGTACGGGCAACCGAAATAGATAGATCCCAAGTATCCTGATCGGCAGATGTTCTGACCGCGGGATATTGGCTGACCACGCAATATCCCGAATGTGTAGTTCGCGTATAGCCTACGAACTTCTGACCGCGCAAGGCTTACGGTCTGACCGCGTAAAGCTGCGACCTGATCGCGTAAAGCTTGTGACCTGATCGCGTAAAGCTTGCGACCTCATGGTGATGCCCCTCAGAATAGCTTGAGTTCGCATCACCAGATACATGTCTGGTTCGAACTTGTCTTGAACCAAAAGTTTATTAGAAATGACCCGGGTGTCAATCCTCGTCAGCTAGCCCCCAAATTCGAAGAAAACGAAGAGACGTGTTTATTTCGAATTTAAAAACCGTGCATTGGATTTTTAACCCGGCCCTTTAACTTCTCCACTTAGTGGCGCACTAAGTGAAAACGGTTGGTTTTTCAAGACGAGTTCTGACATTACGTGACGGGCAATGATAGCGCCGTAGAATTGTTTTTATCTCGAGGTAAAATTGTAAATGTTTTAGCAAAACCCGAGGCGTCCGGAATGCAAACCGTCACCCAGGCGGCTATAAATACCAGACCCCTGGACATGTAAAGATCTACAATTTCCCTCTCACGTCTAAGTCTTTTTCTTGTTATCCTGCCTCCTTCTTTTTCACATACCCCTCCCAATGGCAGATCATGAAATCATCGAGATTGAGAGCGATGAAGGGGAAATTGTCGAACAAGGGTCTCAAACGAATGAAGTCCTGTCTCCCTTAAAGAAGAAACCCAAGGTTGACGAAGGATCTTCCAGTGGAACAAAGGTGAAGAACGTAGCGAGTTTCTTTCTTCCTTCAGTTCCTTTGACCCTCCCCGTTCATGCCTCTCGGCAAGTTAGGCCTTTATCCTTAGGAAAAGATCCCTTCACATCCAATTCTCCCATCCTTTTGGGTGATCAACATCCTGGTCGGCAAGCGGTGACTATCCCTCGATCAGATGATTGCCGTATTGGGTTGGCGAAGCAATCTTCTTCTGAGAAGGTTGCTCTTCCACCATATGATGATCTTCCTCCCAAGATGGGTGTATCAACGGGTTATGCACCGGGACAGGTAACAATTCTTCTCCCTTTTTGCTGATAATTTTAGTTAGTATGACTAACTTTTGCAAAAATGTAGGAGGTAGGAGGCCCCAACGATCAGCCTTCTGCTGCTCCATCTCTTCCTTCCGGACAGACCCTTCTGGAAGAGAAGAATGCCCTGGAGAAGAAGACCGAGGAGATGGCCTCGAAGATTCTGCGTTTAGCAGAATGTTTTGATCGATCCCGAGAAGAGGCGCACCATTTCCGTCGAGAGAGGGACTTCGCTCAGCAACAGCGAGAACTCTCTGACTTGATTAGGGACAATAGTGCGTCTGTTGTTAGGGACGATATAGATAGACTTAGGGTAGTTGCTAGTTCCCTGGGGGTTGTCAGTGTAAACCCTACTGACAACAACATGTCCCTTGGGGAACTTTGTAAACTTCTTTCGGAGCAAGTCGATGTTTTGATCGACTGCATCCCTTTTGTATGTAAAGAATGTAAGAAATAAAAGTTCTTTATTTCTCATGAAATGTTCTCCACATCTTCTGTGCGAAAATATAGCCATGAACTTTACGTTCGCGACCATTCATACACAGGAAATTTTAGTTCTGCGATCAAAATCACTTTTAAGAAAAAAGCACCGCGACCTGCCCTGATTCCGCGATCAGTTTCAAAGCCGCGGTCAGAACTAAGGTTCGACCAGAGTTGGGACTCGGTCAGGATGTCACTTCGATTAGAATCGAAGTTTTAGCCTAAAACACGATTTCGATAAAACCATAACCCAATTAGAAACACTCCAGTACGTTAAAAATTGGGTTACCTGATTTTTTCGAATAAAATGTTCAAAGTATAAAAAGGAAAAACGTCCTCTGAAAAGTACTGAAAATTTTTCAGTCCTTTTACGCTTTCAGTTTCCAAAACAAAGAAGTCTTTTTGTTTCAGATCCGACGCCTGAGTACTTTATCGAGTCCATCAGAGACAGTATCCATTATGGGAAATGAATAAAGCATTCAATGGAACGTTTGAAATGAGCCGTTTACTCATTAATGCGTCGCCTTGGGTCTATAAAAAGAGCAGATGTCTTCTCAAAGAAGCCACACAGCTAAAAACCCTCATTATTCCCGCCGCTCAAAACCCTCATTTTCTTCAGCCTTCATCTTCCCCAAATCGCCAGCTTCCCCTTTGATTCTACACCAAAGATGGCGTCCTGGAGCAGATCCATTCACCATTCTGAGGAGAGCCTGATGGCATTAGAGAAGGAGGAGATCCTTTCTCCGCGGCTGCTCATTAACTGGCGACCTGCGGAGAAGGACCAAGAAACCCCAACTGTCCAAGAAGGCGAGTTGGTGGTTTTTGAGGAGTATTTGCGTTGCGGGTTCCGATTCCCTGAGAGTCGGTTCCTTAAGGATGTCCTTGAACATTACGGGTGGGAACTGATCAACCTCCACCCCAACGCGATGCTGATCCTTGCAGTATTCCAGCACCTTTGTGAAGCCTTCGTCGGAATATATCCCAGCGTGGATCTTTTCCGATGATTTTACTTTTCGGCGTGGTCGAAGAGTACCAACGCCGCCGGATGCATCTACTTCCGGCTGAGGGATAAAAAGGAGTATCCCTCCCCACCCCTACGAGATTCTGTGCATGGGTGGCACCAAAGGTGGTTTTACTGCTCTCCACCATCCGAAAGCAGTTTATGGTTTGAAAACTCGCGACCGGAGAAGTCGAGAGAGTTAGACATTCCTCCGGCGATGAACTCGGAGCTTTCGAAGCATGCCGAGGTGATTCTTCACTTGGTCAATGAAGGATTGACGGCTCGAGATATCATTCGAGACTTCGTGAAGAACCGGGTGAGTCCTCTGCGTGAAAGGGCTCATCCGGCGTGGGAGATTAGGTCCATGGGTGATAGCACCCTGGACTACAGTCAAGGTATTTATTTCTTTGGTGCTGAACTTTCTCCTTTTTGAATTGTACAAATGCTGACTTGAGTTTGGGAACAGTCCTGCCTTCATCCGAGATTGAAAGGCAGACCAACTCCCTCCTTAGGACCTACAATTCCGATGTAGAGGGCCCTAAGGGATCACCTCGCCCGCAGAGCTTGATTCACGCTGGTGATGACCTCAGACAGGAGCACCGAAAGGTAATTTCCTTGTCCAGCTTTGGCTCTGCAGGTCTTGTGTGTGTCCAGTGCTAATCCCTTGTAATGGACTGCGAACCAGCACCTAGGGAAGTTTGCGGATGCAATGTTCCCAAGTGAAAATGTCGGCTCTCCGAAGAAGCCGACGGCGAAGAATGCGAAGAAGGTCTCTCAGAGACCCAGGACAAAGAGTCCTGCCCCTAAGAAGACCAAGCTAAACCCTGGGGAGGGGTCTTCACGAAGCATTCCTCGTCCCGCAAGAAAGACTGCAGTAAGATATCGCATTCCTGCTACTTTTTCAGGCGCGACATGGAATCACTTCTTCGTCGTACAGGGAGAGGGGAGCGAGGAGGAAGAGGATGACGTTCCTCTGATCCTTCGAAGGAGGAAGATCGCGGATCTTCCATCCAGCGATGCCCCAAGCTGCCCCGCAGAGACCACTACTACCGAGGAGGTGGTCGTGGAAGATCCTGCGACCACCGAAAATCTTGTGGCCGCGGGTAACCCTCCAATTCCTGAAGCCCCCGAGGTTTCAGGGTCAATTATCTCTGCTTCCCTGGTCGAAGGGACGACCAAGGTAAGGAATCTTTTTCGACCGTTCCTTCTATGACTCTTTCTGCACATTTGTCAAGTTAATGAATATACAGGGAGGAGAGCTTCCCCCTGGGACCACTGGGGGTTCCAGGGAGGAAAATCCTCCTCCTCTGCGGACAGAGGAGGAGGTGGATGAACAAAGGCCAGCTATGATGGTTCCAGCAACTCTGGAATCGCCAAGGCCTTCAGATGCAGCCCCACCAGTTAGCCCGGTGGCCCAGGTAAAGATCTTTTTATGTGTTTTTACCTGTTCCCTAAGAATATGTCTATAACATGACATTTCCAGGGGGGTGCTGCCTTGTTTACCATAAGGAAGGCGAGAACCGGAGACGGCTCTCCTTCGCAAGGGGAATTTTCCCAGAAGTCCCAGGAACGAATGGGATTTCAAATAAGGTAAGAGCTCTTACTTGACAGTAATCTTAAATAAAAGTTGCCTGACCCATTCTTCCTGTTAGGCAAAAGAAGACAGCGCCTAACCCTTCAACCGCCTCTGGGGAGGTTGAAACTAGGGCTGATGAGGGAGCCTCTAATGAAGAGCGCTCTACTCCCGTGGTTCAGGAAGTCGTCCGGACCGCGGGAGGTGAAACAAGTATAGGGATCGGGTCACAACCAGTAGCCTCTGGGGGTGGCGTCCAGCCGGCACTCCCGCCAACTATCCCTGTAGTGAGCACGTCGGAGGCTCTAGCGAGGATTCCCGCTGAACTGAATGATGCCGTTTTACAAAAGTTTATGAAGGTATAATAAGACTCTGCTTCCGTGCCTGAATTATACTTAGGACACCTTTGACCTTCTTCTTTGGCACCACAGGGATTGTCCTGGCTAACAAGCCATTCGCGTGTTGTGATGGCTAGTACAGAAGCCATTCAAAAAGAACGCGATAGCTTGCGCAGGTGAGTACCATTACCCTCTGGTTAACATGGGTATATCTTGGTTGTGACTGCCTTGATTTTGTTGCAGAGAGGTTGCATTCTTGAAGAAGGAGGTGGCCGGTTCAGTTTCAATGCTTAAGAAACAAGAAACTGAACTCAACAGACTTCGATCAGAGAATGCTGGTAAGCCGATTCCTGACTAGGAAGACTTGAATCCATAATATGCGAATAATCTTCTCTCTGTACAGCGCAAGCAGGTCGAATTACGCAGCTCAGTCGAGACAAGGAGATTCTTGAATCCTCGATTCGCCACACCGATCGGGCAATCAAAGAACTGAGCCTCCGGATCTTCAAAAAACTAAAGGCCGTGGCTGATCTTTTGAAGACCGATGTGGTAGAACTGAGGCAAGACAACCTCAGTATAAATGACTGGACATCGCTGCTTACTGCCCAGGCGGATTCACTGCTTGAGTATCTCCCTGGAGATACACGGAGACGCGAAGAGGCGATCAGAACCAGGGTTCGATCAGCCGCAGCAGCCGTACTCAGCCGGGTTCGACTTCACCATGGCCCAGATGCAGATCTGAACGCATTGGTGGGTCCGGTTGAGGTCGAGAGTGAAGAGCTGCTCGATGTAGTCATAGAGGAAGTCCAGCCCCTAGTAGATAAACTCCTGACTGAGCTGGGGATCGAATGATCCTTATTTTTGTAACCAAACAATTGTAATTACAATGCAATGTATGTAAAACTATATATATATATATATATATTTTTCAAAAGAAAGTGCATATTCACATCATAAGTTTCATACTATAAGTATATTCCTCTAGCCCCCGCCTCTGTTTTGTGAATACTGGAGCCTTAGTATTTTAAGCAGAGGGGAAAACATAAGTATGATGACCAGGGATATGCGCTTCAAGCCGATGGTCAAGATTAAAGTAATATTTTAACCTTATTGCAAACTGGTAGCCACCCAGATGACCGAAGACTAGCCAGATAGTCCCGTGTGCGTTGAGAAACGGCTTATTTAGGAGCGACTTATCTAGAAGTGATCATGAGATCGACCAGCGAATCCGGTTAAAAAATGCTGTAGTAACCTAACCGCCGGCGATCAGCCCCAGGTCAAATTTGTATAATTTGGGCTTAAAGAAAACACTCATTGTATGAAAACAAGACATGCTTTTTATGAAAAGATGCTAATTGAACAGGGAAAAAGTGATTGGAATACTTACACGTAAAACTTGCGAAGTTGATTGATGTTCCAAGTATTGGACAAAATCCGACCATCCTCCATGGCAAACCGCGTAGATCCTGGCCGCGGCATTGAGACGACAGTGTATGGCCCTTCCCACTTTGGGGAGAATTTATTGCGGTTAGACTGGTCTTGAATTTTTCGTAAAACCAAGTCGCCAACGATGAGATCACGTGGTCGCACCTTTTTACTGTGATACTTGCGTAGAGCCTGCAAGTATACCGCGGACTTGATCAGGGCGCGATCACGCCGTTCTTCCAGGAGGATGAGATCTTGCGATCGCTGTTCGGATTGATTGACCTGTTCGAATTGATTCGTGCGAACAGATCCAATACTAACTTCCATAGGCAACACAGCCTCGGCCCCATAGACCAAATGGAAGGGTGTCTCACCGGTGGCTCGACTAGAGGTAGTCCGTAGTGCCCATAGAACAGTATAGAGCTCGTCTGCCCAAGCCCCCGAGCGGGTCTTGAGGCGATCAAAAACACGTTTTTTGATGCCTTGCAATACTTGCCCATTGGCCCGTTCTACGGTACCATTGCTTTGTGGATGTGCCACGGAAGCAAAGCACACCTTGGTCCCAATCTGATCGCAGTAGTCTAGGAAGAGACCGCTAGCGAACTGAGAACCGTTGTCTGTGATGAGACGGTTTGGAACACCAAATCGTGCCACAATGTTCTTGTGAAAGAATTTTTGTGCAGCTGATGCAGTAATATTTCGTACTGGTTCGGCCTCAATCCACTTTGTGAACGTGTCAATGGCTACGAACAGAAACTTGTACCCATTGACCGCTTGTGGCATAGGACCGACGATGTCCATTCCCCAGATCGCGAAGGGCCATGCGAGAGGAATAGTTTGCAATGCATAAGCAGGTTGATGAACCTGTCTTGCATGAAACTGACACTGTGGACACATCTTGACCATAAACTTGGCATCATCGAGTGCCGAAGGCCAGTAGAATCCCTGTCGAAAATTTTTTCCGACCAGTGTTCGGTATGACGCGTGTGCACCGCATACACCGTCATGTATTTCTTTCAAGAGGGATTTTCCTTCCTCCTGAGATATGCAGCGCATGAATACTCCTTGAGTACCCTTTCTGTACATAACCCCATCTATGAGTTTGTACAGACGCGCCTTTCGAATTAATCGATCGCTTTTGGTTTCGTCCTCGGGTAGGGTCCCATGTTCAAGATAGACCCTCAATGGATGAGTCCAATCTTGTTCCTGACCGAGGTTGGCAACGAAGGCTATTGCCGGATCATCCTCGACCGAAGTCATGATCGAAGGATGGTCCAAGCGTTCAATGAACACTCCTGCCGGAGCGGATGAGCGTGAGGATCCAATTTTGGATAATTGGTCTGCGAGAATATTGTCCTTTTGCGGGACGTATTGGACTTCGAAGTGACTGAAGTGTTTTTCCAATCTCCTCACTTCCCCCAGGTAATGAGCCATTGTCTCATCAGAGGTGCTGTACTCCTTGTTTACCTGGTTTACGACTAGCTGTGAGTCCCCCCTCACCACTAATCGACGGACTCCGAGGAATTTTGCTGCCCGGAGCCCTGCAAGAAGACCTTCATACTCTGCTGCATTGTTGGTGGCAACAAAGTGTAGTTGAATAACATACTTAAGCTGTTCGCCCTGAGGCGTAACTAAGACCACTCCAGCCCCCGAGTGTTGAAAACTACGGGAGCCGTCAAAGTACATTGTCCAATAATCGGGGTACTCCAGTTCCTTTGCCAACTGCACGGGTGGCTCAGGGTTGGTCCATTCGACCACAAAGTCGGCCAAAACCTGAGACTTAACCGCCGTGCGAGGGGTGAAATGGATCTCGAAGGCACCGAATTCGACCGCCCATTTGGCAATTCGACCAGATTTTTCTGGATTTCGGACAATATCCCCTAAAGGAAAAGAGGAGGGTACTGTGATCTTGTGTGCTTGAAAGTAATGTCGTAGCTTACGGGAAGCCATCAGTAGCGCGTAAAGTATCTTCTGGACCTCAGGGTAGCGCTCCTTAGGACCATGAAGTACTTCGCTCACATAGTAGACAGGTCTGTGTACTCCTTCCCTTTCTGCGATCAGAACTGCACTGACCGCGTGTGGGGTGGCCGCCAAATACAAAAGTAATGGTTCTTCCTTTTCAGGAGACACCAATACTGGCGGACTGGAAAGATACGTTTTTACCTCCTGAAACACTTTTTCGGCCTCATCGGACCACGTGAAGTTATGATGTTTCTGCAAGGCTTTAAAGAAAGGTAGTCCCCTTTTGCCTAATCGCGATATAAAGCGACCTAAAGCCGCCATGCGACCAGCCAGGCGTTGAACATCCTTCATGGTCGAGGGCGACCTCATTTGTTCAATAGCTCTGATTTTCTCAGGATTAACCTCAATGCCCCTGGAACACACAAGGAAACCAAGAAGCTTCCCTGAAGAAACCCCGAAAGAACATTTCTCCGGGTTCAATTTTATTCCAAAGCGATTCAAGTTACAGAAGGTTTCAGCAAGATCGTCCAAATGAGATAATCTTTTGGTGCTCTTTACAACCAAGTCGTCTACATATGCTTCGAGATTACGCCCTATCTGGGAAAGAAAGGTCTTTTGCATCAAGCGCTGGTACGTGGAACCAGCGTTCTTGAGACCGAATGGCATTCTGACGTAGCAGTATGTGCCGAACGGGGTGATGAAGGCAGTTTTCTCTTCATCGTCTTCTGCCATGCTAATTTGATGATATCCTGAGTAGGCATCCAAAAAACTCATCAGTTCGCAACCCGCAGTGGAGTCAACCAATTGGTCGATGCGGGGAAGGGGAAAGTCATCCTTCGGACAGGCACTGTTGAGGCTAGTATAGTCGACGCACATGCGCCACTTGCCATTTGACTTGCGGACCATGACCGGATTGGCGAGCCAGTCCGGGTGATTCACTTCGCGTATAAACCCGGCTTGTAAGAGTTTGTCTAACTCTTCTCGGGTGGCTTCCTGTCGGTCGGTGGCAAAACGCCTGAGCTTTTGCTTTATTGGTCGTTGTCAAGGTCGAATTGCTAACCTGTGCTCAATTACTTCCCTTGGGACACCGGGCATGTCGGACGGTTTCCACGCAAACACGTCTGCGTTAGCCCGGAGGAAAGCAACGAGGTCGAGTTCCTATTTGTCATCCAGGGCTGACCCAACCCGAATTGTCTTGGATGGGTCATCTGGGTACAAGGGAACTTGTTTGAGTTTCTCATCTGGTCGAGGAGCAGCACTGATCGCATCGGTGGCGACGGTGGCGACCTGAGCGTCCCGGAGGGGAAGTTGATCGACCATCTCCAAAGATAGCCGGTCGCACGTGAGCGCCACGTTGCGACTTCCTCGGACCGAAATGACACCTTTGGGGCCAGGCAATTTCCCGCATTGATAAGCATAGTGCGTTGCCATCATGAACTTAGCAAGAGTCGGCCTGCCAAAGATTGCATTATAAGCTGAATCACAATCGATTACATCGAAAGTAACCAATTCTGTTCGGAAGTTATCTGGTTCTCCCAGAGTGACCGGGAGGACCAGTTGTCCCAATGGCATCATGGAGGGGCCTGGGATTATCCCATAAAACGGATGGATTATGGGCTTGATCTTCGAACGAGGAATTTGCATCTCGTCGAGTGTCTTGACCAATAAAAGATCAAGGGAACTTCCCCCATCAATCAGGACCCTTTCGACTCTCGCGTTACTGATGATTGGGGTAATAACCAGAGGTAGCCTCAATGGTCGAGTTAGCCCCACAGGACAGTCAGTGCGATCGAACGTCAAAGGCATATCCGACCAACGGGGATATTGAGGTTCGCCAAGGGATGTCTCCGTTTGGTTAACCTCTCGGCAAAAGGTTTTAAACTGCCTTTTGGAAACGAAAGAGGAGGAACCTCCGAAAATGACATTAACATGATTTTGAGGTACCTGGTAAGCCATTTCTTCGTCTCCATCGATGTCTCTAACCCCGCACGCCTGCTCTTTAGGCGGTAAGGTTGGCATTGGCCCAGCTCCTTGGTAGAAATCATCCAGCTGTTTCAACCAACTCCTGCAGTTTTTGAGGTCGTGGCCTGCGGAGTTGTGGAGTGGACACCACCTCTTGCCCTCCTGCGGATTAGTTGATTTTTCTGGCTGGTCGGAATCCCGGCCGCCAGAAGCAGTTTTACTTTTAAAAGAAGACTTATTACCTTTGGTTGAAGGTGGTTTCTCCGCGACTGCGACCTCACGGTACTGTCCAGAGCGGTTCCTCTTCGACTTTTTTGACTTCCCACCCGGTGAAGACTCCGGCTTTTTGCTTGAATCTTCTTTCTTGGCGTCCTTGAAGCCTGGTTGGGGCGGTAGGTCCCCCTTATCAACCATTCGGTTCCATTCGACTGCCTTGGCTGCATCGGAGTATCGATCAGCCATATCGAACAGATCGGCCACTGATCGAGAAGGGTGGATAAGCAAGTCTTCAGTGAATCTCCGGTATCGAACGGCATGCTTAAATGCCCTGATTACGGAGCCATCAGATATGTTCGGGATGGTATTTCTTACCCCGACAAACCTCTTGACAAACTGCCGAAGCGTTTCGGTCGAAGTTTGCCGCAGTCTATGCAAGTCGTCCTCCTTACCCGGCTTTTGGTAACAGTTTTGGAAATTGCTGAGGATGGCATCGCATAGCATTTCCCAATTATAGATAGAACCTTCAGGCTGATTGAACAACCAGGTTCTAGCCGGTCCTGCGAGGACTGTTGGCAGGTAGTTGGCCATGACCTTGTCATCACCTCCTGCTGCTTGGATGGCAGTAATATAGATCTGAAGGAACTCAGATGGGTTTTGAGTTCCATCAAATCTCTCAATGGCCCCTGGTCGAAACTTATCGGGCCAAACGACTGCTCGTAGGCCAGGCGAGAAAGCTTTGCAACCAACGTAAGGACTGTGAACCGTCCTGCGACTTTCGGTCGGGTTTCGAGCAAACTCACTTAATGGCGAGGTTACTCGGGGTCCCAAACGAGAGTGAACGGGAACTCGATCCCTACTACGAGAGTCCTGCATTCGCCGATATTTGTCCTGTCGGGACGGTAGAGGTGGCGGGTAACTCCGTCGGCCAGAGCCAAAATGAGGACCATCTCGTTCACGGGGATGTGTCACTGAGCGGGAAGAGGCTGTTGGGGTCGCCTCGGATGCGACCTCGTCCAGTCTTTCCGCCAGGATCCTGAAAAAGGCCGGTCTCTGCGCATCCGTGACCGTAGGAGGAAAATTACGCATGACCTCCGCGATAGATCGCAGTCGACCATGGGTACTTCTCCTAGGGGCACCAGGTGTTACTGTTTCTTCGTCCACTGGGAAATGCTCCGGTGGTAAGGAAGGAGTCTGGTCACGTCTACGACCACGCGACCGTCGAGAAGAACTCGGGGCAGCATTGTAACGAGCCTGCGCATCTTGAAGAGCCTCTAGGGCAGTTCTGCGTAGTTCGTTGTTCTGTTGCTCGAGATCTTGCTCCTCCTTCTGTTTGCGATCTTGTTCTTCCCTGGCAGCCTGTTGATCGGGAGTTTCCTCCGACAACGCAGCAAACTGCCTAGGGAGAGAGGTCGCCGATGGGGAGAACATCTCGGTTTGTTCCAAGTCAGACTCGAAATCAAAGAGACGGTGGAGGTTATCAGGGTCGAACCTTCCTGGGCTAACTTCAGGGTCACCATCATATTTTCCCTCAGCGGGATCGTATGACGGGCCGGATTCATCACCTAGCACATTAAGAACCTCTGCGGGTTCTGACCTTGTGCCAGTTACCTCCTGGTCGATTAACATGACTTGGGGAGATGATTCAACCTGTGGAAGATTCTGGCCTTCGACCTCTTCCATCGGAACAGGATCGCTTGGAGAAGGCATGGGTATATGGGCATAATCCTCGAGATCGAAATCGTTCTCGGAATCATATGCTCCAGCCATGTTTCGGCGAACCTCCGAATTTCAATTAGGACGCCTTGAGAAAGGCCCCACGGTGGGCGCCAGCTGTCGACGATTCGGACTCGGAGTCCTCAGCCGAACTTATGCAGAATTTGTAATTGTGAGACCTTTCAAGATGACCCTTCGGGAAGGTATGCTGAACAATAGTGAACAGGAGCACAGAGAGTTTAGACAGGTTCGGGCCCTCGATGGTGGGAGTAAAAGCCCTACGTCCTGTTGAGATTTCACTAAGTGTGGTAAAAGGTTTACAAATGGAGGGAAAAGTCCTCAGAGGCGAGGATTTTCCCTGTAAGAGTGTACAAGGATAAGCCAAAGAAGGCTTACTAAAATGCTATATGAGGTGTGCCGTAGACTTGGCTAACTTGGATGATTTTGGGTTTTTTGATCTTCCGATCTCTCGGTTGATGTTTCGGATGATCCCCCCCCTCATTGATGCTCCATGCCATCCTTTTGTACTGTTTGAAAGGGTGCCATGTAGAGGAAACTGCATCAAACGGTTGCACGGACGGTTGGATGCGGTTTTTTGGAACTGCTCTTAACCTCCATGTAGGTTAAACACGTGTTATTCACGGATAACTGTATGTGTTAACCTTCTGACGGTTGATTCTCCACGTGTAGGAATCTTCGGGATACTTAGAATATCCTGTTGTACGGGCAACCGAAATAGATAGATCCCAAGTATCCTGATCGGCAGATGTTCTGACCGCGGGATATTGGCTGACCGCGCAATATCCCGAATGTGTAGTTCGCGTATAGCCTACGAACTTCTGACCGCGCAAGGCTTACGGTCTGACCGCGTAAAGCTGCGACCTGATCGCGTAAAGCTTGCGACCTGATCGCGTAAAGCTTGTGACCTCATGGTGATGCCCCTCAGAATAGCTTGAGTTCGCATCACCAGATACATGTCTGGTTCGAACTTGTCTTGAACCAAAAGTTTATTAGAAATGACCCGGGTGTCAATCCTCGTCAGAGATCTAGAGGGAGAGAGAGATAAGTGTCGACGATTAAGCGTACCTTAAAGAGAGGGGCGCAATCAACTTCCCTCCAGCCTGCGCTGATCATCCTAGCAGTGTAGCTGGAACTTTCATCACAAACAGAGGGACACAGAGTGCTACAGAACAAATTAAAGAGCAGCTCAGCAATGGTCGTGTGGGGTTTTCCTTATAATGGACATTTTTCTAACGGTAAATACATGAAATAACCGTCAGACTAACTTAGGTAATTTGCCGCTCACATATTCTATCGGTAAAAACACACACATACCGTTAGAGAATGTGCATTACCGAGCAAGTACATGACTTCTTCTTTCGGTAAATATGTGTATTGACCGTTAGATCATGCATGACACAGCACGCACATGAGTTTTTCTATCGGTAGAAATGTGTACGAACCGTTAGATGATGCATGACACACGAGCAAGAGTTTTTCTATCGGTAAATATGTGTATTTACCGTTAGAATATGCATGACTGAGCAAATATATGTGTTTTCCTATCGGTAAATATGTGTACTTACCGTTAGAGGAGGTACTGGTACCAAAATGGGACAAACATGCACATGCCATTTCTCACATTCAAGGAATCATATCAATGTAACATCAAACAGATCTTACATCAAACAGATCTTACATAAAACGGATCTTAACTAGAAGATAAAGCAATATATTTCAAGAAATGCTAATTTGTGGATTAACTAGGAGACACAAAAATACTTTTCTTAGGTACTTGGGACTTCATCTTGCCAAAGAAATTACACATGCCAGTTCACAAATTCAGGTACAAACATACACATGCCAGTTCACCAATACAAATTCAGGTACAAACATACACATGCCAGTTCACAAATTCAAGTGCATGTCTGAAACGGCAGTACAAATACACACCTACCTACCAATACAATTAAATACACAAATACTCCCTGCACATTCAAGTTCATGTCCCAATTAGCAATACATGATACACAAATATACAACAATATACAAATACAACAATTCACACATTCGATGTATATTAGAAAAGCCACGTCTGAAATTAACAACAGATCACGACGAGGACCCAGTGGCCCATACATGCATTTTACATAAAAGAGAACCTTTGCAGGTTGCCACAATGCAGCTACCGACTGCAAGTTAGACCTGATACATCACAAATCCATTCATCCAAAACAGCAAATGTCTGAACCACATTGGACTTAACCATAGGAGTTCAGTTCGAAGACGCCCGAGGAGCTGGAACTGCCGTCGACATACATTTGTACGTATTGGTGATTTCCTCGAACTCAAACTCGATCACCTCAACTCAACTCAACTCAACTCCATTAACAAAAAGAACCTACCTTCCAATATGTTTTTCTGTGTAGTGATGGTGTAGAATGGTTGTGCAAATAACAACAATTCTTCTCCAAGCAGGTAAGCATCTGGCCACAAGCTGGTGCATGCAAAAAAATGTAAGATGCTTTCTATAGGTCCTGATTTGAGAAACACGCCGGGCTTAAGCATCTTCTCGACCGAGCCAACCAAGATCTCGCCCTTCACGTCCTTCCAGCTCTCGATGGTGATCTTCACCATTTCTTTCGCCAACAAGCCAACGTAGGCAGCGTACTGCGATGAAGAACCGTGAAATACGTTGCCCCTCATGAGCATCATCCAAGGACCTGAACAGATCATAATCATATTGAAAAGAAGACTCATCAAAATGAAGGATACAAAAAAAGTAGAATTATTGCCATAATCGGATTAGAATAATCTAACAATATTACAGAAATTTTACGTACCTTCCTTGGGATGCCGACGTCTAGAGGGCGTCGATGGAGGTGCGGAGGTGCAGTGGTCCCCTGTAGAGGTGCGCCGGCCGTTCATGGAGCTTACGGGTTAGGACTACGAGCCCCAAATGAACTGTGAGAATGAAAGAGACATACCCGTGTATTTATACAAATATATATTTTCTATCGGTACGAAAACAGAATACCGTTAGTAATAAAAACATCTGTAGAAGGCGAATGGTTCTATCGGCACAATAAATATTACCGATAGGAATTTTTGTACATACTCTATTGGTGTGTACGTACATTGCCGATAGAATATTACTAGTTGTAGAAGGCCAACAGTTCTAAGATATTTTTTACAATATTCTACCGGTATAAACATTCATTACCGATAGAATAAAACTATTTGAAGACGTTCTAAGCAATTTTCTATATATTCTAACGGTAAAAGAATCCATTACTGATAGAATAAAAATATTTGTAGAAGGCCAACTATTCTATCGACGCACTACATATTGCCGATAGGAATTTTTAATATACTCTGTCGGTATATTCATACAGTACCGATAGAATACGTCTAGTTGTTGAAGTCGACCAGTCCTATCGGCGCACAACATTCTCCCGTCAGTACTTATGCATCTCTTCTAATGGTAAATATGTTCATCACCGCTAGAGTAAATCATACTATTTATTCTATCGGTATGTTTCTTATAAACCGATAGGAAAAATACACCCGTCGCCCTTTTATGACCGCGAGGCACATTTTCTATCGGTTTTCAACTAAATCGCTAATAACCGATAAAGATAGGGGTTAGTAGACTGCATTTCTGTACTAGTGGATGCCTTTAATCAATTGAAATATGCATTAACTAGTGCTCCCATCATACAACCTCCAAATTAGAAAGAACCTTTTGAATTGATGTGTGATGCTAGTGATTATGTAATTGGCGCTATTCTACGGCAAAGAACAAATAAGATTTTAGATGCTATATACTAGTAAGAAAAACCTTGGATGATGCTCAAAGTAATTACACTACGACTGAAAAAGAATTGCTTGCTGTAGTATATGCCCTAGATAAATTTCGTCCTTATTTAATTGGTTCAAAAGTTATTATACATACTGATAATGCTGCTCTTAAGTATCTTTTGACCAAGACATAAACCAAGCCACGACTTGCACGATGGATCACTACTACAAAAATGCTTTCTTCTAACGGTTCAAACATATCTCTACTAACGGTTCTTATACCGTTAGTGATCGGCACGATAGAACAAAGCTAACTCTTTTCTAACGGTTTCAAACCATTAGAAAAGAATACTTTTTTCTATCGGTTCTTATTAGTGAACCATTAGAAAAAAGTATTCTTTTTTAACAGTTCACTAATAAGAACTGATAGAAAAGAATACTTTTTTCTAACGGTTCACTAATAAGAACCGTTAGAAAAAGGTATTCTTTTCTATCAGTTCTTAGTAGTGAACCGATAGAAAAGATGACTATATTCTAACGGTTCACTACTAAGAACCGTTAGAATAGGTACCTTAGAATAGATGACTATATTCTAACGGTTCTTAGTAGTGAACTATTAGAATAGGTACATATTCTAAGACGTACAGTAGTTTGTATCAAAAGTGATCAAGAAGGGTCAAACCGTTAGAATATGTTTAAACAACAAGTTAATTGTGACAAATTGGCCATAAGACAATCATTTTCTGGATTCGTCAATTAAACACTTGTTTGGCATTTTATTTGAAGTAAATTTACACAATCATGCAGCAGTCATACGTTGCATACACTCTCTCTGTCTTGCTTTGGGTTTAAGCTCTTTACAACAAGTTATACTTCTCTTAATTGTGACCCTCGGGAATAATTATGATGATAATGTGTGCATACTTGCATCACACCTCTTCAGGGATGTAAGTGTAATATGCAGTAATAAATCATGAATGGGGTTTGATTAAAGAACTGTGAATAGATTCTATATGTGGAAAAGAAAGGATACCCTAATTTAGGAGTTGCAGTAAATGCAAGGCTAAGATAAAAAATTTGAAATTTATTGAAAGAAAAGTAGTCCTAAATGAGCTTGCAATTTGATAGTCCTACATGAACTTGCATTTTGAAGGTTGAGTATGAGATTTTACTATTACCAAATCCTCTGATTATGGAGTCCTGTTGTTAAAGAATTATGGTAGTACCTTGAGATGGTGTCAACAGACTGAATGTCTTCTTCCATGTCTTCCTCTTCCATCTGTTCTTCTTCCTCCTCCTCCTCCTCTTCCTCCTCCAAGTCTCCCCAATGCTTGCTCCGGTCAACAGCTATTCCTGAAAACAACATAGTACAACATTCAGTTAACCAATAGTTTCAGTTTAGGTTACACATTCTAGAAACTTGGCTTAGAAAAAAGTATTTTGTAACACAATGAAACCAATTAACTATACATCATAGTTTAGTTCATCCTGCTGTAGGATTCCAAAAACATCTCCATAGAAGGGGAGCCCATGCTGTTGGCCAAACACAAGAGGAGCTCAGAAAGAGATGTACTAATCAATTGAAGAAAAACATTTCGCTCAAAGGGTGCAAAGGTCACATTTCACATTTAGCGTACCTCATCAACTAAAGGTTTCCCCCGCTTCCCGGGTCGATAACCAAAACTTGCATCGAGACGTATACCTCTCTGGTGCTGGCAAAGCAGCCCTAGATGTAGCTGTCATCCATCCAGTACTGCAGGTCGCCCATCCACAACGTCCTCACCTCATTCGATGCCGCCGGGGCAGCCGGCGCCACGGCGTAGTACGGCTGCGGTGGCGGCGCCTGCCCGTAGGCAAATTGCGGAGGCGGCACCTGGCTCCACATGGCCGGTGGCTGTTGCGGCGGCGCATATTGCTGCGGCATCGGTGCAATCTAAGCCGTCAATGGCCTAGATCTAGGGTTTAGAGGATTGGAGAAGAGAGCTCAGAGAGAGAGAGAGAGAGGAGGCGGCGTGGTAGAGCAGGGTGAATATGAGACTTTATATAAGCTGTCCAATTTTACTAACGGTTCAAAACCACAACTGTTAGTGAACTTGCAATTTTACTAATGGTTCACTAATAAGAACCGTTAGAAAAGAGTACCTTTTTCTAACGGTTCTTAGTAGTGAACCGTTAGAAAAGATGACTATATTCTAACGGTTCACTACTAAGAACCGTTAGAAAAGAGTACCTTTTCTAACGGTTCACTACTAACGGTTCAAAACCACAACCGTTAGTATATATGACGTCATTTTATTATCGGTTGAATAAAACAAACCGTTAGTACAATGTCCTATATTCTATCGGTTCATACAGTACTAACCACTAGTAAAAATGTAGTAATTTCACTGTCTGTTACAAAAGACAAAACCGTTAGTACAATTTCGTCTCTTCTGACTGTTCGTACAGTACTAACCAATAGTACAAATGACGTGCTATTCACTAACGGTTTCCCAGACTATAACTGTTAGTACAAAACCTCTTCTCCACTGCAGTCCTCGTACACTAACGGTTTTCTCCCAGATTGCATATAACCGTTAGAAGATAGGGATTAGTGGACTGCATTTGTGTAGTAGTGGATCCTACTACTGCAAGAATTTGATTTGGAGATCAAAGAAAAGGGTGCTGAGAACGTCGTCACCTATCATCTCTCGCGACTCTTGACCGGCACTGCCGACGTTCACATTAATGACGCTTTAGCCGACGAGCACCTTGACTTGATTCAACAAGAACCATGGTATGCTGATTATGCGAATTATTTATTTAACCATGAACTTCCTCCAGGGTTGACAAGTAGACAACAAAAGCGTTTCCTCCATGACATCCGACGCTACTACTGGGACGACCCGAACCTTTTCAAAAAAGGAGTTGACAACATCTTTCAACGATGCGTGCCCAACCATGAGATTTAAAGAATTCTTAAACACTGTCATTCATCTCCATGTGGTGGACACGCAGGAGCTTCAAAAACAGCAGCTAAGGTATTGCAATCAGGTTTGTTTTGGCCTTCTTTATTTAAAGATGCTTATGAGTTTGTTCAAAATGCGATCCTTGCCAACGTTCCAGAAATTTGAGTAAAAAATATGAAATGCCCTTAAGAAACATTCTTGAAATTGAGCTCTTTGATGTATGGGGAGTAAATTATATGGGATCTTTTCCATCTGCTATGGGCAACTCCTACATTTTAGTTGCGGTTGATTATGTTTCAAAGTGGGTAGAGGCTGTTGCTACACCAACAAATGAGTCAAAACATGTGATTCAGCTTTTCAAAACAGTCTTCTTTCCCCGATTTGATATACCGTGCACAGTAATTAGTGATGGCGGTGCACATTTCACTAATCACCAATTTCAGAAGTTGTTGATGAAATATGGGGTTATTCATAAAGTTGCTCTTGCATATCACCCTCGAACAAGTGGACAGGTTGAAGTCTCAAATAGGGAAATCAAGACAATCTTGCAGAAGGTGGTGTCTCCATCTCGTAAGGATTGGGCGCTCAAACTTCCAGATGTCCTTTGGGCATATCACAGTGCATTCAAGACTCCGCTAGGTATGACGCTTTACAAACTTGTCTTTGGTAAAAACTGCCATTTGCCTGTTGAACTGTCACACAGGGCGTTATGGCCGTCAAAAGAACTCAATTGAGACTTTGATAAAGTGGGGTGAAGGCAAATCCTTGAATTGCATGAACTAGAAGAGTTCCGAAACAACTCCTACGAAAGTGGCTTAATCTTCAAAGATAACACGAAGAAGTGGCACGACAAAAGGATCCTCAACCATGAGTTTAAACCAGGTGATTTGATTTTATTATTCAATACACAGTTGAAATTTGTAACACCCTGAGTTAGGGGTGAAAATTTCCTTTTTCATAAATAGCATGCATGCATGTATCTGTAGTAATAGCCAGATCAGTATCTATCCTAAGCCCTAAAATCTCCAAAATCTATCCTGTGACCTCAAATCAAGATCAGATTGTTCAGATGTGATCTATCAGTTACTTTGAACTTAAACGTCTTCAGAACCTAGATCCAATTCTATCTCTAAATTCCAGATTTATCAACTTCTTCTGTTTTCGAAAACAGAAATACCTTATATTACCGAAATACCCTAAGTTTCAGAAATACAGATTTAATCAAAATCTTGACCAAGTTCAGACCAGATTATTCCTGGAATATGATCATGGGTATGTCAATACCTTAACCTAAAAAGTTGACAGCCAGATTTCACCATCTAGACTCTTTTCACAAATCAGTCCAAGAGCTATCGCAAATTAGTCCTTATCTGATATCTGAAAACCCAAAAAGGCTAAAATCTCCAGATTAACTTCAAATTCAAAATTTCTTCAGCAAATCTTCTCAAAATGCTATTTGCCACAAGTCTCTCTTCTGTGCAGATATCAAAATCGAACCCTAAATGCCAGAACTCGAAATCGACAAAACTTAAACCTTATTTTACCCTAAATTACCCTATTTTCAGTTTGTATCGAAAACTATTCAAATGTGTCAAATCTTATCAACCATCTTTGCCAAATACCTTGTTGAATATAATCTACCAGATTAGTGAAATCAATTTCAGTTTAAACCTCCCAGAATTCCAGATTTAAATTTCAGTCCAAATCAAGAAATCAAATATTGCAAGTCAGCCCAATTTCGACCAGGGCAGTAACCAGTGCACGACCAGAAGCCTCGCCGTGTTTCCTTGCGCCGTGCACGTTCGCCGCCGGTGAAGCTTCGCTTGCAACTTGATCGTGCATGCTGTTGCGCACGTGTCCTCGCCTCAGCGGTCACCGTGGCAGCGTCGCTGCAACGTCGACGACCAGCGCCTGCTTCCCTGCGCGACCAGCAGTGACTTTTGTCAGCAATCCATCGCCACGTAGCCTCGCCGCGCCAGTACTTGTCGCCACCGCTTGCTACAAGCTTTGCCAGGTCCCGATGAGGCGACATTGCGATCAGCTGAAAGCTTGTCGCCGTCGCATCACCGCTCTTACTGTTTCTTCGCCGCTATTGCTCCTGCACGCAACCAGTCAAGTCACCGGCTGCCAATTACTTCGCTGTCCCCTCTTCGCAAGCCTCACCTGTCTATTTAAACCCCACTGTGTGCAGCAGCTTCTCCATACTTCACCAGAAACCAGCTAAATTCCAACTCTCGCTGTTTCAGTCATCTTCTCCGGCGAGCCGTCGAGGAAGCTCACGGTGCCAGCTCACTTCACTGCATCTCCTGCCAAATTGAAGCTAGCAGTGAGTACCTCTCATCCTCCTGATTGTACTGTAGCATCTAATTGCTCTCCGGTGGACTCTAACGCCGGTGATCGCCGGAAATGGCTGAAAGTCGAAGAATGCCCTGTTCCGGCAATGTAGCTCGAATTACTCCAAATTAGCTCTCGTATCTGTAATCAAAATTGATCAGTAAGCTAAATCAAGCATGCCTGTGAACTTAGAACAATCAATTGAGCCCAATTTGAAGCTATCCCCGATTCTGCAATTTATCAGTTGCTGGCTCTCATTGCCAAGCCACACCGGCGAACCTCCGGCCAAATTGACGTCGCCAGTAGCTTACTCATACCCTTCTATCACTCCTAGAGCAAGGAATCGAGTTCAATCGGCTTGTGTTGAAAATGCCCAAATCCAGTGTTTCTTCTCCGGCGCCGATCACCGGAAAAGTGTTCCCTGCCGTTTCAGCCCAAATCACCTTGTCAATTAGATGTGCCTTAGCCTCCTGAGCATTTTTGTCTTCTAGCCCGACACCTAGATCGGCCTAGATTGGAAGATATAGCTTTGCCAAGTTTGTGTCCAGAACTACTCTAGTGCAGCCAGTTCATCTCTGTTCATCATCAAATTTCTTGCTTTCCAGCCATTTCTTGCCCTAGATCCTGTTGACTTAATTGTTCCTGTTACTCAAGCCTACCTCCCAGACAAAGTGGTGCATCATTTGGAGCTCCAGATCAAAAGTTATGCTAAGCCCTAGTTTTTGGCATTGTCAGCTCTATGCCAGAGCTTGTCAGCCAGTGGCATTGACCTTGTTTACCCACTTCTGGTTGTGTAATTTGAAATCCACTTTGTCCACTGAATTTGTAGAGTTGTGATCTACATTTTCTTCTACTACCACAACTTGAGATAAGCACCCTAGCTTTTCTTAAAGCTATGTCCAAGCTTTGATCCGAATGTCGATCTGTTGACATTCGCTGTTTTGATTAAACCAGCCACAAAATTGTTATCCCTATTGAAATCCTGAAACCCTAAGATTATCTAATCACCATCCTTAGCCCAAATTCCTTGAAACCCTAGAATCTCAGTTCAGTTGCAGTTCAAATTATCTCCAGTATAGTTCAATCATTCTTGTTGAGCATTTCTGCATATAAGTCATAAAACATTTTAATATTAAAAGTAATTATTGTGTGTTTGTTTGTCGTCGAGCAGATTCAGAAGCTGACCTTGAAGATTTTGCTGTTGACCCGTCATCGACTGCTGTATTTTACGACGCGGAAGGCAAGTCATATCCTTGGTCATCTTGAACCTATATTTTAAATGTTGCTAAAACATAACCTTGAATATAGGCAATATTGCATGTGAAAGATTGAGAATGGTTGATTTATAAATTGGCAGTACTAGACTGGTTATCTGTGAAATGTGAAATAAACAAGTTTTGAGCCATGAACTATTATATGTATGTATATACTTATATTCATGAAATAAAACCCCTAGCCGTGACCAGAAAAATGGTGTGGATGGCTGTAGCACTGGAGGTGCTAGACTGCAAAGGATATGCAGGCACTGAAGGTGCAGGGTTGTGGATGGTCTGGTCACTGGCATATAAGGACTAGAACCTTGTGTTGTGCGTCTAGTGGCATGAACAACGTACTAACCGCAAGCCTGGTATGGGACAGGCCTGAACAAGTAATTATGTGGATCGCACATGAAACCCCTGCATGAGATGTGTAGTGATGCACGATAAACACGGAGCGCGGCTCCCACACATATCACTGAAGGTGATCAAGCACGCTGACCCAGTAATGGGAATAAGCAAAGGGGTGGAGGTTTGGATACAACCTGCCACAACTGTGTCTCGCTGAGAGCCACAGGGTCGGGGGTGAATTGTGAGTAAAACATAACAAAAGTTCTTGTTATTTCCACCTTGCCGCTCACAGTATGAAGTGAGTCAGGGGTCCAATCATTTTGTTATGATAGGAAACGCTTGAAAGTGGAATATCTTGTGGGTAAATTGGTACCTCTCTGCAGAGTTAAAAACGTATTCGAATACTCCGAGCTCCCAGGTTTATAGGAGTCTGCTGCGGTGGATTGAATCCACGGGGTGTGACACAAGTACTATTTTCTAAATAAAATATGTTTAATCAAGATTACCCAAATGACATGTGTTGTCATGATAAGGAGTGCTGCCGTGGGCTGTCGTGTGTCGACGTGTCGCGGTAGTGCTATAATCTAGTGAACATGAATGATGATGTATATTATGAAAAGTGCTGCCATGAGCTGAAATAAGATGAGATGAGAAAGGAAAAGATTATTTTACAAATATCCATAATTCTTGACTAGTCTAGGTGCATATCATCACTACTATATGTATCTACTCTTACCTATGACTTGCTGAGTACGTAAGTGCTCACCCTTGCAACATTCAACTCAATAGATGGAGCCTACTTTGATCAAGATGATGGCACGGAGTACTACGTGGATCCAGAAGGAGGAGAATCAGTTCCGCCAGAACCCTGAAGTGTGTTGTTCTGCCGTCAACTTCTTTTGTGGGAGGGTCACCTATCTTCTGCTGCGTAGTTAAATATTTTGCTAAACCCTGAATGCCTTGTAGGCATTGTAATCCTCTTTATGTAATATTAAGGCCAGCAGGCCACACTGCTTAATATTTTGTGAGTACTCTGTTGCAATGTAATATACTCCTGTGTTTGGCTCATCCTGGGAAGTCAAAGGTTTGTGGTTTGGGACTAGCTGCAGTGAGCTAGGTCTCTACAGGAGTAGTCGTTGTCCCAGTTTCGGGGCGCGACAAAATTGTTCCCAGGAAAATTGAAATAGCGATGGACTAGACCATACATGATAGAAAAGGTCTTTCTGTATGGTTCCATAGAACTTCGAGCACAAAACATCACCACTTTCAAGGTAAACATGTAGCATATCAAGTTATACAATGCGGGAGACCAGGTAAGTAAGCTAAACTCGGTCAATTCTTTCAATTCTATATATTTCTGAATGATCGAGAATGTTCTATCGAGCGGGACATTAAACCAGTGGTAGTCGGGAGGCAACATGGTTACCCAAACTCTGATGGTTGATCCACACGGTAAGCAGGTTTTTCTTTTTATTTTATTTTACTTTCCTTTTCTTTTTTGTTTTTCTTTTTAGGTTTTCACTTGCGATGCCTTGGACTGCACCATTAGAGCTACGTGGACCACAACATTCTTTTTCACCACAACATCTTCAACAACATCTACCTCCAGGAACCACTACCGCAAACGGTAATTTGTATCTCTCTCCATACATTGAGGACAATGTCTAATTTAGCTTGGGGGTGTTCACTTAACCGTTTGTTTAGTTTTCATCGAATCATCATTCCATCATAAACTGAAAAATAAAAAGAAGAGATTTATCACTTGGAATGCTTGGTTTTGAAGATGATCTTTAATCAATTAGATGACTATTCTATCACATCTTTGCATATGATCCATTGAACTTAGCTCTCTTAAAAATTTTCATTGTTTGTGTTTATTTTTATCTTAAATTGACCATTAAAGCTTGAACTTATCTATTAAATTGTACTTAACTTCTTCCAAATTGAAGATTTTTAATAAAACCATTTTTTGGAATTAACTTTCTTATGTCACTTTTTATGCCTAGATGGCTAATTGCCCTTCTCTTTAAAAATAAAAAATGTGTAAGGGTAAAGTATAATCGACCCACTGGGGGGAGGCGGTGGTGAATCGTCGACCAGCTGGGCAAGGGAAGATTTACTTAACTTATATACACAAAAAAATATGTTTAGTAAAACGGTTGATTAAGATGTGGCTTTGTCTAGTCTCGTGTAATGTATATGCGACCCGTTGGGGGGAGGCGGTGGTGAATCGTCGACCAGCTGGTAAAGGGAAGGTATACGGAGCATTGAGATTGCTTACAGGGGCTCGAAAAATCGACAAAACTGCCTTTCTGTAAGTGCACTTACGTAAGTGTCTTCAGCTTTATCTCCTCTAGCCGCGATGGAATGATCTAGTAAAAACATTCTAGCCAAGAGCACAAAAAAGTTGAAGAAGAAAAATAAACAAATAAAAAAAGTGAATAAAAATAGAAATATAAGTGTCTTTATTTTTCTCTAAAGGGCAATCTAGCAACTTTGTATAAATTGTAGCATAACGAGTGCTTTCTTTGTATTGTTTATTCTAAGTCCTATATGAAAAAAGATTGTGAAGACAATTTAATTGATTAAGCTCTCTCTTTTCTAAGGTTCAAATTTGATAATCTTAATGTTTGCATTTGGAAAGTTTAAATTGCTTAGATCAATTGCCTCATATGCATAGATGTGATGTGAGTTTTCAGAAGATTGTTTATAGAGAATCTGATTTACCAAGGCATTCCAATTTTTGAAAAAATTATTCACTTTCTTTGCTTGAGGACAAGCAAAATGCTAGCTTGGGGGAATTTGATAAGTCTTAATCTGGTAGAATTTTACCCTAGGTTAGTATTGAAAACGTGCAAAAATCATGCTTAAAACTCCTTTGACACGACATTTTATGTGCAAATTTCATTATTTTTACAAAATGCTTTCACAATTGTATTCTATGTGTTGCAAGGATCAGGCCTACCAAATTTGAGACAATTTGGACTTCATTTGTCCTAAATTCGACCAATATTCAAATCTGGACAAGGAAACAGATTTGTACTCGAAAGCCCGGGTGAAAACGTGCTGGTCGAAAGCGAAAAAGAGTTCTAGTTGAGTTCTAATACATGCTCGCGGTCGAAACTTACTCCGATTCGAACACAAAGCACGCCCGCGGTTGAAATCTACTTCGATTCGAACACAAAGCACTCCCGTGGTCGAAAAGGAACCCCATTCTAGTTTTCCAGCCATTTGATTGAATTTTTGGACGGTTTAGATGGCACCATGTGTCCTGGTTGAGTTCGAATTGGATTCAGAGGCTTTACCTGGTCGAATTGGCTTGGTTTTTGCCGATTTTAATTGATTTTTGATCTCAACTAGTCGAATAAGGATGGTTTTTAGCCGATTTTTGTCAGTTTTGATTGAAACTGGTCGAATTTGATCCGAATTCGATTGTTCTTGTCCCAATTGAAGACAAAGTCTGTCAAGATGTTGTTTTTTGGCACGTTTACCTATGTACTATAAATAAAAAAAACTTTTGGCTCAATTAGACATGCTTTTCTTTAGAGTTTAGTCATAGTTTAGTTTAGAAGAGCCCCCTTCTCTATTTTTATTGCTTTTGTAAGCTAGCAAGGACGACAACTTCAATTCTCAAGCAATCAAGTAAGTTTTTATTTATTTCTTATTTTTATTCCTATATTCTTATGGCTTTTTGCGAGTAGTTCCCTTCTAGTGTTAGGGATGACCTAATCCGGAAGGTGTGATTCTTCCTCGGTCTTGATTTCAAGTTTTGGAGTAATGTCCTGATGTTTTCTTCCTCCACACCCTTAATCGTTGTTTCGGCAACAAACATAACAGTTGAGTCTTAACAAGAATTTAGAGGAGTTCTTGAGTCCTTAGCGCTTTGACGCGAGATCATGAACAGGAGAGAGGCTCTCGTCAAATGTTGCAGTGGAAGTGATCCTCTGACTGTTGACCCAGCGCCCCGAACTGAAAACTTAATTTGTCTTAGAAAACAATTGAAATTAACTTGCAATTCTTGGACCTTAGATAGAATTACGCCGGATGGATATGGAACCCCCGAAACTGTAGCTTTTCATTCTTGCTTTTAAACCCAGATTTCATACTTGTAATTTATTACTTTAAACCCTAGATTGATAGCTTTAGTAGTAGACTTAGTTATAGAAAAACACGCCAAAAACTCGTTTAGACTTAATCAGTGACCCATTAAGCTAGAAAGACGAATACGCTTGTTCCTTGTGGTATTTGACCCTCAAGTGCTCAACGTTCAACTGTGCACTTACGGTTTATTACTTTACACATTGTGCTCGACCATTTCTGTTGCGATCATCAACCAGTGTTATGTGTAGATGGCATGTTTTTGACTGGGAGGAACAAAGGAACAATTTTGATTGCGGTTGGTATAGAAACTAACATAAGCATATGCAGTTGTAGAAGCCGAGAGCACGGAAAGTTGGTTGTGGTTTTTGGTGAACGTGAAGCGAGCGGTTGTAAAGGATCGTGAGAAGATCTGCATTATTTCTTATCAACACAGAGGCTTGCTCACAACCATTGAGATAATGTAGGGTACTCCTGATCCACCTTGCAAGTGGGAGGATGTGGTGAGCCTTTGGTGCATGCGACATATTACAGCCAACCACTTCACCAAATTTCGGAGCAAACAAATTATGGACCTATTTAAGAAGCTCTACTAGTAGAACCAAGTGAGAAAGCATGACACTATCTTCGAAAAGCTCGAGGAGTTGACATTGAAGTACATGGCTAATAAAGGGTCTGGGGCAGGCGATGGGGAATGCTGTAAGCAAATTTTCACAGTGGATCAGTGACAAAGAGAAAGAGAAGTGGTCGTTGTTGCATGACGAGGGTGGGGTAAGGTATGGCATTATGACGACAAATCTATCTAAATTTTGTAACTATGTTTTGAAGGGGTGCGCTTGCCATTGACCGCGATTGTGGAGATGACATGGTCTCGCACTGCGCAATATTTCAACAACAGAAGCCTTGCATCCAAGATGCTGGTCGACGATCCATTTAGAACCTTACTAGACGTGGTGTAGGAGTACATGAGTTTCTGGATAAATGAGGCAAAGATGCATAAGGTGGAGATCATCAACCGATTGCACAAGATAATTTTAGTCCGACTGCGCCAGAAGTGAGTTAACGGACATCTCAGAGTCGGCAGGGTACACAAAGTCATTCTAGGGCATGCTAAGGAGTGCACATGCAACAAGGCCATGTTATTACACAAACCATGTTTGCATGTCATTGCTGCATGTGCGGCACTTGGCATAAGCCCATCTCCATACCTTCTGAGTTCTTCAGCCTTCATAACCTTCAACAAACTTAGAGTGGTATTTGGAGGGTCTTCATGAAGGTTGGTGATTACAGAGTTATTCCATTTGGTGAGTTCAGGTGGATCCCAGCTTTCAACCTCAGGAGAAAGGGACTTGGTCGTCGGAAGACGGGTTGCTTGCACAATGACATGGACGAATCACAGAAAGCGAGCACTCGAGGTAGAAAATACTCGATTTGCAAACAAGCCGGGCATACCAGAAAGAATTGTCTGCATGCACCCGGCCCATCCACCTAGTATTCACATATGTAATAGTGACGCATAATGAGTCATGTGATCATTCATGAGTTTTGTATTTTGTCGTTATTTAATTTTTTCCAATATTATGGTAGACCTTTCCATTGGTTTGGACAATAGATGTGTCCTCGGATCCTTTTTCTAAGAAGTAAGAACACATCGCAAGTGTGTCTTTCTAATTACGTGAGTTAGGACTAGTATTTAGACGAGAGAAAACTCGTAAGTATACCATAAAAGATAGGACCTTTTTTTATTAATAACCCAAAATAAAAAAATTATTTGGGTGGATGAGTCAGTTAGCGCTGTCTGGTGCCGCGAGAACAAACTTTTCCCTACCCCATCCACGATAGAACCTGGTCGAGGGGTCGAAGTGGTCGAAGGCATTGGTCGTTGTCGGTTTAAAACTAGTCGGTGTGGAGTTTTAGTCGAAGAAAGTGGTCGTTGTGGAGACCCTAGTCTTGTCGATGTGCTCCTGACTTGAGTCAGCTGGGGGAGTTCTCTCGTGGGGAGAGCGCTCCAAAGCACGCCAATTGGATTTTTGTGTATTGATGCCAATGAATTGTTCTTGGTTACAAAAGAGGAGTACAAGGGCATATATAGGCCCAAAAGAAGCAAAAAGACTAGACTACCCTAGCCTCAGTCGTTGGCTCGGGGGTACCGACGTCATTCCACCGGCTGAGGGAGGCTTGACACTTGACAAGTGTCCTCACCAGTTTTCGAGGCGTTCCTTGTAGGAAATCGAGTAAGCTACACTAGCAGAATTTCTAATAATTTACTCAAAAACTGCAAGTAATAGATCATAGATTAGATTGTTACCAGTAGCGGAAGCAGATTTGATGCAACGATCGAATGTTCGCAACAACCGTTTGCGGATCGTCCAGAACAGTGGATGTAGATGACAACGATCGCTCACGGATCGTCCTGATCAGCGCAGCAATTGCAGCAGCGCCTCTACCGGTATCCACACGTACTGGGATGAAACGTTGTGCAATGGTGTGCTAGCACCAATGTGCACAACAAGGGTTTTTAGGGCTATTACTTTAGAGGAGGTAGCAACTAGGGCTTTTCTGTGTGTTTTCTCAAGGCCCATCATACCTCTCTATATATAGGGCCAAGCAGGAGAAATCCTAACAAATTAGGTTTCCTGATATTATACGAATCTTATCTGAACTGCCCATGCAGAAGAAATCCTAACAGATTAGGTTTCCTGATTTTATGCGAATCTTATCCGTATTGCAGGATGAGACTAATATTAAATCTTCGTATCTGATACGTTAATTTCATAACAGACCCAATCCAGATCTGATACGAAAACCCATAACAAACCCAATCTGAATGTATAAGGAGTCTAATATTAAGTCTCTGAATCTGATACGGAAACCTATACCAAACTCAATCCAAATGGATAAGGAGTCTAAACCCAATCCAAATACATAAGGAGTCTAATATTAAGTTACCAAATCTGATATAGAAACCCATATCAAACCCAATCCAAATGCATAAGGAGTCTAACATTAAGTCTCCAAATCTGATATGGAAACCCAAAATAGACTTAATCCGAATTGCATTGTTCCAACCCGTTAAGTGTGTGACCCTGTAGGTTCATGTATATTTAGTCACAACCCGAGAATACTTACCCGAATTGTAAGTCGGTAGTGGCCTCTAGCAGGACATAACGACTATCCAAATACACACAAAGATCATAATCAGCAAACCTATATAATGTTTTCATGTTGATCCTCTTGCCATACGATACCAGATTAAACCCAAGGTAGGAAATGTGCCACCCTTGCACAGTTCAATCCTTTCTCGATCTCATAGTGAATTGATCTTCTTGTAGTTGACACTTCAACCACAAACGGCATGGCCATGCACTTCTCAATTCATCTATATTGAGGGGCCAGAGATATCTCTCTCATTTTATAAGATATGCAAATTCCATCTTAACCATTCATATTCCTCCGCATGGCTCATAGTATACCCGAATATTACCTTTATTACTACTTAATTAAAAGTAGCGTTTGGTACTATCAAAGTATACTACTACGCATGTAGGAAACTATGATGGTCTAAGGATCAATCATAAACATTATTTGAGATCTACTGGTGACACTTAAATAACAAATCCAAACAGTGTCTCAAAATGGGTCTATCCAACATTATATTCTCCAATATATGTCCACATTCTTGATTTGATATCTTGTATCCATGGTCCGTGAAACATAACCATCAATCAATAAATGTGCTGATCCATTAATCAATAATGTCCTATTTAAAGATAATGGATCAGGGACTATATTAGAATAATATCATCAAATAAATTTAGAGTCTCACGAACAAGTCACATACTTGTTGATCAAACCAAGATGATAATTTATTCAAAAATAACATATTATTCAAATGTTCATAAATATAACAAAGATAAATACATCTCTGTGATTTGCTCTAGGACATATCACTAACAAACTCCCACTTGGACTAGAGTCAATCACAATGTATCTAATACCCATTGCTCTAGTATGCACCTCATGCTTTGGTTGCGGGAGAGGCTTTGTCAACGGATCAGCAACATTCAAATCCGTGGACACTTTGCAAATCTTCACATCACCTCTATTCACGATTTCTCGGATGAGGTGATAACGCCTGAGTATATGTTTGGATTTCTGATGAGACCTTGGTTCCTTGGCTTGCGCAATGGCTCCACTATTGTCACAAAAAGGTCCACTGGGCTTGAAATACTAGAAACCACACCAAGTTCAGAGATGAACTTTTTAATCCAAACAGCTTCTTTGTCAGTTTGGAAGCTAGCATCGGTGTAGCCACTAACAACGAGCTCTTCCTCACCTCCATAAACCAAGAACTCATCCTTAGTCCTCCTCAAATATTTAAGGATGTTTTTTTACAGCAGTCCAGTGACTCTCACCTGGATTTGATTGGTATCTGCTTGTAACACTTAGAGCATAGGAGACATCTGGGCGTGTACATAGCATGGCATACATAATAGATCCAACAGCAGAAGCATATGGAATCTTATTCATTCGGTCCCGCTCATCACATGTCGAAGGACATTGACTCTTGCTAAGACTAATGCCATGTGACATAGGTAGAAAACCTTTCTTGGAATCGTGCATATTGAATCTATTCAATACTTTGTCAATATATGTACTTTGGCTTAATCCAATTAGCCTTTTAGATCTATCTCGATAGATCTTAATGCCCAAAATATATGCTGCCTCACTAAGTCTTTCATAGAGAAGCTACTTTTCAATGAGGACTTCACAGAATCAAGCATAGGAATATCATTTCCGATTAGAAGTATGTCATCCACATATAAGACCAGAAAAACAAGTGCGCTCCCATTTACCTTTTTATAAACACAAGGCTCTTCTTCATTTTTGATGAAACCAAACTGTTTGACTACTTCATCAAAACGAAGATTCCAACTCCGAGAAGCTTGCTTCAACCCATAAATGGATTTATGAAGCTTGCATGCTTTCCTAGTATTATCTGGATCGACAAAACCCTTAGGCTGTGCCATATACACATCCTCACTTATGTTTCCATTTAGGAAAGCCGTTTTGACATCCATCTGCCATATCTCATAATCGAAATAGGCAGCAATAGCTAGGATGATCCTGATTGACTTTAACATAGCAACGGGTGAAAAGGTTTCATCATAATCAATACCTTGAATTTGCTTGAAACCTTTTGCAACTAATCGTGCTTTATGGATATAAACATGACCATCCATGTCAATCTTTTTCTTATAAACCCATTTGCACTCAATGGCTTTTACACCATCAGGCAGATCAACCAAGTTCCATACTCGATTGTCATGCATGGATTCAATTTCGGATCTCATGGCTCCAAGCCATTTCTTAGAGTCAGGGCTTCTTCGTAAGTCTTAGGTTCATCATTATCTATCAATAATACTTCATGCTGCTCCATTGTAAGGAGCATGTACCTTCCAGGTGCGTGACGTATACCCTTTCAGACCTACGTATAACCGGTGCTTGTCCTGCATCATTTTCTACATTGTTTTGCAGGTCTTGCTGAGCTTCAGTGGGTGCTGAAACAATTTCCAGTGGTTCCCGAATTTCTTCAAGTTGCACTGTGCTCCCACTTACTCCTTTTGAAAGAAACTCTTTCTCCAAAAATACACCGTTTCGGGCAACAAACACTTTGTTTTCTTCTCGATTATAGAAGTAATATCCTTTTGTTTCCTTAAGATAGCCCACAAAGAAGCATTTATCTGATTTGGGTTTGAGCTTATCAGACATTAAACGTTTTACATAAACTTCACAACCCCAAATCTTAAGAAAAGACAATCCAGGACGCCTTCCATTCCATATCTCATATGGTGTCTTTTCTACGGCTTTTGATGGAGCCCTATTTAATGTGAACGCAGCTGTTTCTAGAGCATATCCCCAGAAGGACAATGGAAGATCAGTTTGGCTCATCATTGACCAAACCATGTCCAACAAGGTCCTGTTCCGTCGTTCTGACACACCATTCCATTGAGGTGTTCCTGGCGGGGTCAATTGTGGAACAATTCCATGTTGTTTTAGATGATCACCAAATTCTTGGCTCAAATATTCCCCTCCACGATCAGATCGTAGGGTTTTGATTGTCTTGCCAAGTTGATTTTGTACTTCATTCTGAAATTCCTTGAATTTATCAAACGTTTCAGATTTATGCCTCATTAAGTAGACATATCCATATCTACTAAAGTCATCGGTAAAAGTTATAAAGTACTGAAAGCCACCTCTAGCCATTGAACTTAATGGTCCACATACATCAGTATGAATAAGAGCCAATAAGTCATTTGCCCTTTCACTTTCACCCGTGAAAGGTGCCTTTGTCATTTTGCCAAGTAAACAAGATTCACACACATCAAATGATTGAAAATCAAATGAGTCTAGAAGCCCATCTTTAGGAGTTCCATGATGCGTTTCTCATTGATATGGCCTAAACGACAATGCCAGATAAACGTGGGATTCAAATCATTGGACCTAAGCCTCTTAGTACATATGTTATAGACAGGTAATTCAAGATTTAGCTGATAAAGCCCATTCTCCAATGAGGCATTGCCATAAAACATATCATTTAAATAAAAGGAACAACGATTGTTCTTTATTCTAAATTCATAACCCAGCGTGTCCAAACACGACACGGATACAATGTTTTTGCTTATGGCAGGAACATAATAACAGTTATTAAGTTCTAAAACTAATCCTGAAGGTAAAGCTAATATAAAAGTTCCAACAGCTAAGGCTGCAACTCTTGCTCCATTGCCAACGCGAAGTTGAACCTCGCCCTTAGCCAAATTTCTACTCCTTTTAAGCCCCTGCATTGAAGTGCAAATATGAGCAGCCGATCCGGTATCAAATACCCAAGAGTCGGAAGGAGAAGTAGCTAAATGAACTTCTATAACATATATACCTGAAGGAGTCTCACTTTCCTTCTTTTTCTTTAAATCTTCCAAGTATTTCTTGTAATTCCTCTTCCAATGGCTAGATTCCTTGCAATAGAAGCATTCAGTAGTAGGGGTGGCACCTGGCTTGGACTTTCCTTTGGAATTAGGTTTAGCGCTAGAGGATCTTTCTAGAGCTTTGCCCTTTCCCTTAGCCTTGCCCTTGCCCTTCTTCTTAAAGCTTTTTCCCTTTTGAACCATCATTACATTATTTGGGTTTTTCTTAATGTTCTGTTCCATTGTTTTAAGCATCCCATGCAATTCGGTCAATGATTTCTCCAGATTATTCATGTTATAATTCATGACAAACTGGTCATAGCTCGGAGGGAGCGATTGGAGAATCATATCAGTAGCCAACTCTTGACTAAGGGGAAAACCAAGTTTTTCCAAATTCTCAATGTAACCAATCATCTTGATCACATGAGGACTGACCGAGCTTCCTTCTGCCAACTTGCAATCATGCAATTTCTTGGTGGTCTCATATCTTTCCACCCTGGCTTGCTCCTCGAATAAGTTTCTAAGAGACACGGCCATGTCATAAGCTGTCATGTTCTCATATTGCTTCTGAAGCTCAGAGTTCATCGTGACAAGCATTAGACAGCTGGCATCAAGTGCGTCATCAGTATGCTTTTTATAAGCATCCTTTTGAGCACGTAAAGCACTAGCGGCTGATTCATCAGGTATAGGAGTCTCTAGAACATAGTCCTTTTTCTCTTGTTTGAGAACAATTCTCAAGTTTCTATACCAATCAATAAAATTTGTTCCATTGAGCTTTTCTTTATTAAGGACAGATCGCAAACTGAAATTGTTTGAGGAGCTACCACTATCCATGGTCTACAACAGTAAAGAAATGAAAAATTATAGCATTATATTTATGAAAAGTCTTTTATTAAACAATTCAATAAAAGATGTACCAACTATATATTTTAGAAAAAATCCCTCAAAGAAATATATATAGTAGGCCAAGATCTATATTTCACTAAGTTCTAGTGAGTTTTGGCATCACTGCTAGAAACCTAGTTATTTAGGTAAGCAACTCCTTACTAATTATATCATATATAACTCTTGTTTGTTGGGTGTCATCCCAACACCATGCCCCAAAGCCCAAAACCGTTTTGATGGCTTTGTTAAGTTAAACCAATTCTATGCTTATGGGTGTCCAACACACATCCTGCCTTATTAAGATAATTGATGGTGCCCTGATTTGTCAGACCCACCAAGCAACGATCAAAATCTTGACAGGTGCAGCAATTGGAAGGGTATAATAAACACTTAATTTTTATGAGGGGTTAAAACATGGCAAAACATCCATATGCACGAAAATAACCATCAGCTAGATGATCTAATAGGTGCAATTTCGACTATATTTAACTTCCGTTGGCAGTAACCTTGGCCAGGAAAGACCGCGACTGTTTTCGCTCACACCATGAAGGAAAGCGTTCCGTCAAGCGGGGCTTACTAAGAAAAACCTTATGATGTGTTCTTTCCTTAGACACCAAAGTTGACAGCTTCTGGTTGTCAAGTATAATCTTTATGTTTCATGAGGGGTTAAAAGATGTCACAACGTCTATATGCATGAAAATAGCCATCAGTTAGATAATCTCACATGCATAACTATGACTATATTTAATTTCCGTTGGCAGTAACCTTGGCCAGGAAAGACCGCGACTGTTTTCGCTCACACCATGAAGGAAAGCGTTCCGCCAAGCGGGGCTTATTAAGAAAAACCTTATGATGTGTTCTTTCCTTAGACACCAAAGTTGACAGCTTCTGGTTATCAAATATAATCTTTTTTTAAAATTAATCATATTAATCAAATTTTCGAACCAATCTGATTGGTTTAAATCCCCTTAAGTCATTCATATTAACTCCAATATGAATATCTAGAATAGGCAGCTAATGTCATATATAGATCCAATCTATACACATATGATTTAGAAGATCTAATCTACTATTGTCATATAAACCCTAACATCACCTCCCTCTGGCCCATGCTAGGATCATTAGACATTAGTTCATATTAAAGCCGGCCAAAAATTGTTCATCACAACACTTGGATGTCAAAACAAACATGTATAATGAAACTTATACGGTAACAGATTAAATGACCTAGTAGATCTAGTAGATCTAATCTACTATAACTTCATATATCACACACATATATATATATATATATATATATATATTATTAATCTAGATCTAATACTATACAGGATGGCTCTGATACCACTGTAGGAAATCGAGTAAGCTACACTAGCAGAATTTCTAATAATTTACTCGAAAATTGCAAGTAATAGATCATAGATTAGATTGTTACCAATAGCGGAAGCAGATTTGATGCAACGATCGAATGTTCGCAACAACCGTTTGCGGATCGTCCAGAACAGTGGATGTAGATGACAACGATCGCTCACGGATCGTCCTGATCAGCGCAGCAATTGCAGCAGCGCCTCTACCGGTATCCACACGTACTGGGATGAAACGTTGTGCAATGGTGTGCTAGCACCAATGTGCACAACAAGGGTTTTTAGGGCTATTACTTTAGAGGAGGTAGCAGTTAGGGCTTTTCTGTGTGTTTTCTCAAGGCCCATCATACCTCTCTATATATAGGGCCAAGCAGGAGAAATCCTAACAAATTAGGTTTCCTGATATTATACGAATCTTATCCGAACTGCCCATGCAGAAGAAATCCTAACAGATTAGGTTTCCTGATTTTATACGAATCTTATCCGTATTGCAGGATGAGACTAATATTAAATCTTCGTATCTGATACGTTAATTTCATAACATTCCTCACGTGACCCCCATGTGACCCTGCGCCCAGGGCGGGACCCTTGTCCCCGGGCGAAAGGCGGCGCCTGGGGTGGGTTCACTGGGCTAAAGGCGGTGCCTGGGGCGGGGCCACCGGGGCCCTTGTCCCTGGGCAAAAGGTGGCGCTCGGGACGGGGCCACCGGGGACCTTCGCCACCGTGCAAAAGGCGGCGCCCGGGACGGGGCTACTGGGGGCCTTCGCCACCGGGCAAATGGCGGCGCCCGGGATGGGGCCACCGGGGGCCTTCGTCACCAGGCAAACGGCGGCGCCCGGGGCGGGGCCATTGGGGGCCCTGGTCACCGGGAAAATGGTGGCGCCCGAAGGTGGGCCACTGTGGGCCGTGGTCACCGGGCAAATGGCGGCGTCCGGGACGTGGTCACCGGGGGCCTTTGCCACTGGGCAAGTGGCGGCGCCCGGGACGGGGCCACCGGGGTCCTATGTCACCGGGAAAATGGCGGCGCTCGGGGCGGGGCCACCGGGGGCCTTTGCCACCGGGCAAGTGGTGGCGCCTGGTGCAGGGCCACCGGGGTACGTGGTCATCAGGAAAATGGTGGCGCCCGGGACGGGGCCACTGGGGGCCTTTGCCACAGGGTAAGAGGCGGCGCCTGGGATGGGGCCACCGGGCAAGCGGTGGCTCCCGGGACGGGGTCACCGGGGCCCTTGTTCGTGGGCAAAATTTGGCGCCTTGGATGGGGCCACCGAGGACCTTTACCACCGGGCAAATTGCGGCGCTCGGGACGGGGCCACCGGGGGCCTTTGTCACTTGGCAAACGGCGACGCCCTGGGCGGGGCCACCGGGGGCCATGGTCACTGGGCAAATGGCGGCGCCCGGGACGGGCCCACCGGGGGCCTTTGCTGTAACACCCCAGTTTTTGCTACCTCTTTGGCATGCCAGTCAGTATATCTTCATTGGATTCTCAGATGTCTCAACCCCATTTTTGATCTCTTATCTAAGAATTATAATGCTAGGTATGCCACTACCTTAATTTAAAAAGTTGGCAGCTAAAATCCACCTTTCAGACCATTTTCGCATTTCAGTCCAAAAGTATTTCAGATTGATCCTTTTATGATTTTCCCAGAAGCCTGAAAGGGCTAGAAGCCACAAATCAGCTCCAAACCTTGATCTGATTTAGGGGATATCTCCCAATCGCTATTTTGAACAAGTTTCCCTTCTGTGAGAATTCCAAAATCTCATCCTAAGCTTCAGTTTTCAGCATCACCAAAATCCAAACCCTAAATAGCCTAAATCGCCCTATTTTTGTTTTATCCAAAATCTATTCAAAAGATCTGAATTTTATCTTTTGCCCTGGCCAAAATGTTTGTGGAATAAAGTTATGCAGATATGTGAAATCAGTTCTGACTTAAACCCTCCAAATCTCAGAATTTGCAATGAGGTCCAAATCCAAAACAAATTCTTGCATTTCAATCCAGACTGCTGTTTCGACCAGGCCCTGTGCTTTTCGACCAGGCCGTTCGACCACAACCAGGCCAGCACCTGGTTCGACCGCGACCAGTGCCATTTCACCGTGATTCGTCACCACCAGTGACGCCCCATCATCGCCATCTCCGCCGTAGACTCGCCACCACGTGTGCGCATCTGGTTGGCCACCGTGGAGCTGCTCCAGCAGCACCAGAACGCCGATCCTTTTTCCTTGCGCACGCTTGGCATCGCCACCGCCTACTGCTGTTGTGTTAGAAAGAACTTTTTCGCCATGTCGTAGCCATGCCGGAGCCCCCAGTCGCTGCGTCACTGCCATCGCCAGAGCACGCTTGCCTGTTCTCGAGGCCGCCGTGTGCCGTCGCGTCTTCATCGTTGTCACCACCTCACCCGATCTCTTCCGCCACTACAACTCTCGAGGCAATCCAGCTGCTGCAGCATCCCAACGCCGTCTCGATCCTGCCACCGTCGCCAGTCACGCCTTATCCTGCTCGATTCTCTTCAAGTCTCGAAGCCCCCAGCCCACTGCCTATATAAACCCTCCCCCTCGCCCAGAACTCCTTCACACCTCCAGCAACCACTAAGTTCCAGCCCCTCTTGTTGTCTCCGGTGAGCCAACAGAGAGGAGCATGGTGCTAGCCCGTTCTGTTGTCCCAGACCTCAAATTGATCACACCCTTGAGTTCCTCTCGTCTATATCCTTGTGTCATAGTGTTGGGGGAAATCTCCATGAGACTAAGTCCAGGTAAGTTGCGTTACACGCGCCCGGGGACGTGGCCTCCGGTGCCTGCCCCGGGCGCCGCCTTTTGGCTCCCGGGACCTGGCCTCCGGTGCCGGTCCCGGGCGCCGCCATTTGCCCGGGGACGTGGCCTCCGGTGCCTGCCCCGGGCGTCGCCATTTGCCCGGGGATGTGGCCTCTGGTGCCTGCCCCGGGCGCGGCCTTTTGGCTCCCAGGACCTGGCCTCCGGTGCCGATCCCGGGCGCCGCCTTTTGGCTCCCGGGACCGGGCCTCCCGTGCTGGTCCCAGGTGCCGCCATTTGCCCGGGGACGTAGCCTCCGGTGCCTGCCCCGGGCACCGCCTTTTGGCTCCCGGGACCTGGCCTCCGGCGCCGGTCCCGGGCGCCGCCTTTTGGCTCCCGGGACCTAGCCTCCGGCGCCGGTCCCGGGTGCCGCCATTTGCCCGGGGACGTGGCCTCCGGTGCCTGCCCCGGGCGCCGCCTTTGGGCTCCCGGGACCTAGCCTCCTGCGCTGGTCCCGGGTGCCGCCATTTTCTTGGGGACCTGGCCTCAGGTGCCTGCCTCGGGCGCCGCCATTTGCCCAGGGACCTGGCCTCCGGTGCCGGTCCCGGGCGCCGCCATTTTCCCGGGGACGTGGCCTTCGGTGCCTGCCCCGGGCGCCGCCTTTTGGCTCCCGGGACCCGGCCTCCGGTGCCTGTCCGGGGCGCCGCCTTTTGGCTCCCGGGACCTGGCCCTAGGTGCCGGTCCCGGGCGCCGCCATTTGCCTGGGGACGTGGCCTTCGGTGCCTGCCCCCGGCACCGCCTTTTGGCTCTCGGGACCGGGCCTCCGGTGCCGGTCCTGGGCGCCGCCTTTTGGCTCCCGGGACCTAGCCTCCTGCGCTGGTCCCGGGCGCCGCCAATTGCCCAGGGACCTGGCCTCCGGTGCCTGCCCCGGGCGCCGCCATTTGCCCAGGGACCTGGCCTCTGGTGCCGGTCCCGGGCGCCGCCATTTGCCCGGGGACGTGGCCTCCGGTGCCTGCCCTGGGCGCCGCCATTTGCCCGGGGACGTGGCCTCCCGTGCCTGCCCCGGGCGCCGCCTTTTGGCTCCCGGGACCTGGCCTCCCGTGTTGGTCCCGAGTGCCGCCATTTGTCCGGGGACGTGGCCTCCAGTGCCTGCCCCGGGCGCTGCCTTTTGGCTCCCGGGACCTGGCCTCCGGTGCCGGTCCCGGGCACCGCCTTTTCGCTTCTGGGACCCGGCCTCCGGTGTCGGTCCCGGGAGCCGCCTTTGGCCCGGGGACCTGGCCTCCGGTGCATGTCCCGGGCCTCATCGCCCTTCTAAAGGTAAAGTCTCTGGTTGTTGATCACGTGCAGGTCACGCGAGTAGCGCCTCGGGAATAAGCGACCACCTGTCAAGCATCCAACGCGCTTGACTGGGAGAAGGACGTTGCTACCCCTCAATCCGACGGTAGCGTCCGGCAGTGTGGTCGGCGTCTTCGCCGCCGAGGCGGTGGCCTCCGTGGAAGTGGCCGAGGAGCTCTCGGAAGGGGTCCTCGCCTGGGGAGGAACCATCAATCCTTTCCCCTTCCCGGGTGGGTAAGCCCCCGGGGCCTCCACTTCCGGAGGAACCTCGTAGACTGAAGGGCTCCCCCCCTCGGCCACTGGCCACTCCACCCGTGGAGGCGAGGCCTCCGCAAATCTCACCTCCAGCTTCTCCGGCTCCAAAGGTGCCGGGGGTACCGGAAGGGCCGCCACAGAGGGCGGCGACAGGGCGTAGTCCGCCGAATCAGACACCACCCCGCCCGCGGCTGGCTCCTTCCCCCGAGCCTCAACGGGGCTCTTCGGGGAAGGGGGTGTTGCTGCTTTCCGGGCCGGCGCCCGAGCACGCCCGGTCCCGGGGGCCTCGTCTCAGGCCTTCGCCGGTGTCGAAGCCGGCGTTGTCGACGGGCCGGGGGCTTTTTGGACCCTGGCCTTCTTAGGCTCAGAGCCCCCGGCAGCGTCCTTCCCCCGCTTGTGTGATCCGGGGGTGGGGAGTTGCTTCCTCTCCGGAAGCTTCAGCCCGTAGGCCTCAGCTACCATGTTCCGGGGAGGGCCCTCCCCCACGAGGCGCATGACGCGCTCGTGCTCGTCGGCAAAGTACCTCCCCAGGAGGTTCTCCGCCTTCTCCCGCCCCGCCGGGTACGGCCGGACTGCGAAAGGTAAAGAGTTAGTCAAATTTTATAAAATTTGTAAATGCAATGAACCAGGCAACGAAGACTCACGTCGGGTCACCGGCTTGACCGGGGGCCGCTGCTCCGGGCCCATCCCGATCCCCCTTCTCCCGCGTGAGAAGGGGGAGATCATCAGGAGCATCATCTCCTCGGCGGCGTCCCGCATAGAGCGGGTGCCCCGGGAGATGATCACCTTGCCGAGGAGCTCGAGCTCCTCGTCCGTCCACACCGGAGGCTTCGGCGCGGACGACCTGCTGTAGGCGGGGGGCTCCGGGGCATGCACCACCTCGTCGTCCCAGACCCGGAGGTAGAACCACCTCCGGACCCAGTTGCCCCAGTGGTCCCGGGAGGCCGGCGCCGGGTAATCGGCTACCCGGGACGGTAGCATCTGCACCATCACCGAGCCAAAGGGGGACTTGGGTCCCCCCTTGACCAGGTGGGAACTCCTCATCGCCGGTTCGTAAAAGTACCGGAAGGCTCGTAGGGTAGGCTCCCGCCCGGTCGCCATCTCGAAGAGCCAAATGAAGAGGCCCATCCGGATGATGGCGTTCGGCGTTAGGTGGTTCAGCGCCACCCCATACTCCTTCAGAAACTCCCGGAGCAAGGGATGCACCGGGAGCCGGAACCCCGCCTCGAGGAAGGCCTCGAAGGCCACGATCTCCCCAGGCCTCGGGCGGGGGGCTCCATCCTTCCTCGCGGGGACCCGGATGTCCCCGTCCTCAACGACTCTGCGTTCGACCAGGGACTCCAAGTCCCCGGCCGTGAACTCCGACGCCCAGAGGAAATCCGGAGCGATTTCCTCAGGGGGCACCTCCGTGGTCTTCGCTCGACCCTTAGGCACCATGAGGTTTGGTTTTTTCGGTTACTAAAGTTTCAGGGAACAGGACACCAAAAGGTCCCGGACGCTTGCAACCGGGAGCTAGCTACCGGGAGAGAGCTACTGGGAGAGCTAAATGCGCTAAGGTTGGGAAGTTTCGAATGATCCTCCCGGGCCCCCAAGTCCTATTTATAGGGGCGAAGTGCGGCCTAGATGGCCGCCACGGGGCACTTTGTGGTACATCTGGGCCATTGAAGTTCAAACCGTGCGCGGGAAACAAAGGGACTGGCGCGCAAACCGAGGCCCCAGTTCGAATCGCGAGCGCATTTATGGCAAAGCGGCGCGGTCATAAGCGCGCAGCACGGGAACCGAAGCGTCACGGCTCCGGTGGCTTGGTCCGGAGATTATCTCGGCGACTTGTACCATACCCACCAGGGACTCGAGCATCATCCCCGGGGGGCATGGGGGGCTGCTGTTGGGGGAAATCTTCGCGAGACTAAGTCCAGGTAAGTTGCGTCACACGCGCCCGGGGACGTGGCCTCTGGTGCTTGCCCCGGGCGCCGCCTTTTGGCTCCCGGGACCTGGCCTCCGGTGCTGGTCCCGGGCCCTGCCCCGGGCACCGCCATTTGCCCGGGGACGTGGCCTCCGGTGCCTACCCCGGGCGCTGCCTTTTGGCTCCCGGGACCCGGCCTCCGGTGCCGGTCCCGGGCGCCGCCTTTTGGCTCCCGGGACCGGGCCTCCCGTGCTGGTCCTGGGTACCGCCATTTTCCCGAGGACGTGGCCTCTGGTGCCTGCCCCGGGCGCCGCCATTTGCCTGGGGACGTGACCTCCGGTGCCTGCCTCGGGCGCCGTCTTTTGGCTCCCGGGACCCAGCCTCCGGTGCCGGTCCCGGGCGCCGCCTTTTGGCTCCCGGGACCTAGCCTCTGGCGTCGGTCCCGGGCGCCACCATTTGCCCGGGGACGTGGCCTCTGGTGCCTGCCCCGAGTGCCACCTTTTGCCTCCCGGGACCTGGCCTACGGCGCCGGTCCCGGGCGCCGCCATTTTCTCGGGGACGTGGCCTCCTGTGCCTGCCCCGGGCGCCGCCTTTTGGCTCTCGGGACCGGGCCTCCGGTGCCGGTCCCGGGCGCCGCCTTTTGGCTCCCGGGACCTAGCCTCCTGCGCTGGTCCCGGGCGCCACCATTTGCCCGGGGACCTGGCCTTCGGTGCCTGCCCCGGGCGCCGCCATTTGCCCAGGGACCTGGCCTCTGGTGCCGGTCCCGGGTGCTGCCATTTGCCCGGGGACGTGGCCTCCGGTGCCTGCCCTGGGCGCCGCCATTTGCCTGGGGACGTGGCCTCCGGTGCCTGCCCTGGGCGCCGCCTTTTGGCTCCCGGGACCTATCCTCCCGTGCTGGTCCCGGGTGCCGCCATTTGCCCGAGGACGTGGCCTCCGGTGCCTGCCCCGGGTGCGGCCTTTTGGCTCCTGGGACCTGGCCTCTGGTGCCGGTCCCGAGCACCGCCTTTGCGCTTCCGGGACCCGGCCTCCGGTGCTGGTCCCGGGAGCCGCCTTTGGCCCGGGGACCTGGCCTCCGGTGCATGTCCCGGGCCTCATCGCCCTTCTAAAGGTAAAGTCTCTGGTTGTTGATCACGTGCAGGTCACGCGAGTAGTGCCTCAGGAATCAGCGACCACTTGTCAAGCATCCAAGGCGCTTGACCGGGAGAAGGACGTTGCTACCCCTCAATTCGACGGTAGCGTCCGGGGTAGTTTAGTCTTTTTGCTTCTTTTTTGGGGCTATAAATAGCCCTTGCACCTCCTGTTGTAAAGACAAGTGATTCATTATTGGAATAGCCAAAACTCGCAGGTGTGCTCCGGAAGCCTCTCCCTCGAGAGAGCCTCCCCAGCCGACTCCCGTCGGGAGCACGCCGACAGGACTAGGGCCCCCACCGGGACCCGAACCTGTATAAATCCTCGTGTCATTTCTTGTGTTTGTCCGGTGGGGGAGGACCGGTCACCCGGTCAGCCCGCGTCGCGTTTTCCTCGCTAGGATCGTTCACAAAACCTGCCAGGGTATTCGCAATACCACGACACATAGCTTTTAATTGCACCCTGGCGGACCCTGACGCCGGTGATCGCCAGAACTCTCTAAAACCCTATTTCGGCAATGCTGATCAAATTAGCCTGAATTAGCTCACCTTTCTGTAGAAGTTTGTGACCAGTAGCACTAGTTAGCAAGCCTGTGAACCTAGTTTTTGGATTCGAGCTCTCTGTGAAGATCTTCCCAATTTCGCGCGCCACCGGCGACCGGCTCACGTCGCCAGGCCACGCCGTTGATTCCCCGTCTAAATTAACTTCTCCAGTAGCTTCCCTTTACCCTCTATTTCTCTCACCGTGAGCAATTAACCCCTGAAGCATTGTAGAAGAAATGCCCAATTCCAGTGTTGTCTTCTCCGGCGCTGATCACCGGAGATATGTTCCCGGCCGTTCTAGCTGATGCCATCTTGTCCTGTATACTCTCCTCGATCTCCTAAGAATTATCCTCACCTAGCCCGACCTCTAGATCTGCCCAGATTGAACGTTATAGCCTTGCCAAGTTTGGTCCAGAACCTGTATCTGTGCTGTGTCGCCAGCGCAGTTCATCACCGCCGTTCGTCGCTGTCCGGCCACCTCAACCCTTGAAACCACCACCATCGTGTTCCTGTTTCTCTTTCCTACCTCCCAGACATAGTTGGCGAAGCATTTGAAGTCCAGAACCAAATCTACTGCTTTGTCCTAGCTTTTGACAATGTCAGCTCAGTGTCAGTGCATGTCAACCACTGGCATTAGCCCTATTTGACCCCTTCTGGTTGAACAAATGAAATTCCACTTTGTCCACTAGATTCCTGGAGCCATGTTCTACAATTTACTCTACTGCCACATCTTCAGAAAACTCACCTAAAGCCAACCTAAGGCCACGTCTAGCCATCAACCGAATGTCGACACTTCGACATTCGACCCTTTTTAAACCCATCTCTTTGAGCAGCGCTCAAGTATATTTGTCCAGATTATTTCACCTGCAAGCATGTTATATTTTACTTATTATTTCCTATAGAAACTATTTTCTGTATGCTTCTCTAGTGCGATGTGTTGAATTGTCTCGTTGTTTGTGTGCGAGAATAGAGCAAGAAGCATAAGAGTCAACAGAAGACTTCGAAGAACCCTTAGAGCCGTCAGACCTCACACTGCAAGGCAAGTCTCTGCCCTTGATCATGTCTCTCCCAGTATTTTGAGAAAACTAGGATGATTTCTGTTTTAAAGTACATGCATGCTCTATGTTCAAATAAAGTGCTATATTGAAGGAATATGAATAGATATGTTCTAATTCCTTGTAAAGCCCCTCATGCTCGTATATATATCATGCACCCTTGTCACCCTAGGATATCATGCTTAGGCTATGCTTACACTCAAGATTATGTGTTAAGTGCTAAATGGTCATATGTGTGAAAAGTATTGTTCAAAACCCTTTTGTGAAAGAAAATGTGAAAGACTCCTCACTAAAGATTCATAAGGACAAGAACCTTGTGTTGTACTTCTATGCGGCATGAAAAACGTACTAACCACTTGACCGGTATAGGACGGGCGCAACATAGTAGCTTTCTCGGTATTAGCTTTTCCCTGCAATGGTTGTCGGTCCGGTTTCTCGAGAGGAAACTCGTGGGCCACAGAGTGCCATGAGTGGTGTGAGCTAATGAGTGAATTAGGCGTATTGATGGAAGATGCCCTACGGCAGGATTCTGAGTCGTGCGCGGCTGAATCCATAGGCTATGTGTCTTGTGGGACCATAGGCCAAGGCTAGGAAGAATTGGTTGTGGGGAGTGCCCACAATGGTAATAAGGACTGGAATGTCTATTTACCGGGCAGGGAATTGTTAATGCTAGGATTGTAAACTGTTGTGTGATCTCAGCCTTGTCACATGCGTAAAAGTCGCATGGAGAGGTACCGACTTGAAAGCCGAGTGATCGGTGGATTAAAGTGGTACACCTTTGCAAAGTTATAAAAAGTATCAGATACTCTGAGCTTCCAGGTCATGGAGTCCGTGCGTGGTGGATTTTATCCACGTTGATGCAGCACAAGTAGCTTTTGGGAAAGTTTTTCATAATATTGATTAAAGTGGTGACTCGTGGAAGACCGCCACGCATAACATCTTCTGAAAATCTACTTTAGGACTTTAAAAGCCTCACTTTTTGAAAGCAAAATCTTTTCCTCAAAACTTAGATTAAAAAACTATTCTATCCTTATCTATGAAACAAAGAGCCCATCTTTTGGAAATCCCCCCCTCATCTATATACCTGCATTCTTAATTGAGACTTGTTGAGCACTATGTGGACAACGTGCTCACCCTTGCTTTTGCAAACAAATTTAGAGGAAGGATTCATTGATCCCGAGTCCTACGGTCTTGAACCCAATATGGAAGAAGAAACCATCCCCGAAGATCCAGCTTACTAGAGGGTCACTTACCAAGTGGAGTCTGATGTGGAGGAAGCCCATGCAATACCACTGCAGCAGAAAGATGAAGATCGTTGAAGCCCTTTTACTTGTCGTCGTTGTTTTATTTTGTGCCGACCTTTGTGTCGAAGAAAACTCCTTGATTTTGTATCAACACTAAATTGTGTCATTTTGGCGCTATGTTATTGTAATGTTGGTCCATGTGATCAGCACTTGTTTTAATTACTTGCATTGTTATATAATGTATCTTGTTGTTGTGAGCTTGCAATGTATCATTCTGAGTGTAACCCACCTGGGCGATTTCCACCGGATTCCCCAAATGAGGGGCCCACATTTGCCACCGGGCAAGAGGCGGCACCCGGGACGGGGCCACCGGAGCCCTTGTCCCTGGGCAAAAGGCGGCGTCCGGGACGGGGCCACCGGGCAAGAGGTGGCACCTAGGATGGGTCACCGGGGCCCTTTTCCCCGGGCAAAAGGCGGCGCTCGAGATGGGGCCACCGGGGACCTTTGCCACCGGGCAAATGGCGGCGCCCGGGACGGGCCCACTGGGGGCCTTTGTAACCGGGCAAACGGCGACACCCGGGGCGGGGCCACCGGGGGCCATGGTCACCGGGCAAATGGCGGCGCCTGGGACGCTTTTTACCTGGATAAATTGGGCGGAGATTTCCCCCAATAGCAGCCCCCCATGTCCATTGAGGACATGCCCTAAGTCCTCAGAGGAAATGGTCTTCGTTACCGGGAACATCTCCCTTGGAGGGAACCTCCGGGTTCTAGCGACACTTTGATTTCTGTACCAGTAATTACGACACTACCTCGATCAGCGTGCGCCACCGGCCATCATGGCTTCGCGCGGTTCGAACTTTGACACGTCTTTTCGTGTGCGCCCCTTCGATTCGCGCGTGATGTTTGAAAAGGATGGTTTAGATTGGCCCCGAGGGGCCACGTGGCACCCATCGGGGCCACACTTGGATTCTATAAATAGGGCCTTGGGGGGCCCGGAGAGCTCACACCGAACCTCTCGCTTTCATGTTTTCACCAGCGCTCCAGCCCTCTCCCAGAAACCTAGCCTCTGGAAGCTCGACCTTCTGGAAACTTAGCCACCAGAAACTTTTAGCCATCAGAAACCTTAACCACCTGAAACTGAGATGGCTCCGAAGGGCCGCGCCAAAGCCCTGGATGTGCCTCCAGAGGAAGTCACCGCGGACTTCCTCTGGGCCTCCGAGTTCACCTCGGGGGACTTGGAGTAGCTCGTGGAGCGGGGGGTCATAGCAGATGGGGACATCCGGATCCCCGCCAAGAAGGAGGCCGTGCCCCGGCCCCGGCCCGGAGAGGTGGTGGTCTTCGAGGCATTCCTCGAGGCCGGGCTCCGGCTCCTGGTGCACTCGCTGCTCCGGGAGTTCCTCCAGGAGTATGGGGTAGCGCTGAACCACCTAACGCCCAATACCCTCGTTTGGATGGGTCTTTTCATCTTGCTGTTCGAGACAGCCACCGGATGGGAGGCGACGCTCCGGCACCTCTGGTATTTTTATGAGCCCTCGACGAGGGGCTCGTACATTGTCCAGGGGGGGGGGGGGGCGAAGTCCGCCTTCGGTTGCATCATGATGCAACTCCTCCCGGCCCGGGTAGGAGAATACCTGGTGGTGGCCTCCCGGGATCACTGGGGGGACTGGCTCCAGAGATGGTTTTATCTCCAGGTCAGGGACTCCAGGGTCACATACTCTCTAGAGCCCCACTCTTATTGCCGCTCGTCCGGGCCCAAGCCCCCGGTGTGGACTCCCGTGGAGCTGAAGCTCATAAGCAAAGTCTTGGGCGCCCGGGGGGTGAGGTCCATGAGGGACGCCGCGGAGGAGTTGGCACTCCTCAAGCTTGCCGCCTTCTCACGCGGGAGGGGGATCGGGTTGAGCCCAGCGCAGCGACCCCCGCAAAGGCTAGTGACCCGATGTAAGTGTCTGGTACCCTACTCTTTAGTTTTTTCAGGATTTTTCGTAACACTTCGTATTGGTAGTCCGGCTGTACCCGGCTGCCTGGGAAAAGGCGGAAAACCTCCCTGGAAGGTACTACACCGATGAGCACGAGCGCATCGTGCGCGTCATCGGGGAGGGCCCTCCTCATAACTTGGTGGCGGAAGCCTTCGTGCAGAGGCTACCGCCCCACCCTCGGCTATCACAAGTGGGGGAAGGAGACCACCGGGGGCTCCGAGCCAAAACGTGCCAAGGCGCTGAAGGCCTCTAGCCCTGTAACGGCGCCGGACGCTATGCCCGGTGGGACTCCTGGGGCAACCCCCGAGTTGGGTTGTGCGCAAGCACCCCCTAGGCGCGGAGCAACGTCGCCGCTCCCGGAGGAGGAGCGCTCCGGGGGGCAGGCGTGGACGGGAGAATTCATGCTCTTCTCGAGGCCTCTGGCGCGGCCGAAGAGAAAGAGGAGGCTGGGGGTCCGTTCAACTCGGCGAACTACGACCCCTCGCCATCCCGGCGGCCACACCTCTGGTGGCCCTGGTACTGGCGGAGCCGGAGCCCCCGGAGGTACGCTTCACGGGGGCCTCCCCTTCGTACGTTGAGTGGCCGGTGGACGAGGGGGTGAGCCCCTCGGCCTGCGTGGTCCCCGCGGCCACGGGAGCCCCTGGGGCCCCGCGGCATGGAAAGGGGAAGGGGATCATTATCCCCCTCGTGACGAGGTTTCCTCTGGGAGCTCGCCCTCCACTTCTCTGGAGACCGAGTCTCCGACGGTGGGGGCTGCGGCCGGTGCCACAGCGGACCATATTACCCCCGCGGCCCTCATGAGGGGGCCTGTCGGCGGGGACAGGTCCAGAGCTGTCGGGAGGGAGACCCCTTGCTGTCTTTGGGCGAGGCCTACCGGTTCGCCGAGGCCCTCCAGACCCGAAAGGTGTAGGAGTACATCTCGCAAGGGACGCTCAGCGACTGGTGCGGCGAGTTGTTGTTGCTCCACATCCAGGTTTGCTTTCAAAGCGTCCGGCCGCTTCCTCTCAAGGATTTCACTAACTCTCAACTTCGAATGATCTTCGGGTTAGTAGGGGGCAGCCCTTGCCCGGGGCATAGAAGAGCGCTTCGCGAAGGCGTTGAAGGAGGCAGAGTCAAAGGCCGCCGCCTTTTGCGAGGAGTGGGACGAGGTACAGGAGTTGGCCCGGGTCCGGGCTCAGCTCCACACGTTGGAGAACACCAATGACTGCCTCTGGAGGGAGGCGAAGGCGAAGGAGGGCGCCCTCCAGGAGCTTGAGGACTCCAGCTCCCAGGCGGTGGTGGAGGCGGGCCGCTCTGTCCGCTTGGCCCTCGAGGGGCTCAGGCTAAGCCTCGGCTCGGGAGTGGTTCTGGCGTAGCACCGGCCACACTTACGGAAGCTTTGCGTTTTCTCAACACACAAGTTTCCGTCATCCCGGAGGCCGTTGACGCCCGGGCCTGGGGCCGGGCGATCCCGATGGTGGCTGCCGCCGTGGGCCTAGTGGAACACAGGGGGACCGGCGCTCGGGCGATCAGAGGCCGGATCCCCCGAGGCTTCCCGACTTCTTTGAGCCGCAATAGCGGGAGGTGGAGGAGCTCGCGGGAGCCTTCTACGACCGGATCATGCGGGTACGGTTCTTGGCTCCGACGAAGGAGGCCCCCGGGGGGAGGACAATAATGATCAAGTATGAGCCTTCCCCCGGGCCTTTAGACAGGTCCTTTTTTGCTTTTTAGGATTTTTGCACCCGGTAGCTTCTTAGAGGAAGCCCAGTAGACTTGTACAATGATTTACTGATGAAATGAAATGATTTTTTGCTAAGTGTTGACTCACTTCTACCAGGCGCCCCGGGAGCTTGCTCCTGGGGATAGGCTCCCGAGAGCTAAGCGCTTTGACTCGGGGGATGCCCCGATGACACCGGGGTTCAGTCCCGAGACTGGATTTTCGGGCCCCGGGGGGCATGACCCGATAGATGCATAAGTGGCCTTAGCCTTGCTGAGTCTTACCACTGGGGGGCGTGGTGAGGATGCTCCCCGGGGGCCGATCCAGTTGCGTTGGCTCCCAGAGTGGCATCTGGACAACTTTGACAATAGCCGTGCAGAATTGTCTTCTCCAAGACCGAGGGCCCGGAGGGTCCCCCCGCTTAGGATACGCCCTCCAGCCGGCTATGAGTATTGGCCTGGGAGCTGGCTCAAAGAAGCCCAAAGATGCATAAGGGCCTTGTACCGGGATATTTCCCGGGAGCTACCACAAGGCCTCCGAGAGTACTAGCCGTATCCACCTCCCGGAGGGGGTTGTCCTTCGGAGTAGTTTTCCACGGGAGTTTAACTCCCCGGATTGTATCTTATATTTGCCCGGGGCTTGTCGTCCCCGGGACATCTTGGCCCACTGGGTGGGGTTGTCCCTCGGTTAGATGTACCAATGCCCACCGGGGGGGGGGGGGTGGGGGAATGTCCCCCGCTTAAATGTATCAATAAAGCTGAGTTTGCTTGTTCCTTGAGCTTTTTTGTAAACTTTCTTGTCTTCGAGATTTTTCAAGAATAGTCCGGGCAAGAGTTATTCCCCCCCGCATAGCGGGCTGTAGCCCAGCTCCGCACGATGTGGGGAAAGGCAAAAAGGCCCGGACGTTGATGATTACCGGGGTCATGTTACTCCCGGTGCCCATTTCTGAGACTTGAAGGTCCCCCATACGAAGTCCCCCGGTCACCGTGAAAACGGGGGGCCGGGTACATAGTCTTCGGGAGAACTTTTTCGGAGGTCCTGGTAAGAAATCCTCCTGTCACCGTGAGAACGGGGAGCCGGGTAAAAGCTCTCTGGGAAGAAAATTTCCGGAAAATCCCTATAAGAAATCCTCCGGTCACCGTTAGAATGGGGAGCCGGGTGAAGGCCCTCCGGGAAGAAAATCTTCAAAAATCCCGATAAAAATCCTCCGGTTGCCATGAGAATAGGGAGCCGGGTAAACAATTTTTGGGACACTGAGAATTCCGTGTCTCGCTAGGGAGCCAATTTGCTCCCGGAGGAGGGTAAGCCCGATGACGGGTCTGAGTGTTTGAGAGGGGACTAGTCTCTCAAATTGACTCATTACCACAGTCCTTGAGAATTGGGTTGCCGCTTACCCCCTCAGTCCACGAGGGGTGATTGTAAGTAGCCCTACGGGAGCGGGGCTCCCGTCGTAGGGACTTTTAGGCTTCGATAGGAGGGCATCGTCTTAGGAGACGGTAAGTCAAGGACCTGCAATAAGCTCGAGTTGGAGAAAAAACCACTTGCATTGATAGAAATTGAAATACAACGCCTCCCCCCGCAGAACCGTGGTGGGGGAGGGAACAAGCCCGCAGGCTAGATATAGAACTTGCGAAGTAAGCCTACATTCCATGTATGTTTCAGCTCTTGATCTTGGAGGTTGGAGAGCTTATAAGCCCCCGAGCCCAGGATTGCGGAGACCCTGTAGGGGCCTTCCAACTTGGGGGAGAGTTTGCCCTGGGCTTGGGGGTTGGTCACGCGCTTGAGGACAAGGTCCTCGAGGTGGAAAGCTCTTGTGCGGACGCGCTGGTTGTACGCATGCGTCATTTCACGCTCGGAGATGGCATGGCGGAGGAGCGCTCAATCGCGTTCTTCTTTGACGAGGTCGACTTCTAACTGCTGGTTTGCTTTGTTGGTTTGGTATGCTGCAGTTGTAGCTCCATCTAGGAGCTTGACCCGCAGCGACCGGAAGCCAATCTCCTAGGGGAGAACTGCTTTCGCCCCGTACACGAGCGAGAAAGGCGTGCGCCCTGTCACCCGGCTTGGTGTCGTGCGCATGGAACAGAGGATGCTCGGAAGCTCCTCTGCCCACGCGCCCCGTCTTGAGGCAGCTTGCTCGAGTCGTCGGTGTAACCCCGGCAGGATCACGCCGTTGACCCTTTCGACGGCTCCGTTGCTCTGGGGGTGAGCCACATAGGTGAAGTGGAGGGTAGCCCCCAAGCCTTCGCAGAATTCCCGAAAATACACTGAGTCGAATTGGGTCCCGTTATCGACAGTGATTTCTCGGGGGACTGTAACATCCCAAATTTTGCTACCTCTTTAGCTTGCCAGTCAGCATATCTTCATTGGATTCTCGGATGTCTCAACCCGATTTTGATCTCTTATCTCAGAATTATGATCTTAGGTATGCCACTACCTTAATTTAAAAAGCTGGCAGCTAAACCCCACCTTTCATACCATTTTCACATTTTAGTCCAAACAAATTTCAGATTGATCCTTTTTCAGAATTTCTCCCAAGCCTGAAAAGGCTAAAAGCCACAAATCAGCTCCAAACCTTGATGTGATTTAGGGAATGTTTCCCAGTCGCTATTCTGAACATAATCCTCTTCAGGAAAAATCCCAAAATCTCATCCTAAGATTCAGTTTTTGGTCTCGCCAAAATTCAGGCCCTAATTAATCTTTTACCCTAATCTTTCTGTTTTCGTTTTACTCAAAACCTGAACAAAAACACTAGATTGTGTCTTCTATCCCTGCAAACCTACTTACTAAACTTTGTGAGTCAAGTTGGCAAAGCCAGTTTCAATCGAAACCAAGTTTATTTCCAGATTCACATTTCAGTCCAAGAATCAAGTTCCAGAAAATACAGATCGGCCCAAAACTTCTTTTTCAGCCCCTTCTTTCAACCAGCCGCTGCTATTTCGACCAGGGCATGAGCTTTTGACCAGGGCTCAGCCAGCAGCCATTTCGACCAGAGGCACTGCTGCGATCTTCACTGCCGGCCAGCATCCGTCTCCACCTATGGCTGTGTCCGACGTGTCCGCGCGTGGTGCTCACGTCGCACCAAGACCATCCACCGTGGCAACGATCGACGACCGCCAGCAACGCTATTCATTTTGTGCGCGCGCGTAATGTAACACCCCAGTTTTTGATTATCTTTTCTGCTTGCGAATCAGCATAACTTCTTTGGAAACCCTGATATTTTAACCCTATCTTGATCTTAGGTATGCCACTACCTTAACCTAAAAAGTTGGCTGCTAAACTTCATTCCCCAGATCATTTTCACATTTCAGTCCAAAAGAGTTTCAATTTAGTCCTTTTCAGAAGTTTCAGAAAACCCAAAAAAAAGTTAAAGTTCCAGATCACCTCAAAATCCAAATCTGATCAAGTGATAACCTTTCTTTCATTTTTCTGAACATTTTTCCCTTCTGGAAGAATCCCAGAATCTCGACCAAAACCCTAGTTTCAGCCTCGACAAAAGTTCAAACCCTAATTACCCTGTTTTACCCTGTTTTCGATTTTTGTCAAAACCACCAGATGTTATTGGATTTCATCATTTTTCCTGCTAGATGAGTCCAAGACATTTAGTAGCACTCATCTGCAAAATCAGAATTCAAATCAGCCCTTCAGATCTTCAGAATTGCAATTAGGCCCAAACTCCCGAGCCAAAACCTTCACAGATCAGTCCAAATCATTGCAAATAGTTCCAAAGTTCACAACCAGGTCCCTGTGAAGTTTTCAACCAGCAACCGCCAAATTGCCGCGCCGTTAACTCGCCGCCGGCGAAGCCCCTCGCGCTGCCACCTCACGGCCACGTAGCCACCAGCCGTGCGCAGCTGTACCGCCACCGTGGAGCGCTCAAACCCCACCGTGCCATCTTCTTCCTCGCGCGCGCGTGCTGCTGCTGCTGCTGCCAGGAGCTTCATGCCACTTGGCCGCCATCCCGAAGATCATCGCCACCATCCTGACCAAATCCTGTTTCCCCGCGATTCACCGTCTCTGGCAGAGCCCCGCCGCGTCCCGAAGTGCATCGATGACCGTCCCGGCGTCAGAAGAAGATCTCCCCGGCGATTGTTGCTGCTCCCGAGAGCCTCACCCGCGGCTATATAAGCCCCCTCCCTTGCCCAGCATTGCCTCGCACCACCCCACAGCTTCTTTGCTTTAGCCTTAGCACCAGAGAGCAACCGAGTCCTCAGCGCCGCCGCGAAGCTCATCTTCTCCGGCGAGTCGTTTCTGGAGCTCACGGCGCCAGCTTCGCCCGAAGCTTCTTCCTCCAAACCAACGCCACCAGTAAGCTCCCTACACCTCTCTCTTCGTACCGCAGCCATTAATTGGTCCCCGGCGCACCTCAACGCCGGCAATCACCGGAAAACTGAAAAACCCCTGTTCCCGCAATGCCTAACGATTTAGCCCGAATTGACCTTCGTGCCAGTGATAGGAATTGACCAGTGCACCCAATTGAGCGAGCCTGCAAGCATAGATTTCAAATTTGAGCACAGATCATGGCCTTCCCGAGGTTTGCGCGCCGCCAGTGAGCTGTTCCTCGTCGCCAAGCTTCTCCGGCCACTCTTCGGCCGATTCAACCCCGCAAATAGATCCCTCACCTCACCCTCTCACTCCCTGAGCAAGGAATCGAGCTCAAACCCTTTGAAACATAAACGCCCAATTTGGAGGTTGTCTTCTCCAGCGCCGGTAGCCGGAATTTATCCCCGGCCGATCTAGCCTCGCTCACCTTGTCACTTAGATAGATCTCAACCCCCTGAGCAATTTTGTCTACTAGCCCAACCTCTGAATCGACCTGAATCAAAAGTTATAGCCATGCCAAGGTTGCTGTCCAGTGGCTCAGTTCATGTCCAGGCCACCGTGTTTGCTCACCGGATTTGGCCACCCTCTGGCCACTTTCAGCCCTTGAGCCTGTTGAGAGTTTTGTAGCTGATATCAATGCCTAAACCCCAGACAAAGTTGTGCATCAATTGGAGTCCTGAGTCAAAAGTTATGCAATGCCCTAGTTTCTGGCCATGTCTAACACTATGTCAGTGCATGTCCACCTGTGGCATTGGATGATTTAGACTTGTTTCTTTTGAGCAATTGAAATGCCACCTTGTCCACTAAGCCTTTCGGGCCATGTTCTACAACATTCCCTACTATCACACCTCCAGAAAACAAACCTAGAACCGATTTAGGGCAATGTCAAGCCATGAGTCGAATGTCAGCCCTTCGACATTCAAGCCCTTTGAACCCATCTCTTCAACCAATGTCAAGTGACCTTGTCTAAACCAATTCCCCTGCATGCATGATGTATTTACGTATTATTTTCTAGTGCTTGTATGCTTATATAGTGTGTATGTGTTGTTTGTACCCGTCGTGGAACCAGACGTTGAAGGAGCAGAGGAGATCCCTGAAGATTCATTTGAGCAGCTAGACCCGTCACTGCAAGGCAAGTCTCAAACCCTTGATCATGTCTCACCTGCTATTTTGAAATGAAGTATGTTAACTGTTTTCCAGTATATGCATGCCTTAGATTCAAATAAGAATTATGTTTCAATAAAATGACTAGATATGAACCTAAATGATTGTAAAGCCCCTTTTGACATTGAATATCCCTGCACCCTTGTTACCCTAGATTATCATGCTTAGGCTATGCTATGCTCGATGATTATATGATAAATGTTGAATGGTCACATATGAGAAAAGCATGTTCAAAACCCCTTTTTGTGAAAGAAAATGTGATTGGAATCGATAGTGAGGATGGTTTGATTGGATGGTGCTGTGTGCGCACTGGGAATGTGAAAGACTCCTCACTAAAGATTCATAAGGACTAGAACCTTGTGTTGTGCTTCTATGCGGCATGAAGAACGTACCAACCACCTGCCTGTTTATGGGACGGGCGCAACTTAGTAGCTTTCTTTAGTGTTAGCTTTTCCCTGCAATGGTTGTCGGTCCAGTTTCTTGCGAGAACTGGTGGGCCGCAGAAGGCCACGAGTGATGTGAGTTCAGAAAAATTATGAGAGGAAAAGGTGGAAAGAAGGAAGACGCCCTAAGCCAGATTAAGTCGTGCGCGACTGTAATCAAGAGAGGCTATGTGTCTTGCGAGAACATAGGCCCAGGCTAGGAAGTAAGGCAGTGGGGAGGACCCACAACGGTACTTGAGACTTAACTGTCTATTTACCGGGCAGGGAAATAGTTAATACTAGGACTGTAAATTGTTGTGTCATCTCGGCCTTGTCACATGCGTAAAAGTCGCATGAAGCTGATCCGACTTGAAAGCCGAATGATTGGTGGATCAAGGTGGTACACCTTTGCAAAGTTTAAAAAGTATCAGATACTCTGAGCTCCCAGGTCATGGAGTCTGCGCGCTGTGAATTCTATTCACGTCGATGCAGCACAAGTAGCTTTTGGAAGTTTTTCACAAAATCTGAGTAAAGTGGCGACTCACGAAAGACCGCCACACACAACATTTTCTGAAAATCTAGTTAGGATTTCAAAAGCCTCGCTTTCGAAAATAAAGACCCTTCTTCAAAGCAGTATGTGAAAATCTATTATATATGTGTGTACAAAACCAAAGAGCTATTTCTTGAGAAACTCCCCATCATCTATATATATGCATTGTTACTTGGGACTTGTTGAGCACCATGTGGACAATGTGCTCACCCTTGCTTTTCAAACAAATTTAGAGGAAGGATTCGTCGACCCTGAATCTTATGGTCTTGAACCCAATGTGGAACAAGAAGAAGAAACTGAGGACCCATCTGGTTAAAGGGTTATGCACCAAGGTGGAGTTCGATGTGGAGAAGGCCCATGCAATACCGCCGCTGCAGAGAAACAAGACTGAAGAAGTCCTTTTGTTTATCGTTGCTGTTTTATTTTGTGCCGACCCTTGTGTCGAAAACTCCTTAATTTGTATTAACAATTAAATGCGTCATTTCGGCGCTAAGTTATTGTAATGTTGGTCCTTGTGATCAGCACTTGTTTTTAATTACTCGCATTTTTATATAATGCATTCTATTGTTGTGAGCTGCAATGTGCCTTTTCTGAGTGCAATCCACCTGGGCGATTGCCACTGGAATCCTCAAATGAGGGTCCCACACGTAACTGCTGCTGTTAGAGACTTTTTGCCATTTCGCCGCCATGCCGAAGCCAGCCACCCCGTGGCCATGCTCCAGCCAGATTTGGCGTGATCTTCTTCTCTGGCAGAGCCGCTGCCGCGTCCCAACGTCGTGCGCGCTGTCTCGATCCTGCCTCCGGTACCAGTCACGCGTATCCTACTCGATCTGCTTCAACTCTTGAGAGCCCCAGCCACTCGCCCAGAGTTCTTCATACCACTCCAGCAGCCACAAAGTTCCAGCCCTCGCGTTTCTTCTTCGTCTCCGGCGAGCCAACGGAGAGGAGCACGGTGCCAGCCCGTTCAGCTGCACCAGACCTCCAATTGATCATGCCGGTGAGTCCCTCTCGCTCTCCTCTCTGTGCCGTGGCATTTAATTTCATCCCGGTGGACCCTGTCGCCGGTGATCACCGGAACTCCCTAAAACCCCTGTTCCGGCAATGCCGTGAGTTTTAGCCCGAATTAGCTCACCTTTCTGTAGAAGCTTATGACCAGTGGAGCCTCCCTAGCAGGCCTGTAAGCTTGGATTTCCAATTTAACCTCAAATCAAAGCTTTCCCCGAATCTAAGCACCACCAGGATCTGGCTCACGTCACCAGGCCACGCCAGCGACCCTCTGGTCAAATTGGCCGTGTCTGTAGCTTCTTCTTGTCCCCCTCTCACTCTCCAAGCAAGCAATTGACTTCAATCGTCTTGTGTCAAAAACCCCCAAATCCAGCGCCTTCTTCTCCAGCGCCGGCCGCCGGATTTTGTTCCCAGCCGATCTAGCCAGTGCCACCATGTCACTTAGCTAGGTCTCAGCCCCCTGAGCATTTTGTTCCACTAGCCTGACCTCTAGATCTACCCAGATTGGAAGTTATACCCTTGCCAAGTTCTTGTCCAGAACTGTGTCTGTCCCGTGTCTCTGCCGAAGTTCATCGTCGCCGTTCATCATCGTCCGGCCGCCTCAGCCCCTGAAACAACCGCCATTGTGTCCCTGGCATCTTCGCCTACCTCCTAGACATAGTAGGCGAAGTGTTTGAAGCCCAGAACAAGATTTACCACTCTGCCCTATTTTTTGACAGTGTTAGTGTAGTGTCAGTGCATGTCAACCACTAGCATTAGCCTTGTTTGACCCCTTCTGGTTGAGCAATTGAAATTCCACTTTGTCCATTAAGTTCCTGGAGCCTTGTTCTACAACTTTCTCTATGCCAAGCTGTGAACCAAATGTCGACCCTTCGACGTTCGACCCCTTTTAACCCATTTCTCCGAGCGGCGCTCAAGTATCCCTGTCCAGATCTTTTCCTTGCATGCATGTTATATTTTACTTATTATTTCCTAAAGAAACTATTTTCTGTATGTTTCTATTGTGCGATGTGTTGAATTGCCTCATTGTTGTGTGCGAGAATAGAGCAAGAAGCAGAAGAGTCAACAGAAGACTTCGGAGAACCCTTAGAGCCGTCAGACCCCACACTGCAAGGCAAGTCTCAACCCCTTGATCATGTCTCGCCTAATATTTTGAAATGAAGTATGTTAGTTGTTTTCAAGCATATGCATGCCTTACAATCAAATGAGAGTTATGTTCAAATAAAGTGGTTAGATATTACCTAAATAATTGTGAAGCCCCTTTTGTGATTGAATATTCATGCACCCTTGTCACCCTAGGACATCATGCTTAGGCTATGCTTATGCTCAAGATTATATGTTAAATGCTAAATGGTCACATGTGTGAAAAGTATGTTCAAAACCTGTTTGTGAAAGAAAATGTGATTGGAATCGATAGTGAGGATGGTTTGGTTGGTTGGTGCTGTGTGCGCATTGGGAATGTGAAAGACTCCTCACTAAAGATTCATAAGGACAAGAACCTTGTGTTGTACTTCTATGCGGCATGAAAAATGTACCAACCACTTGCCCGGTATGGGACGGGCGCAACATAGTAGCTTTCTCATTATTAGCTTTTCCCTGCAATGGTTGTCGGTCCGGTTTCTCGAGAGGAAACTGGTGGGCCACAGAGGGCCATGAGTGATGTGAGATCAGAAAAATAAGGAGAGGATAAGGTGTAAGAAGGAAGGCGCCCTATGCCTGGATTTTGAGTCGTGCGCGACTGAATCCACAGGCTATGTGTCTTGCGGGACCATAGGCCAAGGCTAGGAAGAATTGGCTGTGGGGAGTACCCATAATGGTAATAAGGACTGGAATGTCTATTTACCGAGCAGGGAATTGTTAATGCTACGATTGTAAACTGTTGTGTGATCTCGGCCTTGTCACATGTGTAAAAGTCGCATGGAGAGGTACCGACTTGAAAGCTGAGTGATCGGTGGATTAAGGTGGTACACCTTTGCAAAGTTATAAAAAGTATTGGATACTATGAGCTCCCAGGTCATGGAGTCTGCGTGCGGTGGATTCTATCCACGTCGATGCACCACAAGTAGCTTTTGGGAAAGTTTTTCATAATATTGATTAAATTGGTGACTCATGGAAGACCGCCATGCATAACATCTTCTGAAAATCTAGTTTAGGATTTTAAAAGCCTCGCTTTTGAAAACAAAATCCTTTCTTCAAAATTAAGAGTGAAAAATCTATTCTATAAACCAAAGAGCCCATCTTCTTGGAAATCCCCCTCATCTATATACCTGCATTCTTGTTTGAGACTTTTGAGCACTATGTGGACAATGTGCTCACCCTTGCTTTTGGAAACAAAATTTAGCGGAAGGATTCATTGATCCCGAGTCCTACGGTCTTGAACCCAATATGGAAGAAGAAGAAACCACTCCAGAAGATCCAGCTTACTAGAGGGTTACCAAGTTGAGTCCTATGTGGAGGAAGCCCATGCAATACCGCTGCCGTTGAAGATGAAGATCGTTGAAGTCCTTTTGCTTGTTGTTGTTGTTTCATTCAGTGCCGACCTTTGTGTCGAAGAAAATTCCTTAATTTTGTATCAACACTAAATTGCGTCATTTTGGCGCTATGTTATTGTAATGTTGATCCTTGAGATCAGCACTTGTTTTATTTACTTGCATTGTTATATAATGCATCTTGTTGTTGTGTGCTTGCAATGTACCGTTCTGAGTGCAACCCACCTGGGCGGTTGCCACCGGATTCCTCAAATGAGGGTCCCACAGAAGCTGGTATCAGAGCAAAGGCTCGACTGTAGGTCGTGACCCTTAGATAGACCTTGGCGTCCCTAGAAGCTGAAGGATCGCTAGTTCTTTGACAAAGCTTGTTTGCGAAAACCTATTTTGTAAAAAAATGTTGTTTTTCGATTCTTTGAAAAAGGTTTTAGACTTCGTTTTAACTCATAGGTGATTTTCATTCTGTCTCCCAGATGGCTTCCGGCAGGAGATACGTTCATGGTGATGAGCTTGGATCGTGGGCGCTACTCCTGTGTGGATGATGCTGCAGTTCCTTGGTGCGCAAGATAGTCAGAGGCCAGTATATTGCCTTTGGAAAGATGAGGTCAATGGACGACCCATCGGTTATCGTGCTTTAGTGATCGTCTATGAGATCCCCGAGTATGGGAGAGGTTCAGTGAGACGTCAGGCCCGCAGAGAAGAAGATGATGCCATCTTAGATGCTGCCTGTCGTGCCGTAGGTACCATCCGGCAGTTATACAGTGACTACCTTTCAGATCCCCCTATCGTTTCGTGCCTTATCAGGTTCCCAGATCGGAGTATCGAGTCGTTCTCCCATCCAGCGACCGAGAGGATGCTATTTTGACGAAGACCCCTGACGTCATTCATGCTTCGGAGATTGGATATACCCGCCTACTTTGTGAGTACGAGCGTGTTCGCGACGTCCGCCATTATCTTGAGGGCATGCTCATGAGGACCCGTGCTAGTCTCCAAGAAAAGGAGAAGCAAATTCAAGAGTTAGCCGAATCAAGTGGAGAGAAGGACCTTGATGCTTCAGAGTCAGCTGTCAAGAGAAGTTGCCCAAAACTAAGGATTACTGCTCGCAAGAGAGTGGGAAACTTAAAGGAGTACCTCAGTGGTTTCACACCTTCGTCACGTGGCATTGTTATCAATGGTCGTGCACTCAAACTTCCCATCACTGCAGAAGAAAAGAAGACCCCCAACGGAAAAGGGAAGGAGATTGTCAATATCGACAGCGACAGGGATGATGATGAGGATTTGGATCTAGATCCGATGGATGCAGATAACGACCTGGAGGAGGATCCCGAGGAGGTAGAGCCTTGTGGTTCTTTCGATGGTGACGAGTGACCCCAGACCTCCTTTGGCTCGACCTTTTGTGCTAACCCAGCAGATGCTAGATCTTTCTTTTGGTGTAGTAGTTGTTCTTAGTTTGGTTGATGTATGTGTGTTGGTTGTTAGATGAACTCTGTAAGCCGATGAGGCAAAAAGCTTTGTATCTTTTGAAAAGCTGATTTATGAAAAAAAAAAAAAAGCATTTCTCATAATCCTATCCTTGCCTCTTGAGTTAACGTCAGCATTCTGCTTGCATCCCTGTGTGTGATTCTTTCCGAATCAGCATCTCTATCCTTAATCTCCTGTTTAAATAGGATGGTTAATATGCGTGGAAGACACCAAGAAGGAGAACTCGAAGGAAACCCCAGCAATGCAAGGGCCACACCAAGAACAAGAGACCGTGCTAACCCAGACCGACCAGGATCATCATCAACGATGCCACAAGGAGGAAACATTAACGACGTGCTAATATGGATGGAGCGAAATAGACAAGAGTCAGCAACTGTGTATAATCAGATCTTAGGGCAGTTGATGCAACACTTAGCATCTGGACAAGCTGAAGGACCAGCAACTGGTGCGAAATTGACTGACTTTCAGAAAACACGTCCCCCAACCTTTTCAAGTACCGAGGACCCCATCGTGGCCGACGATTGGCTAAGGGATGTGGAAAGAAAGTTAAACATTGTTAGGTGCAGCGACGACGAGAAACTTCTGTACATATCACATCAACTAGCTGGACCCGTTGCCACCTGGTGGGAAAATTACCAGACTGTGCACTCCAACAAGGATTCAATCACATGGAATGAGTTTAAGGAGGAATTTGGCAAGTACCATGTCCCGAAAGGCGTTGTTCAAGCGAAGCGCCGAGAGTTCGTGAATCTAAGACAAGGGAACAATACCTTCAAATAGTACCTACACGAATTCATTCAACTGGTAAGGTACGCCCCCGAAGATATCGCAACGGAGGAGAGAAAGATTGATAGATTTTGCGAAGGTCTGCAAAACTCTTTACAATACCAGCTGTCATTCCATGAGTTTATAGATTTCCATGTTCTGATTAATCGATTACTCAAGATGGAAGAAAAGAGGGAGTGATCAAAGAAGACCGGAAGAGGAAGGCTTTGCCCAACTCATATCAAGGAAATGCTAGTCGAGGAAGACCGATGCCTACTTATCGGCCAGCCTTCAGACTGCCACAGAGACCCCAGAGTCCTGCGCCAGCCACAACACCACAGTGTACCAGATGTAAAGGAAACCATTTCTTCAAGGATTGCCCCATGAAGAATGTAGAATGCTTTCATTGTGGAAGAAAGGGACATCGCAAGGACACTTGTCCACTGCAACACTTGCCGTTCAACGTTGCCCAAGCTCGAGCTGCAAGACCCCCTATTCCAACTCAAGGCTTTTGCCAGAAGTGTTCCGCCCTCCAGAGGAGGAAGAATCCAGAATGGCCGAGGAAGAGCAATGCCTGCTGTAGGTCGTGGCAGACTCAACTACGCATCCTCCATTGAAGCAGGAGAAGAATCTGATGTTGTGATTGGTAGGATCTTGATCCATTCTAAAATTTCAGTTGCATTATTTGACCCTGGTGCTACTCATTCTTTTTTGTCAAGATCATTTGTGCTAAAAAATGAGTTACCAGTATCTGCATTAGAGTCTCCTATTTTAATCCAATCCCCTGGGGCTAGAATGCCTGTCAACTCTATCTGTAGAAATATCGCCTTTAGTATTGGCAACATAGGATTCCTAGCGAACTTGCTAGTTTTGGACCTTCAAGGATTAGATGTTATTCTTGGAATGGACTGGTTAGCAAAGTATAAAGGTCAGATGGACTGTGAGAAGAAAGCAATAACCCTGACGAACGCTGAAGGAAAGCAAGTCACATTCTACGCGGAAAGGTCAATAATAAACGACCAAGTATACAGTTTGAACAGTTTGGAAGGAATTGAGTTTGAGAAAGTTCCAATAGTGAATGAATACCCGAAGTTTTCCCCGAAGAACTTCCTGGAATGCCACCAGATCGGGACATTGAGTTCTCAATTGAATTAAAGCCTGGATCTGCTACGTATGCAAGAAAGCTTGCACGCATGACGAGTGAAGAGCAAGAGGAGTTATGGAAGCAAGTGGAAGAATTGGAAAGAAAAGGGTTTGTCAGGACGAGTTCCTCACCTTGGGGATCCCTTGTACTCTTCACCAAGAAGAAAGACGGCAGTCTACGACTTTGTGTCGACTACCGAAAGCTGAATGACATGACAATCAAGAACAAGTACCCTTTGCCAAGGATCGATGATCTTTTTGATCAACTCAGAGGAGCTAAGATATTTTCAAGGATTGACCTAAGGTCCGGATACCATCAATTGAAGATTCGAGAACAAGACATTCCAAAGACTGCATTCATAACGAGATATGGATTGCATGAGTTTACCGTAGTGCCATTCGGTTTAACAAATGCACCAGCAGTGTTTATGAACTTGATGAACAAGGTCCTTATGGAATTCTTAGACAAGTTTGTCATTATATTCGTCGATGAAATTCTCATCTTTTCTGAGTCAGAGGAAAAGCACGCACAACATCTCAGAATGGTGCTAGAAAAGCCGGTAGAACATCAGTTGTATGCTAAATTTGATAAATGTGCCTTCTAGTTGAAAGAAATCTCATTTCTAGGCCACATCATCTCTGGCAAAGGAATATCTATGGATCCATTAAAGACTCAAGCTATTATGGAGTGGAAACAACCGAAAACAGTGACTGAAGTGAGAAGTTTCCTAGGATTGGCCGGTTATTACCAAAGATTTGTCAAAGGATTTTCGAAGATCACTAAGCCGCTCACCAGATTGCTGAAGAAGGATGTTCCATTCAACTGGACTGAGGGATGTGAAGAGAGCTTTGAAGAGCTGAAGAAGATATTAACAACCGCACCTGTTCTTACATTGCCAGACAAAAAGAAGGATTTTGAAGTCTATTGTGATGCATCAAAGCAAGGACTAGGTTGTGTCCTTATGCAAGAAGAGAGTAGTAGCTTATGCATCAAGACAGTTGCGACCACATGAGGAGAACTACCCAACAGATGATTTGGAATTGGCCGCCGTTGTTCATGCGCTAAAAATTTGGCGACACTATCTGCTAGGGAATAGATGTGAAATCTACACGGACCACAAGAGTCTGAAGTATATCTTTACCCAGCAAGACTTGAATATGAGACAGCGAAGGTGGTTAGAATTGATTAAGGATTATGACCTTGGAATACATTACCACCCCGGTAAAGCAAACGTGGTAGCAGATTCTTTGAGCAGAAAGTCCTACTGCAATCAAGCAAAGACCTTGGAAGTGCCACCCCAATTATTTAAAGATTTTGAAAAGTTGAGTTTAGAGTTTGTTGAACAAGGGACCGTCGCCGCTTTAAAAGTAAATTGCTGGTTGAAGGATCAAATTCGGAAGGCTCAAGAAGCAGATCAGAATATTCAGAAGTTGAAAGAAGATATGAAGTATGAAGATACAATTGACCTCCGTGAGGATGAGCAAGGAATTTTATGGTATCACAATCGGATTTGTGTTCCAGATGACAAAGAAATCAAGGACATGATACTGCAAGAAGCCCATTGTACCCCTTACTCTATCCACCCAGGCAGTACAAAGATATACCAAGATCTAAAGGATCAATTTTGGTGGAAAGGAATGAAGAAAGAAGTTGCTGAGTTTGTAGCTTCTTGTGACACCTGTCAAAGGGTGAAAGCAGAGCATCAAAAACCTGCAGGACCACTGCAACCCCTGCCAACCCCTGAGTGGAAATGGGATGAAATTGGAATGGATTTCGTAATAGGTTTACGAAGAACCCAACAAGGCTATGATTCTATATGGGTTATAGTCGACATATTGACAAAAGTGGCTCACTTTCTACCAGTAAAGACTCAGTACACGACAAGTAAGCTAGCAGAGCTATATCTTACCAGGATTGTCATTCTACATGGAGTACCAAAAACAATTGTCTCAGATAGAGGAGCGCAATTCGTGTCAAAGTTTTGAGAAGAATTACAAAAATCCTTGGGAATGAGATTGAAGTTTAGTACTGCTTACCACCCGCAGACTGGAGGCCAAACAGAGAGGGTGAACTAGATTCTAGAAGACATGTTGAGAGCGTGTGCTTTGGACTATGGGAATTTTTGGGAACAATTTCTGCCGTACGCAGAGTTTACTTACAACAATAGCTATCAAGCAAGTCTACAAATGGCTCCTTATGAAGCACTCTATGGAAGGAAGTGCCGCACGCCACTATATTGGACCGAAGTGGGTCAGAAATAATTTTTGGGACCACGACTAGTGGAAGATGCCACTGCTCATGTGAAGATTATACAAGAAAGTTTGAAGACAACCCAATCCCGACAAAAGAGCTACGCCGACAGCAGGAGAGAACTATCTTTTGAGATAGGCGACTATGTGTACCTCAAAGCGACACCCTACAAAGGTGTCTGACGATTTTAGACGAAGGGAAAATTAAGCCCAAGATATGTTGGACCATATGAGATTTTGGAAAGACAAGGAGAAGTAGCATACAAATTGGATCTACCGCTTGAACTAGCAGGAGTTCATGATGTTTTTCACGTATCTCAACTAAGGAAATATCTGAGGAAACCAACAGAGCAAGTGTCTCCTAAAGAAGCTGAAGTTCAACCAGATTTGACATATCAGGAATACCCAGTCTGTCGCGCCCCGCACAGGGTACCACGACTACTCCCGTGGAGACCTAGCTCGCTGCAGCTGGCCTCATACATACATACCACTGACTTCCCAGGATAAGTCAAGCACAGGAGTTCATTGCAGCAGAGTAACTTACAAAATATCATTGATAAACAGTATGGCCTGCTGGCCTGATACAACAAGAGTAATACAATGCCTTTACGGCACAAATGGTCTAATTAAAACAAAAGACAACTACTCGGCGGAAGCTAGGCGAAACCCCCACAGTCGTAAGAAGTTGACAGCAGAACAGCACACTTCAGGGTTCTGGCAGAACTGGCTCTCTTCCTTCTGGATCCACAAAATCTTCCAAGCCTTCGTCTTGGTATTGTAGCACTCCATCTATTGTTGATAAGTTGCAAGGGTGAGCACTTACGTACTCAGCAAGTCATAGGTAAGAGTAGAGATACGTATAGTAGAGATGACATGATCCTATGCTATTGAGGGAAAGAGGTGAGAGGGTTTTTCCATAAATACTTTTCTTCCAAGCTTCTCAAATCTCATGCTCATGGCAGCATTTCATATACTTAGGGCACAATCCACATGCCTCTTAGATATCACATGATCACTAAATTATGGTACTACCGCGACACGTCAACACATGACAGCCCACGGCAGCACCCCTTATCATGACAACACATGTCCTTTGGGTAATCTTTAACAAATTTTAATTTATAAAACAATACTTGTGTCACACCCCGTGGATTCAATCCACCGTGGCATACTCCTAAAACTCGGGAGCACGAAGTATTCGAATACATTTTTAACTCTGCAGAGGGGTACCAATTTACCCGCAAGATATATCCACTTTCATGCCCTTCCTATCACAAGGATTGGACCCCTAACTCACTTCATACTGTGAGTGGCAAGGTGGAGATAACAAGAACTTTTGCCATGTTTCACACACAATTCACCCCAGACCCCGTGGTTTTCTTCACGCAAACCACAGTTGTGGCAGGGTTTCACAACCCCCACTAATTGGCGTCTTCCCCTCAGGGTCAGCGTGCATGATCACATCCTGTGATATGTGTTGGAGCGCACCCCGTGTTTAATCGTGAGTTTGTCATATAGGGGTTTCATGTGTGATCCACATACTACTTGTTCAGGCCTGTCCCATACCAGGCTTGCGGTCGGCACGCTAATCATGCCACTAGACGCACAACACAAGGTTCTAGGTCCTTATATGCCAGTGACCAGATCATACCACAATCCATGCACCTTCAGTGCCCGCACAACCAGTGCAGCCAAGCACCTCCAGTGCTACCACCATTCCATACCAAAATACTGGTCACGGCTAGGGGTTTTATTTCATGAATATAGATTTATATACATATACTTATCAATTCATGGCTCATTGCTAAACAGTTTATCTTTCCCAGGCAATCAGCCTGATGCTGCCATTTCATCTCTTTTCTCAATTCATGCAATACTATTTTATAATCAAGGTATATTCTAGCATTTCATAAAATATAGGTTCAAGATGTTCAAGAATATGACTTGCCTTCCGCGTCGTAAGAAACAGCAGTTGATGTCGGGTCTGCGACGAAGTCTTCGAACTCGGAATCTTGCTCTGAACAAGGATCAAACAAGCAAACAGGCATTACAATCAATCCTACTCTTACTATTCCACTATATGCGATAATGCAAGGAGAAACACTTAGGCGATACAAGATTTGGAAGCGATTAGGGTTAAATTATGGAAACCAAGGTTAAGATTAGTCGTCAAAGGTTCACAAGGTTCCAAAGGTTCCAAAATATCAGAATGATATCAAGGCTGCGGCTGGTTCGCTCAAAAACAGCGTATGTCTTTAGGTCGACATTCGGTTCAAGGCATTGACATAGGGTCGATGGATGATAGAGGGCTCAACTCAAGTTGTGGCAGTAGAATAAAATGTAGATCACAACATCAGGAGTCTAAGGGACAAAGTTATGTTTAGTTTGCATACCCAGAAGGGGTCAAACTGGCCCAATGCCATTGGCTGACATAGGCTGACAATGCCCAAGAATGGCATTGACATGGTTTGAACAGTTTCTAGTAGCCAAAATGGGTTTTGATTCAAGCATATGATGCACAAGGTAGTGAAGCAACTGTTTGACAAGGTAATTTTTGGTTTGCATGACCAGAGGTGGGTGAACAGGGCTAATGCCACTGGCTGGCATAGTTTGACATAGAGTTGACATGGCCAGAAACTAGGGTTTGCCATAACTTTTGATCTAGGGCTCCAAATGATGCAACACTTTGTCTGGTAGTTAGGCATTTGTAACAGGAACAAATGTCTCAACAGGATCTAGGGAAGGAGATGGCCGGAAAGTGATGAAAACCGGCAAAGAAGTTGACTGGCCTGGAGCACATGCAACATAAACAGTGCAGTAACTAGGGCATGGCTATATCTCACAATCTAGGCCGAATTAGAAGTCGTGATAGAAGACAAAGTTTCTCAGAATGGTCCAAAACATCTAAATGGCAAAGTGGTTTGAGCTGGAGTGGCTGGATTTGGAAGATACTGGCTGGAGAAACGATGAACTCAAATTTGTTTTGGGCATTTCTGATTTAAAGTGATTGAACTCAATTCCTTGCTTGAGTATGGTCCTCAGGGTACTAGAAATGCATTGGTGAAGTTAGATTAACAGATTGCTCAACAGAGAAGCTAAATCAGCAAGTACAAGTTCATGTTCATGGCTGGAAATTGGGGGTTTTTGATTTACAACGAATTTGTTCAAACCAGTAGCTCAGGGGTCTTAAGTGAGCTATTATAAGCATCTTTTACTACTGTCTCGAAGATCAATTCGTTCTGGAATGAAGTTAATTGCTCGCCGGAGCTACTGGAGTAAAACTGAAATTGCCGGCGACTGAGGGTATTTAGACTAAATTCCAAGCTCGAGAAGCATGAGGGAGATGAGAGAAGCTCACTGGGGGTGTTGGATCGAAGGAGGAAGCAGTGGTTGAAGCTAGCACCGAAGCTCCCTCTTTGCTGCTCACCGGAGGAGAAGAAGACACAGTGAACTGCTGGTTTTCTGGTGTTTTGGAGTGTGGTGAAGTTGGCTAAGTCCCAGGGGGTTTAAATAGGTAAGCTGGAGGTGCTTCAACGGTTGGAAAAGCTCGGGGAGTTGTAGCCGGCAAGGAAGTGACAGAATCGCGACTTCACGGCGAGCTGGCGATGGAGGTGACTGGTTGAGCGGCCGTGAGAGCTTTTGCAGCTGGAGCTGCTGCGATGTGAAGGCGAACTGATGGCTGGCCGCGGCGAGTTCTCCACGTGGCTATGCTTTCCTGCTGTAGCAGTTGCCGGTGGTGTGCAAACGGGAGAAACCAGCTGGTCGCGATCCTCGCTGGAGAAGATCCACAGTGGCAAATGGCGAGCACACACGCGGCGGCAGGCGAAGCAGCAGCAGTGGCGCGCTCGTGGTCGAAGGCTCCCGTGCTCGTGCGCTGTTCCCGGTCGTGGTCGAAGTCCCAGGCGCTGGTCGAAGACACCTTCTGGTCGTGAACTGAGGTGAGGTCGAAACCAGGGGCATAAGTGTAATGATTTCGGTTGAAAAGTGGACTGATTTGTAATTCTGGTCTTAGAGAGGTTTAATCTGGAATTTGATTTAATGGATGAGTATAATATTTCTATTAATACTCATTTAGCTCAAATTTGGAGAAAATTTGATAAGGTTTGAGGGATTTCACCTATTTTCGAAAATAGGGTAAAATTAGGGTAAAATAGATCTGGATTTTGTCAATCTCGAATTCTGGTGATTGGGGAGAGATTTTGAAGTTTAAACAGAAGGGAAATATGTATCAAATAGCATTTGGGAGGTGTTCCCTGAAGAAATTCTGAGGTTGGAGTTGATTTGTGAATTTTAGCCTTTTCAGGCTTCCAGGTAAACAAAAAAGGACTTATTCGCAGTAAAATTTGGACTAAACTGCGAAAAGTGTTTAGATGAAACAATCTGGTTCCCAACTTTTTGGAGTACGTTGAGGGTAAACCTAGGAACATATTCCAAAAGATACATGAGTCTGGATAGGGTTAAACCATGATAACTCAGTTATCTGGGATCTGGGGTACTTAGGGTAAATCTGAATTTCCTGTTTTCGAAAACAGAAAGAGACTTAGATACTGGGAATTAGGGTTAGAATTCAATTTGGTTCCTGAAGACTTTTATCTTCAGAATAACTGGTAGGTTAAATTTGGATGGTCTGATCTTGATCTGGATCTAGAGAATAGATTTGGAGATTTTTAGGGTTTGGGAGAGATTAGGGTTCAGCTGATCTGGCTACTGCTACAGGGATACATGCATGCAGGATTTTATGCAAAAACTTTTCACCCCCAAAACCAGGGTGTTACACAGTCAAAGTGTTAGAGGTCAGTGAAAGGAAATTGAAGTCAAGAACTACGCCGACAGCAAAGTTCAATGGAATAACCACACAGAGGAGGAATCAACTTGGGAAAGAGAGGAAGAGTTGCGTCAGAAGTTCCCCTACCTGTTCTCAGACTGATCAGAATCTCGAGGACGAGATTATTCTTAAGGAGGATAGGTTGTAACATCCCAAATTTTGCTACCTCTTTAGCTTGCCAGTCAGCATATCTTCATTGGATTCTCGGATGTCTCAACCCGATTTTGATCTCTTATCTCAGAATTATGATCTTAGGTATGCCACTACCTTAATTTAAAAAGTTGGCAGCTAAACCCCACCTTTCATACCATTTTCGCATTTCAGTCCAAACATATTTCAGATTGATCCTTTTTCAGAATTTCTCACAAGCCTGACAAGGCTAAAAGCCACAAATCAGCTCCAAAACCTTGATGTGATTCAGGGAATGTTTCCCAATCACTATTCTGAACAGAATCCTCTTCAGGAAAAATCTCAAAATCTCATCCTAAGATTCAGCTTTTAGCCTCGGCAAAATTCAGGCCCTAATTACTCTTTTACCCTAATCTTTATGTTTTCGTTTTACTCAAAACCAGATCAAAAACACCAGATTGTGTCTTCTATCCCTACAAACCTACTTATAGAACTTTGTGAGTCTAGTTGGCAAAGCCAGTTTCAATCGAAACCAAGTTTATTGCCAGATTCACATTTCAGTCCAAGAATCAAGTTCCAAAAATTATAGATCGGCCCAAAACTTCTTTTTCAGCCCCTTCTTTCGACCAGCCGCTGCTGTTTCGACCAGGCCGTGAGCTTTCGATCAGGGCTCGACCAGCAGCCGTTTCGACAAGAGGCACCACCACGATCTTCACCACCGGCCAGCATCCGTCTCCACCTATGGTCGTGTCCGACGTGCCCGCACGTGGTGCTCACATCGCGCAAAGACCTTCCACCGTGGCAACGACCGATGACTACCAGTAGCACTGTTCGTTTTGTGCGTGCGCGTGCCTGCTGCTGTCAGAGACATTTTGCCACTTCGCCGCCATGCCGAAGCCAGCCACCTCGTGGCCCTGCTCCAGCCAGATTTGGCGCAATCTTCTTCTCTGGCAAAGCCGTTGCCGCGTCCCAATGCCGTGCACGCCGTCTCGATCCTGCCTCCAGTGCCAGTCACGCGTATCCTGCTCGATCTGCTTCAACTCTCGAGAGCCCCAGCCACTCTCCCAGAGTTCTTCACACCACTCCAGCAGCCACAAAGTTCCAGCCCTCGCGTATCTTCTTCGTCTCCGGTGAGCCAATGGAGAGGAGCACGGTGCCAGCTCGTTCAGCTGCACCAGACCTCAAATTGATCACGACGGTGAGTCCCTCTCGCCCTCCTCTCTGTGCCGTGGCATTTAATTTCAGCCCGGTGGACCCTGTAGCCGGTGATCACTGAAACTCCCTAAAACCCATGTTCCGGCAATGCCGTGAGTTTTAGCCTGAATTAGCTCACCCTTCTATAGAAGCTTATGACCAGTGGAGCCTCCCTAGCAGGCCTGTAAGCTTGGATTTCAAATTTAACCTCAAATCAAAGCTTTCCCTGAATCTAAGCGCCACCAGGATCTAGCTCACATCGCCAGGCCACGTCGGCGACTCTCCGGTCAAATTGGCCGTGTTTGTAGCTTCTTCTTGTCCCCCTCTCACTCTCCCAGCAAGGAATTGACTTCAATCACCTTGTGTCAAAACCCCCCAAATCCAGCGCCTTCTTCTGCAGTGCCGGATGCCGGATTTTGTTCCTGGTAGATCTAGCCAGTGCCACCTTATGACTTGGCTAGATCTCAGCCCCCTGAGCATTTCGTTCCACTAGCCCGACCTCTAGATCTACCCAGATTGGAAGTTATACACTTGCCAAGTTCTTGTCCAGAACTCTGTCTGTGCCGTGTCACCGCCGTTCATCATCGTCCGGCCGCCTCAGCCCCTGAAACCACCACCATTGTGTGCCTGGCATCTTCGCCTACCTCCTAGACATAGTAGGCGAAGTGTTTGAAGCCCAGAACAAGATTTACCACTCTGCCCTAGTTTTTGACAGTGTTAGTGCAGTGTCAGTGCATGTCAGCCACTAGCATTAGCCTTGTTTGACCCCTTCTAGTCGAGCAATTGAAATGCCACTTTGTCCACTAAGTTCCTGGAGCCTTGTTCTACAACTTTCTCTACTGTCACATCTCCAGAAAACCCACCTAGAGCTGACCTAAGGCTATGCCTAGCCGTGAACCGAATGTCGACCCTTCGATGTTCAACCCTTTTTAACCCATTTCTCCGAGCAGTGCTCAAGTATCCCTGTCTAGATCTTTTCCTTGCATGCATGTTATATTTAACTTATTATTTCCTAAAGAAACTATTTTCTGTTTGTTTCTGTGGTGCAATGTGTTGAATTGCCTCGTTGTTGTGTGCGAGAATAGAGCAAGAAGCAGAAGAGTCAACAGAAGACTTCGGAGAACCCTTAGAGCCGTTAGACCCCACACTGCAAGGCAAGTCTCAACCCCTTGATCATGTCTCGCCTAATATTTTGAAATGAAGTATGTTAGTTGTTTTCAAGCATATGCATGCCTTACATTCAAATAAGAGTTATGTTCAAATAAAGTGGTTAGATATGATCTAAATAATTGTGAAGCCCCTTCTGTGATTGAATATTCATGCACCCTTGTCACCCTAGGACATCATGCTTAGGCTATGCTTATGCTCAAGATTATATGTTAAATGCTAAATGGTCACATGTGTGAAAAGTATGTTCAAAACCTGTTTGTGAAAGAAAATGTGATTGGAATCGATAGTGAGGATGATTTGGTTGGTTGATGCTGTGTGCGCATTGGGAATGTGAAAGACTCCTCACTAAAGATTCATAAGGACAAGAACCTTGTGTTATACTTCTATGCGGCATGAAAAACGTACCAACCACTTGCCTGGTATGGGACGGGCGCAACATAGTAGCTTTCTCAGTATTAGCTTTTCCCTGAAATGGTTGTCGGTCCGGTTTCTCGAGAGGAAACTGGTGGGCCACAGAGGGCCATGAGTGATGTGAGATCAGAAAAATAAGGAGAGGATAAGGTGTAAGAAGGAAGGCGCCCTATGCCTGGATTTTGAGTCGTGCGCGACTGAATCCACAGGCTATGTGTCTTGCGGGACCATAGACCAAGGCTAGGAAGAATTGGCTGTGGGGAGTACCCACAACGGTAATAAGGAATGGAATGTCTATTTACCTGGCAGGGAATTGTTAATGCTAGGATTGTAAACTGTTGTGTGATCTCGGCCTTGTCACATGCGTAAAAGTCGCATGGAGAGGTACTGACTTGAAAGCTGAGTGATCGGTGGATTAAGGTGGTACACCTTTGCAAAGTTATAAAAAGTATCAGATACTCTGAGCTCCCAGGTCATGGAGTCTATGCGCGGTGGATTCTATCCACGTCGATGCAGCACAAGTAGCTTTTGGGAAAGTTTTTCGTAATATCGATTAAAGTCGTGACTCATGGAAAACTGCCACGCATAACATCTTCTGAAAATCTAGTTTAGGATTTTAAAAGCCTCACTTTTGAAAAAAAAATCCTTATTGCAAATCCCCCTCATCTATATACCAGCATTCTTATTTGAGACTTGTTGAGCACTATGTGGACAATGTGCTTACCTTTGCTTTTGCAAACAAAATTTAGAGGAAGGATTCATTGATCCTGAGTCCTATGGTCTTGAACCCAATATGGAAGAAGAAGAAACCGCTCCAGAAGATCCAGCTTACTAGAGGGTCACTTACCAAGTTGAGTCCGATGTGGAGGAAGCCCATGCAATGCCGCTGCCATTGAAGATGAAGATCGTTGAAGTCCTTTTGCTTGTTGTTGTTGTTTTATTCAGTGCAGACCTTTGTGTCGAAGAAAACTCCTTAATTTTGTATTAACACTAAATTGCGTCATTTTGGCTCTATGTTATTGTAATGTTGATCCTTGAGATCAGCAGTTGTTTTATTTACTTGCATTGTTATATAATGCATCTTGTTGTTGTGAGCTTGCAATGTACCATTCTGAGTGCAACCCACCTGGGCGGTTGCCACCGGATTCCTCAAATGAGGGTCCCACAGGGACCCCAAAATGACACACGATATGCTTCCAGAAAAACCGCTGTACTACTCGGGAGGTGATGCTGGCCAAGGGTTCCGCCTCCACCCACTTGGAGAAATAATCGACTGTGACCACCGCATATTTGTAGCCCTCGGGTGCTGGGGGGAAGGGACCTAGGAGGTCCATCCCCCGGCGCACGAAAGGCCAAGTGATAGGGATGGTCTGCAGTGCTATGGAGGGCAAATTGAAACCCTTGGCCATCTTTTGGCAGGCCTTGCACGCGGAGACAAGGTCTCATGAGTCGCGGACCACTGTGGGCCAATAGAAGCCTTGGCGAAGAACCTTTGCCGCGACGGCGCGTGGAGCTAGGTGAGACCCACCGCTCCCCGAGTGGATGTCCTCGAGGAGTTGAAGTCCTTTCGCCCGTGGGAGGTAGCGGAGCAGGTCGGAGGCCCCTCGCTTGTAGAGCTTCCCCTCTAGTAGAAGGTATGCCCGTGCTTTGGCACGAAGCCGTTTCGCCTTGGTCTCGCTGGTAGGGTCCCCTTCCCCCCCTATGAAGGAGATGAGGGGATCCATCTAGGACGCCACCTGGGCGATCTCGGAGACCTCCGGGATACGGGACTCAGGGTCCGTGTCCGGGGAGGTCACCGAGGGCTTCGTGATGATCTCCAAGAAGGAACCTCTGTGGAGAGGTTCCCGAGCACTGGCTGCCCGGGCCAGGGCGTCGGCCCGGTCGTTATCCCTCCGGGGGATGTGCCGGGCCTCCAGGCCTTCGAAGTGTTTTTCCATTTTGCGCACCTCCCCCAAGTACAGGCTCAGGTTCACTTCATGGCACAAGTAAGACTTGTCCATTTGGCAAACTACGAGCTGGGAATCTCCTTTGACAAGGAGGTGACGGATCCCTAGGGAGCACGCGACCCACAGCCCCAGGAGCAGGGCCTCGTATTCGGCGACATTGTTCGTAGCAGGGAACTCAAGCCTCGCCGCGTACTCCAGTGTCCTTCCCTCGGGGCTCCGGAGGATTACCCCCACGTCGGCCCCAGCGAGACACAAGGAGCCATCGAACATGAGGGTCCAATGGTCGTCACGCCGGGGTGGCTCGGGGAGGCTCTCCCCCTCCGTCCCGGAGGCGGTGGTCCATTCCGCCACAAAGTTAGCGAGGACTTGTGACTTGATGGCGGAGCGGCCCATGAGCGAGAGGGAGAAGGGAGCGAGCTCAGCTCCCCACTTTCCGATCCGGCCGGTGGCTTCTTTATTCCGCAGCACCTCCCCCAAAGGGAGAGATGACCGGACCGTGATCGGGTGTCCCAAGAAATAGTGACGAAGCTTCCAGGATGCCATGAGGAGGGCGTAGCAAATCTTCTCCATCTCTGTGTACCGGGTCTTAGCCCCTTGAAGTGCTTCACTCACGTAATACACAGGACACTGCTACCCGTCCTGCTCCTTCACCAACACCGTGCTTACATCGACTGGAGTCGTGACGAGGTAAAGGAGCAGGGGTTCCTCCGGAGACGGGCTCACGAGCATTGGAGGACTTGTGAGATACTTCTTCAGGTCGTCGAAGGCCTCTTGGGCCTCGGGAGTCCACCGAAACCCCTCGAGATCCCGGAGGATTTTGAAGAACTGAAGGCCGCGTTCCCCTGGCCGTGAAACAAAGCCACTCAGTGCAGACAAACAGCCGGTGAGCCGCTGTACATCTTTGACGGTACGTGGAGGGGGCATGTCCAGGAAGGCCCGAATTTTTTTGGGGTTGGCCTCTATCCCCCGTTGGGACACAAGGAAGTCGAGCAGCTTCCCCCCGCGTACGCCGAAGGTGCACTTTTTCGGGTTGAGCTTCAACCCATATTCGCGGAGGTTGCGCAAGGTCTCCGCTAGGTCGTCGATGTGAGCGGCCACACGGGAGCTTTTGACAACAGCGTCGTCGACGTAGACCTCGACGTTGCGGCCGATTTGGTCCTTAAGGACCAGTGACATGAGTCACTGGAAAGTTGCTCCAGCATTCTTTAGCTTGAAGGGCATGTGGACGTAGCAGAAGGTCCCGAGGGGAGTTATAAAACTCATTTTTTCTCATCCCCTTCTGCCATCCGGACTTGGTGATAGCCCGAATACGCGTCCAAGAAGCTCATCAGCTCGCACCCTGTGGTCGAGTCGACTAGTTGGTCGATCCGCGGGAGTGCGAAGTTGTCTTTTGGGCAAGCGCGGCTAAGGTCGGTGAAGTCTACGCACATTCCCCACTTGCCGTTCGACTTCTTCACGAGGACAGGGTTTGCCAGCCACTCGGGATGCAAGACCTCCCAAATGAACCCTGCCTCTTGGAGCTTGGTAATCTCAACCTTAATATCCTCTTGGCGTTTGACCGGGGGGAAGCTTTCTCAACTTCTGTTTGACCGAAGTGTGACCGGGGGTCACAACGAGCTTATGCTCGATGACCTCCCGGGCAACACCCCGCATGTCGGCGGGCTTCCACGCAAAGACATCAAAGTTTTTGCGTAGGAAGGCCGCGAGTTGCTCCTCGTGCTCTTTAGAGAGGTCCGCCCCTATCTTGACGGTCCTGCCCCTGTCATCCGGGGACAGTGGGACCTTCCAGAGGTCCTCCTCCGGACGCTGCTTGGGGGGAGACCTCTCGGAGGGGACGGCCATGGCGTCTGGCGCCGGGGAAGAGTTCTCTCCCCCCGGGGCCTTGATCACGTTGACACTCCCGATTGCTGCGGTGGCGTGCTCATAAAGGGCGCGAGCCATGTCCTGGTCACCCCAAGTGGTGATCACTCCGCGAGGCCCGGGGATCTTCACGCAGAGGTAGTTTTGGTGGATCGTGGCCCCCAGACGGTTGATGGTGGTCCCCCCCATGATGGCGTTGTACGAAGAGGGGAGGTCCACAATGTCAAACTGGACCAGCTCAGTCCAGTAGTTGTCCAGGGAGCCGAAGGTCATGGGGAGATCGACCTTCCCCACTGGGTGGATCGTCTTCCCGGGGACGAAGCCTTGCAAGGGCCCGGCCGTGGGTTGCAGCAGCTTTTCGTCGACCTGCATTTCCCTGAATGCCTTCAGGTACAGGATGTCAGTCGAACTCCCGCCGTCGACGAGTATACGCGCCAGCTGGCAATTTTAGATAGTGGCGGAGACGATGAGCGCGTCGTCATGGGGGAAGCGAACCCCGCGTGCGTCTTCCGCTGTAAAAGTGAGGGGGACGTCCGACCACTTTGGTGGCCGAGACGTGTGTAGCACCCCCACAACCTTTACCTCCCGCGCATACTCCTTGTGCTGGCGCTTGGAGTCTCACCCTGAGCTGGACCCCCCCGTGATGACGTTGACGTGCCTTTGGGAGGTTTGAAAGGGGAGCTCTTATGTTGAGCCCCCTTCCTGCTCTTGTCCTTGCTGCTCCTCCAAGGGGGCAGGAACAGCCAGCAAAGCTGGCTGGGGGGCAACAAGGCAGGACTCCCTCCCCCTGCCCACGTTGGTCGAGGAATGCCGCGAAGTGTTGGAGAAGTTGGTGGTATTCCCGAGTAGCGTGGGTATTGGACTGTGGAAAGTGCACCACAGGCCCTCCTTGCCTCCTGCCGTGGGGTCTTCCCGGCCGCGGGACGGCTATCCCCCCCATGGCCTTTTGGCTTGGGGAAGGGACGGTTGCCCCTGGGGGCATCGCGCGAGCCGCCTCCGCCCTCGAGGACAAAGGTGTCCCGAGGCTGTGGCTCACTGCAGTTGCCCCTCTTGGGATGCTTGAAGGGGTCCCTAGCCTCCCGATCAGTGGGGGCAGCAGCCCCCTGGTTCTTCTTCCAAAGGTTATCCTCCTCCGCCCGAGCATATTTCTCAAGCACGATGAAGAGCTTGTTGACGGAGGAGGGGTAGCTCCGGGAGAGTCTCCGATGGAGCTCCCCGGGGAGGATCCCGCTCTTGCACGCCTCGATGACTGTGGAGTCAGGGATGTGAGCCACTTTGCTCTTGATCTGAGCGAAGCGCTTGAAGAAGCTGCAGATGGTCTCTCCCGTCCTCTGCCAAACGGTGTAGAGCTGTGATGAGTCCAGGGGACGCACAAAGTTCCCTTGGAAGTTTGCGCAGAATTCGTGCTTAAGCTGCGCGAAAGACTTGATGGAGCCAGCCTTCAGGTTGTAGAACCACGAGCGGGGGATCCCAGTGAGGTAGAGGGGGAAGACGTTGCACTACACTGTCTCATCCCCCCCAGCCACTGAGATGGCCATGGAGTACACCTGCACAAACTCGTAAGGATTGGCCTCACCATTGTAGTGCTCGATGTGTGGTGGCCGGTAAGGTCGTGGCCAGCGAATGCACCGGAGTCGGCGGCACAGCGGTTGGTTGGCCCCCTCCACCTCCTGGGGGTTCTCCCAGTCACTGTCCCCTTTGACGGGGAACGCGCATTCGTTGTAGGAGTCAGGGAGGGGTCCAAGAGGTCCACTGGCATGACGGTAGCATCTCTTCTCCTCTGGGTTAGTCGAACTAACCGCTTGGATGTTCGGGCACCCTCCGAAAGTGGCGGTCGCTTCTTCTGTGGGTCTCTTCCCCTGACTGGGACGGGAGCGTGGTTCACCGCGACCGCGAGCCGGGGGGGAGCTCCATCTGGTAGCGTGAGGGAGCCTCTCCTGACTTCGAGGTACGCATTTTCTCAACCTCCTCCCGGGTAAAGCGGACCTGATCCGCCGAGGGAGCCCTTGGGGGCAGCCCCGGGGGAGGAGGGAGCTCATGGGCGGCGATTACCGGTCCGGAGGGTACTACTGGGGAGTGGGCGGGATCCGCCGTCGGGCAGGCCCCCGAAGCTACGTCCGGAACTAGAGAGGGGGGTCCCTCACGGGGGAGGTCCGACAGTGGCGTGGAAGCCATCCCGCGGACCGCCTCTGGTGCGGTAAACGCGACCGGCGGGGCGGGACTGGCTCCCGGTGCGGGCAAAACTCCCGGCGCGAGATGGCCCCCCGGTCTCGGGAAGATCCCCGGTGCGGGGTGAGGCCCCGGCATGGCGAAGGCTCCGAGCATAAGGTAAGCCCCTAGCATCGGGAAGGCTCCCGGCGCGGGGAATGCTCCGGATGAAGGACCCACCGGGGGGACGTAGCCCTCGGCGGGGCCGTAGGTCCCGGGAGGCACTGGGCCTCCGGGGATCGGAGGGGCCACCGGGTGTCCCATAAACGGGGGCAAATCCCCCATGAACCGAAACTGCAGTGGATAGACGGGGGCCGGCGGCCGTGCCAAAACGCGGAGCAGCTCAGTCATGGAGCATTGGGCACGGAGTTGGCCCTCGACAAGAGCTTCGAGCAAGGTGTCCCGGGAAACCGATTGTGTAGTCAGGGGGTGACTAGTCCCCGCCGAGGCATCCGCGGTCACCGGGCTGGGCCTAGAGGTCTGTCCACCAGAAATAACCGGAAGGGTTAGAGGTGGTACCTGGGTTCAGCCGCGTCCGACCGGAAGCGCCGGGGCTGTCATGTCTCGAGGGGGTGGCGCCATGTTGCCGGGACCGGCATCACTGGGTAGGGCACGAGCCCTCATTCTTGGGGGAGCCATGGCGATTCATCACGAGTCCCCATGGACAGCACCAACTGTCGTGGTATTGCGAATACCACGGCAGGTTTTGTGGAAGATCCTACCTAACGAACAACGACGCAAGCTAACCGCGTTATTGATCACCACCCGTCGGGCAAGCACAGAGAGTGACATGAGGATTTATACAGGTTCAGGTCTCAGTGGAGACCCTAGTCCTGTCGAAATGCTCCCGACTTGAGTCGGCTGGGGGAGTTCTCTTGCGGGGAGAGTGCTCCAAAGCACGCCAATTGGATTTTTGTGTATTGATGCCAATGAATTGTTCTTGGTTACAAAAGAGGAGTACAAGGGCATATATAGGCCCAAAAGAAGCAAAAAAACTAGACTACCCCGGCCTCAGCCATTGGACTGGGGGTACTGACGTCATTCCACCGGTTGAGGGAGGCTTGACGCTTGACAAGTGTCCTCGCCAGTTATGTCTGTTGCTAGAACAAGAATTTAGGGTTTAAAGGAAGAAAACGTAAGGAACTAATTGCAAAACTTGATCGAGACCGAGGAGGAATTACGCCTTCCAAATTAGGTTATCCCTAACCCTAGAAGTGAATTACTCGCAAAAAGACATAAAAAATATAGAAATAATAAGAAATAAATGAAAACTTACTTGATTACTTCAAAGTTAAGTTTGCCATCCTTGCCAACTTACAAATGCAGGAAAAATAGAGAAGGAGGCTCTACTAAACTAAAATTAAAACTAAGGAAAGCCTAAAAAACATATCTAATTGAGCCAAAAGTTTCTCTACTTATGATACAATGGGTTAACGTGCCCAAATATAACTCTTTCACATGCAGGAGATGGAATCCAGCTTCAAACGACGCGAGAAACAGACAAATCCGAGTTAAAACCACCAAAATCGACCAAAATAGCTCTGGAAACCGAGCTGAGCATGACCTGCATCACGGGTCATGCCCGCGATTGTGCTGGGCTCAGTCAAGTGGTAACACAGCAACCAGGCGACCAGGCGTGTTCGATTGGGACTTTGTTCGACCGGCATGTTCGATTGAGATTTGTTCGACCAAAAGTCTTCGTGTTTGATCATGGCTCTTTCTTCCTAGTGTGTTTGATCATGGATCTTTCTTGTCCTAGTGTGTTCGATCAGGTGATTTCGACCTTGGCGTGTTTGATTATGGTTCCTTTTCGTTCATTTTTAGTGTCTGTTGTCGAAACTAATCCAAGTGAACTCGAAATGTCATCAAATTTTGTAGGTTAGATCCCTAGAACATGGCAAACACAACCGTGAAAGATGATTTTAAAAATCATATAAAATGATACATAAAATGTCATGTCAAAGGAGTTTTCAGCATGTTTTTAGCATGTTTTCATTAGCAAACTTAGGGTAAAAGACTTGTGGATTTGAAGAGAAAAAGTGTTTGTTCCCAAAGCTATTTTGGTTAAGGAGGGTTTTGCTTCTGTCCCTGCCTCTCCTTTCGCGCCTTTTGCTTCTGGGGTTTTCTTGGATCGGGCGGCTGATTCGATCTTCTCGTTTGGCACTAACCTTTCTTTGATGAACCAGATGGCCTTGATTAAAGGAAAGAAAATTACTCACCATTATGATAGCTTTTCTGAGTTCTTGGGTTCTCGAGTTAACCCCCCTGTCACTCGAAGTGTCTCTTCGTCTGCTTCGATCTCTAATTCTCCCTCTTCGCTGTTTGTTCTGGCCTCATTTCTCTCCTTGGCGCTCATTGCTTCTTTGCTCAGAAACATGGCCAACTACTGGGTTAATCCCGCTCAGTTTCTCAGAGAGGGTTTGGAAGAAATTGTGGTGTAGGGTCGACCTTTGCGTACTAGATGTGTCTCTACTAGGAGTGAGACCAATGAAAATACTGCTATTGTGGATGTGGTGCCTGAGATGGTGGATCCAATTCATGTTGTTAGTAACTACCTTCAGAACACCAGACAGATTCAGGCTCAGATTTACCCTTCTGGACTCGGAGACGCTTCGGTTCGTCTCTCTTCTACTCTGTAGAGGGATATTCTTCTTAATGAAGGTCTTGATGTGGATGCTAATTTCATGTTGTTTTTCAACCATCATGATGAAGGCGTTAACTCTAGGCGAGTTAGCTTTAACCAAGAGGTCTGGCTTCTGCTTTTGAATTTCCCGCTGGATTTTTGGTTAGTCTCGACTCTGAGCAAAGCTGTTTCGTCTTTTGGTTTTCTTCGTGAATGGGATAATGATTATGAAAGGTTTGGTGATAGATCCCATGCTTTGGTTAAGTGTCTAGTTACGACCCTTTCTGATATCCCTCATTTTTTACTGATCATTGAACTAAGTGTATCCCTTGGTCATAGCTGGACGGTTCAGGTGGTTATTTGCCATTCTCATCCCACCAATGCTCTTGAGGGCAATGAGGATGATCCGGATGATCCTCAGCCTCCAGTGGATAATGGTAATGATATTTTGGGAGTTTTGGACTTGGATGACCCTGCTGATCATGACCCTGATCAGGATCAAGATGATTTGGGTGAGGTCGGTGATTTGGTTTCGGATGCTCTTGCTCCACAGTAGATGGAGGTTTGGGATGCCTGGGATGATTTGGAGGATTCTTCTTCCTCTTCGGCTTCTACTCTTTCTTCCTTGTCCCCTGATGGAACCTGCTTGATGGTTCTTCGTGGGACTTTGCTCCATTAACTCTCTGTTATGCTTAAGGATCTCTTGATCTCTGTTTAACTCCTCTGCTTCAAGGACTTCCTCTTCTTCGGGGTTCTGGTTGAAGTTTAAGAAGTCATTCATGTCTTCTAGTTAGTCTAAAGCTAAGAACAAGACTCCTTTCGTCGTTTCTGGTCTTCATCGCAGCCCTAGATTGGCAGCAAAATTTAAAGGTTTCAAACCTGGGTCGGTCCTACCTTCCGCTCCTCAACTCCCGATTGAAATGCTGCAGGCTATTGGTTCGTTTTGTGGGATCCCACTGAAGTTAATCTCCAAGGACAATTTGTTGGCTCCTGTAATCCAAGATTTAGATGATTAACAGGGTGGCTTGTGTTTTTGGGGTTAGTTGGAGAACCTTCTATTGGTTAATTTCTTGGATGGTCTGTTTTGTCATCCTTCTGAATGATGTTTTTTGTTGTTTTGTTGTTGGTGTTAGCTTGACCTCATTTTGAGATCATGACTTGGTTGTATTTTGCTTGTTATCAGATGAATACTTTTAAGAAATTTAGTATTCTTAATTGGAACATTAGAGGTCTTAATGCCCTGGATAAAAATATTGATGTGCGATCCAAAATTTTTGAAGATAAGTGTTCCATTTTATGTCTTCAAGAGACTAAATTAGAGGAGGTTAATTTGTTTTGATCAAATCCTTTTGCCTAAAGAATTGGAATGAATTTGAGTTTATTCCATCTAGGGGTAACTTAGGGGGGATTCTGACTGCTTGGAATTGCGCTATTTTTCAAAAAATGGATGTGGTTCACTACGAATTTTGCCTTTCGGTTATTCTCAAGAACAAACTATCTGGAAAGACATGGATGATTTCTAATGTTTATGGCCCTTGTTGCCCCAGGAAAAAAATTGAGTTTTTGAATTGGTTCCTTAACCTTTCTGTTCCCTCCTTCTTGCCCTGGTTAATCATGGGTGATTTTAACCTTTTGCGTTTCTCTTTCAATAAGAACAAGGGTTTGTTTAAAACTGGGAAGCTGATCTTTTTAATGAGGCTATTAACCATCTCCTTCTGGAGGATTTGCCTATTAAAGGTAACAAGTTTACCTGGTCTAATATGCAAGCTCAATTGGTTTTGGAAAAGCTTGACTGGTTCTTTGCAAATGGTGGATGGCTTAAGGAATTTCCCAACACGATTGTTAAATCTTCTGCTAGGACTGTTTCAGATCATTTGCCATGTACCATTCTGATTTCATCTACTCTCCCTTCTTCTAAGTTGTTCAGATTTGAAAATTTCTTGGCCTCTTCCCCTGATTTTTTGGATGTGGTTGAGAGTTCTTGGAATTCTGGTTTCATGGATTTTAATGTGGCCAGAAGAATCAACACCAAGTTTAAGCTTCTGCGTAGAGTGTTGAAGTAGTGGAGTAAAAAGTTTAGATTCTCTCATGCTCAGGTGGATTATTGCTATTGCTCTCTTAACATGCTGGACGACCTAGAAGAACAGTGAGATTTATTCAGACAGGAATTTAACTTCAGGATTATTCTTAAAAAGCATATTAGTGAATTATTCAAAATCAGGTATGTCTATTGGAAACAAAGAGGTCGTATTAGATGGGCGAAACTGGGAGATGAAAACACTAGATTCTTTCATTCTGTGGCTTCCAATAACTTTAGAATGAATTATATTATTTCCTTGAAGGACGACAACAACATGGATCTTCTTGCTCATGCAGATATGGCGAATCATCTTTGGGTTTCTTTAAAAAAAAGATTTGGCTCTTCGGAGTACTCAAGTATGCTGTTTAATCTTGACGAGGTGGTTTCTTCTTTTCCCATTGAGCTTTCTTGTCTTGAGCTGAATTTCTCTTCTCAAGACATTGATGATGTGGGTTTTAACATGCCAAAAAATAAAAGCCCGAGTACTGTGGCTTTAATGGGAATTTTTTCAAAGCTAGTTGGCCTATCATTAGACATGACTTCTATGATCTCTTTAAAAGTTTCTTTGATGGAGATACAGAACTAAATAGATTAAATGCGTCTTTTGTTACTTTAATCCCGAAGAAACAAGGTGCTGTTAATGTCTCTGATTTCAGGCCTATTTCTTTGTTGAATAGCTCGTTGAAGATTATCACCAAGCTTCTTGCCAATTGCCTTCAATCAATTATTTCTTTGATTGTTCACCGTAATCAGTATGGTTTTATTAAGTCTAGAACCATCCAGGATTGTGCAGCTTGGGCGTATGAATATGTTCATATTTGTAAGACTTCTCACAGAAAATCTATCCTCTTGAAACTTGATTTTGAAAAAGCTTTTGATTTGATTGAACATGAAGCTATTCTGGATGTGTTAAAGGCTAAAGGTTTTGGTAGTAGATGGTTAAATTGGATTTGTCTCATTTATTTTCTGGATCTTCCAAAATTCTATTAAATGGAGCTCCAGACAAGGAAATTATTTGTAGAAGAGGTGTTTGACAAGGAGATCCTCTATCTCCTTTGCTGTTTGTCCTAGTTGCTGATCTTTTGCAATTTGTTTTGAACCGGGCTAAAAACTTGGGTCTTCTTAGCCTTCCGGTTTCAATCGTGGGGAATGAGGACTTTCCCATTATTCAATATGCTGATGACACCCTCATTATGGTTAAAGTTGATGCTAAGGAATTATTTCTGCTTAAAGCCCTCCTTAATTCTTTCGCCAGTTCGACTGGTTTAAGAGTTAATTTTCTGAAATCGTTCTTAATTCCGATCAACTATACTAAAGATTTGACTAGGAATCATGCCGGTATTCTTGGATGCCAAATTGGTTCCTTCCCTTTTACTTATTTGGGTCTTCCGCTTGGTGTGGTTAAACCAAGGGTGGAATATTATGATAGAGTCATTGAACGTATTGATAAGAGATTGTCTGGATGGAAATTCTCCTTTCTTTCGTTAGGGGGAAGGTTAACCCTCATTAATTCAGTGCTTTCTTCTCTGTCTATGTTCTTAATGTCAACCCTGAAAATTCCTTTTTCTTTCATTAGTAAAATTGACAAGATCAGGAGAGCTTTCTTATGGAAAGGTCATCCTAGTTGTTAGGGTGGTCACTGTTTGATTGCTTGGGACAAAGCTTGTAGACCTAAGAATAATGGAGGTCTTGGTGTTATTAACTTGAGATCTCAGAATTTGGCTCTTTTACTCAAATTTTTGTTTAAATTTTCAATAAGGATTCAGCTCCTTGGGTTCAGCTTCTTTGGAATGCTTAGTACTTTCAAAATTTGCCTATGGATTCTCAGTTGATTGGATCCTTTTGGTGGAAAGATATTTTCCATCTCCTGGTCATTTTTAAAGGTCTCTTTTCTTGCTCTTTAGGAAAAGGAGATACCTGTGATTTCTGGAATGATTTTTGGAGCTCAGAAATTTTATCTCACAAATGGCCTGAATTATACTCATTCTCTTCCAGAAGTTTTAATGTTCAGGATTTCTAGAATATAGACTTGGGCGATGATTGTTTTCATCTCCCCCTGTCTGAATTGGCTTTTTCTCAATTACAGCAAATGCTCTTGCTTCAGCAGAATCATGTGGAAGATAATCATTCAAATGATGGTTGGTTTATGGTTTCTAATAGCTCCTTATCTTTTCAAACAAGTAAGGTTTACAGAAGTTTGATGGGTGTTTGCCCTATTCATCCCATCTTCAATGATTGTTGGAAGAATCGTTGTTCTATAAAACTTAAAGTCTTTTTTTGGATCTTCCTTTGGGAACGTTTGAATACTAGAGAGAGGTTAGTCAGAAGGAACTTGGTTGTTCCTTCTTAATTATGCGAGGAGGGATGTGCTAAAACTCAAACTCATATCTTCTTTGAATGTGGTTTTGCTAAACAATGTTGGTCTTTCATTGGTTTGAACTGGACGGTGAACTCCTCTCTTTTGGACATTATTGGAAATTTTTGAAATTATAGTGTTCCCTTTAAGGATTTTTTCTTGGTGATCATTATTGCTGCCATATGGAACATTTGGAAGGTTAGAAACAAGAAAATTTTCCAAAATCTGTCTCCTAATTTCTTGACTTGGAGAACGGCCTTCAGTGATGATTTGTATCTTTTGGCACAAAGAGTTTCAGAAAGAATTAGAGTTCAAATCTTGTCTTGGTTGAATCTGTTGTAATTTGTTTTCTCTTTGGATTGATGTAACCTTTTAATTCTTTACCTTTATATATATATATATATATATATATATATATATATATATATATATATATATTAGTTGTAGGCTTCTTGCCTACTGCTTTCGATCAAAAAAAAAAAAAAGAACTACTGATTTAGCACTTATCAAATTTCCCCAAGATAGCATTTTGCTTATTCTCAAGCAAAGGATAAGCAACTTCTGACAATTCACATCACATCTATGCATATGAAACAATTGTTGTAAGCAATTTAAATTGTCCAAATGCAAATATTCGGCTTATCAAATCTCAACCTAAGAAAAGAGAGAGCTAAATCGACTAAACATCTTGACAACTTCTTTCATACAAGGTTTAGAATAAATAATAGCTAAAAAAAACACTATGTTACAATTTATACAAAGTTATTAGATAGCCCTAATTAGAGAGAGAAATTTAAACACTTTTTATTACTGATTTTTTTATTTATTCATTTTTATTTTTTCTCCTTGAACTTTTTCATGCTCTTGGCCACAATGTTTTGAACTGGATCATTGTGTCATAGCTAGAGGAGACACAACTGAAGATGCTTACTTAAGTGCACTTATAGATATGCAGTTTTGTTGGTTTCCTGAGCCCCTGTAAGCAATCTCGTTATTCCGTATATTTTCCCTTCACCAGCAGGTCGACGATTCATCACCGCCTCCCCCAAGTGGGTCGCGTATATGTCAGAAGACACTAGACAAAGCCGCATCTTAAGCAACCATTTTATTATAACAAATAATTTTTTTTGTGTGCATAAGTTAAGTAAATCTTCCATTCCCTAGGTGGTCGATGATTCATCACCGCCTCCCCCCAGTGGGTTGATTATACTTCACTATTACACTTTTTATTTTAAAGAGAAGGGTAATTAGCAATCAAAGCATAAAAAGTGACATAAGAGAGTTAATTTTAGATAATAGTTTATTAGAAACCTTAAATTTGGAAGAAGTTAAAAATGATCTAAAAGACAAGAACAATCATTAATGGTTAAGTTAAGACAAAAAATGACATAGACATTTGAAACTTTTAAAGAGAGCTAAGTTCAATGGATCATATGCAAAGATGTGATAGAATGGTTATCTAATTCATTAAAGATCATCTTCAAAACTAGGTGTTTCAAGTTGATATATTTTTTTATTTTTCAGTTTATGATGGCAAGAGGGTGGAATGATGATTTGCTGAAGGCTAAGAAAATGATAAAGTGACTACCCCCAAGCTAAATCAGATATTGTCCTCAATGTTTGGAGAGAGATACATATTACTGTTTACGGTCATGGTGTCTGGAGGTTGACGTTGTTGATGATGATGTGGTGAAAGAGGGTGTTGTGGTCCGCATAGCTCCGGTGGTTCAGTCCAAGGTGTCACAAGTTAAAACTTGAAAGGAAAAACAAAAATAAAAACTTGCTTACCTTAGAGATCACTTGTTAGATGGTGGTGGAGGTGGTTGGTGGAAATATGGTGGAGGGTAGTATGGGTAGGTAGGTGGTGGATAGGGTTGTGGAGGAAGACTGGGGTTGTGAAGATGTGCCCCATGGTGGGTAGATGCGCCTGGATATGTGTCGTCAAGGAGGATGTGGCCAGCATGTACATGATAGTCATAGAGGTGGTCCATCCTCTTTGGCGCTTTGTTGTTTTCTTGACATTGCATTGGGGTGTCATCATTGGCGTGGAAGCTTCAGATTCGGAGGTGTTGTGGTGCGAGGAGTCGGAATCTACAATTGGATCAAAGTTTAAATGGTTGGATGGAGAGATCTAGGGCTGGTTTTGTGGTGGTTTTGTAGAAGTTTGGAGCTAAATAATGGAGTTTGTGTTGTTTGGGAGGTTTGGAGAAGATGAGTTTCTTTATATATGGTGGTAGGTAGGAGTTGTAGGTGTATGGGATAAGGAAAGAATAAATAAATACAAGTTCTAGCACAAAACAAGGAAAACAGAGAGGAAACCAAGCCCAGCACGACCACGGGCATGGGTCGTGCTCATCCCAGGACACGGGTCGTGCAACGGGTCATGCTCAACTTTGTTTTGAAAATTCAATTCAAGCAGCTAATCAAAACGAGCCCAGCACGACTGTGAGCACGGGTTGTGCTTGACCAGGGCACGGGCCGTGCCACTGGTCGTGCTCAGCTATGTTTAAATTGTTTTTTAAAACTGAGCAAACCGAGCCCAGGATGACTTGAGCACGGGTCATGCTTGTCTCTGTTGGTTTTCAAAATTTTTTATTTTTTGGTTGTTTTTCAAAATCGCAGTCCTAGTTTGAGTATGTTTTTGGAAAAATAGGTTTGGATGGTCAAACGACATCGGAATGGAGTGATTCTTGTGCCGCTGTGTTCATAAAAGAGAAAACTACGTGTTAGTATACCGGGTTGCCTCCCGGCTAGTGCTGGTTTAATGTCCCGCACGACAGAATGTTCTCGGTTGTTCAAAAATATATGGAATTGACAGAATCGACTGAGTTTAGTGCACTTGGTCTCCCGCATTGTACAACTTGATGTGATGCATGCTTAGGTTAAAAGTGGTATGGTCATGCGCCTGAAGCTCTACAGCACCATACAAGAAGACTTTTTCTATCACGTATGGCCCAGTCCATCATGATTTCAATTTCCTTGGAAACAATTTCAACTGTGTATTGAATAATAAAATCAAATAACCTTCTTTAAACTGACGGTTGAGATCCATTTGTCGTGCCACTTCTTCGTGTAGTCTTTGTAGATTAAGACTTTTTTGTAGGAGTTGTTCCAAAGCTCCTCCAGTTCATGCAATTCGAGGATTTGCCTTTGCGCCGCTTTGTTGAAGTTCCAATTGAGTTCTTTTAATGCCCATAACGCCCTATGTGACAATTCAACAGGAAAATGACAATTCTTAACAAATACAAGTTTGTAAGGCATCATACCTAGCGGAGTTTTGAATGCGGTGCAATATGCCCAAAGAACTCGGAGAGTTTGAGCGCCCGTTCGTTCGTGACGGTGCCACCACCTTCTGCAAGATTGTTTTGATTTCTTTGTTCGAGACTTCCGCTACAACACGGAATGCCAGCGTAAGCTGTAAGACTGCTGGGAAAAACTTTTTTATTAGCGGTCCTGCAGATGAAAATATAATTTTGATTTTTCACCAATGTGTCAGTTGAGAAAGTTATTATTTTTAGCAGATCTATCGCTAGAAATAAATAATATATAGCAAGTTGTAGATCAGTTTGAAAAATGATATATAGGATCTGTGGGACAGTTGAGAATATTTTTTATGCTGGGAAAAACATTTTTTACCAGTAGTCCTACAGGTGAAAATATAATTTTGATTTTTCACCGATGTGTCAGTTGGGAAAAGTTATTATTTTTAGCAGATGTACTACTAGGACTAAATAATATATAGGAAGTTGTAGATCAGTTTGAAAAAAGATATATAGGATTTGTGGGACAGCTGAGAATATTTTTTGGCGTAAAACTAAAAATCTTTAGGAGAAAAATAAGAGAAAAATAATAACAGATTTATTTTTTTGGTGCATCAAAATAACCTAATTTTAGGGACTTTACAATGTTCAGAATTTTCAAGCAACGATCAAGAACATCAAAATAATCATCATAGATAATCAAATCAATCTATGAGATAGTATGGCCCTTTAATATGGTGATCTCCATCTCCATCTTCATAGGACCACTCCACCATATTTGAAAAATCCTGGAGTGAGTTCTAGGCTACTATACTAATAGCTAGATATGAATTTACATGAGTGCCAATCATCACACATGTTGGTACATAGGCCGTTATACAAAAAGAGACGACATATAACCCATGATCGAAATAAATGATTCGTAGACCGTGACAATTACATGATCACATCACATAAACATGCATAAGGGCCATACTTATACAAATTCTTGCAAAAACATGTTAGGTAAAGAATCCCATCCCGTCATGCACCTTAGTGGCTAACAGAAATCCTGGTCTCCGATCCTGTCACTACCATGATAGCCTTTACACCACCTCCTACAGGCTCGTGCATGGATTCATAATAGCAATCAGATTAGCTATGGACTTATGTAAAATTGATCACATCAATTGAACACATCCACATCACGAGATATCATCTTCTACCATTCTATCGAGACTGACAGATCACATCTATCATAGATCAGGATGGGTTTCATCACATGAAACACCAACAGATCTAATTCTACTAATTCAGATCTAACAAGTTATTTCATCACATGAAACACCAACATATCTAATTCTACTAATTCAGATCTAACATGTTATCAACAATTATTGATAGATCTAATCTATTAAAACATGCATATATCACATATATATAAACAATCTAAATCTATGCTATGCAAGGAGGCTTTGATACCGTTGAAGGAAAACGGCTTGCTACTCCAGCGATAATTTCAAAATTTTAACCTGAAAATCCAAGAACCATGCAAGCATAAAATCATAGATCAAGAGGTTTACCACTAAACACGTGGATGCGACAATGTAGCAGCGGAAGAAGAGTCGATGTCGCAACCGGATCATGACTAGCAGTGCAGCAGTAGCAACCGTAGGTCTACGGAAGTCCACAAGTCCGGAGAGGGAGCACAATGTGTTCGTGTGCTAGCACCAGCACATGCGGCTAGGGTCTTACGAGATCTATCTCGTGAATGGTGGTGGCGGCCATAATAGATCAGATATCTTTTGCATGCCTACCTCGCCTCCTTTTATAAGGCCTTGCAGATAAGTCATACTCAAATGCGAACCTTAATCCCAATGGTAAACCCACTACCAATAGGGGACTCGTTTCAGATCTCATCCGAATTAATGCTCCAACCCTTAAGTGTGTGACCTTGTAGGTTCGTGTATATTTGGTCGTGACCGGAAACAACTTCCGAAATCACAAGTCATAAGCGGTCCCTAGCAAGACATTATGACTACCTGCATATACACAAAGATCATATCCGACGAACCTATACAACTTATCATGGATTATCTCTTTGCCTCACGATACTAGATTGAACTCAAAGTGATAAACATGTAATCCTTGAATAGTTCGGTCCTTTCTCGATCTTGTAATGGACTAACTTATATCCATAGTTCACTCTCAACTATATTCGGCATGGCCATTTACTTTCTTAGTCCAATTTCATCAAGGGGCCCAGAGATATCTCTCTCAAGATATGAGAGGGGCAAATTCCATCTCGACCATTCACTTTCAACCACATGGTTCATAACATATCTATATGTCACTTTTATGACTACTCGATTAAGAGCAGCGGTTGATGACACCAAGGTATGCTACTATGCATGTATGAAACGGTGATGATCTCAGGTCTAATGATAAACCAAAATAACTATTAGAAACAAACTGATGATAAATAAAATCTCAACAGTGTCTGAAGTTGGGTCAATCCGATCAACATGTTCTCTAACATGTGTCTATGACGTTGACTTGATATCTCATATCCATGATCCGTGGAACTTGACTATTAATCAATGATCGTGTTGACTTATCTTGCATTATTATTCTATGTAATACCAAAAGTCAGTGATGTTTAGAGTAAGTATCACTGATAATGCCTTAAATAAATTGAGACAATTCATATATCATTATAAAGAGTTCCACGAACAAGTCACATACTTATTGATCGATAAGAGTGATACTTTATTCAAGGAATACAATAAGAATTTATAAACATGACATGATACAACCATCTCCATGATTGCCTCTAGGACATATCTCTATCAATCTCCCACTTGCGCTAGAGTCAATCATATAGGTATTGAATACCCATTGCTCTAGTGTGCGCCTCATGCTTTGGTTGCAGGAGAGGCTTTGTCAAAGGATCTGCCACATTAAAGTCTGTATTCACTTTGCATATTTTTACATCACCTCTATTGATAAACTCTCGAATAAGGTGATATCGCCGAAGTATATGCTTGGACATTTGATGTGACCTTGGTTCCTTAGCTTGAGCGATGGCTCCAGTATTATTACAATAGAGATCCACCAGAGTAACAATACTAGGAACCACACCAAACTGCTTCCTTTGCTGCTTCAGAAGCAGCTATGTACTCGGTTTTTGTTGTAGAATCAGTGACCGTCTCTTGCTTAGAACTCTTCCAGCTCACAGCTCCTCCATTGAGACAAAACACAAATCCAGATTGTGATCAGTAATCATTCTTGTTGGTTTGGAAGATAGCATCAGTGTAACCATTTACAATGAGCTATTCCTCACCTCCATAAACCAGGAACACATCCTTAGTTCTTCTCAAGTACTTTAGAATGTTTTTAACAGGTATCTAGTGACTCTCACCCAGATTTGATTGGTATCAGCTCGTGAAACTTAGAACATAAGAAACATCTCGGCGTGTACAAAGCATGGCATACATGATAGAACCAATAGCCGAAGCTATGGAATCTTGCTCATTCAGTCTTGCTCATCAGATGTCATAGAACATTGACTCTTGCTTAGACTAATGCCATGTGACATGGGTAAGAAAACTCTCTTGGAGTTTTGCATGTTGAACCGATTCAACACCTTGTCAATGTATGTACTTTGGCTTAATCCAACTAGCCGTTTAGATCTATCTCTATAGATCTTAATACCGAGTATGTATGTTGCTTCTCCCAAGTCTTTCATGGAGAAACTATTTCTCAAAGACTTGACAGATTCAAGCATAGGGATGTCATTTCCGATCAATAGTATGCCATCTACATACAAAACCAGAAATGCATGTGTACTCCCACTAACCTTCTTGTAAACACAAGGTTCATCTCATTTTTGATGCAATCAAATTGTTTGACTGTCTCATCAAAACAAATATTCCAACTTTGGATGCTTTCTTCAATCCTTAAATGGATTTCTGAAGTTTGCATACTTTTCCAGCATTTTGTGGATAAGTAAAACCTTCAGGCTATGTTATGTACCCATCCTCACTCAGATTTTCATTGAGGAAAGCTGTTTTAACATCCATTTGTCATATCTCATAATCATGGTAGGCAGCAATTGCTAGGATGATCCGAATTGACTTTAGCATGGCGACAAGTGAGAAAGTTTCATCATAATCAATTCCTTGAATTTGTTTGAAACCTTTCGCAACCAATCATGTCTTATGAATGTGACCATTTCCATTCATGTCAATCTTTTTCTTAAAGACCCATTTACACTGGATGGGTTTGACACCATCGGGTAAGTCAACCAAGTTCCAAACTTGATGAGTATACATGGAGTCTATTTTGGATCTCATGGCTCCAAGACATTTCTTAGAGTCTGGGCTCATTATTGCTTCCTCATAAGTCTTGGGTTCATCATTGTCTAACAATAATATGTCCCGTTGTTCTGTAGTAAGGAACATGTACCTTTCAGGTACATTACAAACCCTTTCAGACCTACATAGGGCTGGTGTTTCCACAATCGTTTCTAGAACATTTTGTGGATCTTCTTGAAGATCAGTGGGAGCTGAAACATTTTTCAATGGTTCTTGAATTTCTTCAAGTCACACTGTACTCCCTCTAATTTCTTTTGTGAGAAACTCTTTCTCAAGAAATACACCATTTCGAGCAACAAACACTTTGTTCTTGTCCTTCTTATAGAAGTAATATCCTTTCGTTTCCTTGGGATACCCCATGAAGAAGCATTTATCTGATTTGGGTGTGAGTTTGTGTCGCGCCCCGAAACTGGGACTACGACTACTCCTGTAAAGACCTAGCTCGCTGCAGCTAGTACCATATATGCATAGTATACACATACCCTTGACTTCCCAGGATAAGTCAAACACAGGAGTATATTACATTGCAACAGAGTACTTACAAAATATTTAAGCAGTGTGGCCTGCTGGCCTTAATATTACATAAAGGATTACAATGCCTACAAGGCATTCAGGGTTTGGCAAATATTAACTACACAGCAGAAGATAGGTGACCCTCCCACAAAAGAAGTTGACGGTAGAACAACACACATCAGGGCTCCAGCGGAACTGATTCTCCTCCTTCTGGATCCACGAAGTTCTCCATGCCATCCTCTTGGTCAAAGAATGCTCCATCTATTGAGTTGAATGTTGCAAGGGTGAGCACCTACGTACTCAGCAAGTCATAGGTAAGAATAGATACATATAGTAGTGATGGTATGAACCTAGACTAGTCAAGAATTATGGTTGTTTATAAAATAATCTTTTACTTCCGTACCTCATCTCATGGCAGCACTTTTCAAAATATAACATCATCATTCATGTTCACTAGATTATAGCACTACCGCGACACGTCGACACACGACAGCCCACGGCAGCACCCCTTATCATGACAACACATGTCATTTGGGTAATCTTGATTTAACACATTTTATTTAGAAAATAGTACTTGTGTCACACCCCGTGGATTTAATCCACCGCAGCAGACTCCTATAAAACCCGGGAGCATGGAGTATTCAAATACGTTTTTAACTCTGCAGAGAGGTACCAATTTACCCGCAAGATATTCCACTTTCAAGCCCATCCTATCAAAATGATTAGACCTCTCCTCACAACCATGTGTGAGTGGCAAGGTGGAGATAATAAGAACTTTTGTTATGTCTCACTCACAATTCACCCCTGACCCTGTGGCTCTCCGCGAGACACAGTTGTGGTAAGCTGTATCCTAACCTCCACCCCTTTGCTTATTCCCATTACTGGGTCAGCGTGCTTGATCACCTTCAGTGATATGTGTGGGAGCCATTCTCCGTGCTTATCATGCATCACTACACATCTCATGCAGGGGTTTCATGTGCGATCCACATAAGTACTTGTTCAGGCCTGTCCCATACCAGGCTTGCGGTTAGCACGTTGTTCATGCCACTAGACGCACAACACAAGGTTCTAGTCCTTATATGCCAGTGACCAGACCATCCACAACCCTGCACCTCCAGTGCTACCGCCATCCATACCATTTTCTAGTCATGGCTAGGGGTTTTATTTCATGAATATAAGTATATAAATACATATAATAGTTCATGGCTCAAAACTTGTTTATTTCACATTTCACAGATAACCAGTCTAGTACTGCCAATTCATAAATCAACCATTCTCAATCTTTCTCATGCAATATTATCTATATTCAAGGTTATGTTTTAGCAACATTTAAAATATAGGTTCAAGATGACCAAGGATATGACTTGCCTTCCGCGTCGTAAGGAACAGCAGTTGATGACGGATCAACAGCGAAGTCCTCAAACTCGGGCTCTTGATCTGCTCTCCAATCAAACAAACAACCAATAATCACAATCTTTTCAATACATTATTATACTATATGCAATAATGCAAAGATGAAGTCTTGATGATTCTGAAATGATTGGGTTTAGAGGCTGATTAGGGTTAAGTTATGGAAACCAATGTTAAGATTAGCTGTCAAAGGTTTACAAGGTTCCAAATGTCTCAAAATATCAGAATGATATCAAGGTTGCGACTGGTTCGCTCAAAAACAGCGAACGGCTTTAGGTCGACATTCGGTTCAAGGTGTCGACATAGCTTTAAGAAAAGCTAGAGTGCTCATCTCAAGTTGTGGTAGTGGAAGAAAATGTAGATCACAACTCTACAAATTCAGTGGACAAAGTGGTTTTCAAAATGCACAATCAGAAGTGGGTAAAAAAGGTCAATGCCACTGGCTGACAAGCTCTGGCATAGAGCTGACAATGCCAAAAACTAGTGCTTGGCATAACTTTTGATCTAGAGCTCCAAATGATGCACCACTTTGTCTGGGAAGTAGGAATTGATAACAGGAACAATTAAGCCAACAGGATCTAGGGCAAGAAATGGATGGAAAGCAAGAAATTCAGTGATGAACTGAGGTAAACTAGCTGCACTGGAGCAGTTCTGGACAAGATCTTGGCAAAGCTGTAACTTTCAATCTAGGCCGATCTAGGTGTCGGGCTAGAAGACAAAAATGCTCAGGAGGTCAAAGCACACACACTAGACAAGGTTTCGAGGGCTGAAATGGCTGGAACAAGCTTTCCGGTGATCGGCGCCGGAGAAGAAGCTCTGGATTTGGGCATTTTCAACATAAGCTGATTGAACTAGATTCCTTGCTCTAGGAGTGATAGAAGGGTATGAGGAAGTTACTGGAACGGTTAGTTTGGTCAGAGAATCACCGGAGAAGCCTGGCGACGATCGCCGGCGACTAGTGAAATCTGGATTTGGGGAAACCTTCAATTCAAGCTCAATCTGGAAATTTAAATACACAGGTTTCCTTAAAAAGGTTCACTGATCATTTTTGTTTACAGAATCGAAAGCTAATACGAATTGAATCGAGCTGCATTGCCGGAATAGGGCATTTTGTAATCCCGACGATCACCGGCGTTAGGGTCCACTGGAGAGCAATTAGATGATACCACACAGAGAGAATGAGAAGAGGAACTCACTGATGGCCTTAATTCGAAGTTTTATGCAGCGGATGAAGCTGGCACCGTGAGCCTCCTCGACGGCTCGCCGGAGAAGAAAATGAAAACAGCAATTCTGGGACTTGGCTGATTTCCAGTGAGGTGTGAGGGAGCTGCTGAGTACAGTGGGGCTTAAATAGGCCAGGCGAAGCTTGCAAGGAGGGGACAACGAAGTGATTTGGCAGCCGTGATGAGATTGCTTGCATGCTGGACATCAGCGGCGAAGACACAGCGAAGAACGGTGATGCGACGGCGACAAGCTTGCAGCTGATCACAGTGTCGTTCCATCGGGACTTGACAAAGCTGTAGCAAGCAGTGGCGACAACTACTGGCACGGTAAAGCGACGTGGCGGTGAATTGCTGACAAAAGGCTGCTAGTCGCGTGCGGGAGCAGGCGCTATCGTCGATGTTGCAACGGCGCTGCCACGGCAATGGCTGAGGCGAAGACACGTACACACAACATGCACGGTCACGAGCGCGGGTGAAGCCTCACCGGCGACGAACAGCCACGGCGCACAGGCATGGTGAGCTCTGGTCGTGCGCACAGTAGATAGCCTGGTCGAAAATGGACTGAACTGCAGTTTCAGATTTTTGATTTGGACTGAATTGTAAATCTGGAATTCTGGAAGGTTTAAAGTGAATTTGCTTTCACTAATCTGGCAGATATATTCAACAAGATATTTGGCAAAGATGTTTGATAAAATCTGACACATCTGAATAGTTTTTGATATGAACTGAAAATAGGGTATTTTATGGTAATTGAAATCTGAATTTCAATTGATTTCGAATTCTGGCACTTAGGATGAGATTTTGAAATCTGAACATAAGAGAAACTTGTGACAAATAGCATTTAGAAAAGATTTGCTGAAGAGATTTTGAGTTTGAAGTTAATCTGGAGATTTTAGCCTTTTTGGGTTTCCAGATATCAGATAAAGGACTAATTTGCAATAACTCTTGGACTGATTTGTGAAAAGAGTCTAGATGATAAAATCTGGCTGCCAACTTTCTGGTTTAAGGTATTGGCATACCCATGATCATATTTCAAGAATAATCTGATCTGAACTTGGTCAAGATTTTGATTAAATTTGAATTCAGAGTATTTAGAGTAATATAAAATATTTCTGTTTTCGAAACAGAATGGAGTTGATAATTCTGGGATTTAGAGCTGGAATTGAATCTGGGTTCTGAAGGCTTTTAGATTCAGGATAACTAATAGATCACATTTGAACAATCTGATCTTGATTTGGGGTCACAGGTTAGATTTGGAGATTTTAGGGTTTAAGATAGATACTGATCTAGCTACTACTACAGATACATGCATGCATGCTATTTATGAAAAAGGAAGTTTTCACCCCTAAACTTAGGGTGTTACAGTTTGTCAGACATAGACATCAAACATTTTAGTATATCTCACAACCCCAAATCTTGAGAAAAGACAAACTAGGTCGCTTCCTAGTCCATATCTCATATGGTGTCTTCTCTACCGCTTTTGACGGAGTCCTATTTAAGTTGAACACAATAGTTTCTAGAGCATATCCCCAAAAAGACAATGGAAAATCGACTTGGCTCATCATTGATCGAACCATATCCAACAAGGTTCGATTCCTTCGCTTAGACACACCATTCCATTGAGGTGTCCTTGGCGGTGTTAGTTGTGGAACAATTCCACATTGCTTTAAATGATCACTAAATTCTAGGCTCAAATATTCTCCTCCACGATCTGATCGTAGGAATTTAATTTCATTTCCAAGATGATTTTGTACTTCATTATGATATTTTTTGAACTTTTCAAAAGATTCAAACTTATGCCTCATTAAGTAGATATAACCATATCTATTAAAATCATCAGTGAAAGTTTTGAAGTATTGGAATCCACCTCTGGCCATTGTGCTTAATGGTCCACATACATCAAAATGTACAAAGGCCGATAAATCACTTGCTCTTTCACCTGAGCCGGTAAAAGGTGTCTTTGTCATTTTGCCAACTAAACAAGATTCGCATGTGTCATATGATTCAAAATCAAATGAGTCTAGAAGCCCATTTTTATAGAGTTTCATGATGCGTTTCTCATTTATATGGCATAAACGACAATGCCATATGAAGGTTGGATTTAAATAATTTGTTTTGAGCCTTTTGGTATTTATGTTGTATACAGGAACTTCAAGATTAAAAACATAAAGCCCATTCAACAATTGAGCTGATCCATAAAGCATATCATCAAATAAAATGAACAACAATTGTTCTTTATTCTGAATTCAAAACCTTTCTTGTCTAAACATGAAACAAAAACAATGTTTTTGCTTATGGCATGAACATAGTAACAATTATTAAGCTCCAAAATCAATCCTGAAGGTAAAGCCAATATAAAGATCCCAACGGCTAAAGCATCAACTCTTGCTCCATTGCCAACGCGAAGTTGAACTTCACCTTTTGCCAAACTTCTGCTCTTTTTAAGCCCCTGCAACGAAGTGCAAATTTGAGCTCCTGAACCGGTATCAAATACCCAAGAATCAGAAGGAGAAGTAGCAATATTGACTTCTATAACATAAATACCTAAAGCAGAAGTCTCACTTCCCTTCTTCTTTTTCAGATCTTCCAAATACTTCTTGCAATTCCTCTTCCAATGGCCAGATTCCTTGCAATAGAAGCACTCAGAAGCAACAGTAGGGCCAAATACTTCTTGCAATATGAATAAAATGTCACATCAAAGGATTTTTTGGCTTGTTTTTGCATGTTTTCAACAGCAAACTTAGGGTAAAAGTACTACCAATTTAGCACTTATCAAATTCCCCCAAACTAGCATTTTTCTTGTCCTCAAGCAAAGGATGTGAATGAATTTTCCAAAAATTGGAATGCCTAGGTTAATCAGATTTTCAATAAACAACGTATGGCAATTCACATCACATTTATGCATATGAAATAATTGATCTAAGCAATTTAAACTCTCCAAATGCAAATATTCGGCTTATCAAAGCTCAACCTTAGAAAATAGAGAGCTTAATCAATCTAATCATCTCGACAACTTCTTTCATGTAGGGTTTAGAATGAACAATAGCTAAAGAAAATAATCATTATGTCGCACCCCCGCCTTGGGGACAACGACTACTCCCGTGGGGACCCAGCTCACTGCAGCTAGTCCTATACATACATACCATTGTGACGAGGATTGGTACCAGAGTCAGTTCAAATAAATGCACGGCTGGTTCAGGATAGATTCGAACCAGACAAGCGCCTGGTGGTGCGAACTCAAGTCATTCTGAGAAGCACAAGCACGAGGTCACAGGCTTTACGCGATCAAACCGTAGCTAGTGCACGGTCAGGAGTTCGTGTGCTATACGCGGGCAGAAGACTGCAGATGGTGCGCGGTCAGCCAACATCGCGCGGTCAGAACATCTTCGACTAGAGGAAGTGGGATTATTCTGTCCCTGCGACAGGGATATCCCGAGTACCCCGAAGATTCTTCCACGTAGGAGGACAACCGTCAGGAGGTTAATATGTGCGGTTATCCATGAATAACACGTGTTAAACCTGCGTGGGAGTTAGGAGCGGTTGCCAAAACTGCACCCAAGCAACTATTTGATGCCATTACAACTTGGCGCCCTTTTGACCAGTATAAAGGAATAGCCCAATGCATCAAACAGGGGCATGGGATCAAACAACTAAACAACCAGAAGACAATAGTCTAAGTTAGATAGCTTTCATAAGCCTTCTAGGCATTGTCTTGTACAAACACATAGGAAAAATCTTCGCCTGTGAAGATCTTTTCCGCAACTCTGTAACTCTTTTTACCATACATAGTGAAATCTCAATAGGACGTAGGGCTATTACTCCCACCATCGAGGGCCCGAACCTGTATAAATCTCTTTGTGCTCCAGTTCTCTTTAATTCATCATACCTCCCAGAGGGACACCCTGAAAAGTCTCACAACCTACAAATTTTGCATAAGTTCGGCTAAAGACCCCGAGTTCGAATCGTCGACAGCTGGCGCCCACCGTGGGGCCTTTCTCAAGGCGTCCTAATTTTCATCCGGAGGTTCACTGAATTATGGCTGGAGCATATGATTCCGAGAACGATTTTGATCTCGAGGATTTATCTCACATTCCAATGCCTTCTCCGAGCGATCCTGTTCCGATGGAGGAAACTGGAGGCGAGAATCTCCCAGAGGTCGAATCAACTCTCCAGGTCATGTCCATCGACCAGGAGGTGACTAACACAAGGTCAGAACCCACCGAGGTTATTAATGCGTTAGAGGGTGAATCCGGTTCGTCATACGACCCTGTTGAGGGGAAGGATGATCTCGACCAGGAAATCAGCCCGGGGAGGTTCGACCCTGATAATCTCCATCGTCTCTTTGATTTCAAGTCTGACTCGGAACAGACCGAGATGTTTTCTCCCTCGGCGACCTCTCTCCCTAGATAGTTCGCTGCCTTATCGGAGGAAACTCCTGATCAACGGGCTGCTAGGGAAGAACAGGAACGCAAACAAATGGAGGATCAAGATCTCGAGCAACAAGGCAACGAACTACGCAGAACTGCCCTAGAGGCTCTTCAAGATGTGCAGGCTCGTTACGATGCTGCTCCGAGTTCTTCCCGACGATCACGTGGTCGCAAACGTGACCAGACCCCTTCTTTGCCTCTGGAGCGTTTCCCGGTGGATGAAGAAACGGTAACACCTGGTGCCCCTAGGAGAAGTACGCATGGCTGGCTTCGATCTATCGTGGAAGTCATGCGTAATTTTCCTCCTACGGTCACGGATGCACAGAAACCGGCCTTCACCAGAATCCTGGCGGAGAGGTTGGATGAGGTCGCATCTGAGGTGACGCCTACGGCCTCTTCCCGGTCGGTAACACGTTCCCACAACCGAGAGCATTCTCACTCTGGTTCTAGTCAACGGAGTTACCCGCCGCCTGTACCATCCCGCTAGGACAAGTCTAGGCGGGCACCGGATTCTCGTGATAGGGATCGAGTCCCTGTCCAGTCTCGTTTAGGACCACGAGTGGCTTCTCCATTGCGTGAGGTCGTCCGCGATCCGGTCGAAAGTCACAGGACAGTTCACGGTCCCTACGTTGGTTGTAAAGCTTTCTCGCCCAGCCTTCGTGCGGTAGTTTGGCCGGACAAGTTTAGACCAGGGGCCATAGAAAGGTTCGACGGAACTCAGAACCCATCCGAGTTCCTTCAAATCTACATTACTGCCATCCAAGCGGTAGGAGGCAATGACCGGGTCATGGCCAACTACCTGCCAACAGTCCTTGAAGGACCGGCAAGAACCTGGTTGTTTAATCAACCCGAGGGTTCAATCTATAACTGGGAGATGCTGTGTGATGCTATCCTCAATAATTTCCAAAATTGTTATCAGAAGCCGGGTAAAGAGGATTACCTTCATCGACTACGACAAACTTCGACCGAAACCAGGTCTCAAGGACGCTAGGAAGGAAGATTCAAGCAAGAAGCCGAAATCTTCGTCGGGCGGGAAGTCGAAAAGGAATCGCTCTGGGCAGTACCGCGAGGTCGCAGTTGCAGAGAAGCCTCCTTCGACCAAAGGTAACAAGTATTCATTCAAAAATAAAACTGCTTCTGGTGGTCGTAGTGCCGACCAGCCAGAGAAGTCGACTAACCCGCAGGAATGCAAGAAATGGTGTCCACTCCACAACTCCGTAGGCCACGACCTCAAGAACTGCAGGAGTTGGTTGAAGCAGTTAGATGACTTCTACCATGGGGTTGGACCAATGTCGACCTTACCGATTAAGGGACAAGCATGCGGGCTAAGAGATGCTGACGGGGTCGAAGAGATGTCTTACCAGGTACCTCATAATCATGTTAATGTTATTTTCGGAGGTTCCTCCTCTTTTGTTTCCAAAAGGCAGTTTAAGGCCTTTTATCGAGAGGTTAACCAAACGAAGACATCCCTTGGTGAACCTCAGTACCCCCGTTGGTTGGATACACCTTTGATGTGTGATCGCTCTGATTGTCCTGCGGGGCTTACTCGACCATTGAGACTTCCTCTGGTCATTACCCCGATCATCAGTAATGCGAGAGTCGAAAGGGTCCTGATCGACGGAGGAAGCTCCTTGGACATTCTATTGGTCAAGGCGCTCGACGAGATGCAAATTCCTCGTTCCAAGATTAAGCCCATAATCCATCTATTTTATGGGATAATCCCTGGTCCCTCCATGATGCCGTTGGGACAGGTGGTCCTCCCGATGACACTGCAGATAACTTCCGAACAGAATTGGTTACTTTTGGTGTGATTGATTGTGATTCAGCTTACAATGCAATCTTTGGCAGGCCAACTCTTGCTAAGTTCATGATGGCAACGCACTATGTTTATCAGTGCGGCAAGTTGCCTGGCCCCAAAGGTGTCATCTCGATCCGAGGCAGTCGCAACGTGGCACTCACATGTGGCCGGCTATCTTTGGAGATGGTGGACCAACTTCCCCTCTGGGACGCTCAGGTCGCCACAGTCGCCGTTGACGCGATCAAGGCTGCTCCTCGACCAGATGAGAAAATCAAACTAGTTCCGTTGTACCCAGATGATCCATCCAAGACAATTCGGGTCGGATCAGGCCTGGATGACAAATAGGAACTCGAGCTCATTACTTTCCTCCGGGCTAACGCAGATGTGTTTGCGTGGAAACCATCCGACATGCCCGGTGTCCTAAGGGAAGTAATCGAGCACAGGTTAGCAATTCGACCTGGACAGCGACCAATAAAGCAAAAGCTCAGGCGTTTTGCTGTTGACCGACAAGAGGCCATCCGAGAGGAGTTGGATAAGCTCCTAAAGGCTGGGTTTATTCGCGAGGTCGATCACCCGGAATGGCTTGCAAATCTGCTCATGGTGCGCAAGTCAAATGGTAAGTGGCGCATGTGCGTCGACTACACTAGCCTCAACAGTGCCTGTCCGAAGAACGACTTTCTCCTTCCCCGCATCGACCATGTGGTCGACTCAACCGCGGGCTGCGAACTGATGAGCTTCCTGGACGCTTACTCAGGATACCATCAAATTAGCATGGCAGAAGAAGATGAAGAGAAGACTACCTTCATCACCCCGTTCGGCACCTACTACTACGTCAGAATGCCGTTCGGTCTCAAGAACGCAGGTTCCACGTACCAGCGCTTGATGCAAAAGACCTTTCTTTCCCAGATAGGGCGTAATCTCGAAGCATATGTAGACGACTTGGTTGTAGAAAGCACTAAGAGATTGTCTCATTTGGACGATCTCGCTAAAACCTTCTGTAATTTGAGTCGCTTTGGAATAAAATTGAACCCGGAGAAATGTTCTTTCGGGGTTTCTTCAGGAAAACTTCTGGGTTTTCTTATCTGTTCTAGAGGCATTGAAGTCAATCCTGAAAAGATCAAGGCTATCGAATAGATGAGGTCTACCTCGACCATGAAAGATGTTCAACGCCTGGCTGGTCGCATGGCAGATTTAAGTCGGTTCATATTGTGACTAGGCGAGAGGGGGCTCCCTTTCTTCAAAGCCCTGTGGAAACATCACAATTTTGCATGGTCCGATGAGGCCAAAAAGCGTTTCAGGAGGTGAAGGCATATTTTTCCAGTCCACCAGTCTTGGTGTCTCCCAACAAAGGAGAACCATTACTTCTCTATTTGGCGGCCACACCGCACGCGGTTAGCACTGTCCTGATCGCGGATAGAGAAGGAATACATAGACCCGTCTATTATGTAAGCGAGGTACTTCATGGTCCTAAGGAGCGATACCCTGAGGTCCAGAAGATACTTTACGCACTACTGATGGCTTCCTGTAAGCTACGACATTACTTTCAAGCACATAAGATCACAGTACCCTCCTCTTTTCCATTGGGGATATTGTCAGCAATCCGGAGAAATCTGGTCAGATCGCAAAATGGGTTGTCGAGCTTGGTGCTTTTGATATCCATTTCACACCCCGCACTGCGGTTAAGTCTCAGGTCTTGGCCAACTTTGTGGTCGAATGGACCAATCCTGAGCCACTCGTGCGGGTATCCGAGGAATTGGAGTGCCCCGATCACTGGACAATGTACTTGACGGCTCCCATGGTTTTCAACACTCGGGGAATGGAGTGGTTTTAGTTACGCCCCAGGGCGAAGAGCTTAAGTTTGTCTTTCAACTACACTTTGTTGCTACTAATAACGCGGCAGAGTTATGAAGGTCTTCTTGCAGGGCTCTGGGCAGCAAAATTCCTCGGAGTCCATCGATTAGTGGTGAGGGGAGACTCACAACTGGTCGTAAACCAGGTAAACAAGGAGTACAACACCTCTGATGAGATAATGGCTCATTACCTGGGGGAAGTGAGGAGATTGGAAAAACACTTCAGTCATTTCGAAGTCCAATACATCCCGCTAAAGGACAACATTCTCGCAGACCAATTATCCAAAATTGGGTCCTCACGTACATCCGCTCTGGCAGGAGTGTTCATTGAACACTTGGAACATCCTTCGATTATGACTTTGGTCGAGGATGATCCGGTAACAGTCTGCGTTACCAACCTCGGTCAGGAACAGGATTGGACTCATCCATCGAGAGTTTATCTTGAACATGGGACCTTGCCCGAGGACGAAACCGAAAGTGATCGGTTAATTCGAAAAGCGCGTCTATACAAACTCATAGAAGGAGTTTTATATAGAAAGGGTACTCAAGGAGTATTCATGCGCTGCATATCTCAGGAGGAAGGTAAATCCCTCTTGAAAGAAATACATGACGGTGTATGCGGTGCGCACGTGTCATATCAAACACTGGTCGGAAAAACTTTTCGACAAGGATTCTACTGGCCTTCGGCACTCGATGATGCCAAGAATATGGTCAAGGTGTGTCCTCAGTATCAGTTTCACGCGAGACAGGCTCATCAACCTGCCTATGCGTTGCAAACCATTCCCCTTGCATGGCCCTTTGCGATCTGGGGGATGGATATTGTCGGTCCTATGCCACAAGCGGTCAATGGATACAAGTTTCTATTCGTAGCTATTGACACGTTTACAAAGTGGATTGAGGCCGAGCCGGTACGAAATATTACCGCAGCAGCAGCACAAAAGTTCTTCCATAAGAACATTGTTGCTCGATTTGGTGTTCCGAATCATCTCATTACGGATAACGGTTCTCAGTTCGCTAGTGGTCTTTTTTTGGATTACTGCGATCAGATTGGAACCAAGGTGTGCTTTGCTTCTGTGGCTCATCCGCAGAGCAATGGTGCTGTGGAACGCGCCAACGGTCAGATACTGCAAGGCATCAAGAAACGTGTTTTCGATCGCCTTAAGACTCGCACGGGGGCTTGGGGAGATGAGCTCTACACCGTTCTATGGGCACTATGAACTACTTCTAGTCGAGCCACCGGTGAGACACCCTTCCATCTGGTCTATCGGGCCGAGGCCGTGTTGCCTATGGAAGTTAGTATTGGATCTGTTCAGACAGATCAATTCGAACAAGTTGATCAGGCCGAACAGTGATCACAAGATCTCGTCCTCTTAGAAGAAAAGCGTGATCGCGCTTTGATCAAGTCCGCGGTATACTTGCAAGCTTTGCGCAAGTACCATAACAAAAGGGTGCGACCACGTAGTCTCCACGTGGGCGATCTGGTTTTATGAAAAATAGAAGACCAATCCAATCGCAACAAATTCTCCCCGAAATGGGAAGGCCCTTATACTGTTGTTTCGGTGCCGTGACCCCGATCAGCTCGATTAGCGATGGAGGATGGTCGAATCTTGTCCAATACCTGGAACATCGATCAACTACGCAAATTCTATGTGTAAGTACTCAATCCCTTTTCCTTTTCAATTAGCATTGTTTAATAAAACAAAAGCCTTCTTGTTTCATACGGCAAATATTTTCTTTTATGCCCATGTGTTACGAATTTGGCTCGGGGGCTGGTCGCCAGTGGTTATATCGCCACAACGCCCTAATCGGATTTGCTGGCCGATCTCATGACCACTTCCAGACAAGACACTCCTCAATAAGCCGTTTCTCAACGCACGCGGGGCTTGCTGGCATGTCCTTGGTCATCCGAGTGGTTGCCAGTTTGCAACAAGGTTAGGCGTTGCATCGAGTATAATTGCTGATCTGATTGCATATCCCTGGTCGGTACACCCATATTTTTCCTGTGCTTATAATACTAAGTCTCTAGTATATATAATCACAGGCGGGGGCTAGGGGAATATGGTTATATGAAACAACAAAAAATATGTTTTCTTTCGAAGTAAAACCAAAAAATTGCATGCATTGCATTCTATAAATGGTATTTGTACAGGTACAAGGTTTACATAATCCCGAGCTCGGTCAAGAGTCTATCTACAAGAGGTCTAATTTCCTCCATGATAGCCTCAAGTTGTTCCTCACTCTCGATCTCTACTGTTCCTACCAGTGGATTCAGATCCAGATCTGGGCCATGGTGGAGACGAAATTGGCAGAGAATGGTGGAGGCTGTTGATCGGACTCTGGTTCTGATCGCCTCTTGTTGTCGCCTGGTATCTTCAGGAAGATACTCAAGTAGTGATTCCGTTTGGGCTATGACCAATCTAGACCAGTCACTTGGACTAAGGTCGTCTGTTGTGGTCTCGACCACATCAGCCCTTAGGAGACGGGCTACCATCTTCAGCTTTTCGAAGATGGATAGGCTCAAGTCTCTATTCGGCCTCCGGATGGAGTCAATGGTTATCTGGAGAAATACCTTCTCTTGACCCAGCTGGTTTATTTGACTTGCTTGCGCTGAGCAGATCATTATAAACAGTCTAAACGAAAAAGTTGTCATTCTGGTAGGAAGTTGACTTACCTTAGAGCAGTGATCGCAGTTCTTTGAGCTCGGCTGCTTGGTGTAAAATCGTGGTGGCCGCCCTGAGCTCGTCATTTTCCCGATCGGCAAGGCTCTTCTTCAGGGAAGCGACTTCCCTGCGATAAAAAAGACAATGGTTATAGCAAGTTTGTATTCAAGCGGGCTAAAGCACCTTTTTTCTTACTCTTGCAAGCAATTCCTCTCCTCTTGTATGGCCTCGATGCTTTCTACCATAGCTATCGATCTAGCCGTCATACGGGACAGTTCCCGTGACATAGAGGGAAGTTAGTTGCAAAATCCAAGTATTCTATGCAAAACTCAAATATCATGAAGGATGTTCAACATACCTCAGTATATTCCCGGAATGACTTGTCCTTCAGGATGGTTGCAGGCCTAGTCGATGGACTCACCTCATCCTCGACGGGGGCAGCAGGTGGATACACTTGTTGAACCTCGGTTGCAGGTTTCAATGCCTGCGATTGGGTCTCTGCACCCAACTCGTCCCTAACGGGCCGGAGGACTTCCTGGACCGGAGGGACAGAGCTTTCTTCGCCGGAGGCTTCAGCACCAGCAGGAACTTCAACCCTCGCCAAGGCTGTTGGAGGGTTTGGCGCTGAATCTCTACGCCTAAGCAAGAAAAAGAAGCTGTTAGTTCCACTGACTGTTGCCACAACCTGATCCAGAACAGACAGAACGGAATTCTTACCTTAACTGAAATCCCATTAGCTTTTGGGATTTCGAGGATGGTTCCCCAAGAGAAAAAGGACAGTCGTTGTCCGTCCTGGTCTTTCTCTTCGTAAACAAGACCTTTTTTCCCTATGTATATCACCCTGTAAGCATATACATAAGGAATGATGAAGATCTAAATGTTAAGGACTCATACCAGGGTAACCTGCTCGGTTGGTAGGGATGCTCCCACAGGTCTGGGTGTCTCCTGAACTGCTGGAGCTGGCACTTCGTCCGTGACCCTGAGGTTGGTCACGGAATCTTGCTTCGTTATTTCCGCTCCTGTCACCAGGAGTGGAGTACTCGTCCCCCTAGGACTCGCAAGGGTCGTAGGAGGAAATTCTTCTCCCTGTACAAGCATGGCGCGGTGAACACGCATAACAGAAGAAATTGTAAATTCAGGACCGCGAGAAGTCTTACCGTGGTCGTCTCTTCGACCAAGGAGGGAGAAGTTACAGACCCTGAAGCCTCCCGGGCTTCAGGAGCAAGGATCTCCCCTGTGACCACAGGATTCCCCGTGGTCGCGAGGTCTGCTGCAGCTGCCTCTGTCTCGGCAAGGCAAGACAGTGTCTCGCCGGATTGAGAAGTCGCCACCTTCCTCTTCCGGCGAACTAGAGGAATGTCATCCTCCTCCTCCTCGCTCCTTTCACCCTGTACGACGAAGAAGTGATTCCAGTTTGTACCAGGGGTAATAGGAGGCACATGATATCTTACCGCAGTTTTCTTCGCGGTAAGAGGGTTCTGCGCGAAGAGCCTCCCCCGGGAATTTTCTTGGATTTCTTGAGGGCAGGTTCCTTCGCTCCAAACCTTGAAGAGACTTTCTTCACTCTCTTCATCATCGGCGCTCCCAGGAAACCGACGTTTTCACTCGAGAGCGTCGCCTCGGCAAATCTCCCCAAGAGGTATGCCATTTCGGTGCCCTGATTAGTACAAGATGTGCACATGACTTTCGAATAGAACTTGACAAAAGGTAACATACCTTCCGACGTTCCTGTTTGAGGTCGTCGCCGGCATAGATTAAGCTTTGAGGGTGAGGCGATCCCTTGGGTCCTTCTACCTTGGCATTGTATGCCCTGAGGAGGTAGTTGGTCCTTTTCTCGATTTCGGACGAAGGCAAAACTGTGTCACCAACAGACCGGTTAGCAAGATATAACAGAAAAACATAAGGCTTCATTGGCAAAGTCACATACCATCGTTGTAGTCCAAGGTGCTGTCTGCCATGGACTGTATCTCCCAAGCCGGATGAGCCCTTTCGGGCAGGGGGTCACCCGATTCTTCACAAAGTCGCGAATGATATCGCGAGCCATTAGTCCCTGTTGGACTAAGTGAAGAATCACTTCGGCGTGCTTCATGTACTCTGTATTCAGAGCAGGGAGGGAATCTAACTCGCTAGGCTTCTCTGGCCGCGAGTTCTCAAACCACAACAAGCTATCGGATGGAGGGGTGCAGTAAAACCATTTCTGGTACCACCCGTGCACAGAGTCTCGCAGGGGTGGGAAGGGATACTCTTTCTTCTCCCTTATCCGGAAGTAGATATATCCGGTGGTGTTGGAGCTCTTCGACCAAGCCGAGTAGTAGAAACATCGGAAGAGATCCACGCTGGGATACACTCCGACGAAGGCTTCACAGAGGTGCTAGAAGACCACCAAGATCAAGACCGCATTCGGATGAAGATTCACCAACTCCAACCCGTAATGCTCCAAGATCCCCTTCAGGAACCGACTCTCGGGGAATCGGAACCCGCATCACAGGTATTCCTCGAAAACCACCAGTTCGCCCTCTTGGACGATTGGGGTTTCTTGGTCCTTCTCCGCGGGCCGCCAGTTGATTAGCAGCCGCGGAGGAAGGATCTCTTCCTTCTCCAGTGCCATAAGGCTCTCCTCGGTGTGATGAACTGATCGGCTCCAGGACGCCATTTCTTGCGAGAGATCGTGAGGAAAGGTGGAGACTTTGGAGAAGATGGAGGCGGTGAGCAATGGGGGTTTTGTACGGCGGAAGTTCTAAGATAGGTTTCTGGTTGTGTGGCTTCCTCAGGAAGCTACCTGCTCCTTTTATAGGATCGAGGAGACACTCCACTGAGGGTAACGTTCCATTGAATATGTTATTCATTTCCCATAATGGATATTCTCTCTGGCGAACCCGTTAGGCGTTCCCTGTATTGGATCCGAAACAAAAGGACTTCTTTGTTTCAAATTTGAGGGTACAAAAATGTGAAGAGTTCTACAAAGGCTTTTCGGAGGACTTTTTTCCTTCATGATTCTTGTAAACCTTCACGAATTGATCATGAAAATATTCTATGGCCCAATTGTTGGACGTACGGATGTTTTTTGATCAGGTTACTGTATTATCAGAACTATGTCTCTGACTGAGCTCCGATTCTAGTCGAAGTGATAGTCTGATCGAGTTTTGGTTCTGACCGCAGTAATCTTCTAGATCGAACTTTGGTTCTAACCGCGGTTTTAAGTCTGATCGCAGTATCGGTACTAATTACGGTGTAACACTTAAATATGATTCTGGTCGCAGAATCGGAGTTTACCTGTGTATGAGTGGTCGTAAAGACATTGCTTGTGGCAATATTTTCACATAGAAGTTGTAAAGAATATTCATATGATATGAAAAGAAAGAAATCTTTATTTCTGACATTCTTTACATACAAAAGGGATACCGGCGACCAGAGCGTCGACCTGATCCGAGAGCAGTTTGCAAAGTTCTCGTAAGGACATGTTGTCGTCCATAGGATCTACGTTGGCGACCCCCAGGGAACTAGCAACTACTCTAAGCCTATCTACATCATCCCTAACAAGAGATGCACTATTATTCCTAATCAAATCGGAGAGCTCTCCCTGTTGCTAGCATGATCCCTCTCCCGACGGAATCGGCACGCCTCTTCACAGGATCTTTCAAAACATTCTACCAGATGCAGAATCGCCGAAGACATCTCTTTGGTCTTCTTCTCCAGAGCCTCTTTTTCCCCTTGGAGAGTCTATCCGAGGGGGGGAGGCAGGATCTCAGCAGGCTGATCGCTGGGGCCCCCGATCTCCTACATTTGCAAATGTTAGTTGCACTAATTGTAACAATGAGCGAAAGGAGATAGAGATAATCACCTGTCTTCGCAAGTGATAGGTTGATATAGGCATCCCAGAAAGTAGATCACCCGATAAAGTTCGAGGATCATCATATGGTGGAAGTGCGGCCTTCCAACCATAAGATTGTTTCCCCAACCCAAGTTGAGGATCATCTGGTCGAGGAGTAACAGCCTTCCAACCAGAAGATTGATCACCCGAACAAAAACGGGGAGTATTGGGATGAAATGGAGAAAGGTGAGAAGATCGTCCCTCCAAAGGTGGAGATGAAAGTTCGAACTGCCGAGGTGCATGGATAGGAAGAACTAGAGGAACTGAAGGAAGAAAGAACGATGTTGCATCTTTCACCTTTGTTTTGCTGGAGAATCCCTCGTCAACCTTGGGTTTCTTCCTTGAAGGAGACAGATCTTCGGACGTCTCTAAGTCCTGCTTGAAAACTTCTTCTTCATCACTCTCAATCTCGATGATGTTGTGATCTGCCATCAAGAAGTGTATGAAAGGAAGGGAAGATGGCTTTGGAAGAAACTTAGCCGGGAAGAGGAATTGTGAAGCTTTGGAATCCGAAGGCTTCGGTATTTATAGCTGCCAGGGTGACGGTTCACTTTCCGAATGCCTCGAGTTCTTAAAGCATTTACAATTTTACCTCGGGTTAAAAAACATTTCAACGGCGCCATCATTACCCGTCACGTATTACCCAGAGCATGTCTCGGGGAACCAACCGCCACACTTAGTGCGCCACTAAGTGGAGGATTTGAAGCGTCGGGTTAAATGTTCGATATAAGCCTTGAAATTTGAAGTAAACATGTCCCTTCATTCTCTTCAAATTTGGGGGCTAGCTGACGAGGATTGGTACCCGAGTCCGTTCAAATAAATGCACGGCTGGTTCAGGATAGATTCGAACCAGACAAGCGCCTGGTGGTGCGAACTCAAGTCATTCTGAGAAGCACAAGCACAAGGTCGCAGGCTTTACGCGATCAGACCGTAGCTTGTGCACGGTCAGGAGTTCGTGTGCTATACTCGGACAGAAGACTGCAGATGGTGCGCGGTCAGCCAACATCGCGCGGATAGAACATCTTCGACCAAAGGAAGTGGGATTATTCTGTCCCTGCGACAGGGATATCCCGAGTACCCCGAAGATTCTTCCACGTAGGAGGACAACCGTCAGGAGGTTAATACGTGCGGTTATCCATGAATAACACGTGTTAAACCTACGTGGGAGTTAGGAGCGGTTGCCAAAACTGCACCCAAGCAACTATTTGATGCCATTACAACTTGGCGCCCTTTCGACCAGTATAAAGGAATAGCCCAATGCATCAAACAGGGGCATGGGATCAAACAACCGAACAACCAGAAGACAGTAGTCTAAGTTAGATAGCTTTCATAAGCCTTCCAGGCATTGTCTTGTACAAACACATAGGAAAAATCTTCGCCTGTGAAGATCTTTTTCGTAACTTTGTAACTCTTTTTACCGTACATAGTGAAATCCCAACAGGATGTAGGGCTATTACTCCCACCATCGAGGGCCCGAACCTGTATAAACCTCTTTGTGCTCCAGTTCTCTTTAATTCATCATACCTTCCCGGAGGGACACCCTGAAAGGTCTCACAACCTACAAATTTTGCATAAGTTCGGCTAAGGACCCTGAGTCTGAATCGTCGACACATTGACTTCCCAGGATAAGTCAAGCACATGAGTATATTTACATTACAGCAGAGTAACTTACAAAATATTTTAAGCAGTGTGGCCTGCTGGCCTTAGTACAACATAAAGAGATTACAATTCCTTCACGGCATACATGGTCTAGCTAAAGCAAAATAACAACTACACGGCGGAACATAGGTGAACCCCCACAGCAAGAAGTTGATGGAAAAACAACACACATCAGGGCTCTGGTGGAACTGGCTCTCCTCCTTCTGGATCCAAGAAGTTCTCCACGCCTTCATCTTGAGCATGGAATGCTCCATCTATTGGATTGTAGGTTGCAAGGGTAAATACTTACGTACTCAGCAAGTCATAGGTAAGAGTATATACATATAGTAGTGATGATATGAACCTATGCTAGTAGGGAAAGAGGAAAGGGTTTCAAAATACATTTCTCTTCACAACACATGCTTATGCAGCACTTTTCATATCATAGCATCGATATTCATGTTCCACTATTTATAGTACTACCACGACACGTCGACACACGACAGCCCACGGCAGCACTGTAACATCCCAAATTTTGCTACCTCTTTAGCTTGCCAGTCAACATATCTTCATTGGATTCTTGGATATCTCAACCCCATTTTGATCTCTTATCTCAGAATCATGATCTTAGGTATGCCACTACCTTAATTTAAAAAGTGAATTTTTCGTACGGAAAACCCTAATTAAAATAATAATTTTGCAAAAAACACAAAAAAAAATAAAATTGCAAAAATGACCATAGTCGCCACTCGAGTTGGCGACTGAGTGGCTGCTGCCCTAAGTCGCCAGCCCAGTTGGTGACTTAGGGTCTGCCAGATTTATTTATAAACTAATAGTTTTTGTTTTATATTATTTCCAAAATAACCAACGTAGTTTTGATTATTTCAAAAATAACCCATGTGGTGTATGTTGTTTGTAAAATAGCCTGCAAGACTGTTTTTTATGTATGAATAACCGAAATAAAAAGAATAATTGCAGGTAAAACATAGAAAGGCATATTGAACAACCGCAACCCGCCCAATCAGGGAGAAAAAGAGACGCGAGGGGTTCGGTTGATTGATTCGTATGTTTCGTGGTTAATTTAATTTGTGGGGTTACCAAAAGTGAGAACTGAACGTAAAAAATACTGAAAAGTAGAAAGGCTAAATTATAGAAAAACCATGTTTCATACATACATGTAAACAAAAATCATGTTTCATTGAGAGAGTAAGAAATCTGAAAAAAAAACTAATGTCGGCCCCTCTTCGGACGACGAGGCCGGTCCCGCTGAAACGGTGAGGGTGAGTAGGTGGTGCGTCCCCGCACCGTCCTCTGTGACGGTTGTTGATGTGGTGGTTGTTGGGCGCTCGCCCGATCGAGACTTGTATCAGGAGGGTCCTGCGACGGCGGAGGCGCATCACCAAGCTGTGTGGACGCCAACTGATGTTGGCTCTGGTGGGTGTCGTCTCCCCTCTGCATCATGTCAGCATAGTCCGCGTATGTAGGGTCAAGGACCACGTCCGGGTCGGCATGGACGGGCTGAGGCGGAATGCAGGGCGGGCGCCTACTGGACGGTGCCAATGGAGCAGATGAGGACGTACCGGCAGGCTCGTGCACTGTACGCTGCGACATGGTGACGTACTCGTCGTCCAGGTCGAACGTGATGTCGAACCCCAGGCTGGAATCGGAGTCAGAAGGGCGCGCAGGGGTACCCTCAGAGATCCGTAGACCACCACGCGATGCCACGCCCACGTGAGGTGGAACACCTGAATGGTAAGAGCTGGCCGGGGGAGCACAAAGATAAATAGGGGCGTCGATGGCCGTACCTGACGGTCCGGGTGCATCCGACGGATGAGCGGCCGGCTGCGACGGCGTCTGAATGGGAGGGGCCCTCGGCATAGGAGGTGTAACAGATGTCGACGAAGTGGCGGAACTCTCCCGCAACAGCTGCGTCGCGACTCGATGAATGAAGGCGATGGCCTTCTTGTACTCCTCGGGTGTGATAGGTAGACGTGACTTGTCCCGATGGAGTAGCGGCTGCGTGGTGGAGGTAATCACACGAAGGCCGTCAACCTACAGGACCACAACACAATGGTAAGCGGAAATAACAATAACAAGCAAGAAATCGAGTATTTGTGCGTACCTGGCGGTGCACACGGGATGCGTGGTGTGAATCGTACGTCTGCTGCACACTCGGGGCAGGGATTTCGGCAGGCGTTGGAGCTGGTGGGGCAATGCGAGGAATGGTGCAGGGGATATACCATCAGAGGTAGTCGCCATATGTCCTCGGATCGTATGGCCTATGCTCGCGCACTAGATCCATCCCTGCTCTCTGCTCCCAACGGCGAGTGTACGGAGCCTGCCGATCCTCCTAAGTGAAAGCCTTCTTGCCCTTGTGGGTTTGCCTGCAGGAAAAACAAAAGTGTTAAGCCTTTTCGTGGAGCCGAAACACTATCCGTAGAGATGATCGCGAGCTTACTCATGCTGGGCGTGTGACAAATTTCTAAATCAAATCTATACTCTAAACTAAATTTCTAAAGCAGATATATACTCTAAACTAATTTTCTAAAGCAGATATGTATTTAAACCTAATTTCTAAAACATATCTATATTCCAAATTTAATTTCTAAAGCAGATATATATTTTTCATGAATTTCTAAAGCAGATCTATACTCTAAACTATATTTTTAAAACAGATATGCATTTAAAATTAATTTCTAAAATATATCTGTATTTTAAATTTAATTTCCAAAACTGATATGTATTTAAAACTAATTTCTAAAACAGATTTAATTAGAAAAGTTTTAAAAACTTACCTTTCTTCTTCTTCTTCTTTCCTCCTCTCCTCTTCTCTTTTCCTTCCCTCTCTGGCTCTCCAATTGATTTTTTTTTGTGGCGCACCCCCTCTGTCGCCACCTCTGGTGGTTATATAGCGCCCTAAGTCGCCAGCCCGGCTGGCGACAGAGGGCGCGCAAGCGTCAGTCGCCAACCCGGCTGGCGACTGAGGGTTTTCAGTGCTAAGTCGCCAGCCCGAGTGGCGACTGTGGTTATTTTTATAATTTTGTTTTCTTTTGTGTTTTTTGTGAAATTATTATTTTAATTAGGGCTTTTCGTACGAAAAATTCTTAAAAAGTTGGCAGCTAAATTCCACCATTTAGACCATTTTCGCATTTTAGTCCAAAAGTATTTCAGATTTTCTCAGAAGCCTGAAAAGGCTAAAAGCGACAAATCAGCTCCAAACCTTGATCTAATTCAGGGAATGTTTGCCAATCACTATTCTGAACAAAATCCTCTTCAGTCAAGATCTCAAAATCTCATCCTAAACTTCAGTTTTCAGCCTCGCCAAAATTCAGACTCTAATTACCCTAATTACCCTAATCTTCCTGTTTTCATTTCGCCCAAAACCTGATCAAAGACACTTAATTATGTCTTTTAACCTTGTTTACCTACTTGCTGAATTTATTAAACCCAGTTGGCAAAATCAGTTTCAGCCGAAACCAAGTATATCTCCAGATTTACGTTTCAGTCCAAGAAACAAGTTCCAGAAATTACAGATCGGTCCAAGACTCCTTTTTCAGCCCCATGTTTCGACCAGGCCGTGAACCTTCGACCAACTGCTACTGCTTCGACCAGATCGTTTCGACCACGACCAGACCAGTAGCTGTTTCAACCGCGACCAGTGCCGTTTGCCGTGATTCGCAGCCGCGATCTCCACCGCCGGCCAGCATCTGTCTCCACCTTGGTTGTGTTCGACGTGTCCGCGCATGGTGCTCACGTCGTGCCAAAACCCTCCACCGTGGCAACCACCGAGGACTGCCAACAACACCGTTCGTTTTGTGTGCGCGTGTGTGCCTGCTGTTGTCAGATCCTTTTTGCCACTTCGCCGCCATGCCGAAGCCAGCCACCCCGTCGCTCTACTCTAGCCAGATATGGCGCAATCTTCTCCTCTGGCAGAGTCACTGTCGCGTCCCAATGCCGTGCACGCCATCTTGATCTTTCTCTGGTGCCAGTCATGCATATCCCGTTTTGATTTGCTTCAACTCTCAAGAGCCCCAGCCACTGCCTATTTAAGCCCTCCCCCTCGCCCAGAGTTCTTCACACCACTCCAGCAGCCACATAGCTCTAGCTCTCGCGTTTCTTCTTCGTCTCCGGTGAGCCAACGGAGAGGAGCATGGTGCCAGCCCATTCAGCTGCACCAGGCCTCGTTTCGATCACGCCGGTGAGTCCCTCTCGCCCTCCTCTCTGTGCCATGGTATTTAATTTCATCCCGGTGGACTCTGTTGTCGGTGATCGTCGGAAATGGCTAAAACCCCTGTCCCGGCATTGCCGTGTGTTTTAGCCCAAATTGGCCTTTGTGCTAGTAGGACAAACTGATCAGCACATCACCCTTAGCAAACCTGTTAGCCTGGATTTCAAATTGCAGCAACCCTTGTAGCTTTCCCTTTTTGTGCGCCACCAGTGACTGGGCTCACGTCGCCAGGCCACACCGGTGACCCTCCGGTCAAATTGGCCGTGCCCGTAGCTTCCCCTTGTCCCCCTCTCACTCTCTTAGCAAGGAATCAAGTTCAATCGCGCTGTAGCCGAAACCCCCAAATCCGGCGCCTTCTTCCCCAGCGCCGGCCGCGGAATTTGTCCCCGGCCGATCTAGCCAATGCCACCTTGTCACTTAGCTAGGTCTCAGCCCCCTGAGCATTTCATTCCCCTAGCCATACCTCTGAATCTGCCCAGATCAAGAGTTATGCCTTTGCCAAGCTTCTGTCCAGAACTGTGCCTGTGCCGTGTCGCCACCGTAGTTCATCGCCGCCGTTCGTGGTCATCCGGCCGCCTCAGCCCCTGAAACCACCGCCAATGTGTCCCTGGCATCGACGCCTACCTCCTAGACATAGTTGGCGAAGTATTTGAAGCCCAGAACTAGATTTGCCTCTCTGCCCTAGTTTTTGACAATGTTAGTGTAGTGTCAGTGCATGTCAGCCACTGGCATTAGCCTTGTTTGACACTTTCTATTTGAGCAATTGAAATGCCACTTTGTCCACTAAGTTCCTGGATCCATGTTCTACAATTTTCTCTACTGTCACATCTCCAGAAAACCCACCTAGAGCCAACCTAAGGCTATGCCTAGCCGTAAACCGAATGTCGACCCCTCGACGTTCGACCTCTTTGAACCTATCTCTTCGAGCAGCGCTCGAGTAATCTTGTCCAAAGCATCTCCCCTGCATGCATGTTATATTTTATTTATTAAAAGCTATTTTTTGTATGTTTCTGTGGTGCGATGTGTTGAATTGCCTCGTTGTCGCGTGCGCAAATAGAGCAAGGAGCAGAAGAGTCAACAGAAGACTTCGAAGAATCATCTAAGCAACTAGACCCCTCACTGCAAGGCAAGTCTCAATCCCTTGATCATGTCTCGCCTAATATTTTGAAATGAAGTATGTTAGTTGTTTTCAAGTATGCATGCCTTATATTCAAATGAGAATTATATTCAAATAAAGTGGTTAGATATGACCCAAATAATTGAGAAGCCCCTTTTTGTGATTGAATATCCATGCACCCTTGTCACCCTAGAATATCATGCTTAGGCTACGCTTATGCTCAAGATTATATGTTAAATGCTAAATGGTCACATGTGAGAAAAGTATGTTCAAAACCCCTTTTTTGTGAAAGAAAATGTGATTGGAATCGATAGTGAGGATGGTTTGATTGGTTGGTGCTGTGTGTGCATTGGGAATGTGAAAGACTCCTCACTAAAGATTCATATGGACAAGAACCTTGTGTTGTACTTCTATGCGGCAAGAAAAACATACCAACCACTTGCCTGGTATAGGACGGGCGCAACATAGTAGCTTTCTCAGTATTAGCTTTTCCCTGCAATGGTTGTCGGTCCGGTTTCTTGAGAGGAAACTGGTGGGCCACAGAGGGCCATGAGTGACGTGAGATTAGAAAAATAAAGAGAGGATGAGGTGAAAGAAGGAAGACGCCCTACGCCTGGATTTTGAGTCGTGCGCGACTGGGTCCATAGGCTATGTGTCTTGCGAGACAATAGACCAAGGCTAGGAAGAATTGGCTGTGGGGAGTACCCACAACGGTAATGAGGACTGGAATGTCTATTTACCAGGCAGGGAATTGTTAATGGTAGGATTGTAAACTGTTGTGTGATCTCGGCCTTGTCACATGCGTAAAAGTCATATGGAGAGGTACCGACTTGAAAGCTGAGTACGTGATCGGTGAATTAAGGTGGTACACCTTTGCAAAGTTATAAAAAGTATCAGATACTCTGAGCTCCCAGGTCATGGAGTCTGCGCGCGGTGGATTCTATCCACGTCGATGCAGCACAAGTAGCTTTTGGAAAAGTTTTTCACAAAATTGAGTAAAGTGGTGACTCATGGAAGACCGCCACACATAACATCTTCTGAAAATCTAGCTTAGGATTTTAAAATCCTCGCTTTTGAAAACAAAAACCTTTTCTTCAAAATTAAGAGTGAAAATCTATTCTATGAGCCAAAGAGCCATCCTTTGGAAATTTCCCCCTCATCTATATATACCTGCATTCTTATTTGAGACTTGTTGATCACTATGTAGACAATGTGCTCATCCTTACTTTTGCAAACAAAACTTAGAGGAAGGATTCATTGATCCCGAGTCCTACGGTCTTGAACCCAACATGGCAGAGGAAGAAACTGCTCCAGAAGATCCAGCTTACTAGAGGGTCACTTACCAAGTTGAGTCCGATGTGGACGAAACCCACGCAACGCCACTGCAGTTGAAGATGAAGACCGTTGAAGTCCTTTTGCTTGTTGTTGTTGTCTTATTCAGTGCCGACCATTGTGTCGAAGAAAACTCCTTAATTTTGTATCAACACTAAATTGCGTCATTTTGTTGCTATGTTATTGTAATGTTCGTCCTTGTGATCAGCACTTGTTTTAATTACTTGTATTTTTATATAATGCGTCTTTTGTTGTTGTGAGCTTGCAATGTACCATTTCTGAGTGCAACCCACCTGGGCGGTTGCCACCAGATTCCTCAAATGAGGGTCCCACAAGCACCCCTTGTCATGAAAACACATATCATTTGGGTAATCTTGACTTATGAAATTTTATTTAGAAAACATGCTTGTGCCACATCCCATGAATTTAATCCACCGCAGCAAACTCCTATAAACCAGGGAGCTCAGAGTATTCGAATACGTTTTTAACTTTGCAGAGGGGTACCAATTTACCCGCAAGATAATCCACTTTCATGCCCATCCTATCAATATGATTAGACCCTTCCTCATTGCATAATGTGAGTGGCAAGGTGGAGAAAACAAGAACTTTTGTTATGTTTCACTCACAATTCACCCCTGACCCTGTGGTCAGACAAACCACAGTTGTGGAGGGCTATACCCCCACCCCGACTGCATCTCCCCATTACTGGGTCAGCGTGCATCATCACATCCAGTGATATGTGTAGGAGCCGCACTCTGTGCCAACGTGCACAACTTTCCATCTCATGCAGGGGTTTCATGTGCGATCCGCATACTTACTTGTTTAGGTCTATCCCATACCAGGCTTGTGGTTAGTACATTTTTCATGCCACTAGACGCACAACACAAGGTTCTAGTCCTTATATGCCAGTCACCAGACCATCCACAGCCATGCACATCCAGTGCCACCACCATTCCATACCAAACTCTGGTCACGACTAGGGGTTTTATTTCATGAATATACATAAGTACATATATAATAGTTCATGGCTCATTACTTGATCATTTCACATTTCACATCTCAACAGGCATCCAGCCTAGTACTGCCAATTCACATCTCAACCATTCTTTCACATGCAATACTACTTATATTCAAGGTTATATTATAGGAACTCTTAAAATATAGGTTCAAGATGTCCAAGAATATGACTTGCCTTCTGCGTCGTAAAAATCAGCAGTTGGTGTTGGGTTGACAGTGAAGTCCTCAGCAACAAATCAAACACACAATGATTACTAACTATATTAAAATGTTTTATGATCTATATGCAGATATGCTTTAAAAGAATAACTGAACGATGCTGAAGATGATTGAGACTACAAACTGAACTGAGTCGAGACTTTAGGGTTCCAAGGAATCTGGGCTAAGATTGAGTATTGTAGGTTATTAGGGTTTTAAGGCATCAATATTGACATTGAGTTCACGGCTGGTTTGCTCAAAAACAGTGAATGTCAGCCAATTGACATTTGGTTCGCGGCCTGACATAGCCAAGAATGGCATAGGAGTGGTTTAGAAGGTTTTTAATTGGCAAAACAAGTTTGAATGAAAGCATTGGGTGCACAATGAAACAAGGAATCTGTTTGACAAAGAGGTTTTTGCAGAAAAGTCAGAAGTTCAAAGAATTTACAAAAAGATCCCTGGACACAGTGAATTTGAATGCCAGCGCACTGTCAATTGTTAGGGCTCAAGCAATTGATTGATTTACTCGTGCGCTGCTTTGCCAACTATGTCAAATGGGTAGGCGAGGTCAAGGCGAAGCTGCTGGCGAAGTGAATTGAACAATGGTGGTGAGACGACGGCGAACTACAAGATTGAAGTCGTCAGCTTTCAATAACAAAAGCGGACTACGGTGACAAAGCACAGGAATTGATGAAACTTGAAATTGATCGAGGGCTTTTGCTCCAAGGGTGATGCTGATCGAGCTGGAGCAAAGAATTTGGTTGCAGTTGAGGTTTTAGGGCTCGCTGGCGAAGACACTGGAGTTGAAGACGAAGGCAAACATGGCGAAGATGATTTAGAGCAATGCAGGTTAAACAGGCTCGGCTACACCATCTACAGGATACAAGGAGTGTGTTGGTGCAGCTGGTTTGGTTGAAGATGGGGTGGAGTAGGACGGTGACGTGAGGCATTCACGGCAGCGCGCGAAGAAACAAAGAACACAAGACACGGCTTCAATTCAAATTCTGGATGAACAGGCTTGCTAAGAACAATCTGGTGATCATTTTAATCCACAGGAGGGGAAGCTAATTTGGACTGGAGTGGATTCAATTGCTGGAACAGGGCAAATGCCAATTACGGCAATCACCGGTGATAGGGTCCACCGCAGTTCAATCAAAGGCTACAGCACAAAGAGATGAGCAGGAGGAACTTAATGGTCGAATCAAATTGGGACTTGATGCAATGAAATGATCTGGCAACATTCTCCTCCTTGGCGGCTCTTCGGAGAAGAAGAAGAAGAAAGCGAAGAAAATCTGGTTTTAATGGCTAAGGGAGCTCTGGAGTAAACTGATGAAGATGAAGCTGATCTGGGGCTGCTATTTATAGGCACAGGACGAAGATGGAGAGGTGGAACGACAACGAAGTTTGTGCTGGTAAAAGAAACTGGCTGGGCGCAGAAGAAACAGCGGTGACGATGACACGACGGCGACAACGGCTCTGCAACTGCTCAAATGGTCGGCTCGTTGGGACTTGGTGCTGGATGGTGCAAGGCGAAGGTGACAGTGTTGGCACGGTGTGGCGACGTGGCGCGAAGCTCCTGACAAAGTTGCTGCTGCGATCGCTGTTGGTCGCGTGCGCGTGGTTGCTGGTTGCTGGTGCTGCCACGGCGACGATCTTGGCTCGGACACATGCGCACATGCAAGCACAAATGAGCACGGGCATAGCCAAAGGCGAAGCTTGGCCGGCGGCGAGAAAACACAGCGAAGCCTGGCGCTGGTAGAAGGCGTGCTGGCGGGTGTGGTTGAAAAGGGCTGGAAAAGAAATCTGGACCAGATTGCAATTGCGAAATTTGGTTTTGGACTGATTTGCAATTCCTGAGATTTAGATGGTTAGGGTTGAATCTGATTTCACTGATCTGGTAAACTTTATTCAACAAATGATTTGGCAAAGAGATAAGATAAGATTTGGAACATTTGAATAGTTTTCGAACGAAACGAAAACAGGGTAATTAGGGCATTTAGAATCTAGATTTGTCGAAACTGAAAATCTCAGATTTAGGATAAGATTTTGAGATCCTCATAGAAGAAGATTTTGTATTGAATAACATTTGGGAGGTGTTCCCTGAATCATATTAGGATTTGGAGTTGATTTGCAATATTTAGCCTTTTCAGGCTTTTGGAAAATCAGGAAAAGGACTAATCCGCGATACTTCTTGGACTAATTTGTGAAATGGTCTTAATGGTGGAATCTGACTGCCAACTTTTTGGATTAAGGTATTGACATACCCTTGATCATAGTCCCAGAATAATTTGGTCTGGATTAGGTCAAGATTTGATTAAATCAGAGTTCATGGTATTTAGGTTAATTAGGATATTTAATTAAATTTTGTTTTCAAACATAGAAAGGGCTGAAAAATCTGGGGGTTAGGGATCGAATTTGATCTGGCTTCTGAAGGCTTTTAATCTGAGGATAAATAGTAGGTCAAATATGGATAGTCAGATCTTGATTTGGGTTTACAGAGAAGATTTTGAGATTTTAGGGCGTAGGATAGAATGAGTCTGGGCTGATTTTGCTGATCTTAGAGAGACATATGCATGCATGAATTTTTATGAAAAAGAATTTTCACCCCAAACCCAGGGTGTTACAGATCTACCCTCCTTAAAGAAATCTCGCCCCAATATTTACCTAAGACAAGAAAAGATAAGGATAGGCTTGCTGAAGATCCTCTTCCTTCTCCCAAGTGGCTTCTTGTTCTGAATGATTTCCCCACTGAACCTTACACAACTTGATCTTCTTTCTTCTGAGCTGACGTTCATCAGTGGCTAGGATTCTGATTGGGTGGTCAAGGTAAGTAAGATTCTTCTATAGTGATATCTTTTGTGCTTCTATCTAGTCAGTAGGTTCCTTTAAACATTTCCGGAGTTGAGAGACATGAAACATATCATGCACTCCTGCTAATCCCAAAGGTAATTCCAATTTATATGGTACTTCCCCTTTTCTCTTAAATGGTCCAATATACCTTGGAGATAGCTTTCCTTTTACTTGAAATCCCTGCAATCCCTTGAATGGCGTGACCTTGAGATAAACCAAATCTCCTGGTTCGAATGATAGTTCTATCCGTTGATTGTCTGCATAACTCTTTTGTCTGGATTGTGCTGTCCTCAACCTTTCTCTGATGAGTTTGACATGAGCTTCTGCCTCTTCTACTATCTCTGGTCCTATGACTCTTCGTTCTCCTGGCTCATTCCAATGCAATGGGGTTCTGCATTTTCATCCATATAAAGCTTCAAATGGTGCCATCTGTATACTGCCTGGTAGCTGTTATTGTATGTAAACTCTGCAAATGGTAAACATTTGTCCCATGATGTCCTATAATCTAGCTTGCAAGCTCTTAGAAGATCTTCCAAAATTTGGTCTACTCTCTTGTCTGTCCTCCTGTCTGTGGGTGATATGTAGTGCTGAAGTTCAACTGAGTTCCTAGAGTTCCATGAAGTCCATCCCAAAACTTGGATGTAAACCGTGCTCCGCGATCTGACACAATCTTCTTTGGAATACCATGCAATGCCACTATTCTTTGCATGTATAACTCTGCTAATTTACTGCCGTTGTAGGTCTTTTTGACTGGTATGAAGTGAGCTACCTTGGTGAGTCTGTCTACAATAACCCATATGGAGTCATATCCTCCTTGAGTTTTAGGAAGTCCTGTAATGAAATCCATGCCGATTTCTTCCCATTTCCATAGTGGTATTGGCAAAAGTTGTAACTTTCTAGCTATCTTCTAGTGCTCTGCTTTAACTCGTTGGCATGTGTCACAGTTTGCGATGTATTCTGAGATCTATCTCATCATATTATCCCACCAAAATCGATTTTTCAAGTCTTGATACATCTTGGTGTTACCGGGATATATTGAATATGGAGTTTTATGCGCTTCATGGAGAATTAATTCCTTAAGGTCTGCGCTTTCAGGAACATAGATCCTTCCCTGATACCACACAATCCTTTGGTTGTCTTCAGTAAAACCCTGAGCCTTTCCTAACTTGATTCGGCTCTTGATCTTGCAAATCTCCTCATCTTCCTTCTGGGCATTCCCTAGGTTTTGAACTGGATCATTCCATCACGGCTAGAGGAGACACAACTAGAGACGCTTACTTAAGTGCACTTATAGATAGGCAGCTTTGTTGGTTTCTTGAGACCCTGTAAGCAATCTCATTGTTCCATATATCTTCCCTTCACTAGCTGGTCGACAATTCATTACCGCCTCCCCCAGTGGATCGCATATACGTTACAAGAGAGTAGACAAAGCCGCATCTTAATCAATCATTTTATTATAATAAAGAAATTTTTTTTGTGTGCATAAGTTAAGTAAATCTTTCCTTCCCCAACTAGTCAATGATTCATCACTACCTACCCCCGGTGGGTCGATTATACTTCACAATCACACATTTTTACTTTATTTTAAAGACAAGGGTAATTAGTAGTCTAAGCATAAAAAGTGACATAAGAGAGTTAATTCTAGATAATAGTTTATTAGAAATCTTAAGCTTGGAAGAAGTCAATAATGATCTAAAAGACAAGTACAATCTTTAATGGTTAAGTTAAGACAAAAACTGAACATAGGCATTTGAAACTTTTAAAGAGAGCTAAGTTCAATTGATCATATGCAAAGATGTGATAGAATAGCCATCTAATTGATTAAAGATCATCTTTAAAACCAAGCATTCCAAGTTGATATATTTTTTATTTTTTAGTTTATTATGGCAGGATGGTGGAATGATGATTCGCTGAGGGATAAGCAAACGGTAAAGTGACTACCCCTCAAGCTAAATTAGACATTGTCCACAATGTCGGAAAGAGATATAGATTGCCGTTTGCAGTCATGGTGTCTGCAGGTTGATGTTGTTGAAGATAACGTGGTGAAAGAGTGTGTTGTGGTCCACGTAGCTTTAGTGGTTTGGTCCAAGGCGTCGCAAGTAAAAATCTGAAAAGATAAACAAAAACAAAAAAAAAGAAAAGAAAAATAAAAATAAAAATAAAAACTTGCATACCTTGGAGGCCCCGTGGTAGGTAGATGCGCCTAGATATGTGCCGTCCAGTAGGATGTCTCCTGCGTGTACATGATAGATGTAGAGACGATCTGATGAGGATTGTTAGCTGTGCTTAGGCTCCCATGGCTACGCATAACACTCCATGGTTGCAAATACCTCTCCCTGGTAACAAAAGGCCGAAGAAAGAGATACCGGGTAATCCAAGGATGTTTTGGATATAGCCCAACAATCATATTTATTTCTTGCAAATTATAATGACATTACTATGTATCTTAAACACTTATTACCAGAAAAACCATAATCTCGTGTTGTATCTGTGAACACCATGGTCACAGAGGCATCTCCTTACGACCAAACTTTCTCGCAGATACAAAGTCTGATATCATTACAACAGTCATAGAGGCACACGATCACCCTTTGTCATAACTGTACCTTGATCGTTATGATTATCCCCGAGATAATCATAAGTCCCTGACAAGGTAACCGTCGAAGTAGACTTGGATGGTCAGGCAGTTCCACGATTTCAAGTCAAAGCTGCCTAACTACCACGTAACCACGATCTGCAGCAACTTCCACGTACCCACGACCATAGCTACCACTATGAGACGGTTATAGACAATCGTGGAACATGCCTTCAGAAGGATAACCGACGATCTGTTTGGCAAGTATAAAAAGACCTTCAAGGGAAGGATCAAGGGAGGACGATCAACTACAGAGAAGATTAGACATAGTTAGATAGGATTAGCTAGCACACTGACTTTGTAGCGATCTCTCTGTAATCCTTTTTCCACATAAACAAATACACATGAAGTAGGGTCATTACTCAACTATGAGGGCCTGAACCTGGATAAATTCCCGTGTCTTTGATTCGTAGATACTTTGAATACCTTGGTACTTGTTTGATTGGTTCTCTTCATAACCCATCTCATTCTTGCATAAGTTCGACAGAAGGACCCCCGGGTTCCAATCGTCGACAGCTGGCACTTACCATGGGGCCTTGAAGACATTTTCACCAAGATTCATTGTATTCACGGATCCTTTGCCTTGCCTACATGATTCCGAGAACAATTTCAATCTCGAGGATCACATAGATGCCATGGGTGAAGATAGCATCCCCATCAAGGGTGACAATATTACACTCGAGACCTTCCCTGGGGAAGAATCATCTTCAATTCCAGTCACATCTATTGGACAAGAACCCAAATGAACAATTCACTTGCCCTCTGTGAGTATCACCACAACCGAGGACGAGTATGTGCCGCAGCATATTGTTCCAGACGATATGGAAGAAGATGATCTCGACATTCATCTGGAGAATTTTTCCCCAGACAATTTGAAGTCTCTCTTTGATTTTGAGTCAGACTCAGACAAAGACGAGATGTTTTCTCCGTCTGCAAACTCTATTCCTAGGGAAGTCACCACGCTTTCTGAGGAAACCCCCGAGCAACGGGGTGCCAGGGAAGAACAAGAGTGCAAACCGAATGAGGACGCAGCGCGCGAACAATGAGAGGTCGAGGTCGCAGAAGATTTCCTACGCCTTGCATCGACCCGCCATGATACCGCTAGTCGCGACCTTGGTCCGGGAACGTCTCGACAACCACATCTAGGTGGTCGCAGGCATGAGCACACGCCGATCTTGTCTCCAGATTACTCCCCGACGGTTGAGGCAACCACGCTGGAAACTCCACCGGCACCCAGAAGGAATGCAGAGGATTGTATCCACATAATTGCATATGCACTCCACAATCCCCCCTCTGGTCTCGTGAACGACGATGGGATTACATTCGCAAGGGTGCTTGTGGATGACCTCGATGAGGTTGCCTTGAGAATTACTCCAACAGCATCATTGTGTTCAACGACCAAAGGACAAGATGGTTCCTATAAAAGCCACAACAGACGTAACTCCGCACATACCCGACACGACAAAACTAGGCAAACTGGCACTTCCCACGACCACAATCGCGTACCAGTGCATTCGCGTTTGGGGCCACATCGTGAGCTTCCTTCGACTAACTCTTCCCGCAATCATGATGATGGTCCAGATGACCGTCGACCACGCAGTATGTACGTGGGTTGTAAAGCTTTTTCACCCGGGCTATGAAATGTAGTCTGGCCTGATAAGTTTAAGCGCAGTACAGTCGAGATATTTGATGGGACTCAACATCCAACCGAAGTTCTCCAGATCTGTTACTGCAATCCAAGCGGCCGGAGGAAACGAACGGGTTATGGCGAATTATTTGCCGACGGTCCTCGAGGGTCCAGCAAGGACCTTGTTGTTCAACCAGCCAGAAGGATCGATCTACAACTAGGAAATGTTGTGTGATGCTATCCTCAACATCTTCCAAAATTGCTATGAGAAGCCTGGCAAAGAGGATGATCTACATCGCTTGTGCCAAACTTCAACAGAGATGCTTCAGCAGTTTGTCAAAAGATTTCTAGGAGTGAGGAATACCATTCCTAACATCTCTGATACTTCGGTCATTAGAGCTTTTATGCACGGTGTTCAATATTGGACGTTCACGGAGGATTTGAGTATCCATCCCCTGCAATCAGTGTTAGATCTTTTCGACATGGATGATCGATATTCCGACGCAGCTGAGGTTGTAGGATGCAATAGAATGGTGGATAAGGGCAATCTACCTCCTCAACCTGGCCTAAAAACCGAAAAGAAGGAAGATTCGAGCAAGAAGTCTGAATCCTTTGGAGGTGGCAAATCTAAGAAGCCCAACAGGAATGGAGCAGGCTGGTTCTGCGAGGTTGCAGTCTTGAACAACCGACCATAGGAAAAAGGTAAAAAAGTTACATTCAAATTTAATAAAACTCCTTTTGACGGTCGAACTTGCGACCGCATGGCAAAACAAACTAACCCGCAGGGAAACAAAAAAATGGTGTCCATTACACAATGCTCCTGGACTCGACCTCAAGAATTGTCACACCTGGTTGAAGCGCATGGAAGATTTCTATCTAGGTACTACACCTATGCCGACTATACCAGAACAAGAACAATCCCAAGGGACCAATGACACCGATGGAGACGAGGTAATGCTATACCAGGTACCTAGTAATCATATTAATGTTATTTTTGGTGGGTCTTCATCTTACTATTCTAAGCGTCAGTTTAAAGCTGTTTGCTGTGAGGTAAATAGTGTTGAAGCTCCCCTTGGAGAGCTTCAATTTACCCATTGGTCAGAGACCTCCCTGACCTTTAGCCGGGAAGATTGCCCCAAAGGGTTGTCACAACCACGATGGCTTTCTTTGGTAATTTTCCCCATTATTAACAACGCTAAAGTAGGACGAGTGTTGGTGGATGGAGGCAGTTCTCTCGACCTATTATTCACCAAAGCTCTTGACGAGATGCAGATACCTCACTCAAAGATTAAACCAGTGGCTCACCCATTCTTTGGGATAATCCCTGGTTCCTCGATGATGCCCATCGGACAAATAGTATTACCTATAACACTCGGGGGCCAGAGAATTTTCGAATAGAATTAATTACTTTTGATGTAATTGATTTTGATTCAGCTTACAACACTATCTTTGGTAGGCCATCACTCACCAAGTTCATGGCGGCGCCACACTACACTTATCATTGTGTCAAAATACCAGGACCAAAGGCGTCATCACGGCCAAAGGCAGTCAAAATACGGCTCTCACTTGTGATCGCATTTCTTAGGAATTGGTCGACCAGCTCTCCCTACGGGATGTCAAGTTGGTGACCAAAGAACCTACGGTCAAGACAACTCCGCGATGAGATGAAAAACTCAAGCAAGTTCCTCTATTCCTAGATGTCCCGTCTAAGACTGTTCGGATTGGGTCAGCACTGGATGACAAATAGGAACTCATGCTCATTACATTCCTCCGAGCTAACGTAGATGTGTTTGCTTGGAAACCATCTGACATGCTCGGAGTCCCAAGGGAAGTGATCGAGCACAGGCTAGCAATTCGGCCTGGACAGCGACCAATAAAGCAGAAGCTTCGATGCTTTCCTCTTGATAGACAAGAAGCCATTCATTTGGAGTTGACTAAATTGCAGGAAGTTGGCTTCATTCGAGAGGTTAACCATCCCGAATGGATTGCGAACCCGGTCATGGTCCTTATGTCTAATGGTAAGTGACGCATGTGCGTCGATTACACCAGTCTTAATAATGCCCACCCAAAGGATGACTTCCCCATTCCTCGCATAGGTTGTGAACTGATGAGCTTCTTGGATGCTTACTCAGGCTACCATCAAATTAGCATGGCAGAAGTAGATGAAGAGAAAACTGCCTTCATCACACCCTTTGACACCATCTGCTATGTCAGAATGCCATTTGGGCTCAAGAACACTGGTTCCATGTACCAACGCTTGATGCAGAAGACCTTTCTATCTCAATTAGGGTGTAATTTAGAAGCTTATGTAGATGATCTGGTTGTAAAGAGCTTAAAGAGCTCTAATCATGTAAATGATCTCACTGAGACTTTCTACAATTTGAATAACATGGAATCAAGTTGAATCCCAAAAAGTGTTCTTTTGGAGTTTCTTTTGGTAAACTTTTAGGTTTCCTTGTTTGTTCACGAGGCATTGAGGTTAATCCCGATAAAATATGGGCCATTAAGCAAATGAGATCCCCTTCGACAACAAAGTATGTTCAAAGCCTAACTGGCCGAATGGCGGCGTTGAGTCGTTTCATATTGCGGTTTGGCGAATGTGGTTTACCCTTCTTTAAGGTATTACGTAAGCACAATGGTTTCTAGTGGTTGGGCGAAGTTGAAAAAGCCTTTCAAGAGTTCAAAGCATATTTGTCGAGTGCTCCAGTGTTAGTTTCCCCAAAAATGGGAGAACTGTTGCTCATTTACTTAGCCGCCGCCCCTTGCGCGTTCAGTGTAGTACTGGTCGTAGAAAGGGAAGGAGTGCAATGACCAGTGTATTACGTAAGTGAAGTACTAAATGGACTAAAGGAGCATTACCCCAAGGTCCGAAAACTACTCTATGCCCTCTTAATAGCTTCCCGAAAACTGCGACATTACTTTCAAGCGCACAAGATTTTCGTGCCATCATCCTTTCTCTTAGGGGATATTCTCCGAAATCCAGAAGTAACTGGTCGAGTAGCGAAATGGGAAATAGAACTCGGAGCATTTGATCTCCATTTCACTGCTTGAGTAGCAATCAAATCTCAGATTCTTGCCGATTTCATGGTCGAATGGACTAATCCCGAGCCACTTCTGCAAGATCCAACATATTTGTCAACTAACGACCTTTGGATGATGTACTTCTATGGTTCTCACTGTTTTTCAAATTCGGGGGCTGGAGTGGTCTTAATCACGCCTCAGGGCGACCAACTCCAGTACATCATACAACTCCACTTTGTTGCTACCAACAACGCAGCAGAGTATGAAGGTCTCCTAGCTGGGCTTCGAGCAGCCAAATCCCTTGGAGTCCATTAGCTCGTGGTGAGGGGAGACTCACAGCTCGTCATAAACCAGGTAAACAAGGAGTACAACACATCCAATGAGACAATGGCTCATTACCTGGACGAAGTGAGGAAATTGGAAAAATACTTCAAAAATTTCAATGTCCAATTCATTTCTCGAAGAGACAATATTCTCACAGACCAGTTTGTTGATTGAATCCAAGGCCTCTTTCTCTCCGTAGGCGAACCCCCGGCTTCTCGAGGGAGACTCGCGGTTTCTTGAGCCCTATCATTGGCCACCTTGTAGCAGTCAACAACTCAAAGAAGAGAGTCCATATCAAGCCTTCACTGAATTTACTTCTCCTCGAGGCACTCATTCTCCTCCTGGAGGGAGCTGAACAACGCAGTCTTTTCCCTCAAAGAGGCCAACACCTCAGCCAGCTCTTCCTTGGCTCTGCTTCCCTATAAGATTGTTCCGTGTCATGAACATAATAACAAGAAAAAGATTCAAAAAGTTAAGGATCCTTACTTGGGAGACAGATATGGTGTGGGGACCCTCATTTGAGGAATCCGGTGGCAACCGCCTAGGTGGGTTGCACTCAGAAAGGTACATCACAAGCACACAACAACGGAATTTACATTAAACCGCAATGTAGGTAATTAAAACAAGTACAAGGTCACGAGGACCAATATTACAATATCATAACGCCAAGGATGATGCTAATTAAAGTTGATACAAAAATAGCAAGTTTCTCAATACAAGAGTCGGCACTACAGTACCAAACACACAGGACAACACACAAAGCAATCACAGAGATATTCACTTCCTTCGACAGCAGCTCAGCATGGGCTTCCACCACATCAGACTCCACTGGGCGCATGACCCTCCTAGAAGGCTGAGTCATCTGGAACGGTTCCTTCCTCTTCTTGTTGCTCGAAACCAAAAGAATCGTGGTCAACGAATCCTTCTTTTGGGTTTGTGTGCAAAGGCAAGGGTGAGCACATTGTTCACACGGTGCTCAACAAGTCTCATTTAATGAATGCAAATACATAGATGAAGGGTTCTCAAGGAATGAGGTCTTTGTTTTATAGTAAGAATAGGATAGATTCTCACTCTAAAGTTTTGAAGAAAGGTTTTACTTTCAAAAGTGAAACTTTGAAAATGTTATGTGTGGCGGTCTTTCATGAGTCACCACTTTATTAACCAACATTATGAAAATCTTCCAAATACTACTTGTGCTGCAATGACATGGATAGAATCCACCGTGAGTGGACTCCATAACCTGGGAGCTCAAAGTATCTAATACTTTTTAAAACTTTGCAAAGATGTACCACTTTTAATCCACTTCTTCATTCAGCTTTCAAGTCGATACCTCTCCATGCGACTTTTACACATGCGACAAGGCCGAGATCACACAACAATTTTACAGTCCTAGTATTAACAATTCCCTGCCCGGTAAATAGACAATTAAGTCTAAGATACCGTTGTGGGTCCTCCCCACTACCAATTCTACCTAGCCTTGGTCTATGGTCCCATGAGACACATAGCCTGTGGATTCAGCCGCGCACGACTCAGAATCCAGGCATAGGGTGACTTCCTTCTAACACCTGATCCTCTTATTAACTCACACCACTCATGGCCCTCTGTGGCCCACCAGTTTCCCTCAAGAAACTGGACCGACAAACCATGCAGGAAACAACTAATACCGAGAAAGCTACTATGTTGCACCCGTCCCATACCGGGCAAGTGGTTAGTTCGTTTTTCATGCCGCATAGAAGTACAACACAAGGTTCTTGTCCTTATGAACCGTTAGTGAGGAGCCATTAACATTCCCATTGCGCACGCAGCACCAACCATACAAACCATCCTCACTATCGATTCTAATTCATATTTCTTTCACAAAAGAGGTTTTAAGCACATTTTTCATATAAATGACCATTTAGCATTTAACGCATACATTCAAGCATAAGCATAAATTAAGCATAATATCCTAGGGTGACAAAGAGTGCATGATATATACGAACATGAAGGGCTTTACAAGAAATTGGGTCATATCTTTCATATTCTTCCAACATAGCACTTAATTTGAAGATAAGCATGCATATATTTAAAATAACAATTAACTTAATTTATTTTAAAGTACTGGGAGAAACATGGTCAAGAGGAGAGAGGCTTGCCTTGCAACGTGGGGTCTGACTACTCTGCTGGGTCTTCCAAGACTTCTTCCAAACCTTCCACTTCTGGCTCTGCTCTCACACGCAAACAACGAAACAACACAACACGTAAGCATACAGAAATTACTTGCTTTAGTGAAATTATATGTAAAGTATAAGATGCATGCAAGCGAGGTGATCTGGTCGAAGACGATACAGCAGGGGAGATGATACTCGGGTTTGGCTTACAAGATTTGGCTTAGATGTGACGAATATCTGCAGGCTGACATTCGGTTCACGGCCTGACAATGTCAGAGAATGGCACAGGGTAGATTTGGAGCTTCTAAAAGTCAAGATGAGTACAAATTGGGGCATTAGGTGCCAAACACAGTAAGGCAACTAATTGACAAATTGGATTTAGCAGAAAAGTCCAGGAAATCAAAGAATTTGTAGCTAAGTCCCTGGCACAGAGAATAATGAATGCCAGTGTACTGCAGTGCACTAGGGCTTGTGCGTCTGGAAAATCCACGCATGCGTTGCTTCACCAACTTTTTCAAATGTGTAGGCGAGATAGAAAGGGTGCTGTTGACAATGTTAATTGGACAATGACGGCTGCGAACAGTGAGGTTTAAGTCATCGACCGCTAGAATCAAAAACGGGCTACGATGACAGAGAACTGGGGTTGAAGAAACTTGAAATTGATTGAGGGTTTTGCTACTTGGGTGTTGCTGATGGTACTGGAGCGAGGAATCAGACGACAAAGTTGATTTGGGGCTCGCCGACGTTGCGGCTGGACTAAAAAATGACGGTTAAAGGAGCGTCGTTGTTTCAAAGCTATGCAAGATAAATTGGCCTTGGCTACATGGTCTATGAGACCTAGTGAACGTGTAGGTGAGGTCAAATTGGTCAGAGACACGGTGAGGCGTGCTGGCGACGTGAGACGTCCACGGCAGTGCGTGAAGAATCAGAAAGCTCTCCAATCGGGCTTCAATTTAAATTCTGGCTAAACAGGCTTGTTGAGGATCTCTGGAGGATCGATTTGTTCTACTAAAAGGGGTAGTAATTTGGTCTGGAGAGAGCTCAATTGTTGGAATAGGGCATTTCAGCTTTTTCGGTGAACATTGGCGATAAGGTTTGCCGGAGGAAAATTGGTTATTAGGGGATGATCAGATGAGCACTAGGGACATACCAGTGCAGTCAATTTGGAGTTTGGTGATGTAGATTGCTCTGGCAATGTTCTCCTCTTCGGCGGCTCGTCGGAGAAGAAGAAGAAAATGAGAAAAGCTGAGACTTGGCTGGTTTTTGGTGGCGTGGAGATTGCTCTGGGCGAGAGGGGTTTAAATAGGCGCAAGACGAAGAATGCGAGGGAAGCAAGCAACGAAAATTGAGCCGAGGACATGACTGGCCGGGTGTAGGAGAAATAGTGGCGAAGATGACGTGATGGCGTGCAGGCAGCTACCCAGCTTTTCCAGCAATGGTCAGCCGCGTTGGAACTTGGTCCAGGGCGATGCAATGGTGGAGGCGATGAAGCTGTCCTGGCAACGACACGTGCACGCATGCGGATTCAAGCCTCCCCGCTGGCGCGTGCACTGTTGCTGCTGTTGCTGGTCGAAGGGCTGCCACGGCGGCTGGTTCTAGCGCGAACATGAGCGCACATGCAGGCACAATCAAACACAAGCACGGGCGAAGGCCAGCAGCGAAGAAATTGTGACGAGGCACTGGTCGAAAACGGCTGGCCGGGTTCTGTCAAAAATAGCAAGAAAAAGAGATTTGGACTGAATTGCAATTACAGAAACTTGATTCTGGACTGATTTGTAAATATGACAAAATGCTTAGATTGAGCTGAAAATGATTTCACCAAATTGGCCTACTAAACTCAACAAATGGTTTAGCAGCGACAGATGACAAAATATGGGGTTTTGATCAAGTTTTGAGTCGAAATGAAAACAGGGTAATTAAAGTAAACAGAATTTGGATTTTTGTCGAGGCTGAAATCTGAGACTTAGGATGATATTTTGAGATTCTCGCAGAAGGAGATTCTGATCAGAATAGCGAATGGGAGATATTCCTTGAATCAAATTAAGGTTTGGAGTTAATCTGTGGCTTTTAGCCTTTTCAGGCTTCTGGAAAATTTGAAAAGGACCAATCTGTGATACTTTTGGACTGATGCGTGAAAAAGGTCTGAACAATGGAGTTCTACTGCCAACTTTTTTGGGTTAAGGTATTGGCATACCCTAGATCATATTCCTAAGATAAAAGATCTAGACTAGGTTAAGATTTGGGGAATTCTGGGGTCAAATCTGAGACACGGTCAAGACATCTGAGGAATCTGATAGAGATGCACTGACTGACATACAAAAGAGTAGAGGAAATCTGGGGTGTTACATATGGGCTAGACAACAATAGGGTCCATGACTTCCACATCCTCTACTGGTGGTGTAGGAGGGGAAGGCATCCTGAACAAACCATATAAAGACCAAATTAGTTCATTCCTAACTAACTCGATTTAGTTAGAGAAAAAGACAAAACCTACGTCAAGCCATGAGGACTAGTTTGTATGGCCCTGGATAAGACCTGAGCCACAGTTGCAGCTAATGGCTTGGGGGGGGGGGGTTGAAGTCTCGTTCCTTCTGTCATAATCACTTTGGGCAGTCAAGGAAGAGGTCCCAACCATCCTCTTTAAGGAAAACCCACTAGATGATCCAACATCATTGCTTGATCACTTCCGTGAAGCTGCTGAACAATCAAGCGGCTGCAAAAACCCAATTGTCTAAAAAAAACTACATTTAAGAAGAAAAAATCTACACCGACCAACCGAGAGAGAATTAACTCTTGAGACAACGGTGCAACGCTTACCCCCTATGAATCCAGCACTTCAACATTCTCTTCTCTGATTAAATCTTCTTCCTCATCGAATCGCTCTTGGTTCGGGAATGCCATTGAAACAGAAAGTTAAGGAGACGAAAGGTTTGAGACTTGAAAAATTTGTGAAGAAGTTGGGAGTTCCACAACAAGGTAACGGCTATTTATAGAGTTCCAAAGACAACGCTTCAAGTTCCCAGCCTGGGGCACGGCGTGAAGGCCTTGAGATCCTCCCAAGTGCCTGTCTGGTAACCATGTCCCTGAATCCTCTCCTTAAAGTTTTTTTGGGATTCGAAACGACGCAGTTCAATGTGGGAATTTGAAGTGACACAACCATCATATTGGGCCTTTGTCATTTCAAATTTGGGGACTAGCTGACGAGGATTGTTAGCTATGCTCAGGCTCCATGGTCGCGCATAACACTCCATGGTCACAAATACCTCTCCATGGTAACAAAAGGCCGAAGAAAGAGATACCGGGTAATCCAAGGATGTTCTGGACATAGCCCAGCGATCATATTTATTTCTTGCAAATTATAATGACATTACTATGTATCTTAAACACTTATTACCATAAAAACCATAATCTCGTGCTATATCCGCGAACGCCATGGTCACAGAGGCATCTCCTTACGACCAGACTTTCTCGTAGATACAAAGTCTGATATCATTACAATAGTCATAGAGGTACGCGATCACTCTTTATCATAATTGTACCTTGATTGTTATGCTTATCCCCTAGACAATCATAAGTCCCTGACAAGGTAACCATCGAAGTAGACTTGGATGGTCAGATAGTTCCATGACGCCAAGTCAAAGCTGGCTAACTGCCACATAACCTCGATTTGCGGCAACTTCCACATACCGACGACCATAGCTACCACTATGAGGTGGTTATAGACAGTCGTGGGAGTGCCTTCAGAAGGATAACCGATGATCTCTTCGACAAGTATAAAAAGACATTCAAGGGAAGGATCAAGGGAGGACGATCAACTACAGAAAAGATTAGACATAGCCAGATAGGACTAGATAGCACACTGACTTTGTAACGACCTCTCTATAATCCTTTTTCCACATAAACAAATACACAGGAAGTAGGGTCATTACTCAACTACGAGGGCCTAAACCTGGATAAATTCTCATGTCTCTGATTCGTAGATACTTGAATACCTTGGTACTTGTCTGATTGGCTCCCTTATGTTGGATCTAGGTAGATCTTAGTATCTAGGTTTTGATGATTAATGACATTTTGGATAAATCCATGATGATTAAAGTTAATCTGAAGATATCAGATTTGATGATTAAATGACAATTTAGATAAATCCTGATTTAGCACAAGTAAATTGAATTGATTATCGGTAAACCCTGAATTGGATGTTTTCCCGATTGCGGGTTTGATGTTGATGCATATATAGAGGATGAGCTCGGTGGTTGCATCAAGTTTGTGCTAATTGATTGATCAAGATGTTATATATTAAATCTTGAGGTTGATGACTCCAGTTGTGGATTTAATATCGATGCACATGTTGAGGGAGAGCTTAGGATGATTAGTTATCCATGTTTGTGCAAAAGGTTGATGACTCCGTGTTCTGGATTTGATATCTCTATGTATGATTGAGAGAGAGCTCATGATGCTAGTCATCCATATTGATTGATATCATAACTTGAGTAGTATGGATCGTGTGCGCATTTCTTGTATCATATATGGATCTATATGATTGTGAGATTCATCCATTACTCATTTGTTGTTCATTGAAATTGGTTTCGTCATTTCACCAAAGAAAGAAATTGTTGAGTGAACTCCTGTGTGGAGTGATTTATCTGGTGGTGATTAATGACAAACTGCAAATGAGACTAACGTTTGCGCATTGAGTGTATATGTTCTAGTCTCAGAATGGTTGCAGGATGAAAACAAGTAAGGGCGTGAAGAGGATGAAGACGATATGAGACATCCCGAGCAAGGTCAAGCTTAGCGAGGACGAGCTTTGCGAAGACAGGCGTCGAGATGTCAAGCTTCGCGTGGTCAAGCTTAACGAGATCGAGCGTTGCGATGATGAGCATCGAGCGATCGAGCTTCGCGAGGTCAAACTCCACCTAAGGTAAAATCCAAAATTAAGGATTGTTTTCTTAGGGTTTTACTGGTCTCGGTGTTTGGAGACAGACTGGGTTGATAGGTTTCTTTTTACTAGTTTGACCGTACTATTAAGAGGGGTCGGAAACTAGTAGCTTGAATCTATCTAGTGCAGAAGCTCAGATGCATTCATATCATCTTGCACTAGTGTCTTGCATTGCTAGTGAGTCTAAGTGTAGTTCATGTGCATTAGATTAAATGTTTTGAAAACTGCACTTAGTCGTGATCGCCAGCTGTTTAAATTGTTTTATTTATCTAGAGCTGGTCGTGGTCGTATTTGCATATTCTGATCGTATCAGTGTTGATATGTGGTCGTGTTCGTGTCGCTTGTTTGCCGTCTTTCTGTTTAGGGTTTGGGCGTGGTCGTAGGAGTTCGGACTGGTCGTACCAGTCTTCGACTCGCTTGCGTACGCTCGACCAAACCCTATCGACCACCTGTTTTTGATCGGATGTCAAGACCTGTGTGGTCATGGTCGTTGCTAAGTGACACAAATCACATCCGCGAGAAAACGGCAAATCCGTATGTGCAAATACTCTAAAATTGCATTTGAGATGATTTTTGGATTGAACATTTTGACAGCAGGAAAGTTTCTGAGTTTTCTAGAAGTTTCTAGACCTTTCTAGGTCTTGCTCCTCTTGACAAAATTGTTGAGCTCTGAGTTATCTTCCTAACAAGCCAAAAATCACCTCAATCGGATCTCTGGATCAAAAGTTATGCTTGTTTTACTGTCAGTGTGCAGTGGCCAGACAAATGCATCCGTCCGGGGCTATCTGTCCGAAGTGGCTGGACTTTGTCCGAAATGACCGGACATTGTCCGGCCTGTACAAATTTTTTGAGCCGAAAAATGAAACGGACAAATGCATCCGTCCTGGGCTATCTGTCCGAAGTGCCCGGACTTTGTCCGAAATGACCGGACATTGTTCGGCCTGTACAAGTTTTTTTGAGCCGAGAGTTAACAGAGACATATCCATTTGTCCGAACTTTTTGTCCGGACAAATAGTATCCGTCCGGCCTTCACAAATTTCGCCCAACGGTCACTGACACGTTTGCAACGACTGAAATTTTTGTACTAGCCGGACAGTGTCTGAAGTGACCGGACAATGTCCAGCCTGTACAACTTTTGGCCCGGTTTCTTGCAAACGGCTAGTTTTTCGTTGAGGCTATAAATACTTCGTGTTTGGCTTCATTTTTGGGTGCTCAAAGACTTCATTCTTCAGCTGAAAACCTAGCCAATTGAGTTGCATATGTGTTATTGCATTTAGAGGCTAGAATTGAGCCCAAATCTTGAGTAGATTTGAGAGAGAGCTTGAGGGAGATTGTGTGAGTGTTTAGTGCACTTCATCTCCATTAGATTGCTAGTGCTAGAGTGTTGAGCATATCATTTGCATCGTTGAGCTTCTAGCACGTGGTTGATTCAAGTGAAAGTGCATCCGACTTGTTACTCTTGGCGATCGCCTTCGCCTAGATGGTGCCGGAGGAGAGCCGAGATCTCTCCAATTGAAGTTTGTTGGAGAGGCCGGCAAAGGATTGTGAAAGGAGTGGTGCTCGCCTATCCGGTGTGGAGAAGGAGCAACCCTAGTGAGATATCCTTCATGGATATAGAAGCGAGGCTCCGAGTGAGCGCTTCAACGAGGAGTAGGGGAGACCGGGCGAGTCTCTGAGACCTCGGTAAAAATATTGTGTCAATTGCGTATTTACCTTTTGCATTACATTCATCTTGACACAATTGCTATATTTACTTTTGTTGCATGATTTGTTTAATAACTTACATGGTTGAATGCAACTAGTTGAGTAAATTGTTTTAAGCCTCATTGTATAATCTAGCTTAAACGATTATCTTGTTGAAATTGTTTAGTGGGGAAGAAAATTTAAAAGCCTCCTAATCACCCCCCCTCTAGTCGGCATCCTCGATCTTACACCTTCATAAGCCATCTCATTCTTGTAGAAGTTCGACAGGAGGACCCCTGGGTTCCAATCGTCGACACGATCCATGCGGCCGGTGAGGTGGTTCATCCTTGAGTCCATCGTAGCCCTATAATCTGCTAAATTCCGACCTAAAGTTGAAGAAACTAGTACACAAGGACTCTATGGAAGCATGCAGAGTGGCAAAATCATGTGCCGCCGGTAGGTCAGATTCAGCGGCTTGTGAGGAACTAGGACCAATAATCCTTATTGCCCTAAATCTCACACCCTCTACTTGGCCGGGAGGAACGCATAGAGTTGTTTGTTCAAAGGAGGCCAGAATCTCCTGAATGACTTCGAGAAAAGTCAGAATCGGTACCCCTACAAGCGTATCCCAACAAACGTTATGAATGTGGCGGAGCACATCATCCTCTATTCTAGAGACATAATGGTATGAACATCTAAAAATCTAGTTGGCCATAAGGGTCTCTTTTTCAAATGCATAAATCGAGTAAGATGATCAGGATTAGTGAAATAGATGTGCGGAAAATCAGGATCAGAGAAGGTTTGTGGAGACATACCTCTTTGGCACTTAGTGGACTTCTTGATGTTGCTTCGGGGCATCATCATTGGCGTAGAAACTTCAAATTCAGAGGTGTTGTGGTCCGAGGAGTTGGAATCGCAATTGGATTGAAGTTTTGATGGTTGGATGAAGAGTTCTAGGGCTGTTTTTTTTGTGGAAGTTTGGAGCTATAAAAATGGAGTTTGTGCTGTTGGGAGGGTTGGTGAAGATGGGTTTACTTAAATATAAGTGCTAGGTAGGAGTTGTAGGTGCATGGGAGAAGGAAATAGCAAATAAAATAAAAAATCAACACAAAACAGCCAAAACAGGTGAGCCACTTGAGCTTAGCACGACCACGGGCACGGGAAGTGCTGCTTTGGGTTTTTTTCTCTATCAGATTTTTTTTAAAAATGAACAAATAAAGCAAACCGAGCCCAGCACGACCATAAGCACGGGTCGTACCAGTGGTCTTGCTTATCTTTATTTTATAAAAAAATTTATTTTAAAAAAAATTTATTTTAAAAATCGAGCAAACTGATCGAATCGAGCCCAACACAACCACGAGGATGGGTTGTGCTCAACTAGGGCATAGGTCGTGTTGCTGGTTGTGCTCGGCTTTGTTTAAAAAAGATTTTTTTCTATTTTTTTGAAATTGAGCAAACTGATCCCAGCACTGGTCATGCCACTAGTCGTGCTCGGTTCGGTTGGTTTTGCAAAACTTTTATTTTTTTGGTTTTTTCAAAAGTTTTAGTCCTAGTTTGTGAAAAATAAGTTTTGGGTGGTCAAATGATGTTGTAATTGAGTGATTCTTGCAACGAAGTGTCCATAAAAGAGAAAACTACGTGTTAGTATACCGGGTTTCCTTCCGGCTGATCGCACCAGAGGGGGGTGATTGGGTAATAACCGCAAGTAAACAGTTGAACGTTGAGCACTTGCGGGTCGAATTCCATGAGGAACAAGCGTATTTGTCTTTCTAGCTTAATATATATCTGATTAAGTCTAAACGAGTTGGGAGTTTATTTTTCTGCACTAAATCCACTACTAAAGCTATCAATCTAGGGTTTTAAAGCAGTAAAGAGCAAGTATGAAATATAGGGTTTGTAAGCAGGGATGAAAATCTAGGGTTTCAGGAGTTCCATAACCATTCGGCATAATTCTATCCAAGGTCAGAGGATTGTAAGTTAATTTCAATCGTTTTTCAAGACTTATTAAGTTGCCAGTATGGTCGATGGTACAACTATCAGACGATCGTTTCCATTGTTACGTTTGGTGAGAGCCTCTCTCCTGTTCAGGATCCCGCATCAAAGTGCTAAGGACTCAAGAACTCCCATAAATTCTTGCTACGGCTCAACTATTACGTCTGTTGCCAAAACAAGAATTTAGGGTTTAAAGGAGGAAAACATAAGGAAATAACTCCAAAACTTGAGATCAATACCGAGGAGGAATCACGCCTTCCAGATTAGATCATCCCTAACCCTAGAAGGGATCTACTAGCAAAAAGCCATAAGAATGCAGAAATAATAATAATAATAATTAAAAAAACTCACTTTATTACTTGAGAATTGAATTAGCTGTCCTTGCTGGCTTACAAAAGCAGGAAAAATAGAGAAGGGGGCTCCACTAAAGCTGAAACCCTAAAAAGTAGCCTATAAAAAGCATGTCTAATTGAGTCAAAGGCTTCTCTATTTATAGTAATGGGTTAACGTGCAGAAAAATAACTCCTTGACATGCAGGCAACAAAGTCTTAGCTTCAAACGGCACGAGAATGAATAAATCTGAGTTAAAACCGACCAAAACCGACCAATTCTGATCAAATATGACTAAAACCGACCGAATCTGGTAAAATCTGACCAAATTCCACCAAAACTGACCAGTTCTGATCAAAACCGAATAAAACTGATGAAACACCACCAAGAAAAGCCACCAAAACCGAGTCGAACATGACCAGGACACGTGGCAAGCTCCCAGTCAAACACGTGTCGCAAACGAACGGCCAAGCTGTTGTTGTGGTCGATCAGGACTCTTTCGACCACGTGCTCATGTTCGATCAGGGCTCTTTTCGACCTCGTGCTCGTATTTGATCAGGTCTCTTTTGCTGCATCTAGGCCTTCATGCCTAACCCTAATTTTGATGATTAATGAAAACTAAGTGTTTCAGACTGACTGTGCCTTTGAGATTGTTTGATACAGAGCTCCGTTGGGAAGATATGCGAGATGAACAAGATGAACCCAACGCAAAAGAAATAAAAGGACAAGTCGCAAGGAATAAAATCAAGACGCAAATCGCAAAAATGCAAAAGACCTAAGGTAATATTGTTTTTATTTTTACCGATCTTGGTGTTTAGAGTTGATCGGTTTAGGAAAATTGTTTTTAGTTTTAACCATACTATAAAGAGGGGATACAAAAGTCCTCTCTACAGTTTCAACATAAACCGAGAAACTTAGGTCGTTGCATTGCATTCTTTTGGTTGGATTTGATTTAAATTTTGGTTCGAAAGATTTGGATTTTCAGTTGAGTTTTTGACAGTAGAAGAGTTGCTTAAATTTCTAGAAAGATCTAGATAGATCTGGTTTTTGCTTCTGTTGACAAAAATATAGCCCTTAAAATTATCTTTCAAACGAGCTATTAAACACCTCTTTTGGATTTCTGGATTTAAAGTTATAGCTGTTTTTGTTCAGGCTGACTGTCAGTTTGCTGAACTGACTGTCAGTTTGAATGTCAGTTTGTGTTAACTGACAATTGTCCAGAGAGTGTGTTTTTCAGGCCAAAATGTTTTGTACTAAACTGACTGTCAGTTTGCCCATACTGACTGTCAGTTGGGGTTTCAACCACAGCTATTTTTATCTGAGTTTCTTTTAAACCGGTCAATGTTTTTGGTTGAACTGACTGTCAGTTTGGGGTTTCAAGTTTCCATATACGACCACAAACGGCTAGCTATATTTTATCCATAAATTTTGTCAACCGTTGTGTACGTAACTGACTGTCAGTTTGTGTTGCTGATTTTCAGCCCTAGCTCCAACGGTTCTTTTGATCCTTGAGGCTATAAATAGGGGTTTTGGGCATGTGTTTTACACAACAAGTAGCCTTGCATTCTTATACACTCCTGAGCTTTAGTTTTCTACACAAAATCTTGATCTGTTGATCAAGTCGAGTGTTTTCTGATCCACCGAGCATTCAAGTTCATTGCATTTGCATACTCGTAGTTTCTCGGTGCGTGTTTGGAGGTCTAGAGAAGACCTTGCTGCCTATTACTCTTGGTGAGCGCCCTCACCTAGACGGTTTGGTGGTGTGGCCATTGACCTCTCCAGTTCGGAGATTGTTGGAGAGGCTCGGCAAGGTTGTACAAGGCATCGGTGCTCGCCTTTCTGGAGTGGACAAGGAGCAACCAATAGTGGATAATATCCTTCGTGGGTATTGAGGCAAAACTCAATTGACTTGAGTGCTTCAACGAGGATTAGTGGAGACTGGGCGACTCTCCGATACCTCGGTAAAAATCGATTGTGTTTGTCTTCTCCTCTTTGTTGTTTAATTGTTATTTGATCTTTTGTATTATTTGATTATATTTAAAAAATTTTAAAGCCTCCTATTCACCCCCTCTAGTCGGCATCCTTGATCCTACACGTGGTATCAGAGCAAGGTCTCTTGATTCATTAGGCTTTACCGCCTAGAGAGAGGATGTCATCTAATGATGGTTTCTCTCTTGGTCACACCAGTCGTGCGCCTATCTTTGATGGGACAAACTATCCCTATTGGAAAGTGCGCATGTTGGTATTCCTAGAGGCCATGGGGCTTGACGTATGGGATATTGTTAAACTTGGTTTTACTCCTCCGGATGATCCGGCAAGTCACTTTGAGGACAACTGGAGAAAACTACATTTAAATGCCCGTGCGAAAAATGCACTCTTTGCCAGTTTATCTTTAAATGAGTTTAATCGTGTAAGCAATCTCACAACTGCTCACAAGGTTTGGACCACCCTCGAAGAAATTTAGGAGGGCACTACAAAAGTTAAAGAGGCAAAGTTGCTCATGGTGAGGCAACGATATGAGACTTTCACAATGTCGTCAACTGAGTCCGTGGACTCCATGTTCACTCGGTTGAATAATATTGTGAATGAACTCAAGGGGCTCGGAGTTGTTTTTACTGACCTTGATATTGTGAGAAAGATGCTCAGGGCTTTACCAGAAAGTTTCGACACTCTGGTGACGGTTCTCACAAACTCCGACTTGTCGACCACGACACAGACTGATCTTTATGGGAACCTCATCACCCATGAGATGCACAAAAAGGAGAAGAAGGAAGCAGCCGAACCCTCGGAGACAAAGAAGAAGGTATTGGCTTTCAAAGCCAACGCTAAGAACGATTCAAGTGATGTCTCCTCCGACGAAAATCTAGCACTCATGGTAAAGAATACTCAGAAACTTCTTCGCAGGTTACACAAGAAGGGTGCCAACTGTTATAGAATATACGTATCAGATACGAATTCGAATAAGATTTGAATCTCATCAAGAAACCTAATCTGTTAGGATTTCTTCTGCATGGGTAATTTGAATAAGATTCGTATCACATCAAGAAACCTAATCTGTTAAGATTTCCTCTACATGGCCCTATATATAGAGATGTATGATGGGCTTTGAGCATCATCACAAAAGCCATAGCTGCCATCTCTTTTGATAGCCCATAAACCCTTGTTGTACGCATTGGTGCTAGCACACCATCGTACGACGTTCCATCCTGGTACGTGTGGATACCGGTAGAGGCGCTGCTGCAATTGCTGCGCTGATCAGGATAATCCGTGAGCGGTCGTTGTCATCTACATCCAGTATTCAGGACGATCCGCAAACGGTTGTTGCGAACATTAGATTGCTGCACCAAATCTGCTTCCGCTATTGGTAACAATCTAATCTATGATCTATTACTTGCAGCCTTCGAGTAAAATCTTTGAAATTTTGCTAGTGTAACTTACTCGTTTTCCTACAGTGGTATCAGAGCCATCCTGTATAGTATTAGATCTGGATTAATAATATATATATATATATATGTGATATATGAAGTTATAGTAGATTAGATCTACTAGTTCATTTAATCTGTTACCGTATAAGTTTCATTATACATGTTTGTTTTGACATCCAAGTGTTGTGATGAACAATTTTTTGGCCGGCTTTAATATGAACTAATGTCTAATGATCCTAGCATGGGCTCGAGGGAGGTGATGTTAGGGTTTATATGACAATAATAGATTAGATCTTCTAAATCATATGTGTATAGATTGAATCTATATATGACATTAGCTGCCTATTCTAGATATTCATATTGGAGTTAATATGAATGACTTAAGGGGATTTAAACCAATCAGATTGGTTCAAAAATTTGATTAATATGATTAATTTAAAAAAAATTATATTTGATAACCAGAAGCTGTCAACTTTGGTGTCTAAGGAAAGAACACATCATAAGGTTTTTCTTAATAAGCCCCGCTTGGCGGAACGCTTTCCTTCATGGTGTGAGCGAAAACAGTCGCGGTCTTTCCTGGCCAAGGTTACTGCCAACGGAAATTAAATATAGTTGTAGTTATGCATGTGAGATTATCTAACTGATGGTTATTTTCATGCATATAGATGTTGTGACATCTTTTAACCCCTCATGAAACATAAAGATTATACTTGACAACCAGAAACTGTCAACTTTGGTGTCTAACGAAAGAACACATCATAAGGTTTTTCTTAATAAGCCCCGCTTGACGGAACGCTTTCCTTCATGGTGTGAGCGAAAACAGTCGCGGTCTTTCCTGGCCAAGGTTACTGCCAACGGAAGTTAAATATAGTCGAAATTGCACCTATTAGATCATCTAGCTGATGGTTATTTTCGTACATATGGATGTTTTGCCATGTTTTAACCCCTCATAAAAATTAAGTGTTTATTATACCCTTCCAATTGCTGCACCTGTCAAGATTTTGATCGTTGCTTGGTGGGTCTGACAAATCAGGGCACCATCAATTATCTTAATAAGGCAGGATGTGTGTTGGACACCCATAATCATAGAATTGGTTTAACTTAACAAAGCCATCAAAACGGTTTTGGGCTTTGGGGCATGGTGTTGGGATGACACCCAACAAACAAGAGTTATATATAATATAATTAGTAAGGAGTTGCTTACCTAAATAACTAGGTTTCTAGCAGTGATGCCAAAGCTCACTAGAACTTAGTGAATATGGATCTTGGCCTACTATATATATTTCTTGAGGGATTTTTTCTAAAATATATAGTTGGTACATCTTTTATTGAATTGTTTAATAAAAGACTTTTCATAAATATAATGCTATAATTTTGCATTTCTTTACTGTTGTAGACCATGGATAGTGGTAGCTCCTCAAATAATTTCAGTTTGCGATCTGTCGTTAATAAAGAAAAGCTCAATGGAACAAATTTTATTGATTGGTATAGAAACTTGAGAATTGTTCTCAAACAAGAGAAAAAGGACTATGTTCTAGAGACTTCTATACCTGATGAACCAGCCGCTAGTGCTTTACGTGCTCAAAAGGATGCTTATAAAAAGCATACCGATGACGCACTTGATGCCAGCTGTCTAATGCTTGTCACGATGAACTCTAAGCTTCAGAAGCAATATGAGAACATGACAGCTTATGACATGGCCGTGTCTCTTCGAAACTTATTCGAGGAGCAGGCCAGGGTGGAAAGATATGAGACCACCAAGAAATTGCATGATTTTAAGTTGGCAGAAGGAAGCTCGGTCAGTCCTCATGTGATCAAGATGATCGGTTACATTGAGAATTTGGAAAAACTTGGTTTTCCCCTTAGTCAAGAGTTGGCTACTGATATGATTCTCCAATCGCTCCCTCCGAGCTATGATCAGTTTGTCATGAATTATAACATGAATAATCTGGAGAAATCATTGACCAAATTGCATGGGATGCTTAAAACAGCGGAACAGAACATTAAGAAAAACCCAAATAATGTAATGATGGTTCAAAAGGGAAAAAGCTTTAAGAAGAAGGGCAAGGGCAAGGCTAAGGGAAAGGGCAAAGCTCTAGAAAGATCCTCTAGCGCTAAGCCTAATTCCAAAGGAAAGTCCAAGCCAGGTGCCACCCCTACTATTGAATGCTTCTATTGAAAGGAATCTGGACATTGGAAGAGGAATTGCAAGAAATACTTGGAAGATTTAAAGAAAAAGAAGGAAAGTGAGACTCCTTCAGGTATATATGTTATAGAAGTTCATTTAGCTACTTCTCCTTCCGACTCTTGGGTATTTGATACCGGATCGGCTGCTCATATTTGCACTTCGATGCAGGGGCTTAAAAGGAGTAGAAATTTGGCTAAGGGCGAGGTTCAACTTCGCGTTGGCAATGGAGCAAGAGTTGCAGCCTTAGTTGTTGGAACTTTTATATTAGCTTTACCTTCAGGATTAGTTTTAGAACTTAATAACTGTTATTATGTTCCTGCCATAAGCAAAAACATTGTATCCGTGTCGTGTTTGGACACGTTGGGTTATGAATTTAGAATAAAGAACAATCGTTGTTCCTTTTATTTAAATGATATGTTTTATGGCAATGCCTCATTGGAGAATGGGTTTTATCAGCTAAATCTTGAATTACCTGTCTATAACATATGTACTAAGAGGCTTAGGTCCAATGATTTGAATCCCACGTTTATCTGGCATTGTCATTTAGGCCATATCAATGAGAAACGCATCATGGAACTCCTGAAAGATGGGCTTCTAGACTCATTTGATTTTCAATCATTTGATGTGTGTGAATCTTGTTTACTTGGCAAAATGACAAAGGCACCTTTCACGGGTGAAAGTGAAAGGGCAAATGACTTATTGGCTCTTATTCATACTGATGTATGTGGACCATTAAGTTCAACAGCTAGAGGTGGTTTTCAGTACTTCATAACTTTTACCGATGACTTTAGTAGATATGGATATGTCTACTTAATGAGGCATAAATCTGAAACGTTTGATAAATTCAAGGAATTTCAGAATGAAGTACAAAATCAACTTGGCAAGACAATCAAAACCCTACGATCTGATCGTGGAGGGGAATATTTGAGCCAAGAATTTGGTGATCATCTAAAACAACATGGAATTGTTCCACAATTGACCCCGCCAGGAACACCTCAATGGAATGGTGTGTCAGAACGACGGAACAGGACCTTGTTGGACATGGTTCGGTCAATGATGAGCCAAACTGATCTTCCATTGTCCTTCTGGGGATATGCTCTAGAAACAGCTGCGTTCACATTAAATAGGGCTCCATCAAAAGGAGTAAAAAAGACACCATATGAGATATGGAATGGAAGGCGTCCTGGATTGTCTTTTCTTAAGATTTGGGGTTGTGAAGTTTATGTAAAATGTTTAATGTCTGATAAGCTCAAACCCAAATCAGATAAATGCTTCTTTGTGGGCTATCCTAAGGAAACAAAAGGATATTACTTCTATAATCGAGAAGAAAACAAAGTGTTTGTTGCCCGAAACGGTGTCTTTTTGGAGAAAGAGTTTCTTTCAAAAGGAGTAAGTGGGAGCACAGTGCAACTTGAAGAAATTCGGGAACCACTGGAAATTGTTTCAGCACCCACTGAAGCTCAGCAAGACCTGCAAAACAATGTAGAAAATGATGCAGGACAAGCACTAGTATACGTAGGTCTGAAAGGGTACGTCACGCACCTGGAAGGTACATGCTCCTTACAATGGAGCAGCGTGAAGTATTATTGATAGATGAGGTGATGTGAAGATTTGCAAAGTGTCCACGGATTTGAATGTTGCTGATCCGTTGACAAAGCCTCTCTCGCAACCAAAGCATGAGGTGCATACTAGAGCAATAGGTATTAGATACATTTGTGATTGACTCTAATCCAAGCGGGAGGTTGTTAGTGATATGTCCTAGAGAAAATCACAAAGATGTATTTATCTTTGTTATATTTATGAACATTTGAATAATATGTTATTTTTGAATAAATTATCATCTTGGTTTGATCAACAAGTATGTGACTTGTTCGTGAGACTCTAAATTTATTTGATGATATTATTCTAATATAGTCCTTGATCCATTATCTTTAAATAGGACATTATTGATTAATGGATCAGCACATTTATTGATTGATGGTTATGTTTCACGGACCATGGATACAAGATATCAAATGAATAATGTGGACATATATTGGAGAATATAATGTTGGATAGACCCATTTTGAGACACTGTTTGGATTTGTTATTTAAGTGTCACCAGTTGGTCTCAAATAATGTTTATGATTGATCCTTAGACCTGAAACCATCATAGTTTCCTACATGTGTAGTAGTATACTTTGATAGTACCAAACGCTACTTTTAATTAAGTAGTAATAAAGGTAATATTCGGGTATACTATGAGCCATGCGGAGGAATATGAATGGTTAAGATGGAATTTTCATATATCATAAAATGAGAGAGATATCTCTGGGCCTCTCGATATAGATGAATTGAGAAGTGCATGGCCATGCCGTTTGTGGTTGAAGTGTCAACTACGAGAAGATCAATTCACTATGAGATCGAGAAAGGATTGAACTGTGCAAGGGTGGCACATTTCCTACCTTGGGTTTAATCTGGTATCGTATGGTAAGAGGATCAACATGAAAACATTACATAGGTTTGCTGATTATGATCTTTGTGTGTATTTGGATAGTCGTTATGTCCTGCTAGGGGCCACTACTGACTTACAATTCGGGTAAGTATTCTCGGGTTGTGACTAAATATACATGAACCTACAGGGTCACACACTTAACGGGTTGGAACAATGCAATTCGGATTAAGTCTATTTTGGGTTTCCATATCAGATTTGGAGACTTAATGTTAGACTCCTTAGGCATTTGGATTGGGTTTGATATGAGTTTCTGTATCAGATTCAGAAACTTAATATTAGACTCCTTATGTATTTGGATTGGTTTTAGACTCCTTATCCATTTGGATTGGGTTTGGTATAGGTTTCCGTATCAGATTCGGAGACTTAATATTAGACTCCTTATGCATTCGGATTGGGTTTGCTATGGGTTTTCATATCAGATCCGGATTGGGTCTGTTATAGAATATACGTATCAGATACGAATTCGAATAAGATTTGAATCTCATCAAGAAACCTAATCTGTTAGGATTTCTTCTGCATGGGTAATTTGAATAAGATTCGTATCACATCAGGAAACCTAATCTGTTAGGATTTCCTCTACATGGCCCTATATATAGAGATGTATGATGGGCTTTGAGCATCATCACAAAAGCCATAGCTGCCATCTCTTTTGATAGCCCATAAACCCTTGTTGTACGCATTGGTGCTAGCACACCATCGTACGACGTTCCATCCTGGTACGTGTGGATACCGGTAGAGGCGCTGCTGCAATTGCTGCGCTGATCAGGATAATCCGTGAGCGGTCGTTGTCATCTACATCCAGTATTCAGGACGATCCGCAAACGGTTGTTGCGAACATTAGATTGCTGCACCAAATCTGCTTCCGCTATTGGTAACAATCTAATCTATGATCTATTACTTGCAGCCTTCGAGTAAAATCTTTGAAATTTTGCTAGTGTAGCTTACTCGTTTTCCTACACCAACATTGACACACGACCCAAGGGACCAAAGCAAACCAACTTCAAGGACATAATTTGCTATGGATGTCATGAAAAGGGACATATAGCATCAAGATGTCCAAACAAGAACAAGACGTGGAACAAGAAGAAGAAATTCTTCAAGAAGAGCAATGACGCATCCAAAGAAGCATGCTTTGGAGAATGGATGCCCGGTGGAGAGAGCTCCGACTCCGACTCCGACGATGAAGAAGGTTGCTCCAAGAAGCTAGCCAGACTAGCTCTCGGCAACACATCGACTAGTTCATCCCTTTGTCTTATGGCTAAAGGCAATGAAAAGGTACATTCTTCCGATCCTTCATATGAAGAACTAGTTGAAATGATCACCGAGTTAAATGAAGTTTATGGAGTTACTAAAAAGAAGTATAGGGCGCTTAAAGAAGAACATTCTTCTTTACGCGCTAAATACTCCGAACTAAAAGATTCTTATGAAAGCATGCTCATGAAAGATATTACTAATGCTTCATCTAAGGTAGATGTTTCCACTTCATGTGATTTAAATGATACTCCTTCTAGTAGCCATCATATATCATGTAATTCAAATGATACCATCTTAAACGAAAATAATGAACTTAACGCACAAGTTGAAAAACTTGGAAAAGGTCTAGAAAACTGCTATAAGGGAAAAGTATCTCTTGCTCTCATACTTAGTAAACAAAAATGTTCATTTAGAAAAGAAGGATTTGGATACTTTCCGAAGAAAGGAAAGAAACCAAATACTAAAACTGTGTTTGTAAAAGCATGCAACACATTTTGCTTTAAATGCCATGAAACTGGTCATCCGCATGAAGCATGTCCTTTAATGACTCCAAATTATGTTGATGCTTGCTACATGCTTCAAAAGTCGAAGAAAGGTTATGCTATAGCAAAGTATGTTGGTGCACCCATGTTAAATAAAAGGAAGAAATCTATTTGGGTGCCCAAAGCTTTGATTGCTAACATTGAAGGACCCAAAAAGTCTTGGGTACATAAAAGGACTTAATTCTTTTTATGCAGGTGAACTACAAAACCAGTGGGAAGCATTGGGTGCTAGACAGCGGATGCTCCGAACACATGACCGGTAACAAGAAGTTGTTCACCTCAATGGAAGACAACTCAAGCGAAAATCAAAAGATTACTTTTGGCGATAATCATCAAGGAAATGTGGTAGGCTTGGGTAAAATTGCGATTTCAAACGATCTTTCAATTTCAAATGTTTTGCTTGTTGAATCTCTGAATTTAATTTGCTTTCCGTTGCACAAATTTGTGATTTTGGTTTTCGCTGCACTTTTTATCCCAACGAAGTTTTAGTTGAAAGTTTGAAAGACAATTCTTTGATTTTTAAAGGCTTTCGTTTTGGAAATCTTTACTTGGTTAATTTTCATTCAAAAGATACATCTCTTTCAACATATCTTGTCTCTCAAACCTCAAAAGGTTGGCTATGGCATAGAAGACTTGCACATGTTGGAATACATCAATTGAGAAAACTTTTAAAACGTGATGTGGTTGTTGGCTTAAAGGATGTGAATTTTGAAAAGGATAAACGTTGTAGCGCCTGTCAAGCTGGCAAGCAAGTAGCTACTTCACATCCGATTAAGAGCGTTATTTCAACTTGCAAACCTTTGGAACTATTGCATATGGATTTATTTGGACCTTCTGAGTTCCAAAGTATCGGGGGTAGCAATTATGGCTTTGTTATTGTTGACGATTTTACTCACTATACTTGGGTTTTCTTTATTTCTCAAAAATCTGAAACCCCTGATGTTTTCAAAAGTTTTGCAAAACGTGTTTCTATTGAATTCGAACTATCCATCAAGAAAATCCGAAGTGATCATGGTGCACTACTACAGAAGTGTATTCCACTAACCCTTATTTTCTAACAGTTATAAGCAATCTAGGAAAAATCCGATAGAATAGGACGACAGCGGCGGAAAACCATCATTTTACTATCGGTTACACACTAATCAGACGTTAGTGAAATGCAAATACTTTTTACTATCGGTCAATACTGTACAAACCGATATAATATATTAAATAGTACTATCGGTTTTCCTTTTGTAACTGATAGTAAAATTGCGCACTTTATACTATCGGTTATTACTGTATAAACCGATATAATATATTAAATAGTACTATCGGTTTTCCATTTTTAACTGATAGTGAAATTACTGACTTTTTACTATCGGTTATTACTGTACCAACCGATATAATATATTAAAATAGTACTATCGGTTTTTCGTTCGTAACAGATAGTAAAATTACTCACTTTATACTATCGGTTCGTACTGTATTAACCGATATAATATATTGAATAGTACTATCGGTTTTTCTCGGGTAACTGATAGTGAAATTACTGACTTTTTACTATCGGTTATTACTGTACTAACCGATACAATATATGAAATAGTACTATCGGTTATATAAAACAAACCGATAGTAAAATGACTTCATATACACTAATGGTTATGACAGTGGGGACCTTATTTTACTATCGGTTTGTGTTTTTGAACCGATAGTAAAATTGGACAACTTAATTAGGTCGACCCCTGCTCTGCGCTCTACATGTTGGAATCATTTCAGCCGCGCACAACTCCAAGCTAGAGTGATCTGGAGAAGCTAGCTGAGAGGTTGATCATATTTCCATCCCCCTCGGTATTGTCATCTTCTCATCACCTCGCTCTCTCTCTCGATCACTCTTTCACACTCTCCCTCTCTCTCTCTACTTGCAATTCATTAAACTAGATACATGTATCTCCAAACTAGCTAGAAGGCTGGGTTGGCTAGCTAGCTATAGCTTGCTGAATTTAAGCAGCTAGCTAGCTGGCTCTTCCAATTAATGCATGCATCAAGTTAATTAGGGTTTCATATATACAAATCCATTTAATGTAATTAAACAGCTCATGTACACACATATGGCCTAGCTAATTATGTTTCATTCATATATGCATGCCCTGAGTCATTAATTATTTATTTGAATTTGTCAATTTTGTGAAATAATTGTAGATGGACCGAGAATATTGGATGTATGGAATAAAACGTACTACTGTTGAGTATTTGGAGGGTGTGAATAGATTTATTAAATTTGCTGAGCAAGAAAAGGCGAAGAAGGGAGAGAAAGATATGCATTGTCCTTGTATAGATTGTATGAACTTAAAAAGGTTCGGCAACTCTGATCAGATTAGGAGTCATTTGATTCGTCGTGGTTTTAACGCACGCTATACCCGTTGGATATGGCATGGTGAAGATCTTGAGGAAACGAGCACTACCGCTACCACTCAGCAGCACCCAGAAGTGGATTGCAGTAATGATGATCATGATCAAAACATTGATAATTTTCATTCGGAAGTCCATGTAGATGACGACAATTTAGATGAAATGTTACGTGATGTAGAAGAGGACTACAGCGAAAACGATTTAGCTAAATTTCAGAAATTAATTGTTGATTCTGAGAAGCCTTTGTTCCCCGGATGTGAAACATTTACAAAGTTGTCTTCTGTGTTGAGATTATATAACTTGAAGGCAAGCAACGGTTGGAGCGATAAGAGTTTCACGGCGCTATTGGATCTGTTAGCGAACATGCTTCCAGAGGGAAATGAGTTGCCAAGATCGGTTTACCAGGCCAAAAAACTATTGTGTCCGTTGGGAATGGAAATCGAAAGAATACATGCATGCCCAAATGATTGTGTTCTGTACCGTAACGAGTACGAGGATTTGCATGTTTGTCCAAGATGCGGTGCATCGCGGTATAAGCATGGGGACAGAATTTATCACAATGGATGTGATGAGGTAAAGAAAGGGCCTCCGGCCAAAACTGTGTGGTATTTGTCTGTGATTCCCAGATTGAAATGGCTGTTTGCAAATCCGAAAGATGCGAAGTACTTGCGTTGGCATGTTGAAGGTCGGAAACAAGACGGAAAACTAAGACATCCAGCTGATTCCATTCAATGGAGAAACATTAACAGAACATTCGGTGAGTTTGGCGGCGAAGTGAGGAATATAAGGTTTGGGCTGAGTACGGATGGTATGAATCCACACGGAAATATGAGCAGTCGACATAGCACTTGGCCGGTTCTTTTATGCATCTACAATCTTCCTCCTTGGTTATGTATGAAGCGCAAGTACATCATGATGTCGTTACTAATTTCAGGACCCAGACAACCCGGGAATGATATTGACGTGTTTCTATCACCGTTAGTCAAGGACTTACATAAATTGTGGAGCGAAGGGGTGCGGGTGTGGGATGCACATAAGCGAGAGAATTTCATGTTGCGGGCCATGATATTTTGCACCATAAATGATTTCCCGGCCTATGGAAATTTGTCGGGGTATAGTACGAAAGGAGTCAAGGCTTGTCCTATTTGCCTGGATGAAACTGAAAGCATGTGGTTATCGAACTGCGGGCCGTGACATGCTCGACATGGGCATAAGGACTGAGCTTGCACCATTGGAGAAGGGAAAGCGGACATACCTCCCCCCGGCCTGCTATACTTTGTCAAAAAGAGAAAAAACAGAACTCTGTCAGTGCCTACATGGTGTCAAAGTTCCATGCGGGTATTCTGCGAACTTGAAAAAACTTGTGTCCATGAAAGACTTGAAACTGGTTGGTATGAAGTCCCATGATTGTCATGTACTGATGTCACAAATGCTTCCCATTGCTATCAGAGGCATTCTCCCAGTCAAAGTCAGAGAGACAATTACAAAGCTATGTTATTTCTTCAACACAATATCTGGCAAGGTACGTAAGCGTGTACTCCTAGCAAGTTAATTAGCTCCATTCATGGAACTTGTTAGATTTTTTGGATCTGAATATTTGCTGCAACTGTGTCCTTGCAGGTAATTGATATGGATGGACTGGACGATTTGCAACGCGATGTGACTACCACTCTTTGTCAGCTGGAGATGTATTTCCCTCCATCCTTTTTTGATGTTATGGTCCATCTAATTGTTCACATTGTCAGAGAAATTAAGTTTTGTGGACCCGTGTTCCTGCGCTACATGTATCCATTTGAGAGATTTATGGGTATCTTGAAGGGATATGTAAGGAATCGACATCGGCCTGAGGGCAGTATCATTGAAGGTTATGCCGCCGAGGAGGTGATCGAATTTTGCACCAACTATATGGCCGGGGTTGACCCAATTGGCGTTCCTACGTCCTGGCATGAGGGCAGGCTTCAGGGCATTGGAACGATTGGATTTAAAGCAGTCGTCCCCTCTAGTGATCTGTATGCAAAAGCCCATTTTTGGGTCTTACAGCACATGACGGGGGTGGAGCCATACATACATGAGCACAAGGAAATGTTACGGAAACAGAATCCCTCGAAGCCAGAGATTTGGGTCACCAGAGAAATAATAGGAAGTTTGCTGGGTGGATCGAAAATAGAGTCCTGCAAGCTTCTGAGGGCGACGTAGATGAAGATGTTACATGGTTGGCCAGAGGGCCTAGATTTACTGTAGGGACTTGGCAGGGGTATGACATCAACGGCTATTCATTTTACACAAGAACTCAGGACGAGAAGAGTACTATGCAATGTAGTGGAGTGACACTACTTGCTATTTCAGAGGATGCCAGGGCAGTAAGGGCACTCGACTCATATTACGGTGTTATTGAGGAAATATGGGAGCTCGATTATGTATTACTTAAGATTCCTCTGTTTCGATGCCAATGGGTTGAAATCCCTCGAGGTGTTAAAGTCGACAATTATGGGTTTACTCTCGTCGATCTCAGTAGAGTCGCACACAAAGATGATCCATTTATACTTGCTGAGCAAGCCACACAGGTGTTCTACATCGTTGACCCTGCCAACCCAAAGTTGCACGTTGTCCTTCACAGTAAGAGACGTATTGTTGGGGTCGAAGACGTTGTGGATGAAGAAGAGTACGATCAGTTCGACGAACTACCTCCATTTTTAGATGGAATCCTTCAATCTGTCCCTACCGAAGATATTGACGAAACAAGTTACCTGCGAGACGACCACGAAGAAGGATTATGCGTGGACAACCATTCTTGACTAATTTGCAATATGTAAGTGACGTATATTACTTGGATCGAAGAATTCTTCAAATCATTTTTCAAAAATTCTTTGGGAAATGTAACACCCTGGTTTTGGGGGTGAAAAGTTTTTGCATAAAATCCTGCATGCATGTATCCCTGTAGCAGTAGCCAGATCAGCTAAACCCTAATCTCTCCCAAACCCTAAAAATCTCCAACTATTCTCTAGATCCAGATCAAGATCTGACCATCCAGATTTAACCTACCAGTTATTCTAAAGATAAAAGTCTTCAGGAACCAAATTGAATTCTAACCCTAACTCCCAGTATCTAAGTCTCTTTCTGTTTTCGAAAACAGGAAATTCAGATTTACCCTAAGTACCCCTGGTCCCAGATAACTGAGTTATCATGGTTTAACCCTATCCAGACTCATGTATCTTTTGGAATATGTTCCTAGGTTTACCCTCAACTTACTCCAAAAAGTTGGGAACCAGATTGTTTCATCTAAACACTTTTCGCAGTTTAGTCCAAATTTTACTGCGAATAAGTCCTTTTCTGTTTACCTGGAAGCCTGAAAAGGCTAAAATTCACAAATCAACTCCAACCTCAGAATTTCTTCAGGGAACACCTCCCAAATGCTATTTGAGGCATATTTCCCTTCTGTTTAAACTTCAAAATCTCTCCCCAATCACCAGAATTTAAGATCAACAAAATCCAGATCTATTTTACCCTAATTTTACCCTATTTTCGAAAATAGGTGAAATCCCTCAAACCTTATCAAATTTTATCCAGATTTGAGCTAAATGAGTATTAATAGAAATATTATACTCATCCATTAAATCAAATTCCAGATTAAACCTCTCTAAGACCAGAATTACAAATCAGTCCACTTTTCAACAGAAACTCTTACACTTCTACCCCTGGATCGACCAGCCCCTCTGTTCATGACCAGAAGCCGTCTTCGACCAGCGCCTGGGACTTCGACCACCACCTGGAACAGCGCACGAGCACGGGAGCCTTCGACCTCGAGCGCGCCACTGCTGTTGCTTCGCCTGCTGCCACGTGTGTGCTCGGCGTTGGCCACTGTGGATCTTCTCCAGCGGGGATCGCGACCAGCTAGTTCTCCCGTTTGCACACCACCGGCAACGGCTCCAGCAGGAAAGCTTAGCCACGTGGAGTTCTTGCCGCGGCCAGCCATCGTGTCGCCTTCACTTCGCAGCAGCTCCAGCTGCAAAAGCTCTCACGGCCGCTGAACAGGTCACCTCCATCGCCAGCTCGCCGTGAAGTCGCCATCCAGTCACTTCCTTGCGGGCTTCAACTCCCCGTGCACTTCTAGCCGTTGCATCTCCTCCGAATCCTCTATAAATAGCCTCTGGCCTCGGGGAAACATCACACACCCACCAGAAACACCTAAGTCCTCAAACTCGCCGTCTTCTTCTTCTTCCCCGGTGAGCAGCAAAGGGAGCTTCGATGCTAGCTTCAACCGCTGCTCCCTTCTTCAATCCAACACCCCCAGTGAGCTTCCCTCATCCCCCTCATGCTTCTCAAGCTGGGAATTTAGTTTAAATGCTTCCTGTCACCGGCAATCACCGTGTTTCACCTAGAACTCCGGTGAGCAATTAACCCTCACCTAAACCAATTTAGCTCTCGAGCCAGTGATCAAACATGCTCAATAGATCATTCTTATCATCCCTAAGCAACCAGAATCATCAATTTTGCTAAAATCTGGAAAACCCCAAATTGGAACTTTGCTTGTGAACTGAACTTACTGTTTAAGCTTTCCTGGTGCATCTCTAGCCAATCTAACTCCACCAGTATGTTTCTAATGCCCTAGAGATCATGCACAAGCAAGGAATTGAGTTCAACCACTTTAAATCAGAAATGCCCAAAACAGATTTGAGTTCATCTTTTCACCAGCCAGTATCTTCCAAATCCAGCCACTCCAGCTCAAACTACTTTGCCATTTAGATGTTTTGGACCATTCTGAGCAACTTTTTCTTCTATCACGACTTCCAATTCGGCCTAGATCGTGAGATATAGCTATGCCCTAGTTACTGCACTGTTTATGTTGCATGTGCTCCAGGCCAGTCAACTTCTTTGCCGGTTTTCATCACTTTCCGGCCATCTCCTACCCTAGATCTTGTTGAGACATTTGTTCCTGTTACAAATGTCTAACTACCAGACAAAGTGGTGCATCATTTGGAGCCCTAGATCAAAAGTTATGGCAAACCCTATTTTCTGGCCATGTCAACTCTATGTCAAACTATGCCAGCCAGTGGCATTAGCCCTGTTCACCCACCTCTGGTCATGCAAACCAAAAATTACCTTGTCAAACAGTTGCTTCACTACCTTGTGCACCATATGCTTGAATCAAAACTCATTTTGGCCACTGGGAACTATTCAAACCATGTCAATGCCATTCTTCGGCATTGTCAGCCCTTGTCAGCCTATGTCAGCCAATGGCATTGGGCCAGTTTGACCCCTTCTGGGTATGCAAACTGAACATAACCTTGTCCCTTAGACTCCTGATGTTGTGATCTACATTTTATTCTATTGTCACAACTTGAGTTGAGCCCTCTATCATCCATCGACCCTATGTCGATGCCTGGAACCGAATGTCGACCTAAAGACATTCGCTGTTTTTGAGCGAACCAGCCGCAGCCTTGATATCATCCTGATATTTTGGAACCTTTGGAACCTTGTAAACTTTTGTCGACTAATCTTAACCTTGGTTTCCAAAGTTTAACCCTAATCGCTTCCAAATCTTGTATCGCCTAAGTGTTTCTCCTTGCATTATCGCATATAGTGGAATAGTAAGAGTAGGATTGATTGTAATGCCTGTTTGCTTGTTTGATCCTTGTTCAGAGCAAGAGTCCAAGTTCGAAGACTTCGTCGCAGACCCGACATCAACTGCTGTTTCTTACGACGCGGAAGGCAAGTCATACTTTGATCATATTGAACCTATATTTTATGAATTGCTATGCTATTCCATGAGTAGATATCTCATTAATATTGCATGTGTTGAGATCAATGATATTATGGCAGTGATTGATTGAATACTGGATGAATGTGAACTTGTTAAGATAGCAAGCCATGAACTAATAAAGGTATAAACATGTACATCTATATTCATGAAATAGAACCCCTAGCCGTGACCAGTATTTTGGTATGGAATGGTGGTAGCACTGGAGGTGCTTGGCTGCACTGGATGTGCAGGCACTGAAGGTGCATGGTTTGTGGTATGATCTGGTCACTGGCATATAAGGACTAGAACCTTGTGTCGTGCGTCTAGTGGCATGAAAAACGTACCAACCACTTACCTAGTATGGGACAGGCGCAATCTAGTAGCTTTCCTAGTATTATCAGTTCCCTGCATGGCTTGTCGATCCGGTTTCTCGCGTGGAAACTGGTGGGACGCAGTTCGTCCATGAGTGGTGTGAGATCAGAAAAATTATGAGAGGATAAGGTGTAAAGAAGGAAGACGCCCTATGCCAGATTAAGTCGTGCGCGACTGTAATCAAGAGAGGCTATGTGTCTTGCGAGAACATAGACCCAGGCTAGGAAGTAAGGCAGTGGGGAGGACCCACAACGGTACTTGGGACTAGATTGTCCACTTACCGGGCAGGGATGCTGTTAATACTAGACTGCAAAACGTTGTGTGATCTCGGCCTTGTCACATGCGTATAAGTCGCATGAAGTTGGCCCGACTTGGAAGTCGAGTGAAAAAGTGGATTTAAAAAGAGGTACACCTCTGCAGAGTTTAAAAATGTATTCGAATACTTTGTACTCCCGAGTTTTAGGAGTATGCCGCGGTGGATTGAATCCACGGGGTGTGACACAAGTATTGTTTTATAAATTAAAATTTGTTAGTTCAAGATTACCCAAATGACATGTGTTGTCATGATAAGGGGTGCTGCCGAGGGCTGTCATGTGTTGATGTGTCGCAGTAGTACCATAATTTAGTGATCATGTGATATCTAAGAGGCATGTGGATTGTGCCCTAAGTATATGAAATGCTGCCATGAGCATGAGATTTGAAAAGCTTGGAAGAAAAGTATTTATGGAAAAACCCTCTCACCTCTTTTCCCTCAATAGCATAGGATCATGTCATCTCTACTATATGTATCTCTACTCTTACCTATGACTTGCTGAGTACGTAAGTGCTCACCCTTGCAACTTATCAACAATAGATGGAGTGCTACAATACCAAGATGAAGGCTTGGAAGATTTCGTGGATCCAGAAGGAAGAGAACCAGTTCTGCCATAACCCTGAAGTGTGCTGTTCTGCTGTCAACTTCTTACGACTGTGGGGGTTTCGCCTAGCTTCCGCCGAGTAGTTGTCTTTTGTTTTAATTAGACCATTTGTGCCGTGAAGGCATTGTATTACTCTTGTTGTATCAGGCCAGTAGGCCATACTGTTTATCAATGATATTTTGTAAGTTACTCTGCTGCAATGAACTCCTGTGCTTGACTTATCCTGGGAAGTCAGTGGTATGTATGTATGAGGCCAGCGGCAGCAAGTTAGGTCTCCACGGGAGTAGTCGTGGTACCCTGTGCGGGGCGCGACAGGAAAACATACGTGATGCATTGAGAATCATTTCTGCAAATTTTCATTTCAATTGGAGTATATACTTGATTTGAGCAATAATTGATTCTTTTCACAAATATATATGAAAACTGCAAATTTTCATTCCATGATTGGTCTTTACTGTTAATTTATTTCAAAATTATTGCAAGCCATTTGCATGGGGTTTCAGGTGTCTTTACAAGTGCAAAATGATGTACTGAGACCCATCTGTAATTGTTCTCGGGAAATACCTTTAGATCAATTTAACAGTATTATACTATTGGTTTCAACCTCCGAACCGATATGAAATTAACATATACTATCGGTTTATTGTCATAACCGATAGTAAAATACAATACAAAATGATGTACTGAGATCCTCTGTAATTCTTCTAAGGGAAATCCTTTAGGGTCAATAGCATTGTATTTTACTATCGGTTATAACTGTGAAACCGATATGAAATTAAACTATACTATCGGTTTATCGTTCACAACCGATAGTGATTTACACTTGTTATGAGCCCCTGTTCTTAGTTTACTATCGGTTTACTGTTTATAACCGATAGTGATTTACACTGTGTTATGAGCCCCTGTTCTTAGTTTACTATCGGTTTACTGTTCACAACCGATAGTGATTTACACTGTATTACGAAAACCCTAACTTACATGTTTTTACTATCGGTTTTGTGGTGATGAACCGATAGTAAATATTCATTTATTGGGTTATAACCTTGCACGATTTTCCCTCCAGTGCAACTGATCACATTCCAATTTCCAAATACTCGCGCGGAAAACCCTAGATTCGCCGACGTTCGCTTCTTCGCTCCTCTGCACCACTGGTTCTCCACCGCCTCCGGCATTGCATTGTGCCACCGCCTCCGGCCACTCCACAATCGACTGTAAGTGTTCTTGACCAAATCGCTCGCGTGTATTGCTTAATTTTGTATGCAATGGTTCATATCCCGTTCAATGGATTACAAATATAAACCTAGAGTAAAATTCATGAACTACAAACTTGATAGCTATGAAAATGACAGAATTGATGAAAATCACTAGCAATTTGTCATACAGTGTAGTTCACTATCGGTTTCTTATTCAGAACTGATAGTAAATAGATTAAACTGAATTTTCTGTTAATTATTTCCCATTTTCTAATTTTCATCTGAAATTTTGGTTCATTTATATTTTAACATACCTTATGTTCCTGCTGAGCAATTTTGGAAATTTTTCCTAATTCAGACTTGATTACTATCGGTTTGACTTGGAAAACCGATAGGAAATAGTAGTGCCATCATAGTTTGCACTGCTAATTTGAATTTTCTGTGAATTACTTCCCATTTTCTAATGTTCATCTCAAATTTAGGTTCATTTAAATTTTAACATACTTTATTTTCCAGCAGAGAGATTAGCATAGTTTGAACTGCTAATCTTTTAAATTTTCCTGAATACAGACCTTAGTACCATCGGTTTTCCTTTCAAAATCGATAGGAAATAATGTATGTGTTAGTTTGCACTGCTCATCTGAATATTCTGTGAATTACTTCCCATTTTCTAATGTTCATCTCAAATTTAGGTTCATTTAAATTTTAACAGACTTTATTTTCCTGCAGAGAGATTAGCATAGTTTGCACTGCTAAACTTTTAAATTTTCCTGAATACAAACCTTAGTACTATCGGTTTTCCTTTCAAAACCGATAGGAAATAGAGTATGTGTTAGTTTGCACTGCTCATCTGAATTTTCTGTGAATTACTTCCCATTTTCTAATGTTCATCTCAAATTTAGGTTCATTTAAATTTTAACAGACTTTATTTTCATGCAGAGAGATTAGCACAACAATTTTAGTTATGAATTTTGTCATGTACCTTTCTTCATATCAATTGGATGGTTTGTTCATGGTATTTTAGGTAAAGCCATGTCGGCATCTTCCTCGGCTGATACTAGTGATTCGGCGAGGGCGAACGTAGATGGCGCTGCCTCTTCCCAACGCAAGAGGAAGGCGCGAGGCGCGACGATGTTGGGTCGTTTGGCCAAACGCGCGGATCTTTCCTGTGAGTTCAACCAGTTCGGGAGACCGATCGGGAAGAACGCCGGGCACTATGCTGCCTATGTTGGCTTGTTGGCGAAGGAAAGGGTGAAGATCACCGTCCAGAGCTGGAAGGATGTCAAGGCCGACGAGAGGGATAGGCTGTGGGCGGAAGTGAAGGTAAAATTAATCAAAATCACTGAACTCTTGAGTAATTACATTCCCTTGGTTTATCCTAGAGATTAGGTAAGTCCTACTTATATGCACCATTTGAAACAGGCCAAGTGGAACATCCCGGACGATGGTCCCAAGATAGCTTGCTTGAAGGACATGAACAACACGTGGAAAACCTTCAAGAGCGTCCTCGTCAGTACCTTCCTCGCTAAAGGCGAATCTCCATGTGAGAAGTACCCCTTCATAACGGAGGAGGTATGGGAGCAATTCGCCCAACAGAAGGGGACTCCTGAGTTCAAGGTATGAATGGTTCCTTTGCTTGGTTACACCATTGTATGCAGTAAGCAGTGGTGCATTAATTTTCTTGTTTCTGGTACGAAGGCCCTCAGCGAGAAGAACAGGGCAATCCAGAGGAGGAACGACCACCCACACCGGCTCGGCTCTCGCGGCTATGCGGGGAAGGAGGAGCAGTGGAAGAAGGCTGAAGACGAGGCGTCGCATTTCGTCGACTCCCCTGACCTACCACTCTCCGAGATCCGCGATCAGCGATGCAAGCGCTGGTGGCTGGCCAGAGGGACCGTGTCGGCCACGGGGACTGTGGCGTTCCCAAACCCCAGGGACGTCGAGGTCGTGCAGCGACTCGTAAGTTGGCTAACTATGATCACTAGTGTGTACACAAGTTTGTATATATTTCTTCCTCACAATGGAGAGCTTTCAATGTAACAGATCTCTTGCTCGAAGGAGGCGACCGAGGGATTGTTCAGTCCCCATAGGGAGAACGACATTCTTACCCGGGCTCTAGGGAACAAGGAGCATCCAGGGCGGACGCGAACCGTGGGGGCTGTGGTGCCATGGAAGGAAGGCTTCTCGGAGCCCGGGCAAAAGGCGAAGAAGGCTAGCAGCTGGAAGGAAAGGGAAGTGGAGCTATCTCAGAAGATACGGGCAGATGTGACTGCACAATTCGCGGACATGTTCGCTCAAATGAACGAGAAGTATGAACGCCTCAGCCGAGTTGTGCAGTCCAAGGGTTTAGATCCAGCTGCTGAGGTCGACGCTGCCAGGCCGAGTAGTGTTGGCTCGAAGGTTCACGTGGATCCGGTGGACCTGATCGAGGTATTACAACTCTTGAGCTATATATGCAGTTCGGCTGATGCCACTCCCGTTACGTTAGAATTGTTTCGCTAACCTGTTATAATTGTTGCAATTGCAGAAGCTGGAGAGCTGTAGCCTATTGATCAACATAGGCGACAAACCTGTTGTGGTTGCAAACGGGGTCGTATACCAGTCTTGGGAGGATGTCCGGATCCACTGCGTACCTCTGGAGCTTGGATTCGCAAAGGTACAGGTAGACATGGCCCTCCCGGGCTACAGCTCTTTTCCGTTGCCCGTCCCAACAAACGAAATGCGGACAATTGGCGAGGCATTGGGCTCGTACATACAGTGGCCCAAGAAGGGTGTTAGACTACAGGAGGTAAACCCTAGCCATTCTAGCTTACAACTCAGTTAATATACTCAATTTGCAAAATCTAATTTAAGCGTTTGTACTTAAAGTGGACGATGGATCCCAGCACACTTCCTGAGGACACCACCCCCGCCACAACGCATGAGCGAACTCCTTCGGCCCCCATGCCTCCTCCGACGGCCTCAAACCCTTCGCCATCAAATGAGGCCGACGGCACCACACCCCAACCTTCGAAGGTATACACTCGCTCGCCGCCCAAAGGCAAGGGCAAGGCCAAAGGCAAGGCCAAACAAAGCCAGCTGGTACGTTCAAGAACGGGTCCCCACTCGTGTCGGAGTACCTTCTGCGCAATATGGATCAAATAACCAGAAGTCTCCACGAGTGGTACCTGACCCGGTCTAGGCGCCACATCAACTTCTTGGTTCACTTCAGGCCAGCCCATTTTCACCGTGAGCCCGGGAGCATATCGGTGGCCCACGAGGATTTGTTCGACCTCCTCAACTGGCGGGAGCTTGATATGTCCATCATTCGGACTGGAGTCCTGTGAGTGTGCTGTTGTCTGAAGTTATCACGGTTCGTTTCATAAATCTAATCACTTTTTGTATGCACTACTTACTAATGTCTACTTTGCATCCAGGTGCATGTATAGGCTGGCGTCGATGAGGGCATGTGACAAGGTGGGTTTCCTCGACCCAGAGAAAATAAGCCTCACGATGCTAGAGCACGACCAAGCACATGCGGAGGAATACATATCAAGGGCACTACTAGCGCAGCAGGACCGAGAGTTCATCCTTGCGCCGTACCACCAAAGGTTAGTGCATTTCCTACTAATTTAACTCATTCTTGTTTGTTACGCCTAACATATGTATGAAACGGTTCGCTTATATATGCAATGTAGGGGCCACTGGGTCCTCGCCGTCATTTGCCCATGGATGAATGAGGTCTATTACCTCGATTCAATGAGCGACAAGGCGGCGCATGTTTTCACCCTCACATGGCACATAGACGCGTAAGTAACATAGTTGTCTTAAATTTTTCTCTGACTAGCTAATTAATGATAACATATTAATCGGCAATGCTAAATTAAATACAGGGCTTTCAAAAATTATGCTAGTGCTGGAGGGAGGCATGACGCGTCGAAGGGCACAACAATTTCTTGGAAAGAATATGAGGTAACTAATACGGATGGAAGTACTCATGATGAGTCTTTTAATTTAAGCTTAATTAGTTCTTTCGAGTTAATGTGGGTTTATGTCTTTGCATATGCAATTTTTCCAGTGCCATCAGCAGCCACAATCATGGGAATGTGGCTTCTATGTCATGAGATTCATGTATGACCTGATCAGGAGAAACTTTGCCCAATTCCCTAAGGTAACCATTTTTCCTGACTCAAAGTCGAACTTTAATTGGATGTGACGTACGATCCTAACTTCATACACGCATATATGGAGAGCGCCATGTTGAAAGAGCAATATGAGTTGCCTCAATTGAAGGAGCTGCGAACAATTTGGGCTCAATATGTCATGGAAGAAGTGGCTATCAACGATCGATAGTAACTGACTTGTGTTGATTGCTGTATTTGTGAATATATATTGAATGTGTTGATTGCTGTATTTGTGAATAAACTCAATATGTGAATAGATTCATTGATGTATTTGTGAATAAACTCGATCAATATGTGCATAAATTCAATCTGTCCAATTTGTGAACAATATGTGAATATGTGAATATTGTTGAATTAGTGTATTTGTGAACAAATTGATCAATATGTGAATATTGCTGAATATTTGTAAATATTGATGTATTTGTGAATGATCCAATGTATCTCTGTATAGCTGTATGTATATGTGCATGATTCCAGTACTAACCGTGCCAGTACATAACCGATAGGAAAAACAAATATTACTATCGGTTATATACCACAACCGATAGAATAAATATTACATTACTATCGGTTCAGATGCAACAACCGATAGAATAAAGTTTTCAGTACTAAACGTGTCTACAAATTACTATCGGTTATATACTACAACCGATATAATAAATATATCAGTGCTATCGGTTCATATACAACAACCGATAGAATAAAGGTTTCAGTACTAAACGTGTCTACAGAATACTATCGGTTATATAATATAACCGATAGAATAAAGTTTCCCGTACTAACTGTGTCCAGACAATACTATCGGTTTAGATAATACCCGATAGAAAAAAACATTAACATTACTATCGGTTTAGATCCTAGCCGATAGAAAAATCCTAAACAATACTATCGGTTTATATACGAGCCGATAGGAAAAATGTATATAATACTATCGGTTTAAATTTGAGCCGATAGAAAAAATAGTCGATAGCGATTAGTGAACGTTGGGAATGTAGGTGTTTTACTAACGGTTTTTGAACCGATAGAAGTGTTCTGCTCCTCTACTATCGTGCCGACCACTATCGGTAAGAGAACCGATAGTAGAGTGGATTTTTAACCGATAGTGAAAAGCATTTCTGTAGTAGTGGTGGAGAGTTCGTTAATTCAACTCTATTTGATTTATGTGACTCTCTTGGAATCAAACACGAATTTTCTACTTCTTACACTCCATAGCAAAATGGAGCCTTTGAAAAGAAAAATTGAACACTTATAGAAATGGCAAGAACTATGTTAAGTGAGTATAATACTCCTACTCGCTTCTGGGCTGAAGCCGTGCATACTGCTTGCTATTCTATAAATCGACTGTATTTGCATCCTCTTCTGAATTTAACTCCCTATGAGCTTCTTATTGGGAGTAAGCCAAACATTTCTTATTTTCGAGTTTTTGGTTGCAAGTGATTTATACTTAAGAAAAGAAATTTTGGCGGTAAATTTCAAAGAAGAGTAGATGAAGACTTCTTAGTCGGATACTCTACCACTTGCAAAACCTATCGTGTCTTTAATAAAAATACTGGTTGTATTGAAGAATCTTGTGATGTCGAATTTGATGAAACTATGGCTCGCAAAAGGAGCAAGTCTCTTGTGAAGTTTCAGGTGAAGATCTTCAAGAAGCCGTGAAGAACATAACCATTAGAGACATCAAGCCAAGAGAAGATGATCAAGAAGATGATCAGAACATTGAGAATGACGATCAAAATGTATCATCATCTCATGTTGATCCTCCAGAACCAAGTCAAGAAGAAGCCGCACAAGATGAAGCACCAAGACAGCATCAAACGATCACCAAGGATCACCCTCTAGACCAAATATTGGGTTACATTAGTAAGGGTGTTCAAACTTGCTCTCGTATTGCTGCATTTTGTGAACATCATTCATTTGTGTCTTCTTTAGAACCTAAACATGTTAATGAAGCTTTAAATGATCCTGATTGGGTAAATGCCATGCATGAGGAACTTAACAATTTTTCTAGAAATGAAGTATGGACTTTAGTAGAAAGATCCAAGGATCATAATGTTATTGGAACTAAATGGGTTTTTAGAAATAAGCAAGATGAAAATGGAGTTGTAATTAGAAACAAAGCTCGTCTTGTTGCTAAAGGTTTCACTCAAGTTGAAGGTTTAGACTTCGGTGAAACTTTTGCACCTGTGGCAAGACTTGAAGCTATTCGTATTCTTCTTGCTTATGCATCATGTTTTAATATCAAATTATTTCAAATGGATGTTAAAAGTGCTTTCTTAATTGGTGAAATTTCTGAACTTGTTTTTGTTGAACAACCACCCGGTTTTGAAGATTCTAAATTTCCAAACCATGTGTTTAAATTGTCCAAAGCTCTCTATCATCTCAAGCAAGCTCCTCGAGCTTGGTATGAGCGACTTAGAGACTTTCTTTTATCAAAAGGTTTTAAAATTGGGAAGGTTGATACAACTTTGTTTACAAAGAAAATTGAAAAAGACTTGTTCATTTGTCAGATATATGTTGATGATATTATCTTTGGATCTACTAATGAACATTTCTGTCATGAGTTTGGAGAGATGATGTCTAGGGAATTCGAGATGTCAATGATCGGTGAGCTGAGCTTCTTCCTTGGACTTCAAATCAAGCAACTCAAGAACGGTACGTTCGTGAGTCAAACGAAGTACGTGAAGGACCTACTCAAGCGCTTTGGGATGGAAGACGCTAAGGCAATCAAAACCCCCATGGCGACAAATGGACATCTAGATATGGACAAAAGCGGAAAATTGATCGATTCTAAACTTTATAGGTCTATGATTGGTAGCTTGTTGTATCTCACTGCATCTAGGCCTGATATCATGTTTAGTGTGTGCTTATGTGCTAGATTTCAGTTAGATCCTAAGGAATGTCATTTAATTGCTCTTAAAAGAATCCTTAGGTATTTAAAATGTTATCCCAGTTTAAGTCTATGGCATCCAAAAGATGCAAATTCTGAATTAATTGGATATTCGGATTCTGATTATGCTGGGTGCAAGATTGATCGTAAAAGCACATCAGGTAGCTGTCAGCTGTTGGGGTGATCATTAGTATCATGGTCATCTAGGAAACAAAATTCTGTAGCTCTCTCCACAGCTGAAGCTGAATATGTGTCTGCAGGTAGTTGTTGTGCTCAATTATTATGAATGAAGCAGACATTTTTAGATTATGGAATTATATTTGATAAAGTGCCACTCTTGTGTGATAATGAAAGTGCCATTAAAATTGCAAATAATCCTGTTCAGCATTCTAGAACTAAGAATATTGAAATACGGCACCATTTTATTAGAGATCATGTGGCAAAAGGAGACATTGATGTGAATTATGTCAGAACAGATATGCAACTAGCAGATATTTTCACCAAACCCTTAGATGAATCAAGATTTTGCTTTTTAAGAGGTGAACTGAACATTATTGATATATCAAATGCTAGTTGATGTGCTAAATGTATTTGAATCATATTAAAATATACTATTTTATTCCCTCTCTAGTCTTAATCTGCCTCTGGTCGAAATTGACCAAACTGACAATCAGTTCCACTAACTGACAATCAGTTCAGTGCTTAGGAGCCTGCTCTTAGCCTCTGGTCAAAGTCGTTGACCACACTGACAGTCACAAACTGACTGTCAGTTATGTGCATTATTTTTGGTCGTAACTCCTGTTCAAAATCTGTGCCTCAAACTGACTGTCAGTCTCATAAACTGACTGTCAGCTTCAAAACTCAGTTTTGTGAACTGACTGTCAGTGTGGTACACTGATTGTCAGTTCCAACTTTCTGGTTTTGGAACTGACTGTCAGTTTATTAAACTGACTGTCAATTGCGGGCTCCCGAACCCTAAAACCCCCGTTCTGTTTCCTTGTCGTCTCGCCTCCTCCTTTCGCCACCGTTTGCTTTTTCTCGTCGCCGGCACCTCCTCGCCGTGCTGCGCCGCTGCTCCACCGTGCCATAGCCTCTTTGTGCCTCCACCTTGCGCCACCACCACCACCGCTTCTCACCGCCATCGAGCCGCGCGCCTCCGCCGCGTGCTTCACCGTGCCGCTGCTCCTCCTCACCGTGCCTCTGCTCGCCAGCATTTCTTCACTGGTGCTGCATCACTCCATGCCTCCTCTTGCACATCTTCTCCGACAATTTTTTTTAATCTGATCGACGTCGACCAGTTCTGCTCATCATCAGCTTCCTCGGTTCTTCTCTTTGTTCAAGTCTTTTCTTTTCTCTCTCTCTGTTTCGTTCTTTGCTATGTCTGATCAGCCATCGTCTTCTCGGCGTGTGGCCCGTCGGAAGAACGCGGCAAACAGCCAGTGTTCATCAGGTCAGACGTCCGAGAACCCGCCTTCACCTCCGCCTGAGCGTGTCCCCGTGGATTACTCCCGGTGGCACGCTAGCCTGTAACATCCCAAATTTTGCCACCTCTTTAGCTTGTCAGCCAGCATATCTTTATTGGATTCTCGGATGTCTCAACCCCATTTTGATCTCTTATCTCAAAATTATGATCTTAGGTGTGCCACTACCTTAGTTTAAAAAGTTGGCAGCTAAACTCCGCCTTTCAGACCATTTTCGCTTTTTAGTCCAAAAGTATCACAGATCAGTTCTTTTCAGATTTGTCAGAAGCTCAAAAAGACTAAAAGTCTCAGACCACCTCCAAATTCTGATCTAATTCAGTGAATATCTCCCATTCACTATTCTGAACATTTTTCCCTTCGGGAAGAATTCCAAAAGCTCAACCAAAACCCTAATTTCAGCCTCGCCAAAGTTTCAAACCCTAATTACCCTGTTTACTCTAATTACCCTGTTTTCGATTTTTGTCAAAACCACCAGATCTTATCGGATTTTACGATTTTTCTTGCTAGATGAGTCCAAGAGATTTAGTAACACTCATCTGCAAAACTAGATCTCAGATCAGCCCTCTAGATCCCCAGATTTGCAAATAGGCTCAAATTCCCGAACCTAATTCCTTGCAAATCAGTCCAAACCTCCGCGAATCAATCCAAATCTTGCAACCAGGCCCCTGTGCCATTTTCGACCACGACCAGGTTCGTTCGAACGTGCCCCGCCACTTCGCCTCGCCGCTGAACTCGCCGCCGGCAAAGTTCCCACGCTGGCACCACCACTGCCACGTAGCCACCACCTGTGCGCACTGTGCCGCCACCGTGGAGCAACCTCAGCGCGCCTGTGCCGTGATTTCCCCGCGCGCGCGCGTAATCCAGCAGTAGCAAACCAGCGCCACGTTGCGGCCATGCTGAGACCAGCGATCCCGTCGCATTGCTCCAGCCGGATTTGGCGTGATCCCCTCGTCTGGCAGAGTCGCTGCCGCATCCCAACACGTGCACGCCGTCTCGATCCTACCTCCTGTGCCAGTCGCGTATCCGTTTGATATGCTTCAACTCCCGAGAGCCCAGCCATTGCCTATATAAGCTTCCCCCTCGCCCAGCATCTCTTCACACCACCCCTCAGTGCATTGCTTCAACTCCCAGCACCAGAAAGCAACTAATTTCCCAGTGCCGCCGTGAACACCTTCTTTCCCGGCGAGCCACTTCTGGAGCTCACGGCGCCAGCTTCAACCGTTGCTTCTCTCTCCAAACCAAAGCCACCAGTAAGCTTCTCTCATCCCCCTCTCCGTATCATAGCATTTAATTGGGCCCCGGCGAACTCTAGCGCCGGCGATCATCGGAAAAGCCCAAATCCCCTGTTTCCCCAATGCTGCCCGATTCGATCCAAATCAGCCCTCGTGCTAGTGGTAGAAATTGATCAGCACACTCCATTTAGCAAGCCTACCAATCTGGATTTTGAAATTGAGCTAAGATCATGGCTTTCCCAGTTTGCGCGCCACCAGTAAATCGGCTCTCGTCGCCGAGCTTCTCTTGTCATTCTCCGGCCAAATTAACTTCACCCGTAGTTTCCTCACTTCACCCTCTCACTCCCTGAGCAAGGAATCAAGCTCAACCCTCTGTATCAAAAACCCCCAATGTCCAGTGTCGTCTTCTCCAGCGCCAGTCGCCAGAATTATTCTCCGGCCGATCTAGCTCCGGAAACCTTGTCCCTTAGATAGATTCCAGTACCCTGAGCAATATTGTCCACTAGCTCGACTTCTGAATCGACCTGAATCAAGAGATATTCCAATGCCAAGATCACTGTCCAGTAGCTCAGTTTGTGTTCAGACCACCGTGTTTACTCGCCCGATTTGGCCACCCTCCGGCCACTTCCTACCCTTGATCCTATTGAGTGTTTTGTTCCTGTTATCAAGGCTAACTCCTCGACAAAGTGGTGCATCAATTGGAGCCCTAGAACAAAAGTTGTGCCATGCCCTAGTTTCTGGCCATGTCCAGCACTATGTCAGTGCATGTCCACCAGCAATTGAGATGACTCTTTGTCCATTAGATTCCTGAAGTTGTGCTCTACAACTTTCTCTTCTGCCACTTCTCCAGAAAACCTACCTAAGACCAACTTAAGGCTACGTCTAGCTGTGGACCGAATGTCAGCCTTTCGACATTCAACTCCTTTTGAGCCCATCTCTTCTGTCGGGGGAAATCTCCGTGGGGCTAAGTCCAGGTAAGTTGCGCCACGCTCGCTCGGGGACGTGGCCTCCGGTGCCCTCCCCGGGCGCCGCCTTTTGGCCCCCGGGACGTGGCCTCCGGTGCCCTCCCGGGCGCCAAAAGGCGGCGCCCGGGACGTGGCCTCCGGTGCCGTCCCGGGCGCCGCCATTTGCCCGGGGACGTGGCCTCCGGCCCCTCCCCGGGTGCCGCCTTTTGGCCCCCGGGACGTGGTCTCCGGTGCCCTCCCGGGCGCCGCCATTTGGCTCCCGGGACGTGGCCTCCGGTGCCGTCCTGGGCGCCGCCATTTGCCCGGGGACGTGGCCTCCGGCCCCTCCGCCATTTGGCTCCCGGGACGTGGCCTCCGGTGCCGTCCCGGGCGCCACCATTTGCCCGGGGACGTGGCCTCCGGCCCCTCCCCGGGCGCCGCCATTTGGCTCCCGGGACGTGGCCCCCGGTGCCGTCCCGGGCGCCGCCATTTGCCCGGGGACATGGCCTCGGCCCCTCCCCGGGCGCCGCCTTTTGGCCCGGGACGTGGCCTCCGGTGCCCTCCCGGGCGTCGCCATTTACCCGGGGACGTGGCCTCTGGCCCCTCCCCGGGCGCCGCCATTTGGCTCCCGGGACGTGGCCTCCGGTGCCGTCTCGGGCGCCGCCATTTGCCCGGGGACGTGGCCTCCCCCTCCCCGGGCGCCGCCTTTTGGCGCCCGGGACGTGGCCTCCGGTGCCCTCCCGGGCGCCGCCATTTGGCTCCCGGGACGTGGCCTCCGGTGCCGTCCCGGGCGCCGCCATTGGCCCGGGGATGTGGCCTCCGGGGCCTCCCCGGGCGCCGCCTTTTGGCCCCCGGGACGTGGCCTCCGGCGCCGTCCCGGGCCTCATCGCCCTTCTAAAGGTAAAGCCTCGAACTGTTTGTCCGGGGACGGGGCCTCCGGGGCCTCCCCGGGCGCCGCCTTTTGGCTCCCGGGACGGGGCCTCCGGTGCCCTCCCGGGCGCCGCCACTTGCCCGGGGACGTGGCCTCCGGGGCCTCCCCGGGCGCCGCCTTTTGGCTCCCGGGACGTGGCCTCCAGGGCCCTCCTGGGCGCCGCCTTTTGGCTCCCGAGACGTGGCCTCCGGCGCCGTCCCGGGCCTCATCGCCCTCCTAAAGGTAAAGTATTGAACTGTTTATCACGTGCAGGTCAAGCGAGGAGCACCTCGGGAACTAGCGACCACCTGTCAAGCATCCAAAGCGTTTGACCGGGAGAAGGACAGTCCTACCCTTCAATCCGACGGTGGCTTCCGGGGTAGTTTAGGTTTTTTGCTGCTTTTTGGGGCTATAAATAGCCCTTGTACCCCTCTTTTGTAAAGGATCGGTTCATTTTTATTGGAATAGCTAAACTCACAGACGTGCTCCGGAAGCCTCTCCCCCGGAGAGAGCCTCCCCAGCCGACTCCGGTCGGGAGCGCGTCGACAGGACTAGGGCCCCCACCGGGACCCGAACCTGTATAAACCCGTGTGTCATTTTTTGTGCTTGTCCGGCGGGGGAGGACCAGTCATCCGGTCAACCCGCGCCGCGTAATCTTCGCTAGGATCATTCTCAAAACCTGCCGGGGTATTCGCAATACCACGACAGTTGGCGCCGTCCGTGGGGAATCGTGACAAGACGCCATGGCTCCCCCAAGAACAAGGGCTCGCACCCTTCCCGGTGATCCGGGTCTCGGAGACCCGGCGCCGTCCGCCCGGGACACTGCAGTCCCGGCGGTCCCTTCCGGAGGCGACCTGGCCCAGGTACCGCCTCCCTCCTTTCCTCTTAACTTAGGTGCTTCCACCTCCAGGTCGTTCCCAGTGACCGCGGGGACCTCAGCCGGGACCAGTCTCCCCCCGACGGCTCCCCCGGCTCCCCGGGACGCCCTGCTCGAAGCTCTCGTGGAAGGCCAGCTCCGCGCTCAGCGCTCTATGGACGAGCTCCTTAGCGTGTTGGCGCGGCCTCCGGCCCCCACATTTGTGTCACACCCGTATCCGGGGAACATGCCCCCGTTTATGGGTTACCCGGCAGCCCCTCCGGCCTCTGGGGGGTTGTCCGCCCCGTATGATCCCGCCGGGGGGTTCCCTCCCCCTGCGGGATATACGTCTGGACCTTTCCCGGCACCCGGGCCCGTCCCGGTGCCGGGAGGTTACTTCATGCCGGGGCCCTTCGTGGCACCAGGGGGGTACACCGTCCCTGGCCTATTCCCGGGGCCGGGAGCCCACTTCATGTCGGGGGTTTTCCCTACGCAGGGAGCCAGTCCTGCCCTCCGCGTCGCATTTACCGCACCAGGGGAGGTTGACAGAGCAGCTCCCGTGCCTCAGCGAACTTCCCCCCGCACGGGCTCCCCGGTTCCGGACGTCGCCGCGGGGGCTCCCCCCTCGCCGGTTCCGGGTGTTACAGGGGCTCCCCCCTTCCCGGTTCCGGTCGTGGCCACTGGGGCCCCCTCCACTTCGATTCCAGGCGTCGCCGTGGGCGCCCCCTCCCCGGTTTCAGATAATACAGGGGCTTCCCCCTTTCTGGTCCTGGAGGTCGTCGCAGGGGGCTCCCCCCAACTGGCTCCGGAAGCCTCCGGGCAGGCAGCTACAGCGCATGAGCTCCCTCCCTCGGCGGGACAGGTCCGTTTCGCCCGGGGGGAGGTCGACCGAATGCGTTCACCAGAGCGCGGGGAAGAACTTCCCCCCGGCCGCGGGCGCGGGGAGCCTCGCTCTCGCACTGGCCGGGGGAAGAGACCCGCTGAAGAGCCAACCTCTCCGGCAGAGGGCCCGGACGTCTGGGAACTTAGTCCTGGCCCAGAGGAAAAGCGTCGCCACCGCCATTCTGGCGGACCCCTTGGACCGCTTCCAGACTCAGACAACGAAGGTCCCGTGAAAGAAGACAGCGACCGGGGCTCTCCCTCTGTGCCGAAGACTTCGCAGCATCAGGTGGCCGCGGCCCTACCGCCCTCCATACATCGAGCACTATGACGGTGAGGCAGACCCTTACGAGTTCGTGCAGGTCTACTTCACAGCCATCTCCACGGCCGGGGGGGACGAGACAGTACAGTGCAACGTCTTCCCCCTCTACCTCACCGGCATTGCCCGCTCCTGGTTCTACAACCTGAAGGCGGGCTCCATCAAGTCTTTCTCGCAGCTCAAGCGGGAGTTCTGTGCCAATTTCCAGGGGAACTACGTGCGTCCCCTGGACTCCTCGCAGCTGTACACAGTCCGACAGAGGACTGGGGAAACCATCAGAAGCTTCTTCAAGCGCTTTGCTCAGGTGAAAAGCAAAGTGGCCCATGTCCCCGACTCTACGGTCATCGAAGCCTGCAAAAGCGGCATCCTCCCTGGGGAGCTCCACCGAAGGCTCTCCCGAAGCTGCCCCTCTTCCGCCGACAAGCTCTTCAACGTGCTTGAAAAGTACGCTCGGGCGGAGGAAGACGACATCTGGAAGAAGACCCAGGGGGCTCCCGCCCCCGTCGGCAAGGGGGCCAGGGATCCCCCCAAACGCCCCAGGCAAGGGGGGCGTAGCGAGCCACGGCCTCGGGACACCTTTGTCCTCGAGGGCGGAGGCGGCTCGCACGACCCCCCGAGGGCCAACCGCCCCTTCCCCAAACCGAAGGGCCATGGGGGAGGACAGTCTTCGCGCAGCCGGGAAGGCCCCGCAGGGAGAAGGCGGGAAGGACCATGGTGCAGCTTCCACAGGTCCAGTACCCATGCTACCCGAGATTGTAGCCAACTGCTGCTGCACTTCGCGGACTTCCTCGACCAGCACGGGCAGGGGGGGGGGGACTCCGGCCTCCTTGCCCCCTCGGCCAGCTGTTCCGGCCCTTCCCGCTCCCACGGGGGGCCAGCAGACGCATGAGGGGGAGCCTTCAAAAGCTCTCCCCTTTCAAACTTCGCAGCGGCACATCAACGTCATCGTGGGAGGATCTGCCTCCGGGCGGGACTCTAAGCGCCAGCGTAAGGAGTACGCGCGCGAGGTCAAGGTTGTGGGGGTGCTACACACGTCCCCGCCACCGAAGTGGTCGGACGTCCCCCTCACCTTCACGGCAGAAGACGCGCGGGGGGTTCGCTTCCCCCACGACGACGCGCTCATTGTCTCCGCGACCATCTACAACTGCCATCTGGCCCGTATCCTGGTGGACGGCGGGAGCTCCGCCGATGTCCTATTCCTGAAGGCCTTCAAAGAAATGCAAGTGGATGAGAAGCTCCTGTAGCACGCTGCCGGGCCCCTGCAAGGTTTTGTCCCGGGGAAGGCGATCCACCCCGTGGGCAAAGTAGACCTTCCAATGACCTTCGGCACCCCGGAGAACTACCGGACCGAGCTGGTCCGCTTCGATGTAGTGGACCTCCCCTCCTCCTACAACGCGATTATGGGGAGGACGACAATCAACCGGCTGGGGGCTGCCACCCATCAAAACTATCTCTGCATGAAGATCCCCGGGCCGCATGGTGTGATCAACGTCCGGGGAGACCAAGACATGGCCCGTGCTCTATACGAGCGCGCTGCGGCCACAATCGGAAGCGTCAACCTCATAAAGACGCCTGGGGGGCAGGCTTCTCCCCCGGAACTAGATGCTGCTGCGCCACCACCCGGGAGGCCCCTCCTCAAGCCGCGTCCGGAAGGGGGCCTCCGGAAGGTCTTGCTGTCCCCGGGCAACGAAGACAAAACCGTCCGGATCGGGGCGGAGCTCCCTGAGGAACACGCAGCGCAACTTGTGGCTTTTCTGCGCAAAAACTCTGATGTTTTTGCGTGGAAGCCTTCGGACACGCGGGGCGTCGCCCGGGAGGTCATTGAGCACAAGCTTGCAGTGGCCCCCGGTCACCCCCCGGTCAAACAGAAGCTGCGGAAACTCTCCCTCGAGCGCCAAGAGGCAATCAAGGCGGAGATCACCCGGCTCCGAGAGGCGGGGTTCATTCGCGAACCCCGTCCTCGTCAAGAAATCAACCGGCAGGTGGCGGATGTGCGTGGACTTCACCGACCTTAACCGCGCCTGCCCCAAAGACAACTTCCCGCTCCCGTGGATTGATCAGCTCGTCGACTCCACTGCGGGGTGCGAGCTCATGAGCTTCCTAGACGCCTACTCGGGCTACCATCAAGTCCGGATGGCAGAAGGGGACGAGGAAAAGACGAGTTTTATTACTCCCCTCGGAACCTTCTGCTACGTCCATATGCCCTTCGGGCTCAAGAACGCGGGGGCGACCTTCCAGCGCCTCATGACATTGGTTTTCAAAGAGCAAGTCGGCCGCAACGTTGAAGTCTACGTAGACGACGCGGTTGTCAAGAGTCCCCGCGCAGCCTCCCACATCGACGACCTGGCTGAAACCTTCCGCAACCTCCGTGCGTTCGGGCTCAAACTCAACCCGGAGAAGTGCGCCTTCGGGGTGCACGGGGGGAAGCTCCTAGGTTTCCTCGTGTCCAAGCGGGGCATTGAGGCAAATCCCGAGAAGATCCGGGCGTTCCTAGATATGCCCCCGCCGCGCTCCGTCAAGGATGTCCAGCGGCTCTCCGGCCGCCTAGCCGCACTCAGCCGCTTTGTCTCCCGGTCGGGGGAGCGGGGCCTCCAGTTCTTCAAGATCCTCCGAGGGCTCGAGGTGTTCCGCTGGACCCCCGAGGCCCAGGAGGCGTTCGACGACTTCAAGAAGTACCTCACGAGCCCTCCAATGCTCGTGAGTCCGTCCCCAGAAGAGCCCTTGCTCCTCTACCTCGCCGCGACCCCTGTCGCCATCAGCACAGTCTTGGTGAAGGAGCAAGGGGGGCAGCAGCGTCCCGTGTACTACGTGAGTGAGGCCCTCCAAGGGGCCAAAACTCGGTACACGGAGATGGAGAAAATCTGCTACGCCCTCCTCATGGCGTCCCAGAAGCTTCGGCATTACTTCCTGGGGCACCCCATCACCGTCCCGTCGTCCCTCCCCCTTGGGGAGGTATTGCGGAACAAGGAAGCCACCGGCCGGATCGGGAAGTGGGGGGCCGAGCTCGCCCCTTCTCCCTATCCCTTACCGGCCGCTCCGCCATCAAGTCGTAGGTCCTCGCCGACTTCGTCGCAGAGTGGACTCCCGCCTCTGGGTCCGGGGACGAAGATCTCCCTGTGCCGCCCCGACGCAGTGATCATTGGACCCTTATGTTCGATGGGTCGCTGTGTCTCGCCGGGGCTGGTGCAGGAGTAGTCCTCCGGAGCCCCGAGGGGAAGGAACTCGAGTACGCCGCGCGGTTCGAGTTCCCCGCAACCAACAACGTCGCCGAATACGAGGCTTTGCTCCTCGGGATGCGCCTCGCGCGCTCCCTGGGGATCCGGCGCCTCCTAGTCAAGGGAGATTCTCAGCTCGTAGTTTGCCAAATGGACAAGTCTTACCTGTGCCATGATGCAAACTTAAGTCTTTATTTGCAGGAAGTGCGAAAGATGGAGAGGCATTTCGACGGCCTCGAGGCCCGGCATATCCCGCGGAGGGACAATGACCAGGCCGACGCCCTGGCTCGGGCAGCCAGCGCCCGGGAATCGCTCCCCAAGGGGGCTTTCCTGGAAGTCATCACGAAGCCCTCGGTGGCCTCCCCGGACACGGGCGACGAGCCTCATGTCCCAGAGGTCGCCAAGATCACCCGAACTCCGTCTTGGATGGACCCCCTCATCTCCTTCATCAAGGGGGAGGGGGACCCTCCTAGTGAGACCGAGGCTAAACTCCTCCGGGCTAAAGCCCGGGCATATCTCCTGCTGGAGGGGAAGCTCTACAAGCGGGGGGTTTCTGCCCTCCTGCGCTGCCTCCCCCGGCCGGAGGGGCTCCAACTTCTCAAAGACATCCACGTGGGGAGCTGTGGTTCTCACCTAGCCCCGCGTGCCATCGCGGGCAAGGCCCTCTGGCAGGGCTTCTACTGGCCCACGGTCATGCGCGACGCGCGAGACCTTGTCTCCGCGTGCGAGGCATGCCAGAAGATGGCCAAGGGTTCGAACCTCCCCCCTATAGCGCTGCAGACGATCCCCATTACTTGGCCCTTTGTGCGCTAGGGGATGGACCTCCTAGGGCCCTTCCCCCCAGCGCCCGGGGGATACAAGTATGCGGTAGTCGCAGTCGACTATTTTACAAAGTGGGTTGAGGCGGACCCTTTGGCCACCATCACGTCCCGGGCCGTTCAGCGGGTTTTCTGGAAAAACGTCATATGTCGTTTTGGCGTCCCCCGGGAAATCACCGTGGACAATGGGACCCAATTCGACTCGGCTTATTTCCGGGAATTCTGCGAAGGCCTGGGGCTCGTCATCCACTTCGCCTCAGTGGCCCATCCCCGGAGCAATGGGGCTGTCGAGAGGGTCAACGGCGTGATCCTACAGGGGTTGCGCCGGAGACTCGAGCAAACCGCTTCTAAGCAGGGTGCATGGGCGGAGGAGCTCCCTGGCATCCTCTGCTCCATGCGCACGACCCCGTCCCGGGCGACGGGGCGTACTCCCTTCTCCCTGGTCTACGGGGCGGAGGCAGTCCTCCCCCCGGAGATAGGCTTCCGGTCACTGCGGGTCGAGCTCCTGGAGGGAGCTACGCCCGCAGCGTACTAGGCCAACGAGGCCAACCAGCGTCTGGAGATCGACCTCGTGGAGGAGGAACGCGACCGAGCGCTCCTCCGCCACGCCATCTACGAGCAAGAAATGGCGCGCGCGTACAATCAGCGCGTGCGCGAGAGGGCTTTCCGCCTTGGGGACCTTGTCCTCAAGCGTGTGACGGACCCCCAAGCCCAGGGTAAGCTCTCCCCCAAGTGGGAGGGCCCCTACAGGATCTCCGCGGTCCTGGGCTCGGGGGCCTACAAGCCTCCAACCTTCAAGAGCAGGAGCTGAAGCACACGTGGAACTTGCGTTTACTTCGCAAGTTCTATGTTTAGCCTTACGGGCCTGTCCCCTCCCCCGGAGCGTTCACGCCGGAGGGGGAGGAGGGACACTGTATTTTCCTCCCCTTTCGCGACTTCGCAGGGGGAGGCCCTGTACTTCATTTTATTAGCAATACATAGGTCTTGCTTTTCAAACTGTCTCATTGCAGGTGAGACCCTCATTTGAGGATCACCTTGGTAACCGCCTAGGTAGGTTACACACAGCATGATGTCATATGAGCTCCAAACCATACAAGCATAGCATTATAGATAACCAAGTATCAGGCCAACATGGGCCAATATTACATAGCCAAAGCACCGAAAATGGCGCTAAGTAAAGTTGCTAAGAAAATAATCAGTTTATCAAGACAAGAATCGGTATCCAAGTACCGAACACACAACATAAAGCACAAAGCGACGACAAACAGCTTGACTTCAATCCGCAGCAGGGTTGGAGGGGCTTCTCCCACATCTGACTTGACTTGGTGCATGATCCTTCTAGAATGCGGGCTCGTCCGAGGCACTTCCCTCTTCCACTGAGTATTCATAACCGAAAGAATCGGGATCCTCGAATCCCTCTTCTACAGTTGGATATAAATGCAAGGGTGAGGATTTGGTGCTCAGCAACACTCATTCCGGGGATTAATGCAATTGTACTTACATGAGGGTGAAACATATGATTCCGGGGTTTTAGTTTCATATGGATAGAGATATATAGATTTCCCAAGTCATTTGTTCAGTAAAACAGTACTTTGTCATGAAAATGATACTTTAAACATTAAATAGGTTTTCAATAAAACATTAGATGTAGTGGTCTCCCATGAGTCACTACTTTGTTAACCGCATTATGAAAACATTCCAAATATTACTTGTGCTATAACCCATGGATAACATCCACTACGAAAAGACTCCTGAACCTGGGAGTACAGAGTATCTGATACTTCTTTTACACTTTGCAAAGGTGTACCTCTTTTTAAATCCACTGGTTCACTCGGCTTTCAAGTCGGATCAGCTCCATGTGACTTATACACATGTGACAAGGCCGAGATCACACAACGCTTTTGCAGTTCAGTATTAACAGTATACCCGCCCAGTAAATAGACAATTAAGTCTCAAGTACCATTGTGGGTCCTCCCCACTGCCTTACTTCCTAGCCTCTGATCTATGTTCCCGCAGGACACATAGCCTTGGTCTGTGCCCACGCAAGACATATGACCGTTTAAGATTACAACCGCGCACGGCTTAATCAGGTCTAGGGCGCCTTCCTTCTTTCCACCTTTATCTCTCATCATTTTTCTGAACTCACATCACTCATGGCCGAACCGCGGCCCACCAGTTTCCACGCGAGAAACCAGACCGACAAACCATGCAGGGAACTGCTAATACCAAAAAGCTACTAAGTTGTGCCCGTCCCATACTAGGCAAGTGGTTGGTACGTTTACAATTCGCATAGAGACACAGCACAAGGTTCTCGTCCTTATGAACCAATAGTGAGGAGCATTCACATTCCCTGGTGCGCACCGCACCCTCTCCATACAATCCAATCCTCACTACTGATCCTTTTTATCAGTTTTCTTGACAAAACGGTTTTCATGTAACTTCTCATACATTTGACCATTTCAAGTTTAATGTGGATATTCAGTATATGAGTCCTAGGGTGACAAAAGCATATATATGAAGGTTCAATAACAAAAGGGGTTTCATCATTCATTAGGTAATATCTACTCATGTCATTCAAACATAACTTGTATCTCAAATAAGCATGCATAGTAAGAAACAGTGAATATACTTCATATAAAAATATTGGGTGAGACATGATCAAAGGAATGAGGCTTGCCTTGCAATGCTAGGTCTAAGTACTCAGACGGATCTTCAAAGACTTCCTTTGCTCCTTCAGCTTCTGACTCTGCGGCAATCAAACAACACACAAACACATACCATATAAGCATACAGAAAATAGTTTCCACAGAAATTAGTAAGTAAATAAGTCATGCATGCAGGGGAAAAGGTTAGGGCAAGGTCACAAGGGCTCTGGTCAAAGAAACGGCTAAAAAGGATTGAACGTCGAAGGGTCGACATTCGGTTCATGGCTTTGGCATAGCTTCAAACTGATCTTAGGATGGTTTTCTGGAGAAGTGATAGTAGAGAAAGTTGTAGATCTTGACTCCAGGAATCTAAAGGACAAGGTGGCATTTCAATTGCTCAACCAGAAGGGCTGAACAAGGTCAATGCCAGTGGTTGACATGCACTGCCATAGTGCTGGACATGGCCAGAAACTAGGGCATGGCACAACTTTTGATCTAGGGCTCCACTTGATGCACCACTTTGTCTGGGAGGTAGGCATTACTAACAGGAACAAATCACTCAACAGGCTCAAGGACAGAAAGTGTCTGGAGAGCGGCCAAATCAGGTGATGAACTGCGGTGGTGACACGGCACAGGCACAGCTATGGACAAAGATTTGGCAAAGGCATAACTCACAATCTAGGCAGATCCAGGTGTCGAGCTAGTGGAAAGAATTGCTCAGGGAGCTGAGGCAAAGCTAAGGGACAAGGTTTCAGGAGCTAGATCAGCCGAGAAAGGATTCCGGCGACCGACGCTGGAGAAGACAACACTGGAGATTAGGGGCTTTTGCTACAAGGCGTTTGAACTCGATTCCTTGCTCAGGGAGTGAAAGGGCGGAGTGTGGAAGCTACTGGTGAAGTCAATTTGGTCGGAGAATGACCGGAGAAGCTTGGCACCGAGGTCCGGCGAACGGCTGAGGTTCCAGTTTGGGATTTCTTCGATTTGAGCTCAATTGGGGATTTGGATTCCACAGGCTTGCTAAGAAATGGCTAAGGATCAGTTTCTGCTACTGGGATGAGAGCTAATTCGGGGTGAATCGGTTAGCATTGGGGAAACAGGGCAGTTGGGCTTTTCCGGCGATCGCCGGCGCTGGGGATCGTCGGGGAGAAATTGGCTGCTACTACACAGAGATATAGGTGTGGGGAACTCACTGATGAACTTGGATTGAAGAATGGTGCAGCGAGATGGGCTGGCACCGTGAGCTCTCTCACTGGCTCGCCGGAGAAGAAGGCGAAAACAGTGGAGTTTGGGACTTAGATGATTTTCTGGAGGCTTGAAGCTTTCAAAACACAGGGAGGGTTTAAATAGGCACAACGAGGGAAAACACGACAACGGTTGCTTGCGCCGGGGAGAAACTTGTCGGGCGCAGGCGCAACGACGGCGACGGTGACGTGATTGCGCTTCAGGCGGTGCTGCAGCTTTGCCAGCGATGTCAGCGCGCCTTGGAACTTCGCCTGGGACGGCGCAGATGCGGAGGCAACAGCACAGCTCCGGCAACGACACGTAACAGCATGCAAATGCCACGGCAACAGGCGCGCGCGCGAAAACAAAGCTCTGGAGCGCGGCCGTTTAACCGCTGGACAAGGCGATGCTACGGTGGCTAGCACGTGCGCATGGGGTGGCTCAGCTGTTCACAACACAGGCGACAAGAGGCGGTGGCCGGCGGCGAACGAGCGCGGCGAAAAACATGGCGCGGCTCCGGCGAAAACGCACTGGTCGAAGGCAACGACCAGGCGCTGGTCGAATGGACATGAAAAGAATACTTGGGCCGTTCTGCAATTTTGAAACTTGCTCCAGGGACTGTTCTGTGAGGAAAACTTGAATAGAACTCGGGCCTGATTGCAAATTCGGAGATCTGATGGTCCGATCTGAAATCTGATTTCGCAGATAAGTTGCATAAAATTATTAGAACTTATCCGGCCAAAGTTTGGTAAGATCAGGCAAGATCTGAAGGGTTTCGACAAAATTGGGGAAAAGCAGTTTAGGGTAAAATTAGGGTAATTAGGGTTCTGAGACGGCAAGGGTCGAAACTCAGTTTTAGGATGGGATTTTAGAGATGATCCAGAAGGGAAAAATGTTCTGAACAACATTTCGAAGGGAATGGCTGAAGCAGATTAGGGTTTGGGGTCAAGATGTGGATTTTGGCTATTTTAGGGTTTGGCAAAAACAGGGGTCTTACAGAACCAGAGGTTGAAGGAGCGGAAGAAATCTTCGAAGTTTCGTCCAAGTAACTAGACCTAGCATTGCAAGGCAAGTCTCAAACCCTTGATCATGTTTAGCCTAATATTTTGAAATGAAGTATGTTAGCTGTTTTCAAGTATATGCATGCCTTATATTCAAATAAGAGTTATGTTCAAATAAAGTGATTAGATATGACCTAAATAATTGTGAAGCCCCTTTTGTGATTGAATATCCCTGCACCCTTGTCACCCTAGAATATTATGCTTAGGCTATGCTATGCTCAAGATTATATGTTAAATGTTAAATGGTCACATGTGAGAAAAGCATATTCAAAACCCCTTTTGTGAAAGAAAATGTGATTGGAATCGATAGTGATGATGGTTTGATTGGATGGTGCTGTGTGCGCACTGGGAATGTGAAAGACTCCTCACTAAAGATTCATAAGGACTAGAACCTTGTGTTGTACTTCAATGCGGCATGAAAAACGTACCAACCACTTGCCCAGTATGGGACGGGCGCAACATAGTAGCTTTCTCAGTATTAGCTTTTCCCTGCAATGGTTGTCGGTCCGGTTTCTTACGAGAAACTGGTGGGCCAGTGAGGGCCATGAGTGATGTGAGTTCAGAAAAATTATGAGAGGAAAAGGTGGAAAGAAAGAAGACGCCCTACGCCAGATTAAGTCGTGCACGGCTATAATCAAAGAGGCTATGTGTCTTGCGAGAACATAGACCAAGGCTAGGAAGTAAGGCAGTGGGGAGGACCCGCAACAGTAATGAGGACTGGAATGTCTATTTACCGGGCAGGTAATTGTTAATGCTAGGATTGTAAACTGTTGTGTGATCTCAGCCTTGTCACATGTGTAAAAGTCGCATGGAGCTGATCCAACTTTAAAGCTGAGTGATCGGTGGATTAAGGTTGTACACCTTTGCAAGGTTATAAAAAGTATTGGATACTCTGAGCTCCCAGGTCATGGAGTCTGCGCGCGCTGGATTCTATCCACGTCGATGCAGCGCAAGTAGCTTTTGGAAGGTTTTTCACAGAATCTGAATAAAGTGGTGACGCACGGGAGACCGCCACACACAACATCTTCTGAATATCTAGCTTAGGATTTTAAAAGTCTCGCTTTTGAAAACAAAAACCTTTTCTTCAAAATAAGAGTGAAAATCTATTCTATTCCTATATATAAAGCCAAGACCTCTTTCCTTGAAAACCCCTCATCTATATACCTACATTCTCATAACGAGACTTGCTGAGCATTGTGTAAAAACATGCTCACCCTTGCCCTTTTCACACAAATTCAGAAGGAAGGATTTGAGGATCCTGATTCCTTTAGCCTTGAGCACCAAGAAGAGGAAGGAACCTTTCCAGACGATTTGAGCTTCTAGGAGGGTCATGCGCTAAGTTGAGTCCGATGTGGTGAAGGCCCAAGCCTAACCGCTGCAAAAGGAAATGAAGACCTTTGTTGTTGTGTTGTTTCTATTTTCGGTACTCCGATGCCGATTCTTTTTTATTCTCGATTTTGAAAAACTCCCTACTTTTGTATCAACTTTAATTCATGCCATTCTTGGCATTATGATAATGTAATAGTGGTCCTCGTGACCTTGTACTTGTTTTATCTATTTGCTTTATTGTTTAAAGTAAATCCTATTGTTGTGAGCTTGTGATGTACCTTTCTGAGTGCAACCCACCTGGGCGGTTGCCACCGGATTCCTCAAATGAGGGTCCCACATAGCAGCCTTCGCACGCTCCGCTCCACAAACCCCTACCTGCTGCCGCGTCCCACTGGTCGCGACTCATGCAACATTGTTACCTGCTATAACAACTTGCACCTCGACCTGTTTAACAGTGTGTACGGCCGCGCACCCATTTTCGCTCACCGCTCTCTATCGTGGGGTACGATCGCCTCTCGCACAGGCATCGTCACCCTCGTAGACCTCTTTGGCTCCGTAGGGATCCGCGACCTCGTCGCCGATTCTTCTCTTCACTGGGCCGAGGGGCCCATTCGCCAGTTTTATTCCACCGTCTTCATTTCCCCTCAGCGCGACTTCATGACCTTCATGACGGGCCTCTAGGTCTACATCGTCACGAAGGAGCAGCTTGAGACAACGCTTGGACAGGTTCGCCCTCCTTCTGGCCGCCAGCTCCACACCCTTCCTGATCTTGAGCGTGGGGAGGTGGCCATGCTCTATTCCGGCCCCTTCCAGCTCCGTCACATTGCCGGCCTGCGCCGCGATGTTGACCTGGCCCTATGGATCCTCCGTCTCACACTGGTCCCCATGAGCGGAGACAGGGCTAGAGTCACTTATCTGGCCCTCCACATCCTGATTTCTATCTTTCAGGAGGAACCTTTCGACGTTGCTGATCTCATCATCAGTGAGATTTAGCACGTCCTTCTCTCTCCTCGCCATCAGCTGATATACGCGCTGTATATCATGGCGGTGCTTCTGCATATCCGGGCCGTCGACGCTAAGCTCACGCGGCCCCATCACCCTATTCTATTCTATCCTCCTGGCCAGGCTGATCATCGTCTCGGTGCCCGGCCTGCAGCAGATGCTGGCCCTAATTCTCCCGCATCGGATGATGATGCTGCGGGAGAGTCAGAGGATGAGGCTCTAGTTCAGGAGTCTGACCCAGCACCGTCTGCAGACCCAGGCGTCGGATCTTCCTCAACCTCTCCCTCTCTGCTCCAGTAGGTTCTTCAGGTGCAGCAGCAGATCCTCAGCACCCAGGTGGAGCATCATCAGATGCTGTTTCATTTGCTTGCTCAGCAGGAGGAGATTCTGCGTCGCCTGCCTGCTTTAGCCTCTCCAGTCCCTCGCAAGAGGGCCCGCCCTGCGTCCTCTTCCCCGAGCTCAGCCTCAGGACCAGCTGCTCCAGGACCATCTGCTCCAGCTTCAGCGGCACCAGCACCAGCTTCTTCAGTTGCAGCTGCTACTCCTCTGGCGTCTCCAGCTGTCGACCCGGCTGCATCTCCAACAGGCTCCGGAGATACAGCCGTATTAGGGCTTTCCTCAGTTGATGAGCATTAGGCTCTACTTTTGTGTATTGCCTCCCTTTTTGTGCTTGATGCCAAAGGGGGAGAAGTATTTTGGATGTTATAGTATTTTGGATGTTATATGCTTTTATACCATGGAGATATTGGTTGGATATTGGTTTATATATATATGTCTTTTCTGGTTCATGATGTTGTATGGGTCTATGCTCTGATACATATTAATATGATGTCGTGATATTTCATGATGATATATGATGATGCTTATCTGTGATGTATATCGGTGAGTTTATATATAATGATTTTATGAGATGCTCTGATACTCCAGTCAGCTTATGATTGGTTTATGTTCTGAGATATGCATTGATGAGATGTAATTTGTCTTATGCTTTGTACTTATCATATATGATGCATACTCTCAAGGGGAGTTTTTCATTTCTTAGTCTCTTATCGAACACTTGTTGTCATCAATCATCAAAAAGGGGGACATTGTTGCATCTAGGTCTTCATGCCTAACCCTAATTTTGATGATTAATGGAAACTAAGTGTTTCAGACTGACTGTGCCTTTGAAATTGTTTGATACAGAGCTCTGTTGGGAAGATATGCGAGATGAACAAGACGAACCCAACGCAAAAGAAATAAAAGCACAAGTCGCAAGGAATAAAATCGAGACGCAAATCACAAAAACGCAAAAGACCTAAGGTAATATTGTTTTTATTTTTACCGATCTCGGTGTTTGGAGTTGATCGGTTTAGAAAAATTGTTTTTAGTTTTAACCATACTATAAAGAGGGGTTGCAAAAGTCCTCTCTACAGTTTCAACATAAACCGAGAAACTTAGGTCATTGCATTGCATTCTTTTGGTTGGATTTGATTTGAATTTTGGTTTGAAAGATTTGGATTTTCAGTTGAGTTTTTGACAGCATAAGAATTTTTCAAAATTCTAGAAAGATCTAGGCAGATCTGGTTTTTCATTCTGTTGAAAAAAATGTAGACCTTAAAATTATATTTCAAACGAGCTATTAAATACTTCTTTTGGATTTCTGGATTTAAAGTTATAGCTGTTTTTGTTCAAGCTGACTGTCAGTTTGCTGAACTGACTGTCAGTTTGAATGTTAGTTTGTGTTAACTGACAATTGTCTAGGGAGTATGTTTTTCAGGCCAAAACTTTTTGTAGTAAACTGACTATCAGTTTGCCCATACTGACTGTCAGTTGAGGTTTCGACCACAGCTGTTTTTATCTGAGTTTCTTTTAAACCGGTCGATGTTTTTGGTCGAACTGGTTGTCAATTTGCCTAACTGACTGTCAGTTTGGGGTTTCAAGTTTCCATATACGACCACAAACGGCTAGCTATTTTTTATCCGTAAATTTTGTGGGCCATTGTGTACGTTACTGACTGTCAGTTAGGTGAACTGACTATCAGTTTGTGTTGCAGATTTTCAGCCTTAGTTCCAACGGTTCTTTTGATCCTTGAGGCTATAAATAAGGGCTTTGGGCATGTGTTTTACACAACAAGCAGTCTTGCATTCCTATACACTCTTGAGCTTTAGTTTTCTGCACAAAATCTTGATCTGTTGATCAAGTCTAGTGTTTTCTGATCCATCGAGCATTCCAGTTCATTGCTTTTGCATACTTGTAGTTTCTCGGTGCGTGTTTGGAGGTCTAGAGAAGACCTTGCTACCTATTACTCTTTGTGAGTGCCCTCACCTAGACGGTTTGGTGATGTGGCCATTGACCTCTCCAGTTCGGAGATTGTTGGAGAGGCTCGGCAAGGTTGTACAAGGCATCGGTGCTCGCCTTTCCAGAATGGACAAGGAGCAACCAATAGTGGATAATATCCTTCGTAGGTATTGAGGCAAAACTCAATTGACTTGGGTGCTTCAACGAGGATTAGTGGAGACTGGGCGAGTCTCTGATACCTCGGTAAAAATCTATTGTGTTTGTCTTCTCCTCTTTGTTGTTTAATTGTTATTTGATCTTTTGCATTATTTGATTTTATTTAAAAGGTTTTAAAGCCTCCTATTCACCCCCCCTCTAGTCGACATTCTTGATCCTACATCTTTTTCATCCAGCCTTGTACGGATGAGGTTCTTTCCCGCATAAACATGTTTGACCAGGTCTTTTTATCCGAAGAATATTCAATCAGGCCCTTTTTGCTATTTGATCTTGATTTCTTGGTCGAATTGAGCCCAAATGTGGTCAAAATCTTCTCAAATTTGGTTCGTTTGGTCCCTGAAACATGTAAAACACAGTCGTGAAAGAAATTTGTAAAAATAGTGAAAAATTACACATAAAATGTCGCATCAAAGGAGTTTTATCCATAATTTTGCACGTTTTCAATACTAAACCTAGGGTAAAATGCTACCAATTTAGCACTTATCAAATTCTCCCATGATAGCATTTTGCTTGTCCTCAAGCAGAGAATGTAAATGATTTTTTCAAAAAATTGGTATGACTTGGTTAATCAGATTTTCAATAAACAATTTCCAGCAATTCACATCACATCTATGCATATGAGACAATTTATCTAAGCAATTTAAACTCTCCAAATGCAAATATTCATATTATCAAGTTTCAACCTTAGAAAAGAGAGAGCTTAATCAATTAAATCATCTTGACAACTTTTTTCATATAGGATTTAGAACAAACCATAGCTAAAGAAACACTCATTATGCTACAATTTGTACAAAGTTTGCTAGATTTCCCTTTTTAGAGAGAAATTAAAACACTTTTATTTCTGTTTTTATTCATTTTTTTCTTCAACTTTTTCATGCTCCTGGCCAGAATGTTTTAAACTGGATCATTCCATTGTGGCTAGAGGAGACACAGCTGAAAATGCTTACTTAAGTACACTTATAGAAAGGCAGCTTTGTCGGTTTACTAAGCCCCTATAAGTAATCTCAATGCTCTATATACTTTCCCTTCACCAGCTGGTCGATGATTCACCACCGCCTCCCCCAACGGGTCGCATATACGTTACATGAGACTAGACAAAGCCGCATCTTAAGCAACCGTTTGATTAAAAATATTTTTTTGTGTGCATAAGTGATAATTGCCATGTCTGTGCATATTTTCTATATGTTTTAACCCCCGATCATGCACATTTAGTCATATAAGGTGGCATTTGCATTAATCATATACATCTTTATCATCAAATCGACCGTATTATTTGTTTTGTGATTTTATTGTAGGTCGATGCGATTTGGGTGGATTTAGGCTGATGGAGCGCGTCTATTTGACTATACCAGACCCTCAGTTGATTTCGGATAGAAGCACGCGTTCCTACGGACACGTAGGAACTGACTGTATCAAAATCGGAGTCACCGGGGGACCCGGAATCTCAAATCCTAGCAGCCAAGGACCTTCTTGTAATTTTCTAAAACCTCAAATACCCATTTGCAAATTGGCCAACACTCAGAAATCTAAACCCTAACTTGGGGAGGACTTAACTATAATGTTCTAAAACGCTGAGGGCCTTTTTGCAAATTGACCTTTCTTCTCTAAACCTCAGCCGCTGACCATGGTTTTCTTTGAGCCTGATTTTCTTTTTTTCTTCTTCTTCTCTTCTTCCCCCTAATTGTTTCCACACCTCCGTCCCACCTTACCGCCGGCGGCTAGGCCGTACGCCACAGTGCCCTCCACTTTGCATCTCCTGTCTTCATCTTCCTCGTTCCTTCCTTCCTCTCCTCATTTCTTCTCCTCTTTCCCTCTTTTCTACTCAACACAGCCACTATTTCTTCATCTCCGGCGCCATTCACTGCCGTAGTGACAGCGGCGATGACGACTGCCATCTCCTCTTCTTCTCCTCACGTGCACCTTCTTCTTCTGCCTCCCCCAAAATCTTCCACACCACCTACCAACAAAGCCCTAGCCGGTTCTTTCTATTTCCCCATTCCTTTGCTCCTCCAGCACCACCTCCGTCCTGTGTCACGAAGCTCTACATCACCTCCTCCACACCTAGATCTGGGGCATCAAAAGCCCCAAATCCACCACAGCCGCCGCCTCTCCTCCCGATCGCGTCTCCCGTGCTGCTGATCGCACCTCCACCAATCCGGAACCACCTCCCGCCGTCTTCCGCCGCCGCCGCCTAGATCCAGCCGCCGCTCCACTTCTCCAGTGAGCGCCGCCGCTGATCCATTGCTTCCCGCGCCCCAGCTGTGCCTCCCTCTCTCGCCGCCACCTCCCGCGCCGGTCTCGCCGCCGGATCTGGCCATCCCGCCGTAGATCCGCGCTTCACCGCCATCTCGCCGATCCGTGCTTCATCGCTGATTTCAACCGCAGCCATCTTCTTCGACTACCACATCGAGCTCGACGACCTCGACAGCTGCTTCCTCAACCTCGACCACTCCAGGGCTTCTCCCTCTTCGACCGCAGCAACCTCTACGACGACTCCACTGCAGCCCACGACATCGACCACGGCAAGCTCCGGCTTCATTGGCTTCAGTCATCTGCACCGGCAACTAGAACATCTCGACAGCAAGCAATTAGTGGTGCATTCTCATTCCCTGTCTCCTGTTCTTCGAATTTCAAACTAAATTGATGATGGTATGCATGTATGAGATGCTGCGTGTTTGTAATTACTGAACAGAGGTCCTAAATTTCTGAATTAGATATTGGTTTTGGGATAATTTGAATTGGATGGATCAAACTTGCTAATTCTGTTGTTTGTTTGAAAATTTAGCCCAACTGTTATGAAGAACTGAATGGATTTGAGTTGCAACTCGATCTTGATTTCAATTAACTGTCTGTTTTGCTGCTTCTCTTCATAAACTGCCTGTGTTGTATTTTAGTCACTGTTGTATTGCATAGATGAACTTTAAACTGCAGTGAATTGGAACTGAATTCTGAACTATGCCAGAGTAACTTCTCTGAGTTTATGGTTGATTTTTGCTGGTCTTAGTACACTGTTGATTCAAATGCCTGTGCTTAGTCATTGTTTACTTGTCCAGATGCGAAGTTGAGAATTATCAGGCGATTGCGATCCTTTTATACTGTGAAATCCGAATAGCTTCATCTATTTCTTTTGTGTGCGATCATTGAGCTGGTTCATGCTGAATTGATTTTCCAATGTTTCTGAGCTGTTTATTACAAATGTTTATCAATGAAACCTCGGTTCGGTCTGGTGTTGTTTGTTTAGGTTTGCTGTTGTGGTTGTGGATTAGAAGATGATTGGTGTTTGCTTCGCACTTGTGATTCGTCGATACGCGCCGTAGATTTCGATCGCTAGTAGTCGTTTGCACTGCTTCGCGTGCTACCACTACACGATTCTTCTCTATTGCTTGTATCTATGAAACACCAGTCTAGATCAACACTAATTAGGTTGCGAGTCTTTCTCTTTCTCTTTATTTATTCTAACATTTTCTCTCTCTTTCTTTCATCTAGTTTATTCTAACATTTAGTTCTTCACGTTTTGCTTCTCTAGTCCCTGTGGAAAGAACGATATAGAATACTCGTCCTACTGCATCGTCCTTGTTCTCTTGCGAGACAGTCTAGGACGGTATCAATAAGTTAAGTAAATCTTCTCTTCCCCAGTTGGTCGACGATTCACCAAAGTCTCCCACAGTGGGTCGATTATACTTTACTCTTACAAGTTTCTTAATTTTTAAAGAGAAGGAAAATTAGTAATCTAAGCATAAAAAGTGACATAAGAGAATTAATTTTAGATAATAGTTCATTGGAAATCTTCAATTTAGAAGAAGTCAATGATAATCTAAAAGACAAGTTCAAGTTTTAATGGTCAATTTAAGATAAGAACTGAACATAGGCAATTGAAATTTTTAAGAGAGCTAAGTTCAATGGATCATATGTAAAGATGTGATAGAGTAGTCATCTAATTGAATACAGATCATCTTCAAAACCAGGCAATCCAAGTGATAAATCTCTTTTTTTTAGTTTATGATGGGATGTGGTGGAATGATGATTCGCTGAAGACTATACAAACGGTTAAGTGAACACCCCCAAGCTAAATCAGACATTGTACTGAATGTATGTAAAGAGATACAGATCAGTGTTTGCGGTAGTGGTTCCTAGAGGGAAGATGTTGTGGAAGATGTCATAGTGAAAGAGAATGTTGTGGTCCACACAACTCCAATGGTGCAGTCTAAGGAGTCGCAAGTGAAAGCTAAAAAGAAAAACAAAAGGAAACAAAAAAGAAAAGGAAGATGAAAACAAAAACTTGAATACCTTTGAGATCACGTGTCAGAAGCCGGTGGAGGAGAATGGTAGAATTGTGGCAATGTATAGGATGGACAGGTATGTTGTGGATAGAGTTGTGGGGAAAGTCCATGGTTGTGGAGGTGGTCCTCGTAGTGGGTATGTGCGCCTGGAAATGTGCCGTCTGTTTGGATGTGGCCTGCGTGTACATGATAGTCGTAGAGGAGATCTATGCGGCTAATGAGGTGATTCATCCTGGAATCCATCGTAGCCCTGTATTATGCAAATTCCAACCTAAAGTTGGAGAAACTAGTGCACAAGGACTCTATGGAAGCATGCAGAGCGGCAATATCAGTCGCTGCTGGTTGGTTAAACTTAGTAGCGCATGAGGAACTAGGATCAAATGAGCTAGATGGGAGTATTCTCCAATTCTGCTCATTAGATAAGCAAGTCTAAGAAATATCGGGCAAAAGGATAGAGGGAATTCCGTTAATAATCCAACGAAAAGAATTCTCTTTCCTCCTATAAAACCCTATTGAAAATAATGCATTCAAATCTAGGGTGGCTGCTGGCACAGATTCTTGATAATCAGTAGCATCAAACCCTAAGGCGGATGCTATGTGAGTGATTAAGCCACCTAAAACTATGGGTGAGGTTTTGCGTAAATCCTTGCCAATACTTTCAAGGCGACGGGCAAAATAGGCTGTTGATGAAATAAGAATTTTGCCTAACATAGCTCACAAAAATTCGACCTCAGTTTCTAAAATTTTATCTTCATTACTGTCACGGCCCAAAATTGTCGCGGCCATGAGACACTGTAAATAGCGAAAGACGAGATTGCAAATTTTAGCTTCCTTTGATTTACCAGCTCGAAAAAGATGTTGCCCTTCCTAGGCTAAATCACTCCAAATTCTACTGGGGTTGCAAATAATAGAAGCATGAAAAGTTTCCCCGGGTTTAAACCCTAACAGATTTGCAATTCATCTATTGAAAAGTTATAATCCATGTTTGCAAACATAAATCTAACACCTTCAGTTTGATCAGGAGGAACACATATAGTTTCTGTTCGAAGGAGGCCAGAATCTCCCATACGACTTGGCAAAAAATCAGAACCGGAACTCCTATAAGCGTGTCCCAACCCACATTACTAAGCAGGCGTTTAAGATCATCTTTAATTCCTAGAGATCCAGTGGCCTGAACATCTACAAAACTAGTAGGCCACAAAGGTCTCTTCTTTAAGTGCACAAATATAGCAAGATGAGCAGGGTTTGTAAAGTAAATATGCGGAAAATCTGGATCCGAGAAAGTTTGAGGAGACATATTGCGTTTGCTCTTTGTTACCTTCTTGATGTTACGTCGGGGAGTCGTCATTGCCGTAGAAAACTTCAGATCCAGGGGTGTCGAGGAGCGAGGAGCCGGAATCCGCAATCTGATCGAAGTTTGAACGGTTGGATTTGGATTTCTAGGGCTAAGTGTGTGGAAGTTTTGAGAAGAACTTTGGCTAAAACAATGGTGGTTTGCTGTTTGGAGAGGATGGGAGGCTTTCAGTAGGGTGCTAGGTAGGTGTTGTAAAGGTTTGTGGTGATAAAAGTACAAAAAGGAGTAAAAAAGGACACTTTCTGCTGAAAAAGAGAAGGAAACCAAGCCTGGCACGACCACGGGCACGTGGTGTGCTCCGGGTCGTGTTTGATTCGGTTTTAACCCGTTTCGACCAGTTGGTCGCACCGATGGAGGTACTTCCACGGGCACGGATCGTGTTTGGTTCGGGAAAATATTTTTTTGTATTTTCGACCAATTGGTTGCACAGACAGCATCACGACCATGAGCATGTGTCGTGTAAGACACAGGCATGGGACGTGCCATTGGTCGTGGTCGATTTGGTCGAAAATAAAAAGTTTTTATTGGTTTGAAAATTTCAACCTGAGCGTGCCACATGTGGTGTTCGTGGTCGTGGTCGCATCGGGAGGTTTTTGCAAACTTTGAAAATTTTCTTTCAAAATCGACCCGAGACTGGCACTGGTCGTGGTCGAGGTCGTGCTTAGCTCGGGTAAAAAGAAAAACTTTAAATTTTGTGGATAAATTGCAGCCGATAGTGGCATTGGTCATGCTTGAGGTCATGCACGGCTCAGTTGGTTTTGAAAAATTATTTTTCTTTGAAAATTTTCACCTGAACACGGCACTAGTCGTTTCTCTGGTCGTGCTCATCTCGGGTAAAAAGGAAAAAGTTTTTGAAAAATCATCAAACCGAAGCCACCACTGGTCGTACCTTTTTTCATGGTCGATTCGGCTGAGAAGAAAATTTGAGTGTTTTGAAAGTTGAACCAAACCGAACCTAGCACTGGTTGCGCAAGTGGTCGTGGTCGTCTCAGCCAGTTTGAAAACTTTTTATTTTTTGGTTTTTCCAAAAGTGTCAGCCATAGTCTACGAAAAACAAGGTTTGGGTGGCCAAACGGCATCGGAATTGATTGGCTATGTTCATAGAAGAGAGAACTACATGTTAGTGTACTGGGTTGCCTCTCAGCTAGTGCTGATTTATCGTCCCGCTCGATGGAACATCCTTGGCCGTTCAAAAATATATGGAATTGAAATAATCGACCGAGTTCAGTGTACTTACCTGGTCTCCTGCACTGTAAAGCTTGATACGGTGAATGTTTACCTTGAAACTGGTGTCGTTTTGCGCTCGAAGTTCTATGACACCATATGGAAAGATCTTTTCTATAGTGTATGGCCCAGTCTATCGCGATTTTAATTTTCCTGGGAACAATTTCAACCGTGTATTGAATAATAAAATCAAATCACCTGGTTTAAACTCACGATCGAGGATCCGTTTGTCATGCCACCTCTTCGTGTTGTCTTTATATATCAAGGCACTTTTGTAGGAGTTTTTCCGAAGTTTTTCTAGTTCATGCAATTCAAGGATTTGCCTTCGCCCTGCTTTGTCAAAGTCCCAATTAAGTTGTTTTAAATCCCATAACGCCTGATGTGACAGTTCAATAGGCAAATGCCAGTTTTTATCAAATACAAGTTTGTAAGGCGTCATACCTAGCGGAGTCTTGAATGCAGTGCGATATGCCCAAAGTACATTTGGAAATTTGAGCGCCCAATCTGTAGGAGACGGAGCTACCACCTTCTGCAAGCTTGTCTTCATTTCCCTGTTTGAGACTTCAACCTGTCCACTTGTTTGAGGGTGATATGCTAGAGCAGCTTTTGTTATAGAATATACGTATCAGATATGAATTCGAATAAGATTTGAATCTCATCAAGAAACCTAATCTGGTAGGATTTCTTCTGCATGGGCAGTTCGAATAAGATTCGTATCACATTAGGAAACCTAATCTGTTAGGATTTCTTCTGCATGGGCAGTTCGAATAAGATTCGTATCACATCAGGAAACCTAATCTGTTAGGATTTCCTCTACATGGCCCTATATATAGAGATGTATGATGGGCTTTGAGGATCATCACAAAAGCCATAGCTGCCATCTCTTTTGATAGCCCTTAACCCCTTGTAATACGCGTTGGTGCTAGCACACCATCGTACGACGTTCCATCCTAGTACGTGTAGATACCGGTAGAGGCGTTGCTGCAATTGCTGCGCTGATTAGAACGATCCGTGAGCGATCGTTGTCATCTACATCTGCTGATTAGGACGATCCACAAACGGTTGCTGCGAACATTCGATCGCTTCACCAAATCTGCTTCCGCTATTGGTAATAATCTAATCTATGATCTATTACTTGCAGCCTTCGAGTAAAATTTTTGAAATTTTGCTAGTGTAGCTTACTCGATTTCCAACAGTGGTACCAGAGCCATCCTGTATAGTATTAGATCTGGATTAATAATATATATATGTGATATATAAAGATATAGTAGATTAGATCTACTCGTTTATTCAATCTGTTACCGTATAAGTTTCGTTATATATGTCTGTTTTGACATCCAAGTGTTGTGATGAACTATTTTTTGGCTGAATTTAATATGAACTAATGTCTAATGATCCTAGCATGGGCCAGAGGGAGGTGATGTTAGGGTTTATATGACAATAGTAGATTTGATCTTCTAAATCATATGCGTATAGATTGGATCTATATATGACATTAGCTGCTTATTCTAGATATTCATATTGGAGTTAATATGAATGACTTAAGGGATTTAAACCAATCAGATTGGTTCGAAAATTTGATTAATGTGATTAATTCAAAAAAAAAAGATTATACTTGACAACCAGAAGCTATCAACTTTGGTGTCTAAGAAAAGAACACATCATGATAAGGTTTTTCTTAATAAGCCCCGCTTGGCGGAACGCTTTCCTTCATAGTGTGAGCGAAAACAGTCGTGGTCTTTCCTGGCCAAGGTTACTACCAACGGAAGTTAAATATAGTCGTAGTTATGCATATGAGATTATCTAACTGATGGTTATTTTCATGCATATAGATGTTGTGACATTTTAACCCCTCATGAAACATAAAGATTATACTTGACAACCAGAAACTGTCAACTTTGGTGTCTAAGGAAAGAACACATCATAAGGTTTTTCTTAGTAAGGAGTTGCTTACCTAAATAACTAGGTTTCTAGCAGTGATGCCAAAGCTCACTAGAACTTAGTGAAATATGGATCTTGGCCTACTATATATATTTGTTGAGGGATTTTTGTTCTAAAATATATATAATTGGTACATCTTTTATCGAATTGTTTAATAAAAGACTTTTCATAAATATAATGCTAAAATTTTGCACTTTTTTACTGTTGTAGACCATGGATAGTGGTAGCTCCTCAAACAATTTCAGTTTGCGATCTGTTCTTAATAAAGAAAAGCTCAATGGAACAAATTTTATTGATTGGTATAGAAACTTGAGAATTATTCTCAAACAAGAGAAAAAGGACTATGTTCTAGAGTCTCCTATACTTGATGAACCAGTCGCTAGTGCTCTACGTGCTCAAAAGGATGTTACAAAAAGCATACCGATGATGCACTTGATGCCAGCTGTCTAATGCTAGTCACCATGAACTCTGAGCTTCAGAAGCAATATGAGAACATGACAGCTTATGACATGGCCGTGTCTCTTGGAAACTTATTCGAGGAGTAGGCCAGGGTGGAAAGATATGAAACCACCAAGAAATTTCATGATTGCATGTTGGCAGAAGGGAGCTTAGTTAGTCCTCATGTGATCAAGATGATTGGTTACATTGAGAATTTGGAAAAGCTCGGTTTTCCCCTTAGTCAAGAGTTGGCTACTGATATGATTCTCCAATCACTCCCTCCGAGCTATGACCAGTTTGTCATGAACTATAACATGAATAATCTGGAGAAATCATTGACTGAATTGCATGGGATGCTTAAAACAGCGGAACAGAACATTAAGAAAATTCCAAATAATGTAATGATGGTTCAAAAGGGAAAAAGCTTTAAGAAGAAGGGCAAGGGCAAGGCTAAGGGAAAGGGCAAAGCTCTAGAAAGATTCTCTAGCGCTAAGCCTAATTCCAAAGGAAAGTCCAAGCCAGGTGCCACCCCTACTACTGAATGATTCTATTGCAAGGAATGTGGCCATTGGAAGAGGAATTGCAAGAAATACTTGGAAGATTTAAAGAAAAAGAAGGAAAGTGAGACTCCTTCAGGTATATATGTTATAGAAGTTCACTTAGCTACTTCTCCTTCCGACTCTTAGGTATTTGATACCGGATCGGCTGCCTATTTTGATTATGAGATATGGCAGATGGATGTCAAAACGGCTTTCCTAAATGGAAACCTAAGTGAGGATGTGTATATGGTACAGCCTAAAGGTTTTGTTGATCCATAAAATACTGGGAAAGTATGCAAACTTCATAAATCCATTTATGGCTTGAAACAAGCATCTCGGAGTTGGAATCTTCGTTTTGATGAAGTAGTCAAACAGTTTGGCTTCATAAAAAATGAAGAAGAGCCTTGTGTTTACAAAAAGACAAATGGGAGCGCACTTGTTTTTTTGGTCTTATATGTGGATGACATACTTTTGATCGGAAATGATATTCCTATGCTTGAGTCTGTGAAGTCATCATTGAAAAGTAGCTTTTCTATGAAAGACTTTGGTAATGCAGCATATATTTTGGGTATTAAGATCTACCGAGATAGATCTAAAAGGCTAATTGGATTAAGCCAAAGTACATATGTTGACAAAGTATTGAATAGATTCAACATGCAGGATTCCAAGAAAGGTTTTCTGCCTATGTCATATGGCATTAGTCTTAGCAAGAGTCAATGTCCTTCGACATGTGATGAGCGGGACCGAATGAATAAAATTCCAAATGCTTCTGCTGTTGGGTCTATTATGTATGCCATGCTTTGTACACTCCCAGATGTCTTTTATGCTCTAAGTGTTACAAGCAGATACCAATCAGATCCAGGTGAGAGTCACTGGATTGCTGTAAAAAACATCCTTAAATACTTGAGAAGGACTAAGGATGTGTTCCTGGTTTATGGAGGTGAGGAAGAGCTCGTTGTTAGTGGTTAAACCGATGCTAGCTTCCAAACCGACAAAGATGATTTCGAATCGCAATCTGGTTTTGTGTTTTGTCTTCATGGTGGAGCTGTAAGCTGGAAGAGTTCTAAGCAAGAAATTGTTGCTGATTCTACAACAGAAGCAGAGTACATTGCTGCTTCTGAAGCTGCCAAAGAAGCTGTTTGGATTAAAAGTTCATCTCTGAACTTGGTGTGGTTTCTAGCATTTCAAGCCCAGTGGATCTCTATTGTGATAATAGTGGAGCCATTGTGCAAGATAAGGAACCTAGGTCTCACAGAATCTAAACATATACTCAGGCGTTATCACCTCATCCGAGAAATCGTGAATAGAGGTGATGTGAAGATTTGCAAAGTGTCCACGGATTTGAATGTTACTGATCCGTTGACAAAGCTTCTCCCGCAACCAAAGCATGAGGTGCATACTAGAGCAATAGGTATTAGATACATTTGTGATTGACTCTAGTCCAAGTGGGAGGTTGTCAGTGATATGTCCTAGAGAAAATCACAAAATTGTATTTATCTTTGTTATATTTATGAACATTTTAATAATATGTTATTTTTAATAAATTATCATCTTAATTTGATCAACAAGTATGTGACTTGTTCATGAGACTCTAAATTTATTTGATGATATTATTCTAATATAATCCCTGATCCATTATCTTTAAATAGGACATTATAAATTAATGGATCAGCACATTTATTGATTGATGGTTATGTTTCACGGACCATGGATGTAAGATATCAAATCAATAATGTGGACATATATTAGAGAATATAATGTTGGATAGACTCATTTTGAGACACTGTTTGGATTTGTTATTTAAGTATCACCAGTTGGTCTCAAATAATGTTTATGATTGATCCTTAGACCTGAGACCATCATAGTTTTCTACATGTGCAGTAGTATACTTTGATACTACAAAACGCTATTTTTAATTAAGTAGTAATAAAGGTAATATTCGGGTATTCTATGAGTCATGCGGAGGAATATGAATGGTTAAGATGGAATTTGCATATCTCATATAATGAGAGAGATATCTCTGGGCCCCTCGATATAGATGAATTGAGAAGTGCATGGCCATGTCGTTTGTGGTTGAGTGTCAACTGCGGGAAGATCAATTCACTATGAGATCGAGAAAGGATTGAACTGTGCAAGGGTGGCACATTTCCTACCTTGGGTTTAATCTGGTATCGTATGGCAAGAGGATTAACATGAAGACATTATATAGGTTTACTGATTATGATCTTTGTGTGTATTTGGATAGTCGTTATGTCCTGCTAGGGGCCACTACCGACTTACAATTCAGGTAAGTATTCCCGGGTCGTGACTAAATATACATGAACCTACAGGGTCACACACTTAACGGGTTGGAACAATGCAATTCGGATTAAGTCTATTTTGTGTTTCCATATCAGATTTGGAGACTTAATGTTAGACTCCTTATGCTTTTGGATTGGGTTTAGACTCCTTATGCATTTGGATTGGGTTTGATATGGGTTTCTGTATCAGATTCGGAAACTTAATATTAGACTCGTTATGTATTTGGATTGGGTTTAGACTCCTTATCCATTTGGATTGGGTTTGGTATGGGTTTCCGTATCAGATTCGGAGACTCAATATTAGACTCCTTATGCATTCGGATTGGGTTTGTTATGGGTTTTCGTATCAGATCCGGATTGGGTCTGTTATAGAATGTACGTATCAGATACGAATTCGAATAAGATTTGAATCTCATCAAGAAACCTAATATGTTAGGATTTCTTCTACATGGGCAGTTCGAATAAGATTCGTATCACATCAGGAAACCTAATCTGTTAGGATTTCTTCTGCATGGGCAGTTCGAATAAGATTCGTATCACATCAGGAAACCTAATCTGTTAGGATTTCCTCTACATGGCCCTATATATAGAGATGTATGATGAGCATCATCACAAAAGCCATAGCTGCCATCTCTTTTGATAGCCCTTAACCCCTTGTCATACGTGTTGGTGCTAGCACACCATTGTACGACATTCCATCTCGGTAAGTGTGGATACCGGTAGAGGCGCTGCTGCAATTGCTATGCTGATTAGAACGATCCGTGAGCGATCTGCTGATTAGGACGATCCGCAAACGGTTGCTGCCATTACTACAGAATTCATCATCATAGTCGGGTCAAAACATTCATCACAAACGGTTCTTACCCGTCAGTGATATTCGAGTCAGTGATAATCATGTACTATCACAGACGGTTTTTGATGTTTTCAACCGTCTGTGATCTATCCATTCACAGACTGTTATAAGGTCAGAACCGTCTGTGATAAGGTCAGAACCGTCTGTGATACTCATATTTCACAGTCTGTTATAAGGTCAGAACCGTCTGTGATAGTCATACTACCACAGACGGTTCTTACCCGTCAGTGATATTCGAGTCAGTGATAATCTTGTACTATCACAGACGGTTTTTGATGTTTTCAACCGTCTGTGATCTATCCATTCACAGACTGTTATAAGGTCAGAACCGTCTGTGATAAGGTCAGAACCGTCTGTGATAAGGTCAGAACCGTCTGTGATACTCATATTTCACAGACTGTTATAAGGTTAGAACCGTCTGTGATAGTCATACTACACAGACGGTTCTGTTTTCGGAACCGTTTGTGATAATTAGACTATCACAGACGGTTCTGAGAACAAAACCGTCTATGATACTTTAGTATACACAGACGATTTTGACATCAGAACCGTCTGTGTTAGTATGAGTATCACAGACGCCTTTGATGTCATAACAGATTGTGATACTCAGATTACCAGAGACGGTTTGGATATCAGAACCATCTGTGGTACTCAGGATGACCAGAGACGGTTTGGATATCAACACAGACGTTTTTGATCTCAGAACCGTCTGTGATACTCTTAACACAGACGGTTCTGAGATCAAAACCGTCTGTGATACTCATATTAAACCAATCTGCGATATTAGCGACGGTGTTAATCTTGAAACCGTCTGTGATAGTGTGATATCACAGACGGATCTGAGGTCCAAACCATCTGTGATGGGTTATTATCGGTGACTGTTATAATCTCAGACGGTTTGTAAGATCAAAACCGTCTGTGCATGCACAGACGGTTTTGATCTTACAAACCGTCTGAGATTATAACAGTCACAGATGTCCTCTGTACAAATTGTATTTTCATATATACAGTTCGTGAATTTCATACATGCATAGTACTCAAATATATACAGTCTCATATATATTTGTACAATTGAACTCAGAATTATATTTGTACAGTACTCAAATATATACAGTTTCATATGCACAGTACTCAAATATATTTGTATAGCATTTCATATATACAGCACAGAACTCAGAAATATGTACAATTGAACAAATAAATGTAATCGACAATTAAAGTGTGTTAGATGTACAAATAAATGTAAGGCCGCACTAATACGAACCTTGCGGGTCCCTAAACTTCCCCTTGGGTGATATGACCTCCGAAAGGAAAAACTCAGCGAGCATCCCTCGGACATTACCAATCTGCCGAGGGTCAAGGCTTTCTGAAGGGAAGTCGACCCCCTGCAGTAAGAGTTGGTACATAAAAAATTAGCTGAAGTTGTAAATTCTGTCAAATCGAGACAAATTAAGGGGAGCAGTTGTATACCTCGGGGAAATCTGGCCGGTGAGGGGTGATGATCAGGTCATACATGTGGCGCATCACGTAGAACCCACATGTATTGTCGTTCGGCTGCTGATGGCACTGCCAATTTACAGACCGAGAGTTAGGTGGGGACAAGTTATAAAGTAAAACAGATGCCAGTTGAAATTTGTACCGAAAATTGTAACCACTGAAACTTATCGGCTCGCCGCTCGTGCTGTCTCCCTACCTCGGCAAAGTACTTCATGAAAGCCCTGTAGATAGTCAAAATTGACAGTTTGAGGATAGCCGAAATTGACAATTTGAGGACAGTAAATCTAGATGCATGCAAGACAGGTCCACATCACCTTCCGAATACATCTCGTGCGCCGCAATACGAGTACCCTTTCCTCTGCAATGAGTCAAGGTAGAACACCTTGTTGCTTTTCGGAATAAGTAGCAGCAGGATCCAGTGGTAGCTACATATTACACGTAGAGAATTAAAAATTTAATCTAAATTTGGGGGTGTGCACATGGAGACACTAATCTACGGGTGAAGTACTGATGAAAGCACTCACCTCTGGTTGTAGGGTACAAGTATATACTCCTTGTCGACCTGAGCAAGCAACCCTCTTTTGATGTAGTCGACAACGAAGTCTGTGTCGGTCCTAAACATCACCTCGGCGACCATCTGGGGGTCCAAGAAACCAACAGGTATGCCCTTGGATTTGGCATAGTTGGCCATGCAGCTGCACGGAAGTAACCAATTAATAAATGACATATATCCGTATATGCACGGATAGTAGGATACTTACAGCACCCAAGACCGTAGGATTGACAAGTCGAGCGCATCTTTGTTCAGTAAATTGTGCAGGTCTTCGAAGGTCACCGAGTAGGTCCCAACGTCGTTATGGAACTCTGCCACGGTGTACTTGACCATGATGTGCGTCGGACGCTGCGTCCTGGTTTGGTTTGTCCTCCTCATGTACCATGCATGCAGGCTCTGGCATGCTAACCCCATGCTCGAAATTGCGGTATCGGAGGCCATGGGCATCCCCAGAGAGAACGGCATGAGAGCTGGCGCATTCTTCTCGCTCTCCTTCGCCGGGCTCTTCTTTGCTTTTCCCCTCATAGCCAGCTTCTTGAATGGTTGCCTCTTACTCGGAGTCAGCTTCGTCATTGGAGGGGTATGCTGGCTAGTAGGCCGCGTGTCGGTCTGTGATGTCTGTGATGTAAGAACCTATGTATTAGGACACTAACTCTGAGGGCTATTATTACAGTACAAATTATGAAACTGGTGGGGGAATTACCTCATACAGGACGATGTCTTTCTTGGGCCATTGCACGAACGTGTGCACCGCATCCCCGAGAGTGGTAATCTCGTCGTTCGGCGGCTTCTCCAACGAAAAATCCTTGCAATGGTCAAAGACACTGTCCACCTGGACCCGTGCAAAACCCTCACATAGAGGGGCACCATGGATTGTGGCCCCCGCCGTGCATGGTTGTGCCATCCCACGGGCAGCCTCGATCGGGAAGACACCGGCCAGCACCATAAGCTTGCAGGAGGCGGGTTCCTACAAACAGTGCGCATTAACATGTTAAATTTCACCGCTTCTCACTTTCGAATGAATTAACATAGACAAACAGTGCGCATTAACGGTCATTACCTGCAGAGAGTCCACCGGATACTTTGGAGTGGGCTCCGTCTGCAAAGACCCCGGCGCAGACGCGCAGCTACTAAGGTGGCCAAGAATGGGGGTCGGTACTTCCGCTTCTAGAACGGGGGTGCCTTGGGTCGCCTTTCTTAGCTCTTCATACATGGACCGCATCTCCGACAACTGCTGTAGGAGTGCTTTGTCTCGAACAGCGAACTCCGATCGCATCTCCTCCTTGAGACGTTCATCGCGGGCTTGATGGGATCTCTTTCTCCTCTTAGCAGCCTCCTCATCATCAGGGAAACCATACCTCCAAGGCACAGTGGCGCCGAGGCCCCGCACGCGGCCTGGATGCTCCTTGTTTCCTAGCGCCGCTGTGAGGATATCCCTGTCCCTCCTCGGGTTGAACTCTCCGGATGCCGCCTGCGCACTCAGCGTCACCTGCAACAGGAGAACTTAGCAATACAGCCCATTGCATGCGTGTTATGAGGATAGTACGTGATCGGACAATCTTACCAGCCGGTCGATCACTTCCTTGTCCGCAGGGTTACTCACGGAGACGCTTCCGGAGGAGTTCATCGTCGATCTTGCTCGGCACCAATTGCGGGCGTGCACGTCCGTTATGCCCGCATAAGGACTGCCGGCCGAAGACTGGGAAGCCTCCTCGTCCTGCTTCCTCCACAGCGCCTTCTTCCCCACATACCCACCGGTGCCTAGTTTGTGTGGGTGGGTGTTCTTGGCCTGGTTAGCCTGGCCCTTCGCACTAAGCTCCTGGAACTATGGCTTGGCCTTCATCTCGACGAACTGCTGCCATGCCTCGGGAGTCACGGAAGGGAAGTCATCGAAGGGGGTCTTCGACTCCTTCACATAGAGCCTGACAAGGTGGCTCTTGAAGTTCCTCCACACCTTGTTTATTGACATCAGTGTCCTCGGGTGGACGGTGAACTGGCGATCCTCCGGAATGTGAAACGCCGCCTGCACTTCTTCCCACAGCGCATCCTTGCACTCTGGGGGCACTTGACCCCAGTCGGAGGTGGTGATGGGCACCCGCTCCCTTGCCACTTTGCCGCATAGTGAGCGGTACTGACCGACAAGTTTGTCCGGACCTTCCGGCACACCATTGTCGTTGAACTGGACGTGCTGCTTTTCCTGCTTGTTCAGACGCGCGCATGTCGTCTGGCCTCGCCCCTTTCTCTTCTTCTGCGGGGTCACGGCGGACGAGGCGACCTCCGGCCCAGGCATCTCATCGCCAGCGAGGTCACCCTGACTCTCCGAGTGGTGCATTTCGTCACCAGACATAGTTCCTAACATAAGTGAAAGAGAGAACAGTTTAAGTAAATCTGCAACTAATAATTCTATACCAAAACCCATATACTTATAATTAACCAAGAATGACAGAAACGGTGGGGAGGCGATAGAGGTGATCACGACGGACGGAGAGGAGGAGAAGGTGGGAGGCGATGGAGGTGATCGCGACGGACGGTGCGAGGGCAGAGAGAGCTAGGGCAACAGTTGCGAACTGGAATGAGCGGGACAATCCCCGCCTTGAACTATTAACCGCGACGATATTATTACAGTCGGTTCTCGCATCAGAACCGTCTGTAATAATCGACATAGTGATAGTCACTAGAGAGATTATCACAGACGGTTTTGAGTTGAGAGCCGACTGTGACTCTGATTATCACAGACGGTTTGGAATTGAAAACCGACGGTGCACGTCAAGAACTCGAAGAGTTGGACACTGTTGAAAACATCACAGTCGGTTATATATACATAACCGTCTGTGATAGTAATATTATCACAGTCGGTTCTCAAATAAAAACCGTCTGTGGTAATCTACTAGAGGAGAGGTTATCACAGACGGTTGTGAGTTGAGAACCGACTGTGACTGAGATTATCACAGTCGGTTATAGAATCATACCCGTCTGTGCTAGGTCAAAACCGTCCTTGATAATCTCTCTATTGAACGTTAGTTTTACAACTTGAAACTGATCTGTAGCTTTCAACTCTGAATGCTCGAAAACTTGTTTTAAATGAACACTCAGATATTTCAAATGTAGTCCAAATGCTCTGTAAATTGGTTACTGTGTACGTAGATCCAATAATTGGTTACAATGTGGAGCATGCTCAAATAAATTTAACATACAATGTACGTGGAGCATGCTCAAGTTAATGTTACATACAAATGGGAACTTTCACCGACAATTTCCACGTACACAGCCATGTTATCCTCAACTTTCCACTTGCCGCGGCCCTGCAAAGACGAGAATTACAGGAGATATAAGCTATACCGATGGAAACAGAGAGATAAGACGTACAGTTCATTACCTTTAAAGTATAACCCTTCCTGGTGATCCATACGCACGTAACTGGTTTCGTCGGTGTCTTCAGTATCGACCTATACGCCATCTCCAAATGGAGGAATCTCATCAAATTGATTGTATTCCTCCTCGTCTACGACATTTTCAACTCCAACAATCCTTCTCTTGCCATGAAGGATGATGTGCCACTTCTTATTGGCTGGGTCAGTGACATAAATGACCTGAATGGCTTGATTTGCAAGTATGAATGGCTCATCTTTATAAGCAACGCGATCCAGATCCACAGAAGTGAAACCGTAACTGTCAACCTTCACACCCTGTGGGATTTGGACCCATCGGCATCGAAACAAGGGAATCTTGAACAGTACGTAATCAAGCTCCCAAATTTCTTCAATGAACCCGTAGTACGAGTTCAATCCACGTACTACCCTTGTTGGGCCTGTCTTGGTGAACCCCTCATGGAAAGCTTCTACGCTCACTCCACTATTTTGCACAGTGCTCTTTCGATCTTGAGCTTTCGTGTAAAATGTGTACCCATTGATGTCGTATCCCTGCCATGTCTGTACAGTAAACGTGGGCCCTTTTGCCAACCATTTAAGGTTCTCACTTGCGGACTCTTCGGTGATTCGCACCTTCATCCATGCGTTGAATCGACTGTTATGTTGTCCCGTGATCCAAACCTCGGATCGGCGAGGATTGTCTTGTCGTAGCATCTCCTTGTGCTCGTCGATGTACGGAGACACCTCCGTCATGTGTTGCAAGACCCAAAAATGAGCTTTCGAGTACATATCGAAATCAGGAGTGATGGCTCTCCGTCCAATAGTGCCAACACCATCAAGCCTCCCCTCGTGACGAGACACAGGAACTCCTATTGCTTCTACCTCGGCCATGTAATCGACGCAGAACTCAACAACCTCTTCCGCTGCATAACCTTCGACAATGCTACCCTTGGGCCGGGACCGATTCCTCACGTAGGCCTTAAGTACACCCATGTACCTCTCGAATGGATACATATAACGTAGGAACACGGGTCCACATATCTTGATTTCTCTGACAAGGTGGACGGTGAGATGGACCATGATATCAAAAAACGATGGAGGAAAATACATCTCAAGCTGACAGAGAGTTCGAACCACCTCGCTCTGCAAAGAATCCAGTCCATCGGGATCAATGACCTTCGAAGAAATTGCATTGAAGAAAAAACATAGCCTCATGATCGTCTCTCCGACCTTATGCGGCAGAATACTCCGGATGGCAACAGGAAGCATTTGTGTCATCAACACGTGACAATCATGAGACTTCATACCCAGCAATTTCAAATCGCCCATGGACACAAGCTTTTTCATATTTGCGGAGTAACTCGATGGAACTTTAACACCATAGAGACACTTACAGAGTTCTGTCCTCTCAGCCTTGCACAAAGTGTAGCATGCGGGGGAGAGGTATATACGGCCTTTATCGTCCTCTCTCGGTGCTAGCTCGGGCCTGATTCTCATTTCGATCATGTCACGCCGCACATTGACGCCATCCTTTGTCTTCCCTGGAATGTTCAGCAATAGGCCGATTAAACTGTCACAAACATTCTTCTCTACATGCATGACATCAATGCAATGAAGAACCTCTAAATGCTCCCAATACGGTAAGTCCCAGAATATCGATCTTTTCTTCCAAGTGTTCTTCGTGCGGGGTTTCAATTTATTACCACCCTTTCCAAACACAACGTCTATGTCCTTCACCCGTGAGTAAACATCTTTCCCGCGCGTAGGCTTCGGGGTTGAACCATCTTCCTTGTGGCCGTCAAATTCCCTCTTCCTCTTACGGTACGCGTCATTCTTCGGTAGAAACCTACAGTGACGCATGTACACTGTTTTCCTGCAATTCTTCAGCCACATGCTCTCAGTCTCATCTTCGTAGTGGGGGCAGGCTTTGGCTCCTTTCGTAGTACGGCCCGACAAATTTCCAAGGGCAGGGAAATCGTTGATGGTGCAGAATATCATAGCACGTAGGATGAAGTTCTCTCGTTTGTATGCGTCCCATACCTGCACCCCTTCGTTCCACATTGTTAGGAGATCCTCTATCAATGGTGCTAGGTACACATCAATATCGTTTCCGGGTTGTTTTGGTCCTGAGATAAGTAGAGACATCATGATGTACTTGCGCTTCATACACAACCAAGGAGGAAGGTTGTAGATACACAAAAGAACCGGTCAAGTGCTATGCCGACTGCTCATGTTACCAAAAGGATTAATTCCATCGGTACTCAACCCGAACCTTATATTCCTCAATTCTGCTCCTAAGTTAACAAATTCCCTGTCGATGTTTCTCCACTGCGAAGAATCAGCGGGGTGTCTCAGCTTTCCATCCTTCTTCCGGTCTTCCGAGTGCCAACGCAGTAATTTTGCCTCTTTACGGTTTGCAAACAAACGCTGCAAGCGGGGAATGACTGGCAAATACCACAACACCTTAGCAGGAGGTCCTTGCTTTATCTCCGCGCAGTCGCCGTCGTCTGTTCGGTCCTTAGTACGCTTATAGCGGGATGCGCCGCACACCGGACAAACATGCATATTCTTGTAGTCGTTACGGTAAAGGATGCAATCATTAGGGAATGCGTGTATCCTTTCTACTTCCATTCCCAAAGGACACAACAGCTTTTTCGCTTGGTAGGTGTTTTTTGGCAACTCGTTTCCTTCCGGGAGCATGTCCGCCAAAAGATCTAACAGTGCTGTGAAACTCTTGTCGGTCCAGCTGTTGCTTGCCTTCAATTTTAACAGTTCAAGCACAGAGACCAACTTTGTGTACTTCGACTTGCAACTAGGGAACAACGGCTTTTTTGAGTCCTCAATCAAGCGCTTGAATTTGCCAAACTCCCTTTCACTGTAATTTTCTTCCACATCACACAACATGTCATCTAAATGGTCATCCTCTGGCATTTCCTCGTTGAAGTCGTTGTTCGGATCTGACATGTCCTGTTCCTCAACCTGAGTGGCAGTTGTTTCTGCAGTTGGCTCTTCTCCATGGTGGACCCAACACGTGTACCCCTTTTTGAAACCACGTCGGATCAAGTGGGCGACAATTTGAGATGAGTTGGTGAACATCTTAATATTCTGGCAGTCTACACAAGGACAGTACATATATGGTAAACCCTTCTTCGCCATGTCTTGCTCAGCAACCTTTTGGAAATCAAAAACACCTTTCATATATTCCTCACCCACTCGGTTGTCATTATACATCCAGTCTCGGACCATCTGCAATTAATCAAATTCATACACATGCTAATTAGTAAATCAATGGAGATCGATATTGATGATGAAATCAAGTAATGTGTATGCCTTGGGAGCAAGTACCAACCTTGGTTCGATCCTCAAATTTTTGCCCCCAAATGCTCCCCCGGCCTTTCGAGATTTCGCTCTTCCTTGCCCCAAATCTCTTCGAACTGGACAGTGTAGGTCGAGGAAAAGAGTACGACTACCTCAAAACATCCACCAAAAGACCTTTTATACCAGGTTCAATACAGACGGTTCTATATAATACCATCGGTAATATCAGTGCATTATTGAAGAACAGAATATTACTGACGGGTTTCACTCTATTAACCGTCGGTAATATCGGTGCAATTTGTGTAACTATGAAAGAAATATCACAGACGGTTATGAACTCCAAACCGTCCGTCCGCTTTACTATCACAGTCGATTTTTACCTCAGAACCGTCTGTGTATTTGATTATCACAGACGGTTTTAAGGTCCGAACCGTCTGATTATCACAGTCGGTTTTTACCTAAGAACCGTCTGTGTATGTGGTTATCACAGTCGGTTTTTATCTCAGAACCGTCTGTGTATGTGGTTATCACAGTCGGTTTTTACCTCAGAACAGTCTGTGTAATCACAGACGGTTTTAATGTCCGAACCGTCTATAATATCCCAGATTGTTTGTTTGCATTCGACTACTGGTCATCAGTTGTTCCACTTGTTTTTCATATTTGGTTCTATCTTATTTCAATGTTAGTATTTAAAAAAATGAACGTTCAGACTATTTGGTTTTATCTTGCTTTTCATATTTGTTTTATATATATGTCTGAAATTAAAACCGTCTGTAATCTTTCAAGCAGAGACGGTTTTGAGTTAAAAACCATCTTGATCGCAGCAGTATTTTCTTCTTAACATTTTTACACAGAACATCATTTGGTGATTATCAGTTACATAATCAATCGAAAGCCAGATATATAAGGAAAAGAAATTTCTTATTTCTTACAATCTTTCCATACATAAGAGATACTATTAATTAAGCGACCAATTGATTAGTGTCGACTTGTTCCGAAAGTAATTTACAAAGTTCTCCTAGGGACGTATTGGCATCAGTAGGATCTACACTGGCCGCCCCAGGAGAACTACCAATGGCTCTAAGACTATCAACATCATCTCTCACCAAAGGAGTGGATTTGGCATCAGTAGGATCATCCAAGAAATTAAAGTTGATACAACAAAGGTGGAGATGAAGCTGCAACTCAAAGCATGCACTCTGCCAAGTGCAGAATGGCAAAAGACATCCCCTCAGAATGCTTCTCCAGCGCCTCTTTTTTTTTTGGAGAGTTCTGCACAAGGTAGCTTTCTTCTCCTGCACATATGCTTCTCCAGCTTCTCCTAGGGACGTATGCTGGGAGGGTGAAGATGATTGCCAAGCTTCGGAGTGGATTTGGACGTGGAAGTGTGAGCCTTACCCCAGAAAAGCTGATGATACAAAGGTGTTGGAGAGGGGATATTGGAAGGATTATTGTGGATCTCCAAAGGTGGAGTCGATGCAACTGGAGGGGTTGCAAGGGGCAATGTGGAAACACAGGCCTCAGCACCCTCTAGAGTCTTCGCTGCAGCTCCACTGTACGATCTTTCATCATTTCTAAGTCTCTTCTTTGGAGGGAGCATTTCCTCAAGCACCTGTGGATTTCGAAATGCATTTGTTTCGAGGTAATCAAGTCATAAAAGAAAGATCTGCATTAGAGTTTCAGAGAGGACTTACTTTCTGAAGATCCTGATCGAGTTCATTCCTTATCTCTTCCTCATCACTCTGATCAATTTCAATAACCTCACTGGAATCTCGGCTCGCCATCAAGGTGGGAGTTGAGGAGGGAATAAATACAAGGATTTAGGAGCCTCGCTATTTATAGAAACAGAAGGTGACGGTTCATATGCGCGGGTGTCTCGAGTTCTAAAAAGCGCACTACTAGTTTTCAAGGTCAATAAATTCATGATATATAACTTCTCGGGAGATAAACTGCAACACGGCAAAGGAAGTTGAAGAGTCAGATTACATAATTCGATGCAAATTAAATTTGAAGTAAATAATTAAGTCTCTTCATCTGCTCAGTTATTATGTGCGGTTATCAACAATTGCATGTAGAGAATTGCACTGTTGGGACTATCACAGATGGTTGGGAGATCAAACCATCTGCTTTAATATTACAGACGGTTCTGATGTCCGAACCGTCTTTAATATGTCTGTTGAATATTGAACTGTTCGACTTCTACAAATACTTGTTCCCTCCCTGGAGTTTTGCTTCCAGTTGAACCGCTGAGAATTTGAAAGAAGTTAAGAATTTGAAGCGTCGATAACTGTTCTCCAATCACAGTCGGTCCTTACATAAAATCCGTCTGTAATATTACTATCACAGACGGTTTGGAGTTAAAAACCGTCTGTGATATTGATAGAGGTTGAGAATTCGAGGCGAGGACACTGTTGGGACTATCACAGTCGGGCCTTACATAAAAACCGTCTCTAATGTGACTATCACAGATGTTTTTTACCTCAGAGCCGTTTGTGATATTCAAAGCACGTTGATATATAACTTCTATATTCTTTTTATATTATTTGCATGGGACCTGCGACTTCTATATTGTTTCTATATTATTTCAAGGGCTCCGATCACAAGCCAAAGATCGCGATAGTCATTCCTTGATCGCACACAGTGTACATACCTTTGTATGGTCGAATGTTCGACAAAAGCTAAAGAAAGATAAAGAAAGAGGGAAGATTGCATGCAGTCCAAGAATGTGCTGGAAAATTAGAAAGTTGACATAAGAACAAAGTTTTCAATAATTTGTTTCATCACTTACAAAAAAAAGTAAAAATACAGAATGCTAGGTCAAGGAGTGGTCTTAGCCCTGGCTGCATCTAGAATAAAGTCAGTTTGACTTGCAGCCAGGACGCAGGACTCCTCCAGCGACAAGTTGTCCTTCTCAGGATCAACTACTTCAGCGTCGAGAAGGCCTGCGACCTCCCTCAGCTTCGCGATGGTATCCTTCATTGTCAAACCGCAGCCAGCGATGGTCATATCCGCGGCTTTCTTCTCCTCGCGAAGACGCCTCGTCCTCGCCCTAGCATTGTCACCATCCGTCTTCATGCGCTGAATGCGCTGGAAGAGATCGTCAAGGTCAAGCCGTAGCCGAGTGTGCTTCTCCGCGAGGAGCTTGTGCTCCTCCTGGAGGGCCCTCAGCTTGGCCTTGACTTTGGCAGTGTCTTCCACGGTTCCCCTTCCCTGTGCAAATCAACAGGTCAAGAATGTATTGAACATGGATTAACAATACAGGGGTAAGTCAAAAAGATTGAGAGTTCATACCGGGGAGGGCGAGGCTGATGATGCCATCGAGGATGCCATTGGCGCAGACAAGCTAAGGAGTCAAATAGTCTGAGAACTATAAAAACTTGTAAAGTAAATGACAATTTTTCCACTGTCAATTTATAGAACTTCCAAAGCGATGCTTCGTGTTAGGCGCCGCGCGCGAAGATCGGAGACAGAAATGATCACAGTTGAGAATTCGAAGCGCCGGTACTTTTCCAGTCGGTTCATACATCAGAACCGTCTGTGATAACTACACTATCACAGATGCTTCGTTGTTTACAACCGACTGTATAAATCACAGTCGGTTCTGAGTTCCGAACCATCTGTGATAGTCTAATTATCACAGACGGTTCTGAGTTCCGAACCGTCTGTATATATCACAGTCGGGTTTTAGTTTAGAACTGTCTGTGATAAGTAGACTATCACAGACGGTTCTTAGCTGGGAACTGATTGTATATATCACAGTCGGTTTTTAGGTTAGAGCCATCTGTGATAAGTATACTATCACAGACGGTTTTGTGTTCAGACCCGTCTGGTTTACTGTCACAGTTGTTTTTGACGTCAGAACCGTCTGTGATATCTGAACATATTCTCCCGACAGGCCTTCACAGACGGTTTCCATTGAACAGTTCATACCCGTCTGTGATGTGCCGTCCTGGATGTCTGTTTCTGTGGTAGTGTGCGAACATTCGATCGCTTCACCAAATCTGCTTCCGTTATTGGTAATAATCTAATCTATGATCTATTACTTGTACCCTTCGAGTAAAATTTTTGAAATTTTGCTAGTGTAGCTTACTCAATTTCCAACAACTTTATGAATAACCCCATATTTCATCAATAATTTCTGAAATCGGTAATTAGTGAAATACGCACTGCCATCACTAATTACTGTTCGTGGTATACCAAATCGGGGAAGATAAACTATTTTAATGAGTTTAATCACATGTTTTGACTCATTTGTTAGTGTAGCAACAACGTCTAACCACTTTGAAACATAATTGACCGCAACTAAAATGTAGGAGTTACCCATAGAAGATGGAAGAGGTCCCATATAATCTACTGCCCATACATCAAAGAGCTTAATTTCAAGAATGTTTGTTAAGGGCATTTCATGTCGTTTACTCATGGCAACGATCGCATTTTTTCACAAAGTCATAAGCATATTTAAATAAAGAAGGCCAAAACAAACTTGATTGAAATACCTTAGCCGTTGTTTTTGAAGCTCTGGCGTGTCCACCACACGGAGATTAATTATAATGTTCAAGAACGCTTTGAATGTCATGGTCGGGAATACATCGTCGAAAGATGTTGTCAACTCCTTTTTTGAAAAGGTTTGGATCGTCCTAGTAGTAGCGTCGGATGTCTTGGAGGTAGCAGTTTCGCCGTCTACTTGTCAACCCTGGAGGAAGTTCATGGTTAAATAAATAATTTGCATAATCAGCACACCATGGTTCATATTGAATCAAGTAAAGGTGCTTGTCAGGTAAAGTGTAATTGATGTGAACATCGGTGGTGTCGGTGAAGAGTCGTGAAAAATGATCGACGATGACGTTCTCAACACCTTTCTTATCTTTGATCTCCAAATCAAATTCCTACAGTAGTAGGATCCATCGTGCAAGTCGTGGCTTGGTTTCTATCTTGGTCAAAAGATACTTAAGAGCAGCATGATCAGTACGAACAATAACTTTTGAATCAATTAAATATGGACGAAATTTACTAGGGCATACACTACAACAAGCAATTCTTTTTTAGTTGTGGTGAATTACTTGGAGCATCATCCAAAGTTTTGCTTACATAGTAAATAGAAAGTAAAGCCTTATTTGTTCTTTGCCCTAGAATAGCGCCAATTGCATAATCACTAGCATCACACATCAATTCAAAGGGTTCTTTCCAATTTGGAGGTTGTATGATGGGAGCACTAGTTAATGCAAGTTTCAGTTGATTAAAGGCATCAAGACATTTATCATCAAAATCAAAACGCACATCTTTACCAAGCAAATGAGTGAGAGGTTTAGCAGTTTTGGTAAATTCCTTAATGAAATGATGGTAAATCCTACATGTCCCAAGAAATTGTGTATGCCCTTCACGTTCATTGGTGGTGGAAGACTTGGTATGACCTCGATTTTTGCCTTGTCGACTTCAATCCCTTGTTCAAAAATCACATGGCCAAGTACCACGCCATCTTGAACCATGAATTGGCACATTTCCCAATTCAGCACTAGGTTGACTTCTTCGCCCTGCTTAAGACTCGAGAAAGATTTTGTAGACAAGCATTAAAAGAGGAACCATGAACGCTAAAATCATCCATAAAGACTTCCATTATTTCCTCAATTAAATCTGAAAAAATAGCCATCACAAATCTTTGAAAGGTTGCAGGAGCGTTACATAACCCAAACGGCATTCGCCGGTAAGCAAAAGTACCGAAAGGACATGTAAACGTCATCTTATCTTGATCGTCGGGATGAATTGGGATTTGAAAGAATCCCAAATACCTGTCAAGAAAACAAAACTATGCATGCTTGGCCAATCTTTCCAACATTTGATCAATAAAAGGTAATGGAAAGTGATCTTTCTTAGTGACACTATTTAATTTACGATAATCAATGCACATGCGCCATCCAGTAACACGTCTAGTAGGGATCAACTCATTGTTAGCATTCTTAACCACAGTCATACCTCCTTTCTTTGGAACTACATGAACATGACTAACCCAATTACTATAAAAAATAGGATAAATGATACCCACATCTAATAGTTTAGAAATTTTAGCTTTAACAGTTTCCTTCAAGTTTGGATTAGTCTTCGTTGACACTCAACAGAGGTTTTAGTTTCAGCTAGAGAGATTTTATGCATGAAAATTTCAGGGCTAATCCCTTTGATATCATCAATTTAATAACCAAGAGCATTGCAATGCGCATGAAGTAAAGAAATCAATTTTTCTAGTTGCGAATTGGTCAAGTTTGCATTTACAATGATAGGTTGCATCTCATCATCATCCAAGAACACATATTTCAGCGAGTAAGGATAACATTAAATTAATAGTATATATCATGTAATTATTTTGAGCATCATCCAAAATTTTGCTTACATAGTATATAGCATGTAAATCATTATTCGTTCTTTGCCCTAGAACAGCGCCAACTGCATAATCACTAGCATCACACATCAATTCAAAGGGTTCATTCCAATTTGCAGGTTGTATAATGGGAGCAGTAGTTAATGCAAGTTTCAATTGATTAAAGGCATCAAGACATTTGTCATCAAAATCAAAAGGCGCATATTTACTAAGCAAATGAGTGAAAGGTTTACTAGTTTTGGAAAAATCCTTAATGAAACAACGGTAAAATTTTTTTTTTACCCTGCATGTCCCAAGAAACTACGTATCCCTTTACATTCGTTGGTGGTGGAAGACTTGCTATGACATCAATTTTTGCCTTGTCGACTTCAATCCCTTGTTCAGAAATCATGTGGCCAAGTACCACACCTTCTTGAACCATGAATTGGCACTTTTCCCAATTTAGAATAAGGTTAACTTCTTCGCACCTGCATAAGACTCGAGAAAGATTATGTAGACACACATCGAAAGAGGAACCATAAATGCTAAAATAATCCAGGAAGACTTCCATTATTTCTTCGATTAAATCAATTTTTGATATCATCAATTGAATCACCGAGAGCATTGCGATGCACATGAAGTGAAGAAATCAAATATTCTAGTTGTGAATTGGTCAAGTTTGCATTAACAATAACAAGTTGCATCTTATCATCATCTAAGAACACATATTTCAGTGAATTGGTCAAGATTGCATTAACAATGACAGGTTACATCTCATCATCATCCAAGAACACATATTTCAGTGAGGAAGGAAGAGTTTTAAGTGTAGGTTTACTTACCTTTTCCTTACCTGTGACGTCGGAATCCGAGATGTCCCCTTTGGATGGTTCTTTTGTTGGAATCCGAGATGTACCCATTTAGGAAAGCCGTTTTGACATCCATCTTCTTCACTGCTGTTCTTTTTTTGTTTTCGAATATCTCGTTCGTTCCTTCTCCCAAAGTGAGTCGAAGTGGCGACTCCTCTTCTAGGACTTCTTCTAGATCATCCATGCTGCAAATTTTCTCCTCATACATAGGGCGGTTAACAAGTTTGATATTTAAAAAAAAATTTTCTCCTCCCCTATGCGAAAAGTAATTCATCCCTCACGAACATCACTGAGGCACCTACTATCCGGAGCATTGGTCGTCCCAATATAATAGGTATAGCAACATCTTCATCCATATTGAGAACGACAAAATCAACTGGAAGATAAAATTTACCAACTTGAAGAGGCACATCTTCGAGGATTCCTTTCGGACGCTTGACCGATCGATTGGCAAGTTGTAGAACCATGTGGGTAGGTTTGATTGCACCCTTGCTCAAACTTTGTGCAATGGTGAGAGGCATCACATTAACACCTGTGCCTAGGTCGCAAAGAACTCGATTTATGTGTACTATAACTATGTTGCAAGGAGTGGAGAAGCTCCCTTGATCCCGTAGCTTTGTTGGCATCCTGTTCTGAATCAAACCACTACAATTCTCAGTCAAAGCAACAGTTTGAAATTCAATCAAATCCCTCTTTTTATTAAAAATGTCTTTCAAGAATTTCCTATAAGAAGGTATTTGAGTTACTAAATCAGTAAAAGGCACAGTCACATTAAGCTTTCTCAAGATTTCCACAAACTTTTCAAATTGCTTATCGAGTCTCACTTTTACATACCTTCTCAGGAAAGGTGGAGTTGAATTATAAATACGTGTTACCTGATTTTCTCCACTTTCCTTTTCTTTTGGTTCAGCTTCCTTGTCGTCATCCTTTGTCAATGGTAATGGTACTTCCTTGATTTCGTTTGCCGGCAACAGTTCGGTTGGTGGTGTTTGTTCTGGTAGCTTTGTTCCACTCCTTAAGATCACTACATTAGAAACAAGAGAGTTAGAACAAGATATGGAATTAATTTGTTTAGAATTGAGAGGATTGCTAGGTTGAGAAGGAAGAGGGTTATCATTTTTCGGTGCAGAATTCACCAATTGTGCGATTTGAGTCTCGAGCATGCGGACATGAGTTGATATGGAGTCTATCTTTTGTCTCATGGACGTCTTCTCTTTCTCTTGATTTGGTAGAAAGTTCTCTAGCATGCGCTCCATGATCGACTGCTCGGGTTGTTGTTGGTGTGGCGGTCAATAAGGTTACTAATTTTGTGTTTGGAACAATGGCCTTTGAGTTTGATATGGGGAATTTTGTTGATGTAGTTGCTGCTGTCCAAAATTTGGTTATTGGTATTGGGGTTGCTGATTTTTTCCTAACCATGCAAAATTTTGACTGTTGCGCCATCCAGAGTTATACGAGTTAGAAAAAGCACTACCTTGCCATTGTGGCATATCCTAAAAAGCATTTGCCTACTCCATGGATAGGTTAAATTGGAATTCATGGCCATAGTGGCCTTGTATGCCGAACAATTCACATACAGGTGTAATCGCATCAACATATGAAATAGCAGATGATCCAAGAATAGATAGTTTATCAGTTAGAAGTGCTACCTGTTCGGCCAATTGTGACATTACACTTATATCCATGTTGTTGGTCGAAATTTGCTGAGCAGCTCATTTGGTTCCCCATTCAGTGTAGTTTTGAGTAATACCTTCAATGAGGTCGTAAGCTTCTTCTACACTTTTGTTAATCAATGCACCGCTGGCTGCGGCGTCTACGGCCATTCGTGAGTTGTAGTTCAATCCGCTATAAAAAGTTTCAGTCCTAGTTTGTGAAAAATAAGTTTTGGATGGTCAAACAACGTCGGAATTGAGTGATTCTTGCAATGATGTGTTCATAAAAGAGAAAACTACGTTTTAGTATACTGGGTTGCCTCCCAGCTGATCGCACCCAGAGGGGCGTGATTGTGTAATAACCGTAAGTGAACGGTTGAACGATGAGTACTTGAGGGTCGAATTCCATGAGGAACAAGCGTATTTGTCTTTCTAGCTTAATGGATCACTAATTAAGTCTAAACGAGTTGGAGGTTGTTTTTCTACACTAAATCTACTAATAAAGCTATCAATCTAGGGTTTTAAAGCAATAAAGAGCAAGTATAAGATCTAGGGTTTGTAAGAAGGAATGAAAATCTAGGGTTTCGGGAGTTCCATAACCATTCGGCGTAATTCTATCCAAGGTTAGAGGATTGTAAGTTAATTTCAATAATTTTCCAAGACAGATTAAGTTACTAGTACGGTCGCTGGTGCAACGGTTAGAGGATCACTTCCACTTTTACGTTTGGCGAGAGTCGCTCTCCTATTCAGGATCCCACATCAAAGTGCTAAGGACTCAAGAACTCTCCTAAATTCTTGCTAAGGCTCAACTGTTATGTCTGTGGCCAAAACAAAAATTTAGGGTTTAGAGAAGGAAAACATTAGGAAATAACTGCAAAACTTGAGATCAAAATCGAGGAAGAATCACGCCTTTCAGATTAGGTCATCCCTAACCCTAGAAGGGATCTACTCGTAAAAAGCCATAAAAATACAGAAATAATAATAAGAATTAAATAAAAACTCACTTGATTTCTCGAGAATTGAATTAGTCGTCCTTGTTGGCTTACACAAGCAGGAAAAATAGAGAAGGTGGCTCTACTAAGGTAAACTAAAGTAAACTAAACTAAAACCCGAAAAAGTAGCCTAAAAAAGCATGTCCAACATGAGCCAAAAGCTTCTCTATTTATAGTATATGGGTTAATGTGCCCAAAACTAACTCCTTGATGTGCAGGCAACAAAGTCTGGCTTCAAATAGCGTGAGGATGGATAAATCTGAGTTAAAACCGACCAAAACCGACCAGTTCTGATCAAATACAACTAAAATAGACCAAATCTGGTTAAAACCGACTAAATCCGACTAGTTCCAATCAAATCCGACCAAAATCGACCAGTTATGATCAGAACTGATTAAAATTGATGAAACACAACCAGGAAAAGCAATTTGTAAAAATAATGAAAAACTATACATAAAAGGTCGCATCAAAGGAGTTTTAAGCATGATTTTGCATGTTTTCAATACTACATCTAGGGTAAAAATACTACCAATTTAGTACTTATCACCGGTTAGCACTGGTTTAATGTCCCACTTGATAGAACGTTCACAGTCATTAAGAAATAGATGGAATTGAAAGAATTAACATAGTTCACTGCACTTACCTATTCTTCTGCATTGTATAACTTGATGTGATGCATACTTACCTTGCAAGTGGTACCGTCGTGCGCGTGAAGCTCTACGGCACCATATAGGAAGACTTTTTCTATCGTGTAAGGCCTAGTCCATCATGATTTCAATTCTCCTCTTGAGAAAGATGATGTGATGTGGAGTTGAATGTCGTAATCTGAATTTGGTTAGCCCTGAAAAAGAAAAAGAAAAAAAAAACAAAGAAAAAGAAAGAGAAAGAAGAAAAGAAAAATAAAAGAAAAAAGCAATAGGTTGCCTCCCGACAAGCGCTGGTTTAATGTCTAGCTCGACGTAGAGCCTAACATGATCTTTATGGAGGTTCCAAGTAGTGATGTTGAATGTTTGATGCAGTGGGAGAACTAAGCCTAATGTCTAGCAGTTCAGATTTTTTGGTTTTCATCGTAGCTAGGTTCAATCGGTGTTGAGGCTCAATACCAATTAGATCATCAATAGAATATCCTAATACCTTACGATGTAGTGTTAATGTATTGATCAATGTCCTTGATGGTTTATTAATTATACTGGGATTTACAAGCATAGGATTATGTTTATCTCTATCAAGAAGCATATATTTCACCGAGGAAGGAAGGGGTGTGAGAATTGGTACCTTGTTCGCGCAAGAATTGTCATGATTTCTTATCGTTAAGAGTCAATTGGGCAATGAAGATGTGTTTGTAGTAGCATGATTGTCTTTTTTATTGCTCGTCTATGTGTTGTCATCAAGAGCATCATCTCCAATTTGTTCACCCTGCAATACAATCTCAAGAGGGTCTGTTCTGCATGTGGTGTCCTCATACATATGGCAGTTAGCAATTTCAAGTTGTTTAAATAATATTTTCTCATTCCCCATGTGAAAAGCAATTGTACCCTCACATATATCAAATTGAGCTATGTCTAAATCATCCAAATCCCTTTTATTTTAAGAATTTCTTTTAAGAATTTTCCATATGAAGGAATTTGAGTGATAAGTTCAACGAAAGGCATAGACACATTTAGTTCTTTTAGGATATCAAGGGATTTGTCGTTAAAATTAGATTGGAGGTAACGACTTGGAAAAGATGGAATTGTCTAGAAACATGTGTTACCTCATTATTATCTGATTCTATTTCTTTTGATTGTTCACCCTGATAAGTCTTAATTTGGTAGAATTTTACCCTAGGCTTAGTATTGAAAATGTGCAAAAATGATGATTAAAATACCTTTGATACATCATTTTATGTGATTTTTTGTAACATTTTTACAATCCGCTTTCATGAGTGTGTTCATCATTTCAGGGAACAAACGTACCAAATTTGGAGTTATTTCGACATCGTTTGGATAGGAAACGAAGGGGAGAAAGAAGATGCCGAAAATCTGAAAAACAGGAATCCGACCCGAAACCCGAATTCAGAAACCAAAACAGACCCGTTAGTCAGTTTAAAGCCCGAATCTGAGACAATTTCCTTCCTAAATAAGTCTTGAGTTGTAATTGGATAATTATAGGACTTATGTACTATAAGTAGAGAAACTTTTGGCTCAATTAGACATGCTTTTTTTACATACTAGCCATTAGGGTTTAGTTTAGTTTTAGTTTAGTAGAGCCCCCTTCTCTATTTTATTGCTTTTATAAGCCAGCAAGGATGACAATTTCAATTCTGAAGCAATCAAGTAAGTTTTTATTTATTTCTTATTATTATTTCTGCATTCTTATGGCTTTTTGCGAGTAGATCCCTTCTAGGGTTATGAATGACCTAATCCAGAAGGCATGATTCTTCCTTGGTTTTGATCTCAAGTTTTAGAGTTATTTTCTAATGTTTTCTTCCTCTAAACCCTAAATTCGCATTTTGGCAACAGACGTGATGATGACATCACCAACACAGATATGAACACCGCTCCGTCCACTCCTCCCACTCCGTCGCCCGAAGACCATGGAGAACATCAAGTCTGTATGAACCCACATGTCAAGCCTTTCAAGCCATCTACATTGAAGGTTCAGCATACCACAACGCTCCAAGACGAGCCCAAGAAGAACCCCAAGTTGTCCACGCTCCAAGACAAGCCCAAGATGAAGCCCAAGTCATCCACGAGCCCGATTCGGCCATCCAGGAGCACGCCAACTTGAAACCGACGTCCAGGCCATGTACGGAGTCCGTTTGGGTAAATGAGCACTTCACGGAGAATCCCACGATTCCAGCTTTCCAATGAATCTGGCCCTACTACCAAATTCCATTTGGATCTCCCACAATCGACGAAACAATTCATAGACAGATTGTGCTGGGTGCTGTGCAACCTCTACTTTGGGCCCAAGGCCCGTGTATCCCTAGGGTTACGTGGGGGTGGGTTCTCTGGCCAGTGGCCTACCTCTAGCCGCCATACTCCTGCTACATATGGCCGCCACCCCCTATCCTTTTGGGTGGGTTTTCCTTAGATTATACTGCTTAGACAGTTTTCGCCGTTCATCGGTTTGTGGAACCCCAACTCATACTCTTTATTGGTAATTGGCAATATTCAGATTGCGTCTACCGTGTTCTTGCTTGTGTTCTCGATTCACATGCAGGAATAAGCCTTACTGGCGAGGTCAACCGTGTCTTGGCGGGGTTGATAACCAACGGAGCCGTGATGTAGCGATTGCAGGGGTTCGAATCAGTTCTGATTGGAAGCCGGATCGTCAACGTCGAGTTCTCCATAAATCGATTTACCTCTACCTATCGGAAGATCAGGACACCATTCACATCAGTTGGTATTAGAGTGAAGGTTTCCCGATAGGTAACACTGTATCCCCTCTTTGTTTAGATTGATTATGTTCTTCGTCCTAGAGTCCAGAAAATTTGCCATACAAAAAAAAAAATTTTGTTTACCTTGTCCAAACCCCAGCCATTAATCTTGCATTGTTCTTGTCAGTTTGCATCTTTGAATTTTTGTCCATTGTTGTCGAGTGCTGGTTTTTAGTTTTAGTCTTGGTCTAGTTTTAGTCTTGCATCTCATCGCAGAGTCGAATTGCACATCGATCTCCTCGTCGTCGCGTCCAATTCAAATCTGCCACTGTCCAGTTTATTGTTTTCATCATATCTTCTTCATACGAACTCAGATTTTCACATTCTTGTACTTTCTGGAAACATCAGACTGTGGTCTACAATTTTTCTGTTGAGGTCAAAGTCAGATTCGGCTGCCATCTATGAGATATTGGGCCATTAATGTTGACAGTTTAGAGTTTGAATCTAATACGTCTGTTTCGGTATTTTCACCATAATTCTTTCATCCGAGCTCGGATTGAGATAAAATTATACTTTATGGAATCTTTACAAGAAATTGCACAAAAAGTTAGTTGGGGTAATCTTCAAATTCGGCTGTTTTCATCACGCTAAAATTTGGGCAAAGTTAGTTGTGTAATCTTCAAACTCTAGTCCAATTCGGATTCAAATTGCTAAATCTGAGATAACTTCGGTAAAATTGCCATATCTTTTGATTCCCAAATCCATTTTTGACGTTCTTATACTTTTTGGAAAGATAAAAAGATCCTCTACAACTTTTCTGTTAAGTAGATCTTCAGATTCCGAGCTTTTGGAGTGAGAAGTTGCCGAACAAAGTTTCTGTTTCGTTGTACAGTTGCAAAAGAAAGAGGCAAGTGCAAGAAAAAAAACAAAAGCCACACTGTTTATTAAACAAAAGAAAATAAAAAAATCAAGTGCAAAAAAAATCATAGAAGAAAAATATGTGTAGCAAAGAGGAGAATTTTCAGTGGCGCATCTTGGGTTCTAGTCCTTTGTGATTCTAGTTGCTTGCTTGAGCTAGATCTTAGTCTAGACTAGTTCCAGCACTTTGACTATTACTTTGGACTAATTTTCAACTTTGCATTACAGATATTGAATTGTTGCTACACATATATTAGCCTTCTAAGCTCCACTTTCGTCCAACTCAGTTACAGGTTTACCTTGCCATCGCCTCACTCTCACTCGTCACGCTATCATGAACCAGCCACCGGTTGCACCCCTACTTCCTTGGTAAGAACACTTGTAAGAGCGTGGTAAGACGCTTGAGAGTGTGTAATTTTCCCTCCACAACCTAGTAGTTGATAGTGATAATACTCTGGTGTTGTCTTCTATTTTGTACTAACAATGACAGGTGATACATCTGATGGAGATGAGCTAGTGTATTACAAAAGGAGAGCTGATGAAACTCCTGGATGAACAACACAATGCCATTAATGAGCACCTTAATAGCAAGCTTGAAGATACTACAGCTACCATGAACAACTTGCGATGAGACATGGTGACACTCACCGATAGCTTGGCCACGTTCACTACACGCATTGAAAGAATGGCAAAAAATCAGCCACCTAACAACAGTCCCAGATGGAGGGAACTGCGCGATGCAGCACAAGATAATGAGGCATCCGTTGGAGGAGATGATGATGATGCTTGGCGAGACCACGATGCCAACGCTGCACTCGCCGCTGCCCAACATGCACGTCAACAACGCTACTTGAATTACAACCGTCAAGGTATGGGAGGTAATAATTTTAATCACTGCAATGGTCGTGTTTATGATGATCCTTTTGTTAAAGTTAAATTTACCATACCATCTTTCTCTGGTGTTGTTGGGGGAAATCTCCGCACGATCGAACCCAATCATTAACCACGGTGATCCTCCGTCCTGGGCTCCGCCATTAGGCCCGGAGACAAAGGCCCCGGTGACCCCTATCCCGGGTGCCGCCTTCGGCCCGGGGACAAGGGCCCCTTTGGCCCAGAGACAAGGGCCCCCGGTCATCCCGTCCCTGGCGCCGCCATTTGCCCAGGGACAAGGGCCCCGGTGACCCCCGTCTCGGGCGCCGCCTTCGGCCCGGGGACAAGTTCCCCCAGTCACCTCGTCCCGGGCGCCGCCTTTTGCCTGGGGACAAAGGTCCCAGAGCCCCCGTCCCGGGCGCCACCTTTTTTTGCCCGGGGACAAAGGCCCTGGTGACCCCTGTCCCGGGCGCCGCCTTTTGCCCGGGAACAACACCTCTGGTGACCCCATCCTGGGCGCCGCCTTTTTCCAGGGGACAACGGCCCTGGTGACCCCCGTCCTGGGCGCTGCCTTTTGCCCAAGGACAAGGGCCCTGGTGACCCCCGTCCCGGGTGCAGCCTTTTGCCCGGGACGAGGGCCCCGGCCACCCTCGTCCCGGGCGCCGCCTTTGGCCCGGGGACAAGGACCCCGGTGACCCCATCTCAGGGGGATCACGTGAGGGTCACGCGAGGAGTGCCTCGGGAATCGGCGAGGAGACTTGTCAAGCATCCAGCCCCATCGATCGGGAGAAGGACGCTAGTGCCCTCTGATTCAACGGCTGTAACCGGAGTAGTTTAGTCTTTTGCATCTTTTGGGCCTATATAAGCCATTGTATCCCTCTCATGTAACTAAGGACAATTCATTTGTATCAATACACAAAAACGAATAGGCATGCTTAGGAGCGCTCTCCCCACGAGAGAACTCCCCTAGCCAACCTCCATTGGGAGCACATCGATAGGACTAGGGTCTCCACTGAGACCTGAACCTGTATAAACCCTCGTGTCACTTGCTGTGTTTGCCCGACGGGAGAGGACTGATCACTTGGTCAGCTCGCGTCGTCTTTTCTTAGCTAAGAAACTCCACAAAACCTGCCGGGGTATTCGCAATACCACGACAGTTGGCGCCGTCCGTGGGGACTTCGTGACAAATCGCCATGGATCCCCCAATAACGATGGCTTGGGCCCTACCTGGTGACACCAGTCCCAGTGACCCGGCACCACCCCCTCGAGACACGGTTGCCCCGGCACTTCTGGTCGGATAAGGGCAAACCCAGGTACCACCTCTAACCCTTCTGGTTGTTTCCAGTGGACAGGCCCTCAGGTCTAGCTCGATGACCGTGGGCGCCCCGCTGGGGACTAGCCTTCCCCCGGCGGCTCCCCTAGTTTCCCGGGACACCCTACTCGAAGCTCTTGTGGAGGGCCAACTCCACGCCCAGCCCTCCATGGATGAGCTACTCCGCGTTTTGGCACGACCGCCGGCCCCCATCTATCCGCCGTAGTTCCCGTTCATGGGGGCAATGCCCCCTTTATGGGACACCCGGTGGCCCCTCGATCCTCAGAGGCCCGGCCGCTCCCGGGACCTACGATCCCACCGGGGGTTATGTCCCTCCGACGGGCCCATCGTCCGGAGCCTTCCTGGTGCCAGGAGACTTCTCGATGCCGGGGGCTTACCTTATACCTGGAGCCTTCCCCATACTAGGGGCTCACCCCACACCGGGGATCTTCCCGAGGCTGGGAGCCGATTTCGCCCAGCCGGTCGCGTCTGCCGCGCAGGAGGTGGCCCGCCGGACAGCCTCCACACCGCCGCGGGACCTCCCCCGTGAGGGCCCCCCTCTTCGGTTCCAGACGTCGCTCCGGGGCCTGCCCGGTGGTGGATTCCTCCCGCATCCCGGTAGCACCATCCGAGCCGGTAACTGCCGTGCATGAGCTCCCTGCTCCCCCGGAGCCTCCCTCGAAGGCTCCCTCGACAGATCAGGTCCACTTTACCCGGGAGGAGGTTGAGCAAATGCGTACCACCAAGTCTAGAAGGGCTCCCTCATGCTACAGGATGGAGCCCCCCTCGGCTCGCGGACGCGGTGAGCCACACTCCCGTCCCAGCCGAGGGAAGAGACCCACTGAGGAAGCAACCGCCGCTTCCGGGGGGTGCCCAGACGTCCAGGAGGTTAGTTCGACTAACCTGGAGGAGAAGAGACGCTTCCGCGGTGCCCTTCCCCGACTCCGACAACGAACGTGCATGCCCTGTCAATGGGGACAGCGACCGGGACTCTCCTTGGGAGGTGGAGGGGGCCTACCAACCGCTGTGCCACCGACTCCGGTGCATCCGATGGCCGTGACCTTACCGTCCACCACACATCGAGCACTACAATGGTGAGGCCGATCCTTACAAGTTTGTGCATGTGTATTGCACTGCCATCTCCGCGGCTGGGGGGGATGAGACAGTGCAGTGCAACGTCTTCCCCCTCTACCTTACCGGGATCGCCTGCTTGTGGTTTTACAACCTGAAGGCCATCTGCATCAAGTCCTTCGCACAACTCAAGCGCGAATTCTGTGCGAACTTCCAAGGGAACTACGTGAATCCCCTAGACTCATCGCAGCACTACAGCATCCGGCAGAGGACGGGGGAGACCATCCGTAGCTTCTTCAAGCACTTCACTCAGGTCAAGAGCAAAGTGGCTCACGTCCCTGACTCCACTGTCATTGAGGCGTGCAAGAGCGGGATCCTCCCCGGAGAGCTCCATCGGAGACTCTCCCAGAGCTGCCCCTCCTCCACAGACAAGCTCTTCACTGTGCTCGAGAAATACACTCGGGCGGAGGAGGACGACCTTTGGGAAAAGAACCAGGGGGCTCCCACCCCCGTTGATCGGGAGGCTAGGGACCCCCTCAAGCGCCCCAAGAGGGGTAACCGCAGCGAGCCACGGCCTCAGGACACTTTTGTCCTGGAGGGTGGAGGCGGGAGCCCCCTGGGACAGCCGTCTTGCTGCCGTGAAGCCCCGCGGCGGGAGGCAAGGAGGGCTTGTGGTGCACTTTCCACAAGTCGAATACCCACACCACTCGAGAATGCTACCAACTTCTCCAACACTTCGCCGCATTCCTCGACCAACGTGGGCATGGGGGAAGGAGTCCTGCCTCCTTTCCCCCCAGCCGGCTTTGATGTCTCTTCCTACCCCCCTGGGGGAGCAACAAGGACAAGCGTGGGAAGGGGGCTCAACAGAAGAGCTCCCCTTTCAAACCTCCCAAAGCCACGTCAACGTCATTACGGGGGGTCTGCCTTGGGGTGGGACTCCAAGTGCCAGCGCAAGGAGTACGCGCGGGAGGTAAAGTTTGTGGGGGTGCTACATATGCCACGGCCACCAAAATGGTCAGACGTCCCCCTCACCTTCACAGTGGAAGACGCGCACGGGGTTCGCTTCCCCATGATGATGCGCTCATCGTCTCTGCCACCATCTACAACTGCCACCTGGCGCGTATCCTCGTCGACGGCGGAAGCTCCACTGATGTCCTATACCTGAAGGCGTTTAAGGAAATGCAGGTCGACGAGAAGTTGCTGCAGCCCGCAGCTGGGCCCTTGCATGGCCTCCTCCCAAGGAAGACCATCCACCTGGTGGACAAGGTGGATCTCCCCATTTCCTTCGGTACCTCAGACAACTACCGTACGGAGATGGTCCAGTTCAACGTAGTGGACCTCCCCTCTTCATACAACGCAATCATGGGGAGGACCACCATCAATCGCTTGGGGGCCGCAATCCACCAGAGCTATCTCTGTGTGAAGATCCCTGGGCCTCACGGCATGATCACCGCTCGAGGTGACCAGGATGTGGCCCGCGCTTTGTATGAGCGCACCACCGTGATGATCGAGAGCGTCAACATGATCAAGGCCCCGGGGGGAGAGACCTCTTCCTCGGCGTTGGACGCCACGGCTGTCCCCTCCGGGAGGTCTCCTCCCAAGCCGCGTCCGGAAGGGGACCTCCAGAAGGTTCCGCCGTCCCCTCCGGGAGGTCTCCCCCCAAGCCGCGTCCGCGAGCCACCGCAATCGGATCGGCTCCCAGGAGACACCCCTACCACGCCCTCCGGAGATGAGGCTTAGCAAAACTAAGGCCACTTGGGCGTCTCCCAGGTGATACCCTCCGGAGCCCGGAGGCCCTATCTCCAGAGCGGCCCCTTGCACCACCGGGGCATCTCTAAAGTTGAAGCGCTCAACTTTGGGGAGCCCTCCCCAGGGAGCAACCTCCCGGGGCACATGAAAAATTCAATCCAAGATTTAGCAAGAAATCCGTTTCATTTCATTAAAGAAAAAGTTTTTTGTACAAGTCTCCGGGGCTTCCTCCAAGAAGCTACCAGGAGCAAAAAAGGACCTATCTAAAGGCCCGGGGGGAGGCTCATAATTGGTCATTGTTCTCCTCCCCCCGGGAGCTCTCTGCCGGAGCCGCGGTGTCCGCCCTCGGGGGCGCCGGAGCCGGGAACCGCACCAGCATGATCTCGTCGTAGAAGCCCCCGGCGAGCTACTCCACCTCCAGCCGCAGCGGCTCAAAGAACTCGGGGAAGCCCAGGGGATCCGGCCTCCAATCGCCCGGGTGCCTGTCCCTCGGAGTTCCACAAGTCCTGTGGTGGTGGCCACAACTGGGATCGCCCAGCCTCGGGACCAAGCATTGGCGGCCTCCGAGATCACGGAGACTTGTGCGTAGAGAAAACGCACGGCCTCCGCAAATGTCGTCGGCACCTCACCGGAGCTGCCCCCCGGGCCGAGGCTCACCCCGAGACCCTCGAGGGCCGAACGGAAGGAGCAACCCACTTCCGCCACCACCCGGGTGCTGGAGCCCTCGAGCTCCCGGAGGGCGTCCTCCTTCTCCTTCGCCTCTCTCTGGAACCGGTCGTTGGCACCCTCCGAGGCGTGGAGTTGAGCCCGAACCCTGGCCAACTCTCGGAGCGCCTCATCCCGCTCCTCAGAAAAGGCGGCGGCCTTCCCCACCACCTCCTTCAGCGCCTTCTCGAAGCGCGCCTCTATGCCCCGGGCGAGGGCCGCCCCCTGTAAATGCGAAGGTTATTCAAAGCCCAAAAGAGTTAGTGAAATCCTCGAAAGAAAGTGGCCGGACATTCCGGGAACGAACCTGGATGTGGAGCCACTGCAGCTCACTGGATCGGTCGCGGAGCGTCTCTTGCGAGACGTACTCCTGCACCTTCCGGGTTAGGAGCCCCTCGGCGAACTGGAAGACCTCACTCGCGGACAGGGGGGCCTCCCTCCCGACGGCTCCGGACCCGTCCTCGCCGGCGGGCCCCCTTACGAGGGTCGCGAGGGTAATCTGGACCGGTGTGGCATCAGTCGTGGTCCTCGCCGCCAAAGAAGAGGTGGACGAACTCTCCTAAGGAGTGCCACCCCGGGGAGGGATGAGGAGCCCCTTCCCCTTTCCAGGCGGTGGGGCCCCCGAGGCCTCCGCAGCCGCGGGGACCTCATAGACCGAGGGGCTCCCCCCTCATCCACCGGCCATCAACGCGAGGGGGGAAACCTTCGTAAAACACACCTCTGGGGGCTCCGGCTCCAGTTTTCCTATGCCGCCGAAGGAGCGATTGCCGAAGACGGCGAGGGGGCGTAGTTCACCATGTCGATCGCCCCCTCATCGCCGACCACCTCCTTCTCGCTGGCCTCACCAAAGGCCTCGAGGAGGCGCATGAACTCTCCGGTTCCTGCCGTCCCCCCAGACTCTTCCAGGAGAGGCGGCGTCCTCCCACGCCTAGTGGGGGCTTGTGTGCGCCCTGGCCCGGGGCCTGCGTCCCGGATCCTTGCAGGTGTAGGGTTCGATGTTACCACTGGGCTAGGAGCCTTCTGCGCCTTGGCACACTTTGGCTCGATGCCCCCGGTGGTCTCCTTCCCCCGCTTGTGGGAGCCAGGGGTCGGGAGAGGCGTCCTCTCCGGTAGCCTTAGCCCAAAGGCCTCGGCCACCAGGTTCCAGGGGGGACCCTCCCCGATGACGCGCACGATACACTCATGCTCGTCAGCGTAGTACCTCCCGAGGAGGTTCTCCGCCTTCTCCCGGGCGGCTGGGTATGGTCGGACTAAAAAATAAAAGAAGTTAGCGAAATTGACAAGAATCGAAGTGGGTTACTGGAAACTTACGTTGGGCACTGGCTTCTGTGGTGGCCACTGTGCTGAGCATATTCCGATCACCCTCCTCCCATGCAAGAAGGGGGAGAGCTTGAGGAGCACCAACTCCTCCGCGGCGTCGCTCATGGACCGGATGCCCCGGGCGCCCACCATCTTGCTGAGGAGGTTCAGCTGCTCTTCAGTCCACACCGGGGGCTTGGGGGCTGACGACCGGCAGTAGGAGGAGGGTTCCGGAGAGTAGGTCACCCCAGTGTCCCGGACCCGGAGGTAGAACCACCTCCGGAGGCAATCAGGCCAATGGTCCTGGGAGGCCGCCACCGGGTACTCCTCCACCCGGAAAGGCAATAGCTGCATCATTATGGACCCGAAGGCTGACTTTGGGCTGCCCCGGACAATATGTAATCTCCTCACGGCGAGGTCATAAAAGTACCAGAGCAAACGGAGTGTTAGCTCCCGCCCGGTGGCCGTCTCGTACAGCCAAATAAAAAGCCCATCCAGACGAGGGTGTTGGGCGTCACGTGGTTTAGTGCCACCCCGTACTCCCAGAGAAACTCTCGGAGCAACGGGTGCACTGGGAGCCGGAGCCCAGCTTTGAGGAAGGCCTCGAAGACGACCACCTCTCTGGGCCGGGGGCGGGGTGTAGTCTCCTTCCTCAGGGGGATCCGGACGTCGCCGTCCGCGACAACCCCCCGGTCCACGAGGGACTCCAAGTTCCCTGAGGTGAACTCGGAGGCCTAGAGGAAGTCCGCAGTGACTTCCTCCAGAGGCACATTGGCAGCCTTGGCACGACCCTTCGGAGCCATTTTGGTTTCCGGTGGGTTAAGCTACCAGAGAACTAAGTTCGGTGAGTTTAGGTTTCCGGAGACTAGGCTTCCGGGAGAGGGCTACCAGGAGAGATTAGTGTGCCAGTGGTGATTGAGGCTTGAGGGTTTGAGTGTCCTCTCCGGGCCCCTCGAAGCCCTATTTAGAGAGCTCGAACGCGGCCTCGATGAGCACCACGTGGACCCTCGTTATAAAATCCGCACCGTCCAGTTCAAACAACGCGCGCAAATCGAAGGGCGCGCAGGAAACGACACGTCGGTGGTTCGAACCATGTGAGGCCATTATGGTCGACAGCGCACGACAACCGAGACCAGTGGCAACATGATGATTGACTGTACCACAATAAGTGACTAGCGCAAGAGTCGAGGCGTCGGCAAGGCGCCGGAAATCCCTTCCGAGGGAGATGTCCCCGGTAGTGTGGACCATCCCCTCTGGGGACTTGAGAAACGTACCTGGAGGACATGAGGGGCTTCTGTTGGGGGAAATCTCCGCACGATCGAACTCAATCATTAACCGCCGTGATCCTCTGTCCCGGGCGCCGCCATTTGCCCCGGAGACAAAGGCCCCGGTGACCCCCGTCCCGGGCGCCGCCTTCAGCCGGGGACAAGGGCCCCAGTGACCCCCATCCTGGGCGCCGCCTTTGGCCCGGAGACAAGGGCCCCCGGTCACCCCGTCCCGGGCGCCGCCATTTGCCCGGGGACAAGGGCCATGGTGACCACCGTCCCGGGCGCCGCCTTTTGCCCGGGGACAAAGGCCCCGATGACTATCGTGCCCCGACCTGGGGACTACGACTACTCCCATGGAGACCCAGCTTGCTGCAGCTGGTCCCATACATGCATACCATTGACTTCCGCGGATAAGTCAAACACAGGAGTATATTCACATTACAGTAGAAAAATTTACAAAATATTTAAGTAGTGTGGCCTGCTGGCCTTAATACAACATAAAGATATTACAGTGCCTTCACGACATACATGGTCTAGCAAAATGACAACTACACAGTAGAAGATAGGTGACCCTCCCACAGTGAGAAGTTGACGGCAGAACAACACACAATAGGGCTCTGGCAGAACTGGCTCTCCTCCTTCTGGATCCAAGAAATTCTCCATGCCTTCATCTTGATCATGGAACGCTCCATCTACTGATTTGTAGGTTGCAAGGGTGAGTACTTACGTACTCAGCAAGTCATAGGTAAAAGTAGATACGTATAGTAGGGATGATATGAACCTATGCTAATAAAGAAGTGTGGATGTTTGTAAATAGTCTTTTCCTTTATGTCACATCTCATGGCAGCACTTGTCATAGCATAGCATCACTATTCATGTTACACTATTTATAGTACTACCGCGACACGTTGACACACGACAGCCCACGTGAGCACCCCTTATCATGACAACACATGTCATATGGGTAATCTTGACTTATCAAATTTTATTTAGAAAACATACTTGTGTCACACCCCTTGGATTTAATCCACCGCAGCAGACTCCTGTAAACCCGGGAGGTCGGAGTATTTGAATACGTTTTTATCTCTGCAGAGAGGTACCAATTTACCCGCAAGATATTCCACTTTCATGCCCATCCTGTCAAGATGATTAGACCCTTCCTCACAACCATGTGTGCGTGGCAAGGTGGAGATAACAAGAACTTTTGCCATGTTTCACACACAATTCACCCCAGACCATGTGGTTCCGCTTAGAAACCATAGTTGTTGCAGGGTTACACAACCCCCATTAATTGGCATCTTCCCACTCAGGGTCAGCGTGCATTATCACATCCTGCGATATGTGTTGGAGCTGCATTCCGTGTAAATTGTGTATGTGTCATATAGGGGTTTCATGTGTGATCCACATACTACTTGTTCAGCCCTATCCCACACCAGGCTTGTGGTTAGCACGTTGTTCATGCCACTAGATGCACAACACAAGGTTCTAGTCCTTATATGCCAGTGACCAGACCATCCACAACCATGCACATCCAACGCCACCACCATTCCATACCAAAAGACTATTCCATACCAGAAAACCAAAAGACCATTCCATACCAAAAGACCTGGTTACGGCTAGGGGTTTTATTTCATGAATATAAATATATACTTATATAATAGTTCATGGCTCACTATTTGATCAATTCACATTTCACACGCATCCAGCCTAGTACTGCCAATTCATATCTCAATCATTCTTTCACTTGCAATACAATTTATATTCAAGGTTATGTTATAGCAACTCTTAAAATATAGGTTCAAGATGTTCAAGAATATGACTTGCTTTCCACGTTGTGAAAATCAGCAATTGATGTCGGGTCAACAGCGATGTCCTCGAACTCAGCTTCTGGATCTACTCGGCGACAAACAAGCACACAATGATTACTAACTATATTAAAATGTTTTATAATATATATGCAGATATGCTTAGAAGAATAACTGAACGATACTGAAGATGATTGGGATTGCAAGCTGAACTTAGTCGAGATTCTAGGGTTTCAAGGAGTTTGGCTAAGGATGGGTGTTAGATACTCTTAGTGTTTCAAGGTTGCAATATAGACATCAAGCCCGCGGCTGGTTTGTTCAAAAACAGCGAATGTCAGCCGATTGACATTCGGTTCAAGGCTCTGACATAGCTTCAAGGAAAGCTAGAGAGCTTATCTCAAGGTGTGGCAGTAGAAGAAAGTGTAGCTCAAAACTCCACAAATCTAATGGACAAAGTTATTTTCAAAATGCACAGCCAGAAGAAGGTGACCAGGGCTAATGCCACTGGCTGACATGCACTGACATAGTGCTGACAATGTCAAAAAGTAGGGTTTAGCAGCACTTGCAATTCAATGCTTCATCTGCTGCGCCAATTATGTCTAGGAGATAGGCTCAAGTAACAGGAACACAATGCAAGTGGTTTCAAGACCTAAGATGGCCGGACGGTGACGAACTCCGGCGAAGAAACACGGTGGCCGAACTGTACAAGACAGCTTCTGATCAAAGTCTTGGCATGGCTACAACTCTTGATCTGGGCCGATCCAGGTGTCGAGCTATAAGACAAAAATGCTCAGGGGTTCAAGGCACACACATTGGACAAGGTGGATAGGCCTGCAACGGCTGCAAATAATTTTCCGGTGGCCGGCGCCGGAGAAGAAGGCATTGGAATTGGGGGTTTTTGATACAGGAGGTTTGAACTTATTTCCTTGCTTGGAGAGTGATAGAGGGACACAAGGAAGCTACTGGTGGAGTCAATTTGACCGGAGCATTGCCGGCATAGCCTGGCGACGAGAGTCGGCGACGGTGAAGCTCAAAATCAGGAAAAGCTTCAATTTGAGTTCAATTGGGGATTCTGAGCTTACAGGCTTACTAAACTCAGTTCACTGATCATTTTAGTCTACTGATTTGAGGGCTAATTTGGGCTGAATCGAACAGCACTGTGGGAATAGGGCAAAAGCAATTAACGGCGATCACCGGTGATGAGGTTCATCGGAGCTTGATTGGATGCTACAGCACAATGAGGGAGATGAGAGACACTCACTGGTGGTGTCAATTGGAGATTTGGTGCAGTAGAATGATCTGGCGTTGAGCTCCTCCTTGGCCGCTCGCTGGAGAAGAAGGTGATAACGAAGAAGCTCTGGGACTTAAATAGGCAAGGGTGAAGCTTGCGAGGAGGGAACAACAAGGAAATTGGCGCCGGTGATGAGACTGGCTGGGCGCAAAAGCAACAGCGGTGACAACGCGATGCGACAGCAACAATAGCTCTGCAATTGTGTTTGGTCAGGGCATTGGAACTTAGCGCTAGCCGGTTCAAGCGGTGGCGACAATGGCTGGCACGGCAAGGCGACGTGGCGTGAAACTTCTGACAAAAGGGCTGCTGCTGCTGGGCGTGGTTGCTGTTGGTCGCGCGCACGAGAGCGGTTGCTGGTCGTCGGTGTTGCCACGATGACGGTGTTGGTGCTGACACGTGCGCTCATGCAAACAGAAGTGAGCACGGCACAGGTGCAGGCGAGGCTTGGCGGCGGTGAGCGAACACGGCGCACAAGCACAACGAGGCTCCAGTCGAAAACACAGCTGCTGCTCTGGTCGAATCTGGACTGATTTGGAATTTCTGATTCCTGGCTTTGGGCTGATTTGTAAATCTAGAGATTTGGATGATTAGGGTTGAATTTGATTTTGCTAATTTAGCAAACTTAATTCAACAGATAATTTGGCACAGATAGAAGATGAAATTTGAAACATTTGAATGGCTTTTGAGTGAAATTGATAATAGGGTAAATTAGGGTATCCGGAATCTGGATTTTGTCAAATGCTGAAATTCTGGGATTTAGGATTTGATTTTTGAGATACTCATATAAGAAGATTTTGTGTTGAATAGAATGTGGGAGGTGTTCCCTGAATCAGATTTGGATTTGTGGTTGTTTTGCAACATTTAGCCTTTTCATGCTTCTGGAAAATCTGGAAAAAGGACTGATCTGCGATACTCCTTGGACTGATTTGTGGTAAGGGTCTAGATGATAGAATCTGGCTGCCAACTTTTTAGATTAAGGTATTAGCATATCGTTGATCATAATCCTGATATAATTTGGTCTGAACTTGGTCAAGATTTTGATTAAATCTGAATTTCTGAAACTTAGGGTATTTGGGGTAATATAATATATTTCCGTTTTCGAAAATAGAAAGGAGTTAATAAATCTGAGAGTTAGAGATGGAATTGAATCTGGCTTCTGAAGGTTTTTATACTCAGGATAAATAATAGGTCATATATGGAAAGTCAGATCTTGATTTGGGTTCACAGGAAAGTTTTTGAGATTTTTGGGGCTTACGATAGAATAAAGCTAGATTGATTTGGCTGATCTAAAAGAGACATATGCATGCATGACTTTTTAAGAACAGAACTTTCACCCAAAACCCAGGGTGTTACAGTGACCCCCGTCGCGGGTGCCGCCTTCGGCCCGGGGACAAGGGCCCCCGGTCACCCCGTCCCGGGGGCTGCCATTTGCCCGGGGCCAAGACTAGGGCCTCCGGTGACCCCGTCCTGGGCGCCGCCATTTGCCCGGGGCCTAGAGACAACGGCCCGGGAGCCTCCATCCCAGGCGCCGCCTTTGCCCAAGGATAAGGGCCCCGGCAACCCCCGTCCCGGGCGCCGCCTTTTGTCCAGGGACAAGGGCCCCGGTGACCCCCGCGCCGGGCGACGCCTTTTGCCCAGGGACAAAGGCCCCGAAGGTTCTGTCCCAGGCGCCGCCTTTTGCCCGGGGACAAAGCCTCCGATGACCCCATCCCGAGTGTCGCCTTTTGCCCGGGGACGAGGGCCCCGGCGACCCCCGTCCCGGGCGTCGCCTTTGGCCTAGGGACATGGACCCTGGTGACCCCATCCCGAGGGGGGGCGGTCAATGAGGGTCACGTGAGAAGCGCCTCGGGAACCGACGAGGACACTTGTCAAGCATCCAGCCCCCTCGGTCGAGAGAAGGACGCTAGTGCCCTCTGATCCAATGGCTGCAACCGGGGTAGTTTAGTCTTTTTGCATCTTTTGGGCCTATATAAGCCCTTGTATCCCTCTCATGTAACTAAGGACAATTCATTTGTATCAATACACAAAAACGAATAGGCGTGCTTAGGAGCACTCTCTCCACGAGAGAACTCCCCTAGCAAACCTCCATTGGGAGCACGTCGACAGGACTAGGGTCTCCACTAAGACCTGAACCTGTATAAATCCTCGTGTCACTTGCTGTGTTTGCCCGATAGGAGAGGACCGGTCACTTGGTCAGCTCGCGTCGTCTTTGCTTAGCTAGGAACCTCCACAAAACCTGCCGGGGTATTCGTAATACCACGACAGGTGTATATGATGCTGAAGTTTATATAGATTGGGAAATGACAGTTGAACAAAAATTTAACTCCCATTTAGTCCCCGAGGTACATAGAGTTAGACAAGCTACTAGTGAGTTCAAGGATTTTGCTATCATTTGGTGGAACGAATTAGTTAATTCTGGCTTAGAACCTGATACGCGGGATAGGTTAAAGCGAGCTATGCGTGGTAGATTTATTACTCGTTCCTATAAACATGATTTGCGTAAGAAATTCCAGCATTTGAATCAAGGTAATAAGTCTGTAGAGGAGTACTATCAAGATCTACAAATAGGTATGTTGCGTTGTGGAGTAGTTGAGGATGATGAGGATAAGATGGCTCGTTTTTATGGGGGTTTACGGTGTGAAATCCAGGACCTAATTGATTACAAAGAATATGATACCGTCAATAGATTGTTCCATCTTGCTATGTTGGCAGAAAGGCAAGGCCGCAAAGGACAAGGAGCAACTTTGGTAGTACATCTACACTGAGCTCGACTCTGGGACAAGTCAAATTAGATTCACCTCTTGTTGTTCGGTCTGCTGCCCCCTCAACGAGTAGGGAGCGTTCAGCAGCACCGCCACCACCGTCATGTACGCCCGAGGTAAGTAAATCTGCTAGTGTGCAGGTACCAGCGAAGAGTTCATCATCGGTCGCTTCCACGGGTCAAATGAAAGGGATCGTGTGCCACCGTTGCAAGGGACTGGGCTATGTTATGAAGGATTGCCCAAGTCAGCGAGCATACATCGCAACGGCAGACGGTGGGTACGTTAGTGCTAGTGATGTTGAGGATGAATATGCTCTTGCAGATAACCTTGCAGGTAATGATGATGATCATGAGACGGACAGCGATGGTGAGGAGAGTTTAGGCATCGCTGCCAGGGAGAGTTACAGGACCCTCATTGTGCAGAGAGTATTGAGCACTCAAATGGAGCAAGCGGAGAAGCTACAACATCATAATTTGTTTCAGATGTTACTCATCATCAAGGATCGACGTGTTCGTGTCATAATTGATGGTGGAAGCTGCAACAACTTGGTGAGTTCAGATCTGGTCAAGAAGCTTGGCTTGACCACACGTGTGCATCCTCATCCATACCCTATCCGATGGTCCAACAACAGTGGTAAAGAGAAGGTAACACAAACTGCGAGAGTGCATTTTTCCATTGGAACATACCATGATGTTGTTGATTTCGATGTAGTGCCTATGCAAGCATGTTCACTTTTATTAGGCCGTCCATGGGAATTTGATACTGATGCAACTCATCATGATAGAAGTAATAAATACACTCTTATGCACAAAGGAAAGAAAATCACTTTGCTTCCTATGACACCTGCTGAAATTGTGCAATGTGCTAAAGAAAGAGCTAACTCAGATAAAACTGTATGTGATAAAAGTGAGAATCAAATTGTAGCTAAAGAACTGAAGCCACTTAACAAGAAAGAACCTAGTTCTATGAAATCTGAAATTAAATTGAAGTGTGCTGTTTTACTAGCTACTACGTCTGTTTTGCATGATATGTCTCTTGTTCTGCCACCTGTTGCTCCTAATCTTTTGCAGGAGAGTGTACTTGAGTCGAGGACAACCCCACTTCAAGAAGGGGAGGATGATGAGATCATCACCAACACAGATACGAACGGCGCTCCATCCACTCCTCCCACTCCGTCGCCCGAAGACCATGGAGAACATCAAGTCGGCATGCACCCACATGTGAAGCCTTTCAATCCATCTACACTGAAGGTCCAGCATACCACAACACTCCAAGACGAGCCCAAGAACAAGCCCAAGTTGTCCACGCTCGAAGACAAGCCCAAGATGAAGCCCAAGTCATCTGCGAGTCCGATTCGGCCATCCAGAAGCATGCCAACTTCAAACGGATGTCCAGGCCATGTACGGAGTCCGTTTGGGGTAAATGAGCACTTTACGGAGAAGCCCACGACGCCACCTTTCCAATGGTGCTGGCCCCACTTCCAAATTCCGTTTGGATCTCCCGCAATCGATGAAACAATTCACAGACAGATTGTGCCGGGTGCTGTGCCACCTCTACTTTAGGCCCAAGGCCCGTGTATCCCTAGGGTTACGTGGGGTTGGGTTCTCTGGCCGGTGGCCTACCTTTGGCCGCCATACTCCTGCTACATATGGCTGCCACCCCCTATCCTTTTGGGTGGGTTTTGCTTAGATTATACTGCTTAGATAGTTTTCGCCGTTCATCAGTTTGGAGAACCCCAACTCGTACTCTTCATTGGTAATTGGCAATATTCAGATTGCGTCTACCGTGTTCTTGCTTGTGTTCTCGATTCGCATGCAGGGATAAGCCTTATTGGCGAGGTCAACTATGTCTTGGCGGGGTTGATAACCAACGGAGCCGTGGTGTAGCGATTGCAGTGGTTCGAATCAGTTCTGATTGGAAGCCAGATGGTCAACGTCGAGTTCTCCATCAATCGATTTACCTCTACCTATTAGAAGATTAGGACACCGTTCACATCAAGACGTAACAATTGAGCCTTAGCTAGAATTTAGGGGAGTTCTTGAGTCCTTAGCGCTTTGACGCGGGACCCTAAACAGGAGAGAGGCTCTCACCAAATGTGAAAGTGGAAGCGATCCTTTGACTATTGACCCAGCACCCCAAACTGAAAACTTAATTTGTCTTGAAAAACAATGAAAATTAACTGAAAATCCTTGGACCTTGGATAGAATTACACCGGATGGTTATGGAATTCCCGAAGCCCTAGGTTTTAATTCCTACTTTATAAATCCAGATTTCATAGCTACAATTTACTGCTTTAAAACCCTAGATTGATAGCTTTAGTTGTAGAATTAGTTATAAAAAACAACCCCAAAACTCGTTTAGACTTAATCAGTGATCCATTAAGCTAGAAAGATGAATACGCTTGTTCTTCGTGGAATTCGACCCTCAAGTGCTCAACGTTCAACCATCCACTTGTGGTTTATTACTTCACAAATTGCGCTTGACCCTCTCGGGCGTGATCACATCCTTACCGAGGTCATCTGCCGACAAAGGTGGATCATCGTGCTTAAGTTCGGTCGTTGGTGTCAAATCCTTGGTAGGAGTCTTCGTTGGTTCCAGTTGCACCTTCTCTTTTTGGAAAGTTCCTGCACCATTCAAATTAATAATATCGACACAAGATATGACATTAATATGTTCAGAATCATGAGACTTGATAGGTTGAGAAGGAAGAGGGTTAGAAATCATTGGGGCGGGAATGGCCATTCGCACAAATTGAGTCTCCGGCATGCAAAAGTGCGTAGAGATGGAGTTGATCTTCTGGTTCAGTGCAATCTTTTCCTTCTCTTGATTTTCTAGAAAAGCTTCTAGTATGCGCTCGATGTTGGATTATTCAGGTTGATTATGTCATTGATGTGGTGGCCGGTACGGTTTTTGTTGTTGTTGTTGCTGCTGAAACGATGGCCATGGTGCTTGGTAGGACTGTTGTTGTTGAGGGAGTTGGTGCCGCGGTTGGATCAGTCTTGATGCAATGTGTTCATCCCCCATTGCGTGTAGTTTTGTGTTATACCTTCAGTTAGATTGTACCCTTCATCAACACTTTTGTTCATGAGTGCAATAGTCATTCGTGCCAAGTAATTCAAAGCATTATAAAATGTTTGAGCCACAAGCCACTTTTCCAGGCTATGGTGTGGGCATGACCTCAAAAGTTCCTTGTACCGCTCTCATGCTTCGTAGAGTAATTCTCCTCCCTGCTAAGTAAAACAAACAATCCGGTTTCAAATATATGCAGTTTTAGATGGAGGAATAAATTTATTGAGAAAAATACATGAGAGTTCATCCCATGTTACTATTGAAGTGGGTAGTAGAGTGCACAACCATGCTCTTGCCTTATCTCGAAGAGAGAAAGGAAAGAGATGTAGTAGTAGCGCGTCCTACGAAACTCCATTAATTAAAAGTATCACAATGCTCATGAAAAATATGGAAATGCAGTGAAGGTTCTTCAGTGACAAAACCACTTTATTGACTTTGTTGTATCAGATTCAAGAGTGCAGGGTTAATTTCAAAATTATTTGATTCAATTGCTAGTCTATGAATACCTGACTGAAACCCCATGCTGAGCGGGATTCCATAATCCTTCAATTTCTTTTGTTCACCCATCTATGTTGATTCGGCTTTCTCCAGTGTTTGATTGTCCAATGTGGCTCATTCTTGATTGTATCAGATGCACTTCCAACCTGTAGGGATTAGTTATCACTACTATAGAATACATTATCACAATCGGGTCAAAATAGTCATCACAGACGGTTTTGAACCATCAGTGATATTCGAGTCACTGATATTCGAGTACTGTCACTGATGGTTCTTAACCATCTGTGATTTTTTCCATCACAGATTGTTTTGACCTCAAAACCGTATGTGATACTCATACTACACAGACTGTTATAAGATCAAAACAATCTATGATACTAATACTATCTTAGACGGTGTTGATCTTATAACCGTCTGTGATAAGTAGAATATCACAGACGATTTTGAGGTCAAAACCATCTGTGATAGTGTCCTTATCACAGACGGTTATAATATCTGAACCATCTGTGATAGTGTCCTTAGCCTAGATGGTTATAATTGCAGAACCGTCTGTGATAGTATGAGTATCACAGACGGTTTTGAGGTCAAAACCATTTGGGATAGTGTCATTATCCGAGATGGTTATGAGATCAACATCGTCTGTGATACTCATACTATTACAGACGGTTATGGGATTATAACCATCCGTGGTAGTATGAGTATCATAGAGGGTGTTGAGTTTATAATCGTCTGTAATACTCTATGATACATACATAGATTGACTTATGAAAGACGGTTTTTATCTCAAAACTGTCTGTGCATATTAATATTTTTTTAAATAAATTTCTTTTTTTTGTGGCTAGCCTCAGGAATCATGCTAGCCATGCCCTCTGTACAATAGCATTTCATATATACAGTTCATTTTATACATGCACAGTACTCAGAAATATATACAGTTCATCTCATACATGCACAATAACATGCATTTCATATATACAGCTCAAAATCGATCAAATTGTAAGTTTCATGCAACATTTTAGAAATATGTACAATTGAGATTGAACAAATAAATGTAATCGACAATTAAAGTCAGTATGTTAGATGTTTATTACTATACTATCTGTACCTATTTCTCAGTTAGATGCCCTACAGATAGTCTCAGTTAGTAAGGCTGCACTAATACAAACCTTGCGGCTCCCTAAAATTCCCCTTGGTTGATATGACCTCCGTAAGGAAACACTCTGCGAGCATCCCTCGGACTATACCAATCTGCCGAGGGTCAAAGCTTTCCGAAGGGAAGTCGACCCCCTGCAGCAAGAGTTGGTACATAAAAAATTAGCTCAATGCAGCTATAAATTCTGCCAAATCGATACAAAGGGCAGCAGTTGTATACCTCGGGGAAATCTGGCCAGTGAGGGGTGATGCGGTCATACATGTGGTGCATCACGTAGAACCCACATGTATTGTCGTCCGACTGCTGATGGCACTGCCAATATACAGACCCAGAGTTAGCTGGGGACACGTTATAAAGTAAAACAGATGTCGGTTGAAATTTGTACTGGAAATTGTAACGACTGAAACTTATCGGCTCACCGCTCATGCTGTCACCCTCCCTCGGCAAAGTAGTTTGTGAAAGCCCTACAGATAGTCGAAATTGACAACTTGAGGACAATAAATATAGATGCAAGACAGGTCCACATGAATATCATAAAACATGTTAACCTTTCAAATACATCTCATGCGCCGTAATACTCGTACCCTTTCCTCTACAATGAATCAAGGTAGAACACCTTATTCCTTTTCGGAATAAGCACTAGCAGGATCCAATGGTAGCTACATGTTACGCGTAAAGATTTAATAATTTAATCTAAGTCTGGGGTATGCATATGGTGACACTATTCTATGGGTAAAGTACTGATGAAAGCACTCACCTCTGGTTGTAGGGTACAAGTATGTACTCGTTGTCAACCTGAGCAAGCAACCCTCTTTTGATGTAGTCGACAACGAAGTCCGTATTTGTCCTAAACATCACCTCGGCAACCATTTGGGGATCCACGAAATCGACAGGTTTGCACTTAACTTTGGCATATCCGGTCATGCAGCTACACGGAACTAACCAATTAATAAATGACATATATCCGTATATGCACGAACAGGCCTAGGATAGTGCAGGTCTTCGAAGGTCACCGGGTAGGGCCCGATGTCGTTATGGAACTCTGCCACGGTGTACTTGACCATGATGTGCATCGGACGCTGCGTCCTGGTCTTGTTTGTCCTCTGCGTGTACAATCCATGCAGGCTCTGGCATGCTAACCTCATGCTAGAAATTGCGGCATCAGAGGCCATGGGCATCCCCAGAGCGAACGACATGAGAGCTGATGGTGCACTCTTCTCACTCTCCTTCGCCGTGCTCTTCTTTGCTTTTCCCCTACTAGCCAGCTTCTTGATTGGTTGCCTCCTAGTCAGAGTCAACTTCATCATCGGACTCGTTGGTTGGCTTCTCGGAGGCGTCGGCTGGGTAGTAGGCCGAGTGTCGGTGTCCGTCTGTTATGTGAGAACCTACATATAGTAATGGTCACTAACTTTGAGGGCTATTATTATAGTACGAATTATGAAACTGGTGGGAGAATTACCTCATCCAAGACTATGTCCTTCTTGTGCCATTGCACGAACATGTGCACTGCACCCTCGAGAGTGGTAATCTCATTGTTCGGCGGCTTGTCCAACGGAAATCCCTTCCAATGGTCAGAGACACTGTCCACCTGGACCCATGCAACACCCTCAGATGGAGGGACACCGTGGATTGTGGCCCCCACCGTGCATGGTTACGCCATCCCACAGCCAGCCTCGATCGGGAAGAGACCGGCCAGCACCATAAGCTTGCAAGAGGTGGTTTCCTACAAATAGTGCGCATTAACATAATGAATTTCACCGGTTTTCACTTTAGAATATAATTAACATAGAAAAGTGGTCATTACTTGCAGAAAGTCCACCGGATACTGTTGGGAGCGCTCTAGTGGAGAGGGCTCCGGCCGCGAAGACCCCGGCGCGGACGTGCAGCTGCTACGATGGCCAGTGTCTCTCTCTTAGGTGCCTACAACCATAGAGAGGTAATAATCATGTTCTTTAGCCCTGGCGACTACAGAATGGCAAAGGTAATAATCCTCGTCAGCTAGCCCCCTAATTTGAAATAACAAGTGATATATATTGTTATTTTAAATTCAATCATTTTATATATTCAATTATAAATATTTCGATGTTTCACCTTGCTCTACAACAAAAAGACGTTTTCTACCGTGTGCTGGTTCGTTTCCCAAGAAGGTCTTTGGGTGCAACTTTGACAGGTCATGATGAAGTCTTTTGCTACAGTTTGAGACAAAACTTAATGCATGTTTTAAGAACTTGATGCTTGATAACATGAAATGTCGCCTCTAGGTTTTATAATACTTAGTTTTTATGTTCTAAGGTTTCAAACTTTCACTTGTTAAGTCTTAGAACTCCCTTCATATTTTATCCTTTGTTGTTGTTCCAATGGCGGGCCAAAGTTCTAAACAAGTTGTTGAGAGTGACGAAAAGAAAATAGAGATAGAAGATAGTCTTATGTAGGCATTTCAAGCGGTAACTCTTCTTTTGAAGAATCTGCATTGATCTTTCTTCTAATATTGAGTTTTTCAAAATAACACTTTTTGGACTTCTTTCAGGATCTTGAAGGTGCAACTACCTTAAAGAAGCAAACCAGTGATGATATTGGATCATCTAATGGATCCTCATCGAAAAAACTAATGAAGTACGAGGAGTTAGCTGCCACCACTTCTCAAACCATGGTGTCAGCCCCTTCTGCTCAAAGCGATTATGACACATGAAGGAGACTAACAACCTTAGGGTCTTTTTTACCATATCATTCTGAATCAAAGTTGAGATATTGACTATTTCACTAATTAAATTATTTAATTAAGAAATAACTCACTTTTAATTGAATATACAGGGCGGATAGTACTGCTCTTGTACCAATCCCTTCGGTGCTCCAGCCAGCATCTGCCTCTAAGGTAATTAGTTTTTCATCCTTAATTTTTCCTGTATGCGACCTGGATTCATCCATTTGTCTGTAGGAGGACAAGGAATTGTATCAGTGAACAACTTGCTAAGATCCAAATTCTTCTGAGGGAGGAGATTGCTTTATGTAGAACTCTCCAAGATGAAAAAGAAGAGATCGAGGAGCGCTTCATCAGGCGAGGGCTCAACCTCGACAGTGCCTTCAAGGTAGTCGAGCACTTGAGGGTTGTGAGGATGCAGTGTTGGCTCACGAAGAAAGAGATCTCATGCGGGAGCAGAGGGATCTCTCTGATGCAATAAGAGCCCAATGCTTCCTCATTATAAAAGATGACATTGAAAGATTAAGGAATGTTGCTAGTTCTCTTGGGGCAGCTAGTGTTAATCCTACTAGCAATAACTTGTCCCTTGGAGAATATTGTACTTTACTTTCAGATCAAGTTGATTTGTTGATCAACAGTATCCCTTTCTTATGTAAAGACTGTAAGAAATAAAGTTCTTTTCTTTAGACTAAGAGTTTTAATTGATAAGTTTATGATTACGTATAATCTATAATCATTTTTATATCTATTTTATATATCTCTGCCATCAAAACTGATCTCAGGTAAAAAAATCTCTGCGAGAAAAACTAACCACAGGTAAATATATCTCTGCGACCATAACATTCACAGGTAGTATAACTATAACTAGGGTCACAGCGATAAGAAATCGAGACCATAGAATTCCTGGCTATAGTGTAACTAACTGACAACTAGCCCCTGAATTCGAAGCGAAATGACTTTTCGGATTTCAAAATATTCATCTTCATTTTGGATTCCAACAGGTCCCAAGAAAGACTTTGGGTGTGCCCGTCAGATCAATCATGGGAGACATTTAATGCTAGAGACAAGTGTAAGGCAACCTACAGTGTCCAAAGTCTCAAAAAACTTTGCCTGTGCAACCTTTGCCTCCTTATGCCACCAGAAACCCTCGCCTTCCAAAAACCCTTCTCCCACTGTGGAATCAATCAACTGATCAATGCGGGGAAAAGGAAAATCATCCTTCGAACAGGCATTGTTCAAACTGGTGTAATCAACGAACATGCGCCACTTACCATTTGATTTCAGGACCATGACCGGATTCGCGAGCCACTCAGGATGGTTGAATTCACGAATGAAATCAGCCTGCTAGAGTTTATCTAACTCCGCACGGATAGCTTCTTGCCGATCCAGAGAAAAACGTTTGAGTTATTGCTTTATTGGTCGCTGTCCAAGTTGAATGGCTAGCCTGTGCTCAATCACTTCCCTTGGGACTCTAGGCATGTCTGAAGTTTTCCACGCAAACACATTCACGTTAGCCTGGAGGAAAGCGATGAGCTCTAGTTCCTATTTGTCGTCCAGCCTCAATGCAATCCGAACAATTCTAGATGGATCATCTAGGAATAGAGGAACCTGCTTGAGTTTTTCTTCTGGTCGCGGGATCCCTTGACCGCATCTGGTTTTGAGGTCACAATTTGGACATCCCGTAGGGGAAGTTGATCGACAAACTCCAGGCAAATTCTATCACAAGTCTAGGCCGTATGCTGACTGCCCCTATCTTTGATCACACCATGAGGACCTGGGACCTTGACACATTGATAGGCATAATGTGTCGCCGCCATGAACTTAGCGAGAGAAGGCCTGCCAAAAATGGAGTAATAAGTAGAATCCAAATGATTTACATCAAAAGTAATCAATTTTGTTTAAAAATTTTCTGGTTCCCCAAGTGTTACAGGCAGCATGATCTGGCCTATTGGTAACATAGAGGAACCTATAATTATTCCAAAAAATGGTTGCGCCACTGGCTTTATCTTCGAACGAGGAATTTTCATTTCATCGAGAACCTTGGTGAACAGGAGGTCGAGAGAACTCCCCCTGTCAACCAAGATGCATTTGACCTTAGCATTGCTAATGGTAGGAGATATTACCAAAGGAAAGCGCCAAGGTCACGTCCACCCCTTAGGGCAATCTTCCTGACAAAAGGTTAGAGAATCTTCTTACCAACGATGAAACTGGGGCTCTCCCAAAGGAACCTCAGTACTGTTTACCTCACGGCAAACATTTTTATATTGGTGCTTAGAAATGTAAGAAGAAGAACCATAAAAAATAACATTAATGTGATTGTTAGGTACCTGATATGGCATGTCTTCATCCGCATTAGCGTCTTTGTTCCCACTAGTTTGTCCTTGACCTGGTACCGTAGGCATAGAAGTTTTACCTTGATAAAAATCAACCAGCTTCTTTAACCAAGTCTGACAATTTTGGAGATCGTGCAATGAAACGTTGTGGAAAGGACACAATTTCTTTGATCCTTGCGGTTTAGGTTGTTTTTCTTCTTGGTCGCTGCGACCAGTAGGAGGAACTTTGTTAGTTTAAAACGGAACCTTTTTAGCTTTCCCTTGAGGTAGCTTGTCGATGACGGTGACCCCTTAGAATTGGTTCGTTCTGGCTTTCTTCACCTTTTTTGATTTCCCGCCAGTGGATGCCTCAGGTTTCTTAGCTAACTTATCTTTCTTGTCAGTTTAGAGACCTGGCTGAGGCAGCAATTCCCCTTATCCACCATCTTATTCCACTCAATAGCCTTAGCTGTGTCGGAATTATGATCAACCATGTCGAAGAGGTCCGCGACTGATTGTGGTGGATGAATGAGCAAATCATCGATAAACCTTTGATATCTAATGACATGTTTAAATGCCCTTATGATAGAGCTGTCAGAAATGTTGGGAATAGTATTTCGTACTCCCACAAATCTTTTGACAAATTGGCGAATGTAACACCCTGAGTTAGGGGTGAAAATTTCCTTTTTCATAAATAGCATGCATGCATGTATCTGTAGTAATAGCCAGATCAGTATCTATCCTAAGCCCTAAAATCTCCAAAATCTATCCTGTGACCTCAAATCAAGATCAGATTGTTCAGATGTGATCTATCAGTTACTTTGAACTTAAAAGTCTTCAGAACCTAGATCCAATTCTATCTCTAAATTCCAGATTTATCAACTTCTTCTGTTTTCGAAAACAGAAATACCTTATATTACCCAAATACCCTAAGTTTCAGAAATACAGATTTAATCAAAATCTTGATCAAGTTCAGACCAGATTATTCCTGGAATATGATCATGGGTATGTCAATACCTTAATCTAAAAAGTTGACAGCCAGATTTCACCATCTAGACTCTTTTCACAAATCAGTCCAAGAGTTATCGCAAATTAGTCCTTATCTGATATCTGAAAACCCAAAAAGGCTAAAATCTCCAGATTAACTTCAAATTCAGAATTTCTTCAGCAAATCTTCTCAAAATGCTATTTGCCACAAGTCTCTCTTCTGTGCAGATATCAAAATCGAACCCTAAATGCCAGAACTCGAAATCGACAAAACTTAAACCTTATTTTACCCTAAATTACCCTATTTTCAGTTTGTATCGAAAACTATTCAAATGTGTCAAATCTTATCAACCATCTTTGCCAAATACCTTGTTGAATATAATCTACCAGATTAGTGAAATCAATTTCAGTTTAAACCTCCCAGAATTCCAGATTTGCATTTCAGTCCAAATCAAGAAATCAAATATTGCAAATCAGCCCAATTTCGACCAGGGCAGTAACCAGTGCACGACCAGAAGCCTCGCCGTGTTTCCTTGCGCCGTGCACGTTCGCCGCCGGTGAAGCTTCGCCTGCAACTTGATCGTGCATGCTGTTGCGCATGTGTCGTCGCCTCAGCCGTCACCGTGGCAGCGTCGCTGCAACGTCGACGACCAGCGCCTGCTTCCCCGCGCGACCAGCAGTGACTTTTGTCAGCAATCCATCGCCACGTAGCCTCGCCACGCCAGTGCTTGTCGCCACCGCTTGCTACAAGCTTTGCCAGGTCCCGATGAGGCGACATTGCGATCAGCTGAAAGCTTGTCGCCGTCGCATCACCGCTCTTACTGTTTCTTCGCCGCTATTGCTCCTGCACGCAACCAGTCAAGTCACCGGCTGCCAATTACTTCGTTGTCCCCTCTTCGCAAACCTCACCTGTCTATTTAAACCCCACTGTGTGCAGCAGCTTCTCCATACTTCACCAGAAACCAGCTAAATTCCAACTCTCGCTGTTTCAGTCATCTTCTCCGGCGAGCCGTCGAGGAAGCTCACGGTGCCAGCTCACTTCACTGCATCTCCTGCCAAATTGAAGCTAGCAGTGAGTACCTCTCATCCTCCTGTTTGTACTGTAGCATCTAATTGCTCTCCGGTGGACTCTAACGCCGGTGATCGCCGGAAATGGCTGAAAGTCGAAGAATGCCTTGTTCCGGCAATGTAGCTCGAATTACTCCAAATTAACTCTCGTATCTGTAATCAAAATTGATCAGTAAGCTAAATCAAGCATGCCTGTGAACTTAGAACAATCAATTGAGCCCAATTTGAAGCTATCCCCGATTCTGCAATTTATCAGTTGCTGGCTCTCGTCGCCAAGCCACACCGGCGAACCTCCGGCCAAATTGACATCGCCAGTAGCTTACTCATACCCTTCTATCACTCCTAGAGCAAGGAATCGAGTTCAATCGGCTTGTGTTGAAAATGCCCAAATCCAGTGTTTCTTCTCCGGCGCCGATGACCGGAAAAGTGTTCCCGGCCGTTTCAGCCCAAATCACCTTGTCATTTAGATGTGCCTTAGCCTCCTGAGCATTTTTGTCTTCTAGCCCGACACCTAGATCGGCCTAGATTGGAAGATATAGCTTTGCCAAGTTTGTGTCCAGAACTACTCCAGTGCAGCCAGTTCATCTCTGTTCATCATCAAATTTCTTGCTTTCCAGCCATTTCTTGCCCTAGATCCTGTTGACTTAATTGTTCCTGTTACTCAAGCCTACCTCCCAGACAAAGTGGTGCATCATTTGGAGCTCCAGATCAAAAGTTATGCTAAGCCCTAGTTTTTGGCATTGTCAGCTCTATGCCAGAGCTTGTCAGCCAGTGGCATTGACCTTGTTTACCCACTTCTGGTTGTGTAATTTGAAATCCACTTTGTCCACTGAATTTGTAGAGTTGTGATCTACATTTTCTTCTACTACCACAACTTGAGATAAGCACCCTAGCTTTTCTTAAAGCTATGTCCAAGCTTTGATCCGAATGTCGATCTGTTGACATTCGCTGTTTTGATTAAACCAGCCACAAAATTGTTATCCCCATTGAAATCCTGAAACCCCAAGATTATCTAATCACCATCCTTAGACCAAATTCCTTGAAACCCTAGAATCTCAGTTCAGTTGCAGTTCAAATTATCTCCAGTATAGTTCAATCATTCTTGTTGAGCATTTCTGCATATAAGTCATAAAACATTTTAATATTAAAAGTAATTATTGTGTGTTTGTTTGTCGTCGAGCAGATTCAGAAGCTGACCTTGAAGATTTTGCTGTTGACCCGTCATCGACTGCGGTATTTTACGACGCGGAAGGCAAGTCATATCCTTGGTCATCTTGAACCTATATTTTAAATGTTGCTAAAACATAACCTTGAATATAGGCAATATTGCATGTGAAAGATTGAGAATGGTTGATTTATAAATTGGCAGTATTAGACTGGTTATCTGTGAAATGTGAAATAAACAAGTTTTGAGCCATGAACTATTATATGTATGTATATACTTAAATTCATGAAATAAAACCCCTAGCCGTGACCAGAAAAATGGTGTGGATGGCTGTAGCACTGGAGGTGCTAGACTGCAAAGGATATGCAGGCACTGAAGGTGCAGGGTTGTGGATGGTCTGGTCACTGGCATATAAGGACTAGAACCTTGTGTTGTGCGTCTAGTGGCATGAACAACGTACTAACCGCAAGCCTGGTATGGGACAGGCCTGAACAAGTAATTATGTGGATCGCACATGAAACCCCTGCATGAGATGTGTAGTGATGCACGATAAACACGGAGCGCGGCTCCCACACATATCACTGAAGGTGATCAAGCACGCTGACCCAGTAATGGGAATAAGCAAAGGGGTGGAGGTTTGGATACAACCTGCCACAACTGTGTCTTGCTGAGAGCCACAGGGTCGGGGGTGAATTGTGAGTAAAACATAACAAATGTTCTTGTTATTTCCACCTTGCCGCTCACAGTATGAAGTGAGTCAGGGGTCCAATCATTTTGTTATGATAGGAAAGGCTTGAAAGCGGAATATATTGTGGGTAAATTGGTACCTCTCTGCAGAGTTAAAAACGTATTCGAATACTCCGAGCTCCCGGGTTTATAGGAGTCTGCTGCGGTGGATTGAATCCACGGGGTGTGACACAAGTACTATTTTCTAAATAAAATATGTTTAATCAAGATTACCCAAATGACATGTGTTGTCATCATAAGGAGTGCTGCCGTGGGCTGTCGTGTGTCGACGTGTCGCGGTAGTGCTATAATCTAGTGAACATGAATGATGATGTATATTATGAAAAGTGCTGCCATAAGCTGAAATAAGATGAGATGAGAAAGGAAAAGATTATTTTACAAATATCCATAATTCTTGACTAGTCTAGGTTCATATCATCACTACTATATGTATCTACTCTTACCTATGACTTGCTGAGTACGTAAGTGCTCACCCTTGCAACATTCAACTCAATAGATGGAGCCTACTTTGATCAAGATGATGGCACGGAGTACTACGTGGATCCAGAAGGAGGAGAATCAGTTCCGCCAGAACCCTGAAGTGTGTTGTTCTGCCGTCAACTTCTTTTGTGGGAGGGTCACCTATCTTCTGCTGCGTAGTTAAATATTTTGCTAAACCCTGAATGCCTTGTAGGCATTGTAATCCTCTTTATGTAATATTAAGGCCAGCAGGCCACACTGCTTAATATTTTGTGAGTACTCTGTTGCAATGTAATATACTCCTGTGTTTGGCTCATCCTGGGAAGTCAAAGGTTTGTGGTTTGGGACTAGCTGCAGTGAGCTAGGTCTCTACAGGAGTAGTCGTTGTCCCAGTTTCGGGGCGCGACAAAAATTCTCGGGATGCTTGGAATATCCTGATATAAGGATAACCGAATAAACTCCAAGCACCCTGGTCGAGAGCGTTCTGACCGCGGAATGTGGGCTGACCGCGCAACATCCTGGATATCCAGTCCGCGTATAGCATACGAACTTCTGACCGCACAAGGCTGTCGGCCTGATCGCACGAAACCCGCGACCTGATCGCGTAAAGTTTGCGATCTCACGGTGATGCCCCTCAGAATAGCTTGAGTTCGCATTGCCAGATACATGTCTGGTTCGAACCTGTCTTGAACCAAAAGTTTATTAGAAGTGACCCGGGTGTCAATCCTCGTCACTCCTGAAACGCTTTTTTGGCCTCATCCAACCATGTAAAATTGTGATGCTTCCGCAAGGCTTTGAAGAAAGGCAATCCCCTTTTGCCTAGTCGCGATATGAAGCGACTTAAGACCGCCATGCGACCTGCCAGGCGTTGAACATCCTTCATGATCGAGGGCGATCTCATTTGTTCAATGGCCCAGATTTTCTCAGGATTAACTTCAATGCCTCTGGAACACACAAGGAAACCAAGAAGTTTTCCTGAAGAAACCCCGAAAGAACATTTCTCCGGGTTTAATTTTATTCCAAAGTGATTCAAATTACAGAAGGTTTCAGCGAGATCGTCCAAATGAGACAATCTCGTGACACTTTTCACAACCAAGTCATCTACATATGCTTCGAGATTACGCCCTATCTGGGAAAGAAAGGTCTTTTGCATCAAGCACTGGTACGTGGAACCTGCGTTCTTGAGACCGAACGGCATTCTGACGTAGCAGTAGGTGCCGAACGGGGTGATGAAGGCAGTTTTCTCTTCATCTTCTTCTGCCATGCTAATTTGATGATATCCTGAGTTCGCAACCCGCAGTTGAGTCGACCAGCTGGTCGATGCGGGGAAGGGGAAAGTCGTCCTTCGGACAGGCATTGTTGAGGCTAGTGTAGTCGACGCACATGCGCCACTTGCCGTTTGACTTGCGGACCATGACCGGATTGGCGAGCCATTCCGGGTGATCGACCTCGCGAATGAACCCGGCTTTTAGGAGTTGGTCCAACTCCTCTCGGATGGCTTCCTGTCGGTCAACAGCAAAACGCCTGAGCTTTTGCTTTATTGGTCGTTGTCCAGGTCGAATTGCTAACCTGTGCTTGGTTACTTCCCTTGGGACACTGGGCATGTCGGACGGTTTCCACGCAAACACATCTGCATTAGCCTGGAGGAAAGCAATGAGCTCGAGTTCCTATTTGTCATCTAGACCTGATCCGACCCGAATTGTCTTGGATGGATCATCTGGGTACAAAGGAACCAGTTTGAGTTTCTCATCTGGTCGAGGAGCAGCCTTGATCGCGTCGGTGGCAACGGTGGTGACCTGGGAGTCTCGGAGGGGAAGTTGATCGACCATCTCCAAAGATAGCCGGTCGCACGTGAGTGCCACGTTGCGACTGCCTCGGACCGAGATGACACCTTTGGGGCCAGGCATTTTTTCCGCACTGATAAGCATAGTGCGTTGCCATCATGAATTTAGCGAGAGTTGGCCTGCCAAAGATTGCATTATAAGCCGAATCACAATCGATTACGTCAAAAGTAACCAATTCTGTTCAGAAGTTATCTGGTTCTCCCAGTGTGACCGGGAGGACCACTTGTCCCAACGGCATCATGGAGGGGCCTGGGATTATCCCATAAAACGGATGGATTATGGGCTTGATCTTCGAATGAGGAATTTGCATCTCGTCGAGCGCCTTGACCAACAAAATGTCAAGGGAACTCCCTCCATCAAGCAGGACCCTTTCGACTCTCGCGTTACTGATGATCGGGGTAATGACCAGAGGGAGTCTCAATGGTCGAGTAAGCCCCGCGGGACAATCAGAACGATCAAATGTCAAGGGTGTATCTGACCAACGGGGGTATTGAGGTTCACCAAGAGATGTCTCCGTTTGGTTAACCTCTCGGTAGAACGCTTTAAACTGCCTTTTGGAAACGAAAGAAGAAGAACCCCCGAAAATAACATTAATATGATTTTGAGGTACCTGGTAGGACATTTCCTCATCTCCGTCGGCGTCTCTAAGTCCGCACGCCTGCTCTTTAGGCGGTACAGTTGGCATTGGCCCAACTCCCTGGTAGAAATCATCCAACTCCTGCAGTTCTTGAGGTCGTGGCCTGCGGAGTTGTGGAGTGGACACCACTTCTTGTCTTCCTGCGGATTAGTTGACTTTTCTGGCTGGTCGGCACTACGACCACCAGAAGCAATTTTCTTCTTAAATGAAGGCTTGATACCTTTGGTCGAAGGCGGCTTCTCTGCGACTGCGACCTCGCGATACTGTCCAGAGCGATTCCTCTTCGACTTTTTCGACTTCCCACCTGATGAAGATTCCGGCTTCTTACTGGAATCTTCTTTCCTGGCGTCTTTGAAACCTGGTTGAGGTGGTAGGTCACCCTTGTCGACCATCCGGTTCCATTCGACTGCTTCGGCTACGTCAGAGTATAGATCGGCCATGTCGAACAGATTGGCCACTGATCAAGGAGGGTGGATAAGCAAGTCTTCGGTGAATCTCCGGTATCGAACGGCATGTTTAAATGCCCTGATAACGGAGCCATCAGATATGTTCGGGATGGTATTCCTCACCCCGACAAACCTCTTGACAAACTGCCGAAGAGTCTCGGTTGAAGTTTGTCGTAGCCGATGAAGATCGTCCTCTTTACCCGGCTTTTGGTAACAATTTTGGAAATTGCTGAGGATAGCGTCGCACAGCATTTCCCAATTATAGATGGAACCTTCGGGCTGGTTAAACAGCCAGGTTCTAGCCGGTCCTTCGAGGACTGTAGGCAGGTAGTTGGCCATGACCCGGTCATCGCCTCCTGCCGCTTGGATGGCAGTGATATAGATTTGAAGGAACTCGGATGGGTTCTGAGTTCCGTCAAACCTCTCAATGGCCCCTGGTCGAAACTTATCAGGCCAAACGACCGCACGTAGGCCGGGCGAGAAAGCTTTACAACCGACGTAGGGACCGTGAACTGCCCTGTGACTCTCGACCGGGTTACGGGCGACCTCACGCAACGGTGAAGTTACTCGCGGTCCCAAACGAGAGTGAACAGGAACCCGATCCCTACTACGAGAATCCTGCGTTCGCCGGTACTTGTCCTGTCGGGACGGTACGGGCGGTGGGTAACTTCGCCGGCTAGAACCAGAGTGAGGACACTCTCGTTCGCGGGAACGTGTTACCGAGCGGGAAGAGGCCGTTGGGGTCGCCTCATACGCGACCTCATCCAGCCTTTCCGCCAAGATCCTGGTAAAGGCCGGTTTCTGCGCATCCGTGACCGTAGGAGGAAAGTTGCGCATGACTTCCGCGATAGATCGCAGTCGACCATGGGTGCTTCTCCTAGGGGCACCAGGTGTTACCGTTTCTTCGTCCACCGGGAAACGCTCCGGAGGCAAAGAAGGGGTCTGGTCACGTTTGCGACCACGTGACCGTCGAGAAGAACTCGGAGCAGCATCGTAACGAGCCTGCGCATCTTGAAGAGCCTCTAGGGCAGTTCTGCGTAGTTCATTGTTTTCTTGCTCGAGATCTTCATCCTCCTTTTGTTTGCGATCCCATTCTTCCCTAGCAGCTTGTTGGCCGGGAGTTTCCTCCGACAAGGCAGCGAACTGTCTAGGGAGAGAGGTTGTTGATGGGGAAAACATCTCGGTTTGTTCTGAGTAGGACTCAAAATCAAAGAGACGGTGAAGGTTATCAGGGTCGAATCACCCCAGGCTGATTTCCAGGTCGATATCATTCTTCTCCTCAGTGGGGTCGTATGATGGACCGGATTCATCCTCTAGCGCATTGAGAACCTCTGTGGGTTCTGACCTTGCGCTAGTCACCCCCTGGTCGATGGACATGACCTGGAGAGATGATTCCACCTCTGGAAGATTCTGGCCTTCAACCTCCTCCATCGGAACAGGATCGTTTGGAGAAGGCATTGGAATGTGAGCATAATCCTCGAGATCAAAATCGTTCTCAGAATCATATACTCCAACCATGTTTCAGCGAACCTCCGGATTAAAATTAGGACGCCTTGAGAAAGGCCCCACGGTGGGCGCCAGCTGTCGACGATTCAGACTCGGAGTCCTCAGCCGAACTTATGCAAAATTTGTAATAGCGAGACCTTTCAAGATGACCCTCCGGAAAGGTATGTAGAAAAATGGAGAACAGGAGCACAGAGAGGTTTATACAAGTTCGGGCCCTCGATGGTGGGAGTAATAGCCCTACGTCCTGTTAGGATTTCACTATAGGTGATAAAGGTTTACAAGATGGCGGGAAAACACCTTCACAGGCGAAGGGTTTTTCTTATGTCAATGTACAGAATGAAGCCAAAGAGGCTTATAAAAAACTATCTAATCTAGGCCGTAGACTTGGCTGTTTGAGTGGTTGAGATGTGTTGTATCTCGCTTGTATCAGAGACGTTGATCTCCTTCAATCCCGCCTGTTTGATACACCATGCCGCCTTTTTATATTGGTCGAAAGGGCGCCAAGTTGTAACTGCATCAAACAGTTGCTTGGATGGTTGGATGCGGTTTTTAGAGAACCGCTCTTAACCTCCACGTAGGTTAAACACGTGTTATTCATGGATAACTGCACGTATTAACCTCCTGACGGTTGGTCTTCCACGTGGAGGAATCTTCGGGATACTTGGAATATTCCCGCTATAGGGACAGCCGGACAGATGAACTCCAAGTACCCTGGTCGAGATTGTTCTGACAGCGGGATGTTGGCTGACCGGGCAACATATCCGACATTCTGTTCGCATATAGCATACGAACTTCTGACCGCGCGAAGCCTACGGTCTGATCGCGCAAAACCTGCAACCTGATCGCGCAAAGCCTGCGACCTCGGGCTGATGCTTCTCAGAATGACTTGAGTTCGCACCGCCGGGCACGTGTCTGGCTCGAATCTGTCTTGAACCAACAGTGCATTTATTTGAACTGACCCGGGTGTCAATCCTCGTCAGGTATAAGATCCCGTTATTCCGCATATTAGAATCTGGGCGAGCCTAGTGCGAAAACCAAGGCTAGGTCTCAAACGGATCATGTAAAGAATATTTATATGAAGAAAAAGAGAATTTTATTTCTTGCATTCTTTACATACAAAAGGGATACCGGTGACTAAAGCATCGACCTGGTCCGAAAGAAGTTTGCAAAGTTCTCCTAGGGACATATTGTTGTCAGTAGGATCTACGCTGACAACCCCCAGAGAACTAGCAATTAACCTAAGTCTATCTACATCATCCCTAACAAGAGAAGCACTATTGTTCCTAATCAAATCAGATAGTTCTCGCTGTTGCTGAGTGTAGTCCCTCTCTCGAAGGAATTGATGCGCCTCTTCACGGGATCTTTCAAAACATTCTGCCAGATGCAGAATCACCGAAGACATTTCTTCGGTCTTCTTCTCTAGAGCCTCTTTTTCCCCTTGAAGAGTTTGTCCGAGGGAAGGAGGTGGAATCTCAGCATGCTGGTCGCTGGGGGCTCCAACAATTTTCGTCTCCTATATTTGCAAGTATTAGTTTTATTAAACTATGACAAGCAAGCAAAAGGAGACAGAAACAATTACCAATCCTCGCAAGCAATGGGTTGATATATGCATCTTGGAAGGTAGATGATCACTGGATGGTGGGAGTGCAACCTTCCCACCATATGATTGCTTCCCCAACACAAGTTGAGGGTCTTCTGGTCGGATAGTCACCGCTTGCCGACCAGAAAATCGATCACCCGAACAAAAGTTGGGATCATTGGGATGAAATGGAGAAAATTGAGAAGAATGTCCCTCCAAAGGTGGAGATAAAAGTTCAATATGCCTAGGTGCATGAGGAACAGAAAGAAGAAAGAACGATGTTGCGTCTTCTACCTTTGCTCTGCTAGAGGATCCCTCGTCAACCTTGGATTTCTTCCTTGAAGGAGATGGATCTTCAGGCATCTGAGGCCCTTGTTCGGAAATTTCCTCTTCATCACTCTTAATCTCGATGATGTTGTGATCTGCCATTGGGGAATGTATGAAGAGAAGGATGAAGGTAGCTTTGGAAGAAACTTAGCCATGAGAAGAAGTTGTGGAGCTTTGTAATTCGAAGGCTTCGGTATTTATAGCTGCCAAGGTGACGGTTCGCCTTCCGAACGCCTTGGGTTTTGAAAAAACCATTTACAATTTCACCTCGGGTTAAAAAATGTTTCAATAGCGCCATCAATACCCATCACATAATACTCAGAGCCTATCTCGGGGAACCAACCGTCACACTTAGTGTGCCACTAAGTGGGGGATTTGAAGTGTCGGGTTAAAAATCCAATGCATGTCTTGAAATTCGAAATAAACACGTCCCTTCGTTTTCTTCGAATTTGGGGGCTAGCTAACGAGGATTGACACCCGAGTCAGTTCAAATGAATGCACAACTAGTTCAGGATAGATTCGAGGCAGACACGAGCTTGGCGGTGCGAACTCAAGACATTTCGAGAAGTACCAGCCCAAGGTCGCAGGCTGTGCGCGATCAGATCGCAGTCTTTACGCGATCAGACCGTAGCTAGTGCGCGGTCAGAAGTTCGTATGCTGTGTGCGGACAGAAGGATGAAGGTGTTGCGCAGTCAGCCAACATCTCGCGGTCAGAACTCTTTCGACCAGGGAACGTGGGAATATTCTGTCCCTGTAACAAGAATATCCCAAGTATCCCGAAGATTCTTCCACATAGAAGGACAACCGTCAGGAGGTTAATACGTGCAGTTATCCACGAATAACACGTGTTAAACCTGTGTGGGAGTTAAGAGCGGTTCTCCAAACCGCATCCAAGCAACCGTTTGATGCCGTTACGACTAGGCACCCTTTCGACCAGTATAAAAGGGCGGCATGGTGTATCAAATAGGGAGATCGATCGAGAGATCAAGACACAACATATCCCGCTTGAAGAATCAAACAGCCAAGGCTACGGCTTAGATTAGATAGCTTCCATAAGCCTTCTAGGCTTCATTTTGTACACTCATATAGGGAAAATCTTCGCCTGTGAAGGTCTTTCCCCGTCACTTTGTAACTCTTTATCACACATAGTGCAATCCCAACAGGATGTAGGGCTATTACTCCCACCATCGAGGGCCCAAACCTGTATAAACTTCTCTGTGCTCCAGTTCTCCATAATTCTACATACCTTACCGGAGGGTCACCCTGAAAGGTCTCACTGATTATAAATTCTGCATAAGTTCGGCTAAGGACCCCGAGTTCAAATCGTCGACACCCCGCCTCTCGGAGTAGGGCAATCTCTACCTTGATCACCTCCTGGCGTTCAAGGGAGAGTTTCCTCAGCTTCTGCTTGATTGGGGGGGTGACCGGGGGTCACTGCGAGCTTGTGCTCGATGACATCCCGGGCGACGCCCCGCATATCGGAGGGCTTCCACGCAAAAACGTCGGAGTGTTTTCGCAGGAAAGCCGCGAGTTGCTCTGCATGCTCCTCGGGGAGCTCCACCTTGATTCTGATGGTCTTGTCCCCATCGTCCGGGGACAGCGGGATCTTCCGGAGCCCCCCGTCCGGACGCGGCTTGGGGAGGGGCCTCCCAGAAGGTGTCACGGCGACGTCTGACTCCGGGGGAGAGGCCTCCCCCCTGGGGTTTTGATGATGTTGACGCTCCCGATTGTTCCAGCGACGCACTCGTATAGAGCGCGGGTCACGTCTTGGTCTCCCCGGGCGGTGATCACACCGTGAGGCCCGGGATCTTCACGCAGAGGTAGTTTTGGTGGATCGCGGCTCCCAGGCGGTTGATCGGGGTCCTCCCTATATCGCGTTGTAGGAGGAGGGGAGGTCTACCACATCAAACCGGACTGTCTTAGTCCGGTAGTTTTCCGGGGTGCCGAACGTCATGGGGAGATCCACCTACATCTCCCTAAAGGCTTTCAGGTAGAGGACATCAGCGGAGCTTCCGCCATCCTCGAGGATGCTGGCGAGGTGGCAGTTGTAGATGGTGGCGGAGACGATTAGCGTGTCGTCATGGGGGAAGCGAATCCCACGCGCATCTTCCGCCGTGAAGGTGAGGGGGACGTCCGACCACTTAGGTGGCGGAGACGTATACAGCACCCCCACCACCTTCACTTCACGCGCATACTCCTTGCGCTGACGTTTGGAATCCCGCCCGGAGGTGGACCCTCCCATGATGACGTTACCACGTCTCTGGGAAGTTTGGAAGGGGAGAGTTTCTGACGGCTCCCCTCCTACTTTCGTCCTTGCTGTCCCCCCGCGGGGGCAGGAAGGGCCGGTAAAGCCAGCTGATGGGGCAAGGAGGCCGGAGTCCCCCACCTGCCCATGCTGATCGAGGAACGCGGCGAACTGCTGCAACAGTTGATGGCATTCCCGGGTAGCATGAGTACTGGACCTGTGGAAGGTGCACCATAGTCCTTCCCTGCTTCCCCTCGCGGGGCCTTCCCGACCGCGGGATGACTGTCCTCCCCCACGGCCTTTCGGCTTGGGGAAGGGGCGATTGCCCCTCGGGGCGTCGCTCGAGCCGCCTCCACCCTCGAAGAAAAACGTGTCCAGAGGTCGTGGCTCATTATGACCCCCCTTCTTGGGGCGTTTGAGTGGGTTCCTAGCCCCCCGGTCAGCGGGGGCGGGAGCCCCCTGGTTTTTCTTCCAGAGGTCGTCCTCCTCCGCCCGAGCGTACTTCTCAAGCACGTTGAAGAGCTCGTCGGTGGAGGAGGGGCAGCTTCGGGAGAGCCTCCAATGGAGCTCTCCCGGGAGGATCTCATCCTTGCACGCCTCGATGACCGTGGAGTCGGCGACATGAGCCACTTTGCTCTTGACTTGAGCGAAGCCCTTGAAGAAGCTTCGGATGGTCTCCCCCGTCCTCTACCGGATGGTATACAGCTGCAAGGAATCCAAGGGACGCATGTAGTTCCCCTGGAAGTTCGCGCAGAACTCACACTTGAGCTGCGCGAAGGACTTGATGGAGCCGGCTTTCAAGTTGTAGAACCACGAGCGGGCGATCCCGGTGAGGTAGAGGGAGCTCATGCACTGTAGCTACCCGCCCGGGCGCTACCGGGGCCAGCAGGGGGGATCTACCTGTGGCAACCTCCGGAACCAGAAAGGGGGAAACCCCTGTATTATTCGGGACCGGGGAGGGGGCCCCCGCGGCGACGTTCGGAACCGGAAAGGGGGAAACCCCTGTATTATCCAGAACCGGAGAGGGGGGAATGTGAGACCCCCATTTGAGGATCACCTTGGTAACCGCCCAGGTAGGTTACACACAGCATGATGTCACATGAGCTCCAAACCACACAAGCATAGCATTATAGATGACCAAGTATCAGGCCAACTTGGGCCAATATTACATAACCAGTGCACCGAGAATGGTGCTAAGTAGAGTTGCTAAGAAAATAACCAGTTTATCAAAACCAGAATCGGTACCTAAGTACCGAACACACAACACAAAACAAAAAGCAGCAACGAGCAACTTGACTTCAATCAGCAGCGGGGTTGGAGGGGCTTCTCCCACATCTGACTTGACATGGCGCATGATCCTTCTAAAATGTGGGCTCATCCGGGGTACTTCCATCTTCTGCTGAGTATTCATAACCGAAAGAATCGGGATCCTCGAATCCCTCTTCTACAGTTGGATGTAAATGCAAGGGTGAGCACTTGGTGCTCAACAATACTCATTCCAGGGATTATTGCAAATATGCTTACATGAGGGTAAAACATATGATTCAGGGGCTTTGGTTTCATATAGATAGAGATACATAGATTTCCAAGTCATTTGTTTAGTTAATCATTACTCTATCATGAAAAAGGATACTTTAAACATTAAACAGGTTTTTAGTAAAACATTAGGTGTAGTGGTCTCCCATGAGTTATTAACCATATTATGAAAACATTTCCAAATATTACTTGTGCCATAACCCATGGATAAACATCCACTACGAAAAGACTCCTGAACCTGGGAGTACAGAGTATCTGATACTTCTTTTACACTTTGCAAAGGTGTACCTCTTTTTAAATCCACTTCTTCACTCAACTTTCAAGTCGGTACAGCTCCATGTGACTTATACACATGTGACAAGGCCGAGATCACACAACGCTTTTGCAATTCAGTATTAACAGTATCCCCGCCCGGTAAATAGACAATTAAGTCTCAAGTACCGTTGTGGGTCCTTCCCACCGCCTTACTTCCTAGCCTCTGGTCTATGTTCCCGTAGGACACATAGCCATGGTCTGTGTCCACACAAGACATATGACCGTTTAAGATTACAACCGCGCACGGCTTAATCAGGTCTAGGGCGCCTTCCTTCTTTCCACCTTTTCCTCTCATCATTTTTCTGAACTCACATCACTCATGGCCGAACTGCGGCCCACCAGTTTCCACGCGAGAAACCAGATCGACAAACCATGCAGGGAACTGCTAATACCAAAAAGCTACTAAGTTGTGCCTGTCCCATACTAGGCAAGTGGTTGGTACGTTTACAATTCGCATAGAGACACATCACAAGGTTCTCGTCCTTATGAACCAATAGTGAGGAGCATTCACATACCCTGGTGCGCACCGCACCCTCTCCATACAAACCAATCCTCACTACTGATCCCTTTTATCAGTTTTTTTGACAAAACGGTTTTCATTATAACTTCTCATGTAGTTGACCATTTCAAGCTTAATGTGGATATTCAGTATATGAGTCCTAGGGTGACAAAAGCATATATATGAAGGTTCAATAACAAAAGGGGCTTCATGATTCATTAGGTAATATCTACTCATGTCATTCAAACTTAACTTGTATCTCAAATAAGCATGCAAAGTAAGAAACAGTGAATATACTTCATATGAAAATATTGGGTGAGACATGATCAAAGGAATGAGGCTTGCCTTGCAATGCTGGGTCTAAATACTCAGACGGATCTTCAAAGACTTCCACTGCCCCTTCAGCTTCTCACTCTGCGGCAATCAAACAACACACAAACATACCATATAAGCACACAGAAAATAGTTTCCATAGAAAATATTAAGTACATAAGTCATGCATGCAGGGGAAAAGGTTAGGGCAAGGTCACAAGGGCTCTGGTCGAAGAAACGGCTAAAAAGGATTGAACGTCGAAGGGTCGACATTCAGTTCACGGCTTTGGCATAGCTTCAAACTGGTATTAGGATGGTTTTCTGGAGAAGTGATAGTAGAGAAAGTTGTAGATCTTAACTCCAGGAATCTAAAGGATAAGGTGGCATTTCAATTGCTCAACCAGAAGGGGCTGAACAAGGTCAATGCCAGTGGCTGACATGCACTGACATAGTGCTGGACATGGCATAACTTTTTATCTAGGGCTCCAAATGATGCACCACTTTGTCTGGGAGGTAGGCATTACTAACAGGAACAAATCACTCAATAGGCTCAAGGACAGAAAGTGACTGGAGGGTGGCCAAATCAGGTGATGAACTGCGGTGGCGACACGGCACAGGCACAGCTCTGGACAAAGATTTGGCAAAGGTATAACTCACAATCTAGGCAGATCCAGGTGTCGAGCTAGTGGAAAGAATTGCTCAGGGAGCTGAGGCAAAGCTAAGGGACAAGGTTTCAGGAGCTAGATCGGCCGGGAAAGAATTCCGGCGACCGGCGCTGGAGAAGACGACACTGGAGATTAGGGGTTTTTGCTACAAGGCGTTTGAACTCGATTCCTTGCTCAGGGAGTGAAAGGGTGGAGTGTAGAAGCTACTGGTGAAGTCAATTTTGTCGAAGAATGACCGAAGAAGCTTGGCGCCGTGGTCCGGCGAACGGTTGAAGTTCCAGTTTGGGATTTCTTCGATTTGAGCACAATTGGGGATTTTGATTCCACAGGCTTGCTAAGAAATGGCTAAGGATCAGTTTCTGCTACTGGGATGAGAGCTAATTCGGGATGAATCGGTTAGCATTGGGGAAACAGGGCAGTTGGGCTTTTCCGGCGATCGCCGGCGCTGGGGATCGTCGGGGAGAAATTGGTTGCTACTACACAGAGATATAGGTGTGGGGAACTCACTGATGAACTTGGATTGGAGAATGGTGCAGCGAGATGGGCTGGCACCGTGAGCTCATGTAACATCCTGAGTTTTGGGGTGAAAAGTTTCTTTCTTAAAAGTCATGCATGCATATGTCTCATCTAGATCAACCAAATCAGCCTCAGCTTTATTCTGTTCTAGCCCTAAATCTCCAAAATCTATCCTGTGACCCCAAGTCAAAATCTGACTTGCCAGATTTGATCTATTAGTTATCCTAAACCTAAAAGTCTTCAGGAGCCAGATTGAATTCTAACCCTAACTCCCAGTATCTAAGTCTCTTTCTGTTTTCGAAAACAGGAAATCCAGATTTACCCTAAGTACCCCAGTTTCCAGATAATTGAGTTATTTTGATTTAACCCTATCCAGACTCAAGTATCCCCTGGAATATGTTCCTAGGTATATCCTCAACTAACTCCAAAAAGTTGGGAACCAGATTAATTCATCTGAACACTTTTCGCGGGAAGGTCCAAATTTTATTGCGAATAGGTCCTTTTCTGTTTACCTGGAAGCCTGAAAAGGCTAAAATCTACAAATCAACTCCAACTCCAGAATTTCTTCAGGGAACACCGGCCAGATGCTATTTTATACAGATCTCTCTTTTGATCAGACTTCAAAATCTCTCTCCAATCACCAGAACTCGAGATCGACAAAATCCAGATCCGTTTTACCCTAATTTTACCCTATTTTCGAAAAGAGGTGAAATCCCTCAAATCTAATCAAACTTTCTCCAAATTTGAGCTAAATGAGTATTAATAGAAATATTATACTCAGCCATGGAATCAAATTCCAAATTGAACCTCTCAAAGACTAGATTTGCAGTTTAGTCCAAAGCCAAACCAACAATCATCGCAAATCAGTCCCTGGTTCGACCACGGGCTACTGTGCACGACCAGGCTGTTACAATTGACCACGAGCGCCGGAGTTTGGTCGTCGCCGTTGCCGCTGCCGCAGTTTCGTCGCCGGCGATCTCCAACGTTGCCACCTCAGACACTGTTTCCCTGCCGCGTGTGCGCATCGTGTTCGCCACCGTGGAATCACCTCGCCCGACAGCAGCGCCTTCGTTCTCCCGCGCGCGCGCCCGACAACGGCAGCCCAGCTGCGCCACGTTGCAAGCATGCCTGGGGGAAACATCAACTCGCCGTTGCATCAACCAGGACTGCGCGCCAGGCTGCAAAAGCCGGCACGGCCGCTGGAGAGCGTCGCTTCGCTGCTGTCCCGCCCGGCCGGTCAATTCGCCGTCGATTCGAGCTTCAATTCTTCAGGCAATTCCAGCCGTTGCTAGCTTCTAGCTGTGCCTATAAAAGCCACCCCAGCCCAGCTCGAAGACACTCACACCAGAACCACTCAAGTTCCAAACCCCGCTCTCTTCTTCGTCTTCTTCGGCGAGCTCGAAGAGAGGCTCACGGTGCCAGGCCAATCCACTGCACCGAGCTCTAAATTGAAGCTACCAGTAAGTCTCTCTCATCCACTTACCTGTGTAGTAGCAGCCAATTGAACTCTAGCGCACCTCATCGTCGGGAATTGCTGATTTTCCCCGACAACTCCGGCGAGCAATTAATCCCTAACTAAACCAAATTAGCTCTCGAGCCTATGATCAAACATGATCAGTGGACTGTGTGGAACACATCTAAGCAACCAGAATCACCAATTTGGCTAAAACTTGGAAAACCCCAAATTTACACCTTGCATGCAAACTGGGACTCGCCGTTAAGCTTCTGTGGTGATTTTCCAGTTAAATTGACTTCACACCTAGCTTTGTTATGCCCCAGAGACCCTCCTCAAGCAAGTACTGGAGTTCAATTGCCCTAGAACAGAAATACCCAAATCAGGATTGAGTTCATCCTTCCTCCAGCCAATATCTTCTAAATTCAGCCACTCCAGCTCAAACCACATTGCCATCTAGATGTTTTGGATCATTTTGAGCAACTTTGTCTTCTACCACGACCCCTAATTCGGCCTAGAACAGGAGTTATGGCCTAGTTGCTGTACTGTTTGTGCTGCAGGTACTCCAGGCCAGTCAACTTCTTCGCTGGTTTTCATCACCTTCCAGCCATCTCCTGCCCTAGATCCTGTTGAGACATTTGTTTCTGCTACAAATGCCTAACTACCAGACAAAGTGGTGCATCAATTGGAGCCTTGAGTCAAAAGATATGGCTAACCCTAGTTTCTGGCCATGTCAACCCTATGCCAGGCTGTGTCAGCCAGTGGCATTGAGCCTTTTCACCCACTTCCAGCCATGCACTTTGAAAATAACTTTGTCCCTTAGACTCCTGACGTCGTGATCTACACTTTTCTCTACTGTCACAATTTGAGTTGAGCCCTCTATCATTCATCGACCCTATGTCGATGCCTTGAACCGAATGTCGACCTAAAGACGTTCGCTGGTTTTTTTTAGCGAACCAGTCGCAACCTTGATATCATTCTGATACTTTGAGACATTTGGAACCTTGTAAACCTTTGACAGCTAATCTTAACATTGGTTTCCTTAACTTAACCCTAATCAGCCTCTAAACCCAATCATTTCAGAATCATCAAGACTTCATATTTGCATCAATGCATATAGTATAATAATGTATTGAAAAGATTGTGATTATTGGTTATTTGTTGGTTTGGAGAGCAGATCAAGAGCCCGAGTTCGAGGACTTCACCGCAGATCCGACATCAACTGCTGTATTTTACGACGCGGAAGGCAAGTCATATCCTTGGTCATCTTGAACCTATATTTTAAATGTTGCTAAAACATAACCTTGAATATAGGCAATATTGCATGTGAAAGATTGAGAAATGGTTGATTTATGAATTGGCAGTACTAGACTGGTTATCTGTGAAATGTGAAATAAACAAGTTTTGAGCCATGAACTATTATATGTATTTATATACTTATATTCATGAAATAAAACCCCTAGCCGTGACCAGAAAATGGTATGGATGGCTGTAGCACTGGAGGTGCCCGCCACAACTGTGTTTCGCAAGAGATCCACAGGGTCGGGGGTGAATTGTAAGTGATACATAACAAAAGTTCTTGTTATTTCCACCTTGCCGCTCACAATATGAAGTGAGTCAGGGGTCCAATCATTTTGTTATCATAGGAAATGTTTGAAAGTGGAATATCTTGCGGGTAAATTGGTACCTCTCTGCAGAGTTAAAAACGTATTCGAATACTCCGAGCTCCCGGGTTTATAGGAGTCTGCTGCGGTGGATTAAATCCATGGGGTGTGACACAAGTATTATTTTCTAAATAAAATATGTTTAATCAAGATTACCCAAATGACATGTGTTGTCATGATAAGGAGTGCTGCCTTGGGCTGTCGTGTGTCGACGTGTCGCGGTAGTGCTATAATCTAGTGAACATGAATGATGATGTTATATTATGAAAAGTGCTGCCATAAGATGAGATGAGAAAGGAAAAGGTTATTTTACAAACATTCATAATTCTTGACTAGTCTAGGTTCATATCATCACTACTATATGTATCTACTCTTACCTATGACTTGCTGAGTACGTAAGTGCTCACCCTTGCAATCTACAAATCAATAGACGGAGCGATCAACAATCAAGATGAAGGCGTGGAGGACTTCTTGGATCCAGAAGGAGGAGCGTCAGTCCCGCCAGAGCCCTGATGTGTGTTGTTCTGCCGTCCACTTCTCTTTGTGGGTGGGTCACCTACCTTCTGCTGTGTAGATGTTATTTTGCTAAACCATGTATGCCGTGAAGGCATTGTAATCTTCTTATGTAATATCAAGGCCAGCAGGCCACACTGCTTAACTATTTTGTAAGTTACTCTGTTGCAATGTGATATACTCCTGTGCTTGACTTATCCAGGGACGTCAAGGGTATGTGTATGCTATGCATATATGGGACTAGCTGCAGCGAGCTAGGTCTCTACAGGAGTAGTCGTAGTCCCAGTTTCGGGGCGCGACAGCTCACTTGCTGGCTCACCGGAGAAGAAACGAAAACAGCGAGAGCTCTGGAAAAATGGCTAAGTCCTGGGGCGTGCTTCTTCACAGCATTGAGGTGGGGGTTTAAATAGGTCCTGGGGCGGAGTTTGCGAGGGATAAAACGACAACGGTTGCTTGCGCCGGGGAGAAGCTTGTCGGGTGCAGGTGACGACGGCGACGGCGACGTGATTGCGCTTTAGGCGGTGCTGCAGCTTTGCCAGTGATGCCAGGGCGCCTTGGAACTTCGCCTGGGACGGCGCAGATGCGGAGGCAGCAAGGTAGCTCTGGCAACGACACGTAGTGCCATGCAAATGCCACGGCAACGGGAGCGCGCGCGCAAAACGCTGCTGGGGCGCGGCTGTTCAACCGCTGGACATGGCGATGCTACGGTGGCTAGCACGTGCGCGCGGGGTGGCTCAGCTGGTCACAACACAGACGACCAGAGGCGGTGGCCGGCGGCGAACGAGCGCGGCGAAAAACACGGTGCGGCTCCGGCGAAAACGCACTGGTCGAAGGCAACGACCAGGCGCTGGTCGAACGGGACCTAAAAAGAAGGTTTGGACCGTTTTGAAAATTTGAAACTTGCTCCAGGGACTGATCTGAGAGGAAAACTTGAATAGAAGTCGGGCTTGATTGCAAATTTGGAGATTTGAGGGTCCGATCTGAAATCTGATTTCGTCGGTGAGTTGTATTAAATTATTAGAACTCATCCGGCCAAAGTTTGGTAAGATCGGGCAAGATCTGAAGGGTTTCGACAAAATTGGGGAAAAGCAGTTTAGGGTAAAATAGGGTAATTAGGGTTTTAAAACGGCAAGGGTCGAAACTCAGTTTTAGGATAGGATTTTGGAGATGATCCAGAAGGGAAAAATGTTCTGAATAACATTTAGATGATAATAGCTGAAGCAGATTAGGGTTTGGGGCCGAGATGTGGATTTTGGCTGATTCTGGGCCTGGACGAAAACAGGGGTGTTACAGGGAACCCCCGCGGCGACGTCCGGAACCGGGGCACCGTTGCGGGGGGAGGTCCACTGCGGCATGGGAGCTGCTCTGTCGACCGCCCCTGGTGCGGTAAACGCGACCTCTGGGACTGGACTAGCTCCCGGCGTAGGGAAAACCCCACGCATGTAATGGGCCCCTGGCCCCGGGAATGGGCCCGGAACATGGTATCCCCCCGGTGCTGCGAAGGGCCCGGGCATGAAGTAACCCCGCAACATCAGGGAGGCTCCCGGCGCCGGGAAGGGCCCGGACGGATGGCCCGCTGGGGGGGGATACGTCCCGGCGGGATCATACGGGGCGGCCAAGCCTCCGGAGACCGGAGGGGCCGCCGGCTGACCCATAAATGGGGGGATAACCCCCGGGAATGGGTACAGCGGGTATGTGGGGGCCGGTGGCTGCGCCAAGACACGGAGCAACTCGTCCATAGGGAGCTGGGCGCGGAGCTGGCCCTCCACTAAGGCCTCAAGCAAGGCTTCCCGGGGAGCCGGGGAAGCCGTCGAGGGGAGAGTGGTCCCGGCAGAGGCTACTGCGGTTAGCCGGACTGACCCGGAGGTCGAACCACCGAAATTAAGAGGGAAGGTGGGAGGTGGTACCTGGGTCTGGCCGCCTCCGGGCAGAAGAGCCGGGACGGTCGTGTCCCAGACGGGTGGAACTGGGTCACCGAGACAGGCGTCACCAGGATGGGCGCGGGCCCTCGGTCTTGGGGGCGCCATGGCGTCTTGTCACGAGTCCCCACGGACGGCGCCAACTGTCGTGGTATTACTAATACCCCGACAGGTTTCGTGGATGATCCTAGCGAAGAGAATACGACGCGAGCTGACCAGGTCACCGGTCCTCCCCCGTCGGGAAAGCACAACAAATGACACGAGGGTTTATACAGGTTCAGGTCCCAGTGGGGGCCCTAGTCTTGTCGGCGTGCTCCCGACAGGAGTCATCTCGGGGGAGAGATGGCTCCGGAGAACACCTGTGAGATTGTCTATTCCAACTAATAATGAGAAATTGTCCTTTACATGTGGTGTACAAGGGCTTATATATCCCCAAAAGACGCAAAAAGGCTAAACTACCCGGCCTGCTACCGTTGGATCGAGGGGTAGCAACGTCCTTCCCCCGGTTAGGCACCTCGGATCCTTGAAAGGTGTCCGCGATTCCCGAGGTGCTCCTCGCGTGACCCTCACGTGACCCGGGACCGGCGACTCCTGTCTCCGGAAGGACGGCAATGCCTTGGACAAGCCACCGGGAGCTTTGTCCCTGGGCAAAAGGCGGCGCCTGGGACAGGCACTGGGGGCCTCGTCCCCAGGCAAAAGGTGGCGCCCGGGACAGGCACCGGGGGCCTTGTCCCAGGGCTAAAGGCGGTGCCCGCGGCAGGCACCGGGGGCCTTGTCCCCGGCCAAATCGTGGCGCCCGGTACAGGCACTGGGGGCCTTGTCCCCGGACAAAAGGGGCACTCGGTACAGGCACCCGGGGCCTTGACTTCGGGCAAATGGCGGCGCCCGGGACAGGCACTGGGGGCCTTGTCCCTGGGCTAAAGGCGGTGCCCAGGGCAGGCACCGGGGGCCTTGTCCCCGGGCAAATGGCGGCGCCCGAGATCGGCACCAGGGGCCTTGTCTTCGGGCAAATGGCGGCGCCCGGGACAGGCACCGGGGGCCTAGTCCCCGGGCTAAAGGCGGCGCCCGGGGCAGGCACCGGGGGCCATGTCCCTAGACTAAAGGCAGCGCCCGGGACAGGCACCGGGGGCCTTCTCCCCGGGCAAATGGCGGCGCCCGGGATAGGCACCAGGGGCCTTGTCCCCGGGCTAAAGGCGGCGCCCGGGGCATGTACCAGGGGCCATGTCCCTGGGCTAAAGGCAGCGCCCAGGACAGGCACCGGGGGCCTTGTCCCCGGGCAAATGGTGGCACCCGGGACAGGCACCGGGGGCCTTGTCCCCGGGCTAAAGGTGGCGCCCAGGGCAGGGGGCCTTGTCCCCGGGCAAATGACGGCGCCCGCGACAGGCACCGGGGGCCTTGCCTTTGGGCAAATGGCGGCGCCCGGGCAGGCACTGGGGGCCTTGTCCCTGGGCTAAAGGCGGCGCCTGGGGCAAGCACCGGGGGCCATTTCCCTGGGGTAAAGGCGGCGCCCGGGACAGGCACCGGGGGCCTTGTCTCCGGGCAAATGGCGGCGCCCGAGACAGGCACCAGGGGCCTTGTCGCCAGGCCAATGGAGGCGCCCGAAACAGGCACCGGGGGCCTTGTCCCCGAGCAAATGGCGGCGCCCGGGACAGGCAGTAGGAACCTTGTCCCCGAGCAAATGGCGGTGTTCGGGACAGGCATCGGTGGCCTTGTCCCCTGGCTAAAGGCGGCGCTCGGGGTAGGCATCGGGGGCCTTGTCCCCGAGCAAATGGCGGCGCCCGGGACAGGAACCGGGGGCCTTGTCCCCGGGCAAAAGGCGGCGCCCGGGGCAGGCAACGGGGGCCTTGTCCCCGGGCGAATGGCGGTGCCCGGGACAGGCACCGGGGGCCTTGTTCCCGGGCAAATGGCACAGCTTCTTTCCTGTACTTAGTCACGCGGAGATTTCCCCCAACACGTTGGCCTCTATGGTAGAACCCGTCGGGGAGTGAGCTAAACGAAATTTTGATTACTCATTTCAATTTTGATTTACAATGAAGATAAATACATCAAACTAGGGGCTTGACTTCAGTTCTGATTTAGAACATTTGGTAACTGTTGAGTGAGCTTGATTTGATAGCAAAATACAAGACTCTCCAAGAGACAAGTTGTCCTTCTTAGGATCAACAATGTCAGCTTTAAGAGAACCTGCGACCTCCCTCAGTTTTTCAAGAGAAGCCTTAACAGTGAGACCACAGCCTACGATAATTACATCCAAGGCGTGCTTCTCCTGTTGAACAAGCTTTTTGGCTTCTCGAACCTGCTTTGCAGACTCCGTAGCCTTATCATTGTTGGCCTTCAATTGTTCAATGATCTTCTGGAGAGTATCGAGGTCGTTTCCTTGCCTGATGTACTTCTTTTCAAGGCATTCATTTTCCTCTTGAAGGAAGTTGCATAATGCACTCTTCTCCTTCAGAGACGCCTGGGCTTCAGCAAGTTGTTCGTTGATCACCCTCAAAGCATCATCTTCGTCCCTCTTTATGAACATGAGATAATTCCAAGTTCTACAAACAGCAAAATTTGCGAGTAAGAAAGCTTACTCTAGGGATAGAAGAGGTTGGTGAAGAAGCCCGCCATCCAAAGCGTCATGATCGCTTTGTATAGCCAGCTCATCAAGCTTCATCAGTTTTTTCGGTGAAGATCCACTGGATGATCCAATATTATCACCACCTCACTTCTTTGAAACTATTGGATTTTCTTCTTCCTCTTCAAATCGATCAGGACTTTGAGTTGCCATTGAGATGAGAATGAAGAAGAAAAGAAAGCTAGAAGAGTTCAAGACTTAGAAAAATTTTCCAAAGCTTGAGAACTATGGTACACTAAGCTAGGCTATTTATAGACCTCCGGAGGGACGTTTCGAGTTCCCAACCTCAAAAACGAAGGGACACCTCGAATTCTCAACCTCGAGTTTCGAAAGGCCATATTAAATTCTCCACTTTGGGATACGTAGCAATACACAACAGAATGTGTCTTCTCCAGAGTTATTGCATAAAAATGTATATAAAATGTCGCGCCCCGAAACTGGGACTACGACTACTCCTGAAGAGACCTAGCTCGCTGCAGCTAGTCCCATATATGCATAGCATACACATACCCTTGACTTCCCAAGATAAGTCAAGCACAGGAGTATATTCACATTGCAACAGAGTAACTTACAAAATAGTTAAACAGTGTGGCCTGCTGGTCTTGATATTACATAAGGAGATTACAATGCCTTCACGGCATACATGGTTTAGCAAAATAACATCTACACAGCAGAAGATAGGTGACCCACCCACAAAAGAGAAGTGGACAGCAGAACAACACACATCAGGGCTCTGGCGGTACTGACGCTCCTCCTTCTGGATCCAAGAAGTCCTCCACGCCTTCATCTTGATTGTTGATCGCTCCGTCTATTGATTTGTAGGTTGCAAGGGTGAGCACTTACGTACTCAGCAAATCATAGGTAAGAGTAGATACATATAGTAGTGATGATATGAACCTAGACTAGTCAAGAATTAGGGATATTTGTAAAATAATCTTTTCCTTTCTCATCTCATATTATGGCAGCACCTTTCATAATATAACATCATCATTCATGTTCACTAAATTATAGTACTACCACGACACGCCGACACACGACAGCCCACGGCAGCACTCCTTATCATGACAACACATGTCATTTGGGTAATCTTGATTAAATATATTTTATTTAGAAAATAGTACTTGTGTCACACCCCGTGGATTTAATCCACCGCAGCAGACTCCTATAAACCCGGGAGCTCGGAGTATTCGAATACGTTTTTAACTCTGCAGAGAGGTACCATTTACCCGCAAGATATTCCACTTTCAAGCCCATCCTATCAAAATGATTAGACCCCTCCTCACAACCATGTGTGAGTGGCAAGGTGGAGATAACAAGAACTTTTGTTATGTCTCACTCACAATTCACCCCCGACCCTGTGGCTCTCTGCGAGACACAGTTGTGGCAGGTTGTATCCAAACCTCCACCCCTACATATGTTTCCATTACTGGATCAACGTGCGAGATCACCTTCAGTGATATGTGTGGGAGCCGCGCTCCGTGTTTATCGTGCATCACTACACAATTCCAGCAGGGGTGTCATGTGTGATCCACATAAGTACTTGTTCAGGCCTGTCCCATACCAGGCTTGCGGTTAGCACGTTGTTCATGCCACTAGACGCACAACACAAGGTTCTAGTCCTTATATGCCAGTGACCAGACCATCCACAACCCTGTACCTTCAGTGCCTGCATTCCTTTGTAGTCTAGCACCTCCAATGCTACCGCCATCCATACCATTTTTCTGGTCACGGCTAGGGGTTTTATTTCATGAATATAAGTATGTAAATACATATAATAGTTCATGGCTCAAAACTTGTTTATTTCACATTTCACAGATAACCAGTCTAGTACTGCCAATTCATAAATCAATCATTCTCAATCTTTCACATGCAATATTGCCTATATTCAAGGTTATGTTTTAGCAACATTTAAAATATAGGTTCAAGATGACCAAGGATATGACTTGCCTTCCGCGTCGTAAGAAACAGCAGTTGATGACGGGTCAACAACGAAGTCCTCGATCTCAGCTTCTAGATCTGCTCGACGACAAACCAAACAATACACACAAATATTACTTATATATTAAGATGTTTTAGGATCTATATGCAGATATGCTTTACAAGAGTGACTGAACGATACTGGAGATAATTGAGATTACAAGCTGAACTGAGTTGAGATCTAGGGTTTCAAGGATTTGGCTAAGGATGGTGTTAGATGCTCTTAGCATCTCAAGGTTACAATAAGAACATCAGTTTTGTGGTTGGTTGATCAAAAACAGCGAATGTCAGCAGATTGACATTCGGATCAAGGTTCTGACATAACTTCAAGGAAAACTAGAGAGCTTATCTCAAGTTATGACAGTAGAAGAAAGTGTAGATTATAACTCTACAAATTCAGTGGACAAAGTGGCTTTCAAAATGCACAATCAGAAATGGGTAAACAAGGCAATGCCATTGGCTGGCATGCACTGGAATAGTGTCAAAAGCTAGGGTTTAGCATAACATGCATTTCAAGGGCTCAAATCAAGTTGTGATAGAAGAAGAAAATGTAGATCACAACCTCAGAAATCTAAGAGACAAAGTTATGCCCAAAATGCACATCTGGAAGGGGGTGCAAAGGGCTAATGCCACTGACTGACATAGTCTGGCATTGATCATGACATGGCCAGAAACTAGGGCTTGGCATAACTTTTGATCTAGGGCTCCAAATGATGCACCACTTTGTCTGGGAGGTAGGCAATGATAACAGGAACAAATCATTCAACAGGATCTAGGGCAGAAGATGGCTGGAAGGTGATGAAATTCGAAGGAGAAGTGTGGTGGCGACACGGCACAGTGAAGCCACTGGACAACATTCTTGGCATGGCTATAACTTGAATTCTGGGCAGTTTCAGAGATCGAGCTAGAAGGCAAAAATGTTTAGGAGGTTGAGGCACACTTGAATGGCAAGGTAGATGAAGCTGAAACGGCCAGGAATAGGTTTCCGGTGATCGACGCCGGAGAAGAAGACATGAGATTTGGGGCTTTTAGATTTAGGATAACTGATAGATCAAATCTGGAAAGTCAGATCTTGACTTGGGGTCACAGGATAGATTTTGAGATTTTAGGGCTTGAACAGAATAAAGCTGAAGCTGATTTGGCTGATCTAGAAGAGACATATGTATGCATGATTTTTAAGAAAGAACTTTTCACCCCAAAACTCAGGATGTTACAGATCTACCCTCCTTAAAGAAATCTCGCCCCGAGATTTACCTAAGAAAGAAAAGATAAGAATAGAGATAGGTTCAAGTGGTTCACTGAAAATTTTCTTCCTTCTTCCGAGTAGCTTCTTGTTCTGAATGATTTCCCACTGAACTTATATAATCTGACATGGAATATTCTAAAGATACTTGCTTTATATGCATTTCAACTTCAGATAAATTTGCAGTACTGAGATCAAATAGTATTAAGGCAGATACAAATTGAGTCAAAATCTACCTCGAAGGGTGTCGGTGGTGTTTCTTGCTTCTTGGATGGAAGTGTAGTTTAGCTTTCCTCCTAGCATTGCTGTTGGTGTTCCATCTCTTCCTCCTCCTCGGTTGGGCATGCTTCCTCCTCTACCTGGTGGAGTTCCTCTAAACTTTTGTGGTTGTGATACTGGTACTTTAGGTGATTTTGGTTGTGTCCTTGCCTGTATCCTGGCAATGGATGATGGAAGTCGAATCCAAGGACAAAATTCTCTACGATGTCCACGCTGCCAACAGTGATAGCATTGAATGTTCATGTAAGGGTTTCCTTTGCTTCTGGTAAACATGGCTCCTCTTCTTTGTACGTTTCCTTTGGGGTTCTGTAGTGGTGATGTTCTAGGTGCTACTGTCTGCATTTCTGCCTGAGATATGGCTATGGGTCTAGGAAATTGAATCCAGGGACAGAATTCTTTGCGATGCCCATGCTGTTCGCAATGAAAACATTGGGTACTTGCACAAGGACAATGCTTCTGAAGATGGTTTCCTCTGCAATTGGGGCACATCATTCTTATTGGTCTGGGAGTTTGCTATGATGGTTGAAAACTAGGGTTGGTAGGAATTCTCCTTTTAGTTGAGTTTAGTTGTGGTTGCACTTGTTGAGGCATTCTTCTCTTCCTATCCTCTCCCTCTATATTTTCCTTCTGTGGAGGATTGGAACTCTGAGATTCTTGCTGAAACAAAGGGTTTCTTGTATAATATCTTCTTCCTGAGGAGTCTGTTCTATGTCTTCTCCATTGCATTGAGATTTTCTTCTTGCATCAACCATGGTGGCTCTGAAAAAGAAGTTTGGGCTGATCTAACCATCTAGGGCCAATTAAGATAACAATGCAGAAAATAATGCAAACTACTTTAGTGCATAAAATACTTAGGCTACTAGCCATAATACACAAGTTAACCATTGCAAAGCAACAGCGAATCACAAAACTATCAAGAGCATCACTAGCTCTATCTACACCAACCCCTAAGACACTCTGAAACAACAGAACGCACTCTCACAATCTTACCGAATTTTAAAAAAATCCAAATAAAATTTTGAAATAAAAGTTTTCAAGAGCTACAAAGCTCATTGTTTTTATCAAAATACAATTTTCATCAAATAGTTTTCTAAATAAATTACGTCTTCCTGGCACGGCCAATCCCTAAAGGTGTCGTCCTACAGTCAAGTTCTCATGTTGCTCTGATACCATCTTTTTGTCGCGCCCCGAAACTGGGACTACGACTACTCTTGAAGAGACCTAGCTCGCTGCAGCTAGTCCCATATATGCATAGCATACACATACCCTTAACTTCCCAGGATAAGTCAAGCACAGGAGTATATTCACATTGCAACAGAGTAACTTACAAAATAGTTAAACAGTGTGGCCTGCTGGTCTTGATATTACATAAGGAGATTACAATGCCTTCACGGCATACATGGTTTAGCAAAATAACATCTACACAGCAGAAGATAGGTGACCCACCCACAAAAGAGAAGTGGACAGCAAACAACACACATCAGGGCTCTGGCGGTACTGACGCTCCTCCTTCTGGATCCAAGAAGTCCTCCACGCCTTCATCTTGATTGTTGATCGCTCCGTCTATTGATTTGTAGGTTGCAAGGGTGAGCACTTACGTACTCAGCAAGTCATAGGTAAGAGTAGATACATATAGTAGTGATGATATTCGAAGGAGAAGTGTGGTGGCGACACGGCACAGTGAAGCCACTGGACAACAATCTTGGCATGGCTATAACTTGAATTCTGGGTAGTTTCAGAGATCGAGCTAGAAGGCAAAAATGTTTAGGAGGTTGAGGTACACCTGAATGGCAAGGTAGATGAAGCTGAAACGGCCAGGAATAGGTTTCCGGTGATCGACGCCGGAGAAGAAGACATGAGATTTGGGGCTTTTTGATTTAGGCCGAATGAACTTGATTCCAAGCTTGGAGAGTGAAAGAGAGGTAAGAGGAAGCTACCTGCACGATCAATTTGGCCGGAGGATGGCTGGAGAAGCCTGGCGACGATCGCCGGTTTCTGGAGAAGCTCAAAATTGGGGAAAGCTTCGGTTGAAGCTCAATCGGGAGATCTTGATGCATAGGCTTGCTGGAAATGAGTCACTGATCATTTTCTTCCACAGGATCGAGAGCTAATTCGAGGTAATTTGACCTGCATTGCCGGAACAGGGCATTCTTTGAATTTCAGCAAATTCCGGTGATTGCCGGCGATAGGAGGCAAGGAAATCCAATTAAGTGGTACAGCACGATGAGTGAGATGAGAGGAACTCACTGGTACTGTTAATTTGGCAAGAGATGCTGCGGTTGAGGCTGCCACCGTGAAGCTCCTCGATGGCTCGCCGGAGAAGACGACTGCAACGAGAGAATTTGCAAAATTGGCTAAGTTCTGGTGAAGAGGAGGTGATACAAGGCACTGGTGGTTTAAATAGAGCAGTGGGCGTAGCTTGCAAGGTTTAAACAGCATTGAATTTGTGTCAGTTGACATGAGTTGCCGGGCGCAGAAGCAGCAACGGCGAGCGGCGACGCGACTGTGCACTGGTGAGGTGACTGCTGATCAAACCATTGCTTCATCGGGACGCAATGCTGTTGGGCGGTGCAAGGCAGTGGCGACAAGGGCTGGCAAAGCACAACGACGTGGCAAGAAAATGCTGACAATGGTCGCGCACGGGAGCAAGCTGTTCAACGGCGTTGCCACGGCGATGGCTGGGGCGTGGACGCGTGTGCACATGCAGATTCAAGTGAGCACGAGCTCAGGCGAGGCGAGGCGTGGCCGGCGGTGAGCAAGCGCGGCGCAAATGTACGGCGATCTCTGGTCGTGCACAGCAGCTGCTGTCCTGGTCGAATTTGGGTTTGATTGCAATTTCAAATTCTTGATTTAGACTGAAATGTAATTCTGGAGATTTGGAAGGTTTAAACTGAAATTGATTCTGCTGTTTTGGTATACTTAATTCCATAGATGATTTGGCACAGCTAGAAGATAAAGTTTGAGACATTTGGATGACTTTTGATATGAACTGAAAACAGAGTAGATTAGGGTAAAATAAGTCTGAAACTTATTGATCTCGAATTCTGGGATTTAGAGTTTGATTTTGAGATACTCATATAAGAAGAATTTGTATTGAAAAGCATTTGGGAGGTGTTCCCTGAATCAGATTTGAATTTGAAGATGATTTGCAACATTTTGCCTTTTCTGGCTTTTAGAAAATCTGGAAAAAGGACTGATCTGCGAAAAGAGTCTAGATGATGAAATCTGGCTGCCAACTTTTTGGATTAAGGTATTGGCATACCCTTGATCATAATCCAAGAATAATCTGGTCTGAACTTGGCTAAGATTTTGATTAAATCTGAATTTCTGAAACTTAGGGTATTTAGGTAATAACAGATATTCTGTTTTCGAAAACAGAAAAGAGTTGATAAATCTGGAAGTTAGGGATAGAATTGAATCTGGGTTCTGAAGGCTTTTAGATTTAGGATAACTGATAGATCAAATCTGGAAAGTCAGATCTTGACTTGGGGTCACAGAATAGATTTTGAGATTTTAGGGCTTGAACAGAATAAAGCTGAAGCTGATTTGGCTGATCTAGAAGAGACATATGTATGCATGATTTTTAAGAAAGAACTTTTCACCCCAAAACTCAGGATGTTACATAAAATAACTATATGAATTTGAAACAACAAAATGATTATTTTTCATTTCAAATTCGGGGGCTATGGAGATTATTTCCAGAGTTAGTCGCTCATATTGTTTTATAGTTGCAAAGGTTGCAGAACGAGACCTGAGTAATTTATACCTTTCCATGGTCGCAAAGACAATGGAAACAGACTATGGTCTCATACCTACGAGTACTATGGTCGAGGAGACATCTTCCCACGACCATATAGATTGTGAAGACAAGAGCAAAAACAATACATGGTCGTAGCCAGTACGCGACCATGTTTATTGAAGACCCGTATTAATCTTGTGTAGCTGTTGAGCTCTCCCAAACACAATCCCAGGATAATGTAATTTCCTCACAGACATGGCAGCCGTCAAAGGAGATAAGGATGAGTACGTAGTTATGCTATAACTGCATATCTCAACCGCACATCACAACTATCGACGATTGGGACTCTCGTCCTTAGTCGAGCTTATGTGAATGTTAAAGAAAAGTGTAAAGCCAATCTAAGGTGAATCTCAGGTAAATTACGGTATCTATGTCAGAGGAAGAAAGAAATTTATATAGGTTCAGGCCCTCTGATGGTCAGTAATAGCCCTACGTCCTATTGGGAGTTCACTATGTAAATTGGGGATTACAAGAAGAAAACTAAGACCGTTGTTAGATAAATAAGAACAATCTAGTATTCTTAGGATTACAGTAAGTGTGGATCTACTGGTCCTATAACCTTGTCTCCTCAATCCCTTGTGTTGTATCTCATGTGTTCTGTCCTTGTTTCCCTCTCGGCGATCCTTCTTTTATAGCTCGTTGCTGGACTTTAGTTACAGGAATGAAGGGTCGTCGAGAGGTAAACTGATGAGCACACATATGCTCGATCTTCTGGTGAGATTGATAAATTCGGCTAAGGCACATGATGACCTTGACGATCCGGCTACCAACCAGCAAGCGACACTATAAGATAGCACTTCAATACTAGCAGTAGAGCAGCTGGCAAAAACTAGTATTCCCAGCACTTTAGCTGCTGGGAAAAAGGTTTGCTACAGCTGGGCGAAAAGGTGCTGCGAAAAGTTTTTCCCAGCTGTAGGTCCAATGGCAAAGAGTATTCCCAGCTGTAGGCCGCTTGGAAAGTTTGAAATTTTCCCACCTGCATATCCACTTGTATTATATTATTCCAAGCTGTATAACTATTTGGAATATTTTTTTTTCCCAACTGTAGGTCCGGTGGCAAAGAGTATTCCCAGCCGTAGGTCGCTTGGAAAATTTGAACTTTTCCCACCTGTATGTCCACTTGCAATATATTTTTTCCCAGCTGTACGACTAGTAGCAAAGAATATTCCCAACTGTAGATCGCTTCAAAAGTTTAAACTTTTCCCACCTGTATGTCCACTTGTAATATATTATTTCAAGCTGTATAAGTATTTGGAATATTTTTCCCAGCTGTACGTCCAGTGGCAAAGAGTATTCCCAGCTGTAGACCGCTTAGAAAGTTTGAACTTTTCCCAGCTGTATGTTCACTTGTAATATATTATTCCAAGCTGTATAACTATTTAGAATATTTTTCCCAACTGTAGATCTGGTGGGAAAGAGTATTCCCAGCTGTAGGTCGAAAGGTTGAACTTTTCCCAACTGTATATCCATATAACTATTTGGAATATTATTTCCCAGATGTATGTGTAGTGGCAAAGAGTATTCTCATCTATAGACCACTTGAAAATTTTGAATTTTTCCCACCAGCAGTAGGTCGCTTGAAAATTTTAAATTTTTCTCACCTGTATGTCCACTTGTAATACATTATTTCAAACTATTTCATTGAGAATTTAGACATTTACCGCTGGGAATTGTGTCAATAATTAATTTTAAAAATATATTTTTTAGTAATTAGGCAATAATATTACAACTAAAACTATAATATGCACACTATCCTAACACAAATCACACCACATTTTGCAAGAAACTTATCAAAAATGGATAAATGATACAATTATATATTATATTGAATTCTTTGCTTTATATAGCCATTGACAAGATTCATAATGGTCACAAATTATTCAATTGACAAAACCAACTAAAATAGATATAGCCCCTCTGAAACAATATTAATTGCGAGAAAAGTATTACTTAAAAATTCTTTACACCAAATGTATGCCTATATATAATATTTCTAACTTTATATATTTTGTTCCAACTATAACTATCAAAAGTAAAATATTCCGCTTCCAAACTACTCCTATGACAAAATATCTTCATCACTTCATATGCTTTTAACATCTTACTGTTAACCACCTGCATAAGAAAAGATAACGATTACAATAACCTTGAGATAAATACAAATCAATAATTTTTGTTTTAAGTAACTTATATAACATATGATAATTATAATAAAAGGTGGTTGGTCAATTATTGTATAACAAATACAAATTATTGCTTATGTGAATGAGAAAATTGTGTTAGTTGTGACATGACTTGCATACACTCAATAAAAGAAATTAATCATATGAAATTGAGCTGCTAGTTCAATACACAATTAACATACACTTAATATTTAGAAAATTAATAACATGTAGATTGTGTTGATAACACCTCACCTATATAAAAGTATTAAGTATTTTTATTTAGTTTTAACTAATTCTCTTGTCCCTTTCACCTGTAAGCATTGTTTTATTACTAACAAAATAAGACGAATGAAAAAATAGTAAATAACCATGTAAATAAAATGTTAGAATTATATATACCTAGAACACGAGATGAACCACCGCTTATTGTAGTATCATCTTAGATCTACAAGTAAAAGTTCACAATTTGTTTACTTGGATGGTATAAATAAGTATATAAGAGTGATTATACTAGATAGAATAGATTACTCTTTTAAGTGACCATCCAATTGATCGTCGAAGTGCATCAGAATCAATCCACATACTTGCCCACATTTACAAATTAATTGTATTTTGCTTTCTAACAAGAATTTGATTACAAATACAATGATATGGAATGCAGATGCTATGTATACAGGGGTGGCAAATGGGTCTCATCTTAAGGATTTTTCAGAGCAGCTAGCCTCTTCTCAAGTTCATCAAACTCAGAACTGTAAAAAAGGTAATCACGGATTGAGTAATTTTACAAATTATAACATATATAGGTATCAAGACACAAGCAAAGATAAACCCTCTAATCAGTTGAGATGGACCAAAAGCCACCGAAAATAACAGGAAATATATATCTTATCTATGAAATATGCATCATGGTAACAGCTCATATTGGTGTATGTGACCCAATCAGAAAGATCCTATTTTCAAGGGAATATAAATGAAGACCAAAAAATCATAAATACCATCAAGGGGAGGACTGTTCTGACTCAAAGTTTATTCAATTTATCACCCCATAATAAAATAGCCAAGACAACAATTGGAGTTTAATTATTTTGTCACAAGTCCAAACATCATCAGCAGCTTAAATAGTCATGGAGACACTTATACTCATAGCGGTTGCAAGTCAAAAACTGAAAATGAAAGTAATCTTAACAAGGGAATGACAAAAGTAGAAAATCAAGAAATTAAATCAATAAGGATCCCACATATCTTTCATCAGCCTGAACCTTCTTTCCAGCAATTCTTCCTTTAGGAGCTGAGGACAACTACAAAGGGAGAAGTAGGAGAAAAAAGTTTAAAATATAGGGATAGAATATGGAACAAACGATTGTATTTAATAATGTAAACTGCTAGAAAATAACCTGTGAGGCAATGTCAACACCGATTTCATCCAACACCTAAAAATATCAACCAGAAATAAAGTGAATAATCAGAAGCAGTCGACAGGATATTCTATTAAAAGGAACAAGGAAAGCAAAAAATAAATTTGAAGAGATGCTAGCAATCCACTTGTAAAGAGATATTGCAAAAAAATACCTGATTAGCAAGTTCTTCAGTCTCTTCTTTAGCCTGATCATCATCTAAGATATTATCAATGGATTCAGACATCATCTCGTTCTACACAAGGAATAAAGATTGTCAGCACAAATTGAGAAATGCAGTCAGACACACATGTACACACACACAAGAAATAAGGATAGTTAGCACATACAGACAAATGCATTTTCACACACACACACAGATAGAGCAGAGTAGATATCCAACATAATTATCAAAGCAACTTTGGTAAACAGTGTACTTAAACCGCAAGAAAAAGCATATAAGATTAATATTACAACCAATGTACTGTTAAGCAACTGATAGAAACTTGGTCGTACCGTCATATCCATTTGTACTGACTGCTTTTGGAATTCTTGGATCACCTTCATCTGATTGTGGGTGCCATTTGCTGAAAGTAAAAAAAATTTTAAAAAAACATTCAATAAGTGATAGACATATATATTGAAAAATGATACTGGATAGCTCAGTTCAAACACACAAAACAAAGTGCTAGGAGTTACTAGAAAAAGGTATCCTGCTGTTGATGAGACAAGATAAGGGTTGTAAATGAATGTATAACCTATTTGGGTTGATGAACTCCTAGTAAGTCCATCGACTAGTAAAAAGATCTCCATTCTCTTTTCCTGCTACTGCTCCTTCCCTCCATGCCAAATTGAGAAATGGCACATACAGACAAATGCATTTTCACACACACACACACAGATAGAGCAGAGTATATATCCAACATAATTATCAAAGCAACTTTGGTAAACAGTGTACTAAAACCGCAAGAAAAAGCATATAAGATTAATATTGCAACCAATGTACTGTTAAGCAACTGATGGAAACTTGGTCATACCGTCATATCCATTTGTGCTGACTGCTTTTGGAATTCTTGGATCACCTTCATCTGATTGGTGGGTGCCATTTGCTGCAACTAAAAAAAATTTAAAAAAAACATTCAGTAAGTGATAGACATATATATTGAAAAATGATGTTGGATAGCTCAGTTCAAACACACAAAACAAAGTGCTAGGAGTTACTAGAAAGAGGTATCCTACTGTTGATGAGACAAGATAAGGGTTGTAAAAGAATGTATAACCTATTTGGGTTGATGAACTCCTAGTAAGTGCATCGACTAGTAAAAAGATCTCTATTCTCTTTTCCTACTACTACTCCTTCCCTCCATGCCAACCACCACTCCCTCCATGCCAACCACCACCAGGCCATCACTCACCTTCATCCCCTCTAGGCCAATGGTCACCCACACACATAATCACCTCCCTCAACAACACACATGCACACACACACACACACACACACACACACACAAAAGACAATCCTCCCACCTGTCATGCTGCTATTGCCTCCAGTCAATTCTCCTCCTTCCATCCACACCGCCTCCCCGACCCCCAGCCCCAATGCCAGTAATTTCTACAAGCAAATACCTTTTTTAGCAATCCTCTTAAAAAAAATATGAACCTAAAGTTATATAGTCGATCTTTCAAATTTAAACACATGCATCATCTCATATTCTCATGTGCAAAGTTAGGTGGGACATATTCTCATGTGCAAAGTTATGTGGGACATACCTTGTTTAAAGCTCCCATTGCTTGACTTGCACTTTTCATGCCAGCAGCCACTGAAGTATTGGCATACATTGCCTAAGGACAAAGTTTACACCAATATCAGAAAACTAATCCACTAGATGGGTGAAACAAAGGAAAAGGGAAAGAACAAACTATATATTACCTGTGTATGTGTTGCAATGCCCCGAATCTGAGCTCAGCTACCTTGTAAATTAGAAATTTGTTGTCTTAATCTGATCAGCTGGCGGGCGAGAATTTTAGTTGCTGTTGCTGCCTGCAACAGAGATGGAAATTGGAACCATATTGCATAGTTAGACCCAAATTACTACATTGAAACTAAAATTTAAGAATAGAAACCACATTGCCAGTTCTTGCAGTCCTTTTGATCTCAGAAACTAGCTTCTTTTCATGTTAATTAAAAGGATTGTAAGCCTGTATTGCTGACCTGTCAACTGCATATAAGAAATTGAATAGTGGAATCTGAGCTTGGCTACCTTGTAAATTAGAAAATTGCTGTCTTAATCTGATCAGATAGTGGGCGAGAATTTTAGTTGCTGCCTGCGACAGAGATGGAAATTGGAACCATATTGCATGGTTAGACCCAAATTTCTACATTGAAACTGAAATTTAAGAATAGAAACCTCATTGCCAGTTCTTGTAGTCCATTTGATCTTAGAAACTAGCTTCTTTTCCTGTTAATTAAAAAGGAATGTAAGCCTGTGTTGCTGGCCTGTCAACTGCATATAAGAAATTGAATAGTGGAACAGACAAAACAAGAAAGCTGCATGTGGTTGTTATATGGAATGTCACAGGTTTGATCTCAATCGTGAGCAGGAAGGTTATGGGACTTGTAGAGGTAACCCAAATTACCTAGCTGAAAAGATTGTCCTTCAGAAATATCAATACTAATTTTAGCTCGTTTTTTCCTCAAGTCAGCTCAGAGTGATTACCTGGTATTAGAATCACTATGTCTAGACTATATACCGACATGACGATCTACAATTGTGTGCACATGCACACGTGTGTGTGTGCGCGCGCGTGAGAGAGAGAGAGGGATGTGGAATTGTAGATACAAGGAAGAAGAAAGGGGGGAAGCTACATGGAGCTGGCTAAGCATTCTTATCATTTCTAAACAAATGGCCAGTTGATTATAAACATGCAAAGGGATGTCCAAAATTTGCAGATGTGCCAAAATGACAGCTTTGCAGAGTAATCAGCCAACTCAAGAAACGAATTAGTTATTCGCACCTCTAGCTGTAGAGCTCCAATGTCCCTCTCAATACCTACAACACGGCATTACTTAAGGCATTAGTAAATTCTAGAACCCACATAGTTGAACCTATTACATCAATTGGGACAAGTGAAATAAACCAATTTATCTACATGTTCTTGCCAACTACATGGGTTGTAACCCCATGTGCAATACCTCAGCTAGCCATGAACCATTACTTCTTGTTTACAAACTTAGCACATGGTATTTCTTGTGGTACATAATTACATGAATATATTGAAAAACTCTATAATCAGAAACAGTTCCAAATAGAAAGGTAATGACATCATAAAAACCATTAGATAGCCTAAACTGAAGGTGATGAGCATCATGCACTGTTGATCACAAACAAATGAATGGAATTAACCAAATTTTGTTCACAATTAACACTATGCAAACACAGAATCGGTATGTTGAACTTGGAGGGCTCTATTCTAACTGTGCAAGGATTGATCAGATCACCTCTTGTAGCATTCATCAGCTCGCGCTTGTTGCTCTGGATCGCCTCTGCAACTACCAAAACCAAAATTGCACATCAAAAGAGCTTAATCACGTGAGATAGGAGCATTAGAACCTTAGAATTCACCCCGAAGCAAACGAAACGAATCGAATTCGATCGCCAATTGAGCTCGAAATCAACTAGAATTTTACCTCATGTCGTTGGTTTCTTCGTGAAAGGATTCATGTCTTCATCGGCCTCGACCCCTCACCAAGCCAGGCAATCTATCACGCCGCGCCGGGCCTGCAGATCTACCGCACCACCTCCTCCCTCCGCCGCAAGCCGCTGCCACTGCCGCTCCGCCTCCTCCCTTCGCCACATGTCGCTACCGCTCCACCTCCTCCCTCCGCCGTAGGCCACTGCCGCTAGGACTTTGAGGTGGAGGTGCGGTGGGGAAATGGTTGGGGATCGGTGGGAGATTGAGCAAAGGTGGGGTGCAGCGGTGGGAGATCGGTGGCGAACACGGAGAGGATGGGGGGAGCTTTCTCGGCGGAGATGGAGAGGATTGGGGAGAGTTTTCACGGCAGAGAGCTGGAGATGGAGGAGGTTTTTCGGTGTGGGGAATGGATTGGGGGCACCGGGGAAGGTATTGATTTGCCGCAAAACCAATAAATCTGCAGAAAATATTTTCAGTTTTGCGCCAAAAATATTCTGTTGAAAATATTCTGCTTAAAAAATATTCTGTTGAAATATTCTTTAATTTGCAGAAAATATTTTCAGATTTATTATTCTGCTGAAAATTTTCAGTTTTGTGCCAAAAATATATATATTACTTATTCCTAGCGGTAGATTTGCTAAAAATAATAATTTTTCCAACTGACATATCGGTGAAAAATCAAAATTATATTTTCACCTGTAGAACTGCTGGTAAAAAAAAGTTTTTCCTAGTAGAAAAAATATCCTCAGCTGTTCCACAGATCATGTATATCTTTTCTCAAACTGATCTACAGCTTGCAATATATTATTTATTCCTAGCAGTAGATCTGCTAAAAATAATAACTTTTCCCAGCTGATACATCGGTGAAAAATCAAAATTATATTTTCATCTGTAGGACTGCTGGGAAAAAAAGTTTTTCCCAGCAGTTTTACAGCTTGCGCTGGCCTACCGTGTTGTAGTGCGACTGGAAAACCTGGGGATCGCTAAACCACGACGATGAAGCGTTATCAACGTTGCCAAGACACGATCAACCTGATCACGAGGATCTGTTCCTGCAGTAAACCGAAGAACAAGCAAGAACAAAGATAGGCAATCTGAAATTGCAAATTAGATTAAGCACAAATGAGTTGGGGTTCAGAATTTGGTCCTGTTGGTCTAGCCGACACAAGAGGAGATGAGGTACTTTCACACAGTGGAGAACTAAACTAAACAAAACCCGAGGAAGAAGAAGGAGGGGGGTGGTGGCCATATATAGCAAGGATATGGCGGCCAGGGTAGGGAGATCAGCTAGAGCACCCATGCCCACGCAACCCTAGGGATACACGGGCCTACCGCCTAAGGTGGAGGTGGTGCAGCACCCGGCAGGTTCTAGCCACGGATTGTTTCATTGATTTCGGATGATCTAGAAGGAATTTGGTCATAGACCCAAGACCATTGGAAAGGTGTCGTCATGGGCTTCTCCGTGAAGTACTCAGTTGCCCTAAACAAACTCCGTACGTGGCCTGGACATTCTTTTGAAGTTGGACTGCTGCTGGATGGCCGAACCGGATTCATGGATGAATTAGGCTTGAACTTGGGCTTGACATGATGCCTCGTGGGTTGCTCTGTATTGGGTGTGGCTTGCTGACCCTCCAGTGTAGACGGTTTGAATGGTTCGGCACATGGATTCATGCTGACTCGTCGTCCTCCTTGATCTTCCGATGATGTAGTGGAGGTAGCAAAAGTACTGCAAGAAGTGAGAGGTGCCGTGTTCATGTCCGTGTTGGTGATGTCCTCATCATCCTCCCCTTCTTGAATTGGAGTCGTCCTCGACTCCATCACATTCTCCTACAAAAGGTTAGTAACAACAGGAGGCAAAGAAGTAGACAAAGCAACAGGAGGAGTTGTAGTCAAATCATTGCAACTAGAATTATCGTCCTCATGGAAAACAGTTATAGTAGCTAGTAAAATAGCACCCTTCAATCTAATTTCAGATTTCTTAGAACTTGGTTCTTTCTTCTTTGGTGGGTTCAATTCTTTGGCTACACTTTTATCACACTCTGATTTACCCTTTTTATCTCTTTCTACAACAGTTTTCAGCAGTTCAGTAGGAGTTATGGGATCCAATATAATTTGCTTGCCTTTGAACATGAAAGCATATTGATTAGTTCTACCATGATGAACGACATCTCTATCATATATCTAAGGTCTACCCAACAGAAGAGACCATGCTTCCATAGGTACAACATCGCAATCAACATAATCATGATACGAACCAATAGAGAAAGGCACTTGCACAACTTTTGTTACCTTCAACTTACCACAGGAGTGATCACCTTTATCCACCATCCTATTCCATTCCACTACCTCAACAGCATCGGAATAACAATCAGCCATGTCAAAAAGTTTTGACACTGATCTTGGCGGGTGTATGCTAAGATCCTTCGTGAACCTTTGGTATCGAACGCCGTGTATAAAGGTTCTAATAACCGAATTGTCAGAGATATTGGGGATACTATTCTTACCCCCAGGAATCTCTTCACAAGCTGCCGAAGACTCTCACTTGAGGTCTAGCGTAAATGATGAAGGTCATCCTCCTTGCCAGGTTTCTGATAACAATATTGGAAATTACTAAGGTTAACATCGCATAGCATTTGCAATTGTAAATCGATCCTCCTGGCTGGTTGAACAACCAAGTCTGTGTCGGACCTTCAAGGACTGTTGGCAAGTAATTTTCCATTACTTTCTCATTTCCACCTACTACCTGTATAGCTGTAACATAGATCTAGAGAAATTCATATAGATTTTGTGTTCCATTAAATCGCTCGATCGTACCTGGCTTGAATTTTTAGGCCAGGTTATTGCTCTTAATCCTGTCCAGAAATCCTTACAACCAACATAAGAGGTACGCGGTTGTTGATCATCACGACCATCCTCCTCGTCGTGGAAAAGACTTGCAAGTGGAGGACCATGATGTGGTCCCAAACATGAAGGTATCGACTCATGATCACGATCACATGACCGACCAATTCTCCAGACCTTGTCTTGACTATGATGAGTAGGGGAAGTTCGAGCACGATCACATCTTCTCTGGTTATGTCGAGCACTATTACTTTCCCGTGAGTTCGTTACTCAACACAATGAGGCGGTTGGAGTTACATCTGATGCAACTCCATCAAGATTCTCCGCAAGAACTCTCGCAAAAACGGCCCCATCATCAATAGTAAAACTGGTGGGAGGGTGACCGAGCGTTTCTGCAATCACACGGATACGCTCTTGTGTGCTTCTTTTTGGAGCCGAAGGAGTTTTTGCCATCATTGCCTCACCAATCGAAGCACACTCCGGATCTGTGAAGGGTGATTGGTCATGCCTACGACCTACAGGTTGTCGTTGGCGAGACGTGCCGGGGCCGAAGTTCGCCGTGTCTTCGAAAAGTTGCGCAAGACATAGAGTTTGCTTTGTTGTTTTGCAAACCTCATGCTCTCGATGTATGAGAGCTTCATCTTCTAATAGTTTGCGGTCTCTTTCCACCCTAGCAAGCCATTGCTCGGGAGTTTCCTCAGAAAGTATTGCAACTTCCCATGGATCTGAGACCACTGATGTGGAGAACATCTCCTCTTTATCCGAGTCGCACTCGAAGTCAACGAGGGAATTTAAGTTATCTGGATGGGAATCTCCCAGAAGGCGAATGGTGATCATCAGGATCATCCATATTGGACATGGATGCATGGCGTTCCTCATTGAATCCATTATGTAGAGACACGTATTCTCCTTCAGATGCATTAAGATACTATGAAGGCGAACGAATTGCTTTCCCAGGTTCTTGGTCGATGGTCGTAACCAAAACCGGAGAAGAATTTCCCTCTATGCAAGGCTCGGAAGCGACATCGACCTCTTCCATGGGAATGTAATTTCATTCAGGACGTTGATGTAGTCAGCGAGGTCGAAGTCATTCTCAGAGTCGTATGCACAGGGTAATGGACCCATAAATACAAATTACTTCAGTGAAGAAGAAAATACCTTGTAAGATCCCCATGGACAGCGCCAGCTGTCAACAATTGGAAGAAGATCCCAAGTCAAACTTACACAAAATTTATATGTTTAGCAAGGAGGTAGTTTCCATCAATCACCAAAGGGAGACTATTGTAAATATATACATATGAACACACTGTGTTTATACAGGTTCGAGCCCTCGTAGTCTGAGTAATAGCCCTACTCCTATAGTTTTCTCACTATATGAATAATTGAATTACAGAGCATACGTTGACTCTAATCCTTTCTTCCTACTAGGCTTCAAGGATTAATCTTGTGCTTGATCCCCTTCACTTGATTCATCGGGCTTCCCTTTTATATTTGATGAAGAGACGCCAGTTGCTTGATCAAAGAGATGCGTCAGCGATAACTGCACCACGGTTGCAAGTAGTTGCTATTTCCCGATTAGAATGTGCAGTTTTATAGATAACCATACATCCATTCGCATCTTATTGATGGTTTAAGGATAACCGCACAGCATAATCATCCTAATTTTATCAATAAATGGAGTATTACACTAGGGTGTTGACTAAGATATGGTTATAATATAACCATGTGACTCTTAGCTCATGGTCGGCAACTCTCAACCAACCCTCCTTTGACTTATAGGTATTTCCAGTGTTAAGACTTCTTTCGTTCTGAGGTTACCCATAGACTGCGACTACGGATTGAGAATTTTAATATGTCCATGACCATACACACTGAGGGCAAGGATCTTCACAGTCATAGTGGTCGTGGGTAGTATAATCATATGCGATTGCAACTACGAAAGTCTGCAGCCACAATAAACAGAAATCACCCATTAGGGGTCTATGTATATATTTTAGTTAGATAGATTGGGTTATGTGATCACAACCGAAATGGTCGAGCGTGATCTGTAAAGTAATAAACTACAAGTGGACGGTTGAACGTTGAGCACTTGAGGGTCGAATTCCATGAGGAACAACTGTATTCATCTTTCTAGCTTAATGGATCACTAATTAAGTCTAAACGAGTTATGGGTGTGGTTTTCTACAACTAAGTCTACTACTAAAGCTATCAATCTAGGGTCAGAGCATTATAAGTTAATTTCAATAGTTTTCCAAGACAAATTAAGTTTCCAATTCGGAGTGCTCCGTCAACAGTCAGAGGATCGCTTCCATTGCAACATTTGTTGAGAGCCTCTCTCTCCTATTAAAGATCCCGCGTCAAAACACTAATGACTCAAGAACTCCCCTAAATTCTTGCTAAGACTAAGTATTACATCTGTTCCTTAACAAGAATTTAGGGTTTAGAGGAAGAAAACATCAAGAAATAACTCTAAAACTTGAGATCAAGACCGAGGAAAAATCATGCCTACCGGATTAGGTCATCCCTAACCCTAGAAGGGAACTACTCGTAAAAAGTCATAAGAATGTAGAAATAACAATAAGAAATAAATAAAAACTTGATTGCTTGAGAATTGAAGTTGCCATCCTTGTTGGCTTACAAAAACAATAAAAATAGAGAAATGGGTTCCTCTAAACTAAAACTAAACTAAAAATTAGCTAAAAACTACTACTAAGCCTTAAGAAGGCATGTCTAATTGAGTTAGAAGCTTCTCTATTTATAGTACATAAGTCTTAGAATTAACCAATCACAACTCAAGACTTGTTTAGGAAGGAAACTAACTCAGATTCGAACTTCAGAATGCCTTAAACCGACTAATGGGTCTGGGCACGTGTCAAACAGACTAATAGGTTTGGGCACGTGTCAAACAGACTAATAGGTTTCGGATTTCGGATTTCAGATCCTTCTTTTTAAGATTTTCAGCACTTTGTTTCCTATCCAAACGATGTCAAAACATGTGGGACCCTCATTTGAGGAATCCGGTGGCAACCGCCTAGGTGGATTGCACACAGATAGGTACATCACAAGCTCACAATAAGCGGAAAGCAGTAATTGCATAAAGCATAAATAACGAGGACCAATATTACATTAACATAGCGCCCAGAATGACGCTACATAGAGTTGCTATGAAAATAGCAAGTTTGTCCAAACAAGAGTCGGCATCAAGATACCAAACACACAAAGTGATACAGAAAGCGACGACGAAGATCTTCGCTTCTGACGGCAACGGTTCTAGTAGGGCTTTCTCCACATCGGACTCAACTCAGCGCGAGACCCTCCTAGAATTATGAATCATCTGGGGCGTTCCCATCCTCTGTTTCATTCTCGTAACCAAATGAATTGGGATTGGCGAATCCCTCTTCTGAACTGTTTGTAAAGGCAAGGGTGAGCATACTTTGACACAATGCTCAGCAAGTATTTAATTTAGAAATGCAATTATATAGATGAGGAGGGATCAAGAGAAGGGGTTAAGTCTTATAATCATTAATAGTGTAGATTTCAATTCTTGAACTCTTAAATGAGGATTTTATTTTCAATAGCTGGGTTTTGGAAATCTTAAGATAGACTTTAAGAAAACATTGTGTGTGGCAACCTTCCATGAATCACCACTTTATGTTAATCATATTATAAAAGCTTTTCCCAAAACTTACTTGTGTTGAACCACATGGATAATTCCACTGCGAACATACTCCATGACCTGGGAGTATAGAGTATTTGATACTTTTCTTACGCCTTGCAAAGGTGTACCTATTTTTAAATCACTTCTTCACTCAACATTCAAGTCGGGCCAGCTCCATGCGACTTTTACGCATGTGACAAGGCCGAGCTCACACAACGCTTTCGCAGTCTAGTACTAATAGTATCCTCGCCTGGTAAATAGACAATTAAGTCTCAAGTACCATTGTGGGTCCTCCCCAGTGCCTTACTTCCTAGCCTTGGTCTGTGTCCTCGCAAGACATATGACCTATGGATGCAGTCGCGCACGACTCAAATCCAGGCTTAGGGCGACTTCCTTCTATCCACCTTTTCCTCTCATTATTTTTCTGAACTCACATCACTCATAGCCGAACTGCAGCCCACCAGTTTCCACGCAAGAAATCAGACCGACAAACCATGCAGGGAACTGTTAATACCATTGTGTTGGGGGAAATCTCCGCGGTGCTTAGTCCAGGTAAGTCGTGTCACATTTGCCCGGGGACGTGGCCTCCGGTGCCCTCCCGGGCGCCGCCATTTGGCTCCCAGGACGTGGCCTCCGGTTCCCTCCCGGGTGCCGACATTTGCCCGGGGACGTGGTCTCCGGCCACTCCCTGGGCGCCGCCTTTGGGCCCCCGGGACATGGCCTCCGGTGCCGTCCCGGGCGCCGCCATTTGCCCGGGGACGTGGTCTCCGGCCACTCCCCGGGCGCCGCCTTTGGCCCCCGGGACATGGCCTCCGGCGCCGTCCCGGGAGCCGCCATTGGCCCCAGGACGTGGCCTCCGGCCCCTCCCCGGGCGCCGCCTTTCAGGCCCCGGGACATGGCCTCCGGCGCCGTCCCGGGTGCCGCCGTTTGCCCGGGGACGTGGTCTCCGGCCACTCCCCGGGCGCCGCCTTTCGGCCCCCAGGACATGGCCTCCGGCGCCGTCCCGGGCGCCGCCATTTGCCCGGGGACGTGGTCTCCGGCCACTCCCCGGGCGCTGCCTTTGGGCCCCCGGGACATGGCCTCCGGCGCCGTCCCAGGCGCCGCCATTGGCCCCGGGATGTGGCCTCCGGCCCCTCCCCGGGCGCCGCCTTTCAGCCCCCGGGACATGGCCTCCGGCGCCGTCCCGGCAGCCGACATTTGCCCGGGGACGTGGTCTCCGGCCACTCCCCGGGTGCCGCCTTTCGACCCCCGGGACAGGGCCTCCGGTGCCCTCCCGGGCGCCGCCATTGGCCCGGGGACGTAGCCTCCGGGCTCTCCCCGGGCGCCGCCATTGGCCCGGGGACGTGGCCTCCGGCCCCTCCCCGGGCGCCGCCATTTGGCCCCCGAGACATGGCGTCCGGCGCCGTCCCGGGCCTCATCGCCCTCCTAAAGGTAAAGTCTTGAATTGTTTGTCACGTGTAGGTCACGCGAGGAGTGCCTTGGGAATTAGCGACCACCTGTCAAGCATCCAAGGCGTTTGACCGGGAGAAGGACGGTCCTACCCTTCAATCCGACGGTGGCCTCCGGGGTAGTTTAGGCTTTTTGCTTCTTTTTGGGGCTATAAATAGCCCTTGTACCCCTCTGTTGTAAAGGACTGATTCACTTTTATTGGAATAGCTACACTCACAGGCGTGCTCCGGAAGCCTCTCCCCCGGAGAGAGCCTCCCCAGCCGGCTCCGGTCGGGAGCGCGTCGACAGGACTAGGGCCCCCACAGGGACCCGAACCTGTATAAACCCTCGTGTCATTTCTTGTGCTTGTCCAGCGGGGGAGGACCAGTCATCCGGTCAACCAGCGCCGCGTAACCTTCGCTAGGATCGTCCTCAAAACCTGCCGGGGTATTCGCAATACCACGACACATTGTGCCTGTCCCATACCAGGCAAGTGGTTCGTACGTTTTTCATGCCGCATATGTTGATCGAAGGGTGCCGATTAGAGGGGGGTGAATAGGCGGTTTTTCTAATTTTAATTTTGATTGAGTAGTTTACAACCTAAATTGCAATATCAAATACACAAATGATATAGATGATGGCACAAAGTAAGTTTTGCAATACTAAAGAGACAAGAACAATAATTCAATTTCTAGAATTATGAAGCAAGTAATAGAAGTAACTGAAAGAGCTCGAATTTTTCCCGAGGTCTCGGAAATTTGCCGATTTCCACTAATTCTCGTTGAAGCACTCTTCACTAGAGCTTTTGCTTTGATTCCACTAGAGGTAGCCCTTCTCCTCTTCGGATAGGCGAGCTCCGAGCCTTTACACCCAACCGCCGGGCCTCTCCGACACACACCGTCGATGGAGAGATCGCCGGACCTCCTGGGTCATCTAGGTGACGGCAATCACCAAGAGTAATAAGCCTAGCACTTTACTTGATCAACCTCAAGGCTTGAAGAACAAGTATGCAAATGCAAATGGCTCAATTACAAACTCTTTCAACTAGCTCTCAACACTTTGCTAAAGGATTTACTTCAAATGCAAGAAGATGTGTATGAGAGGCTTTGCAAGCTGTTGCACTGAGTTTTGGAGATGAAAATCGTGTGTATATAGCTCCCCAAACAGTAAAGGTATATATAGTTTCAAAAAACGTTCGTTTTCAAGAAAACTGGGCGAAAGTTGTACTGGCCGGACATTGTCCGGCCATATCGGACAATGTCCGGTTAGTACAAAAGAAGTGACCGTTACTCACATGTTTTTCGATTGTCAGTAGTCATTTAAAACATTTTGTGAAGGCCGGACGAAAGAGATTTGTCCTGACAAAAGTCCTGGACAAAAGGATATGTCTCTGTTTCCTCTTTAAAATTCACAGCAAATCCGGCCATCACAGACAATGTCCGGCCTTAACCAGACAGATGCACCAGACAAGTCTATTTGTCTCTGGTTTCATTTTGCAAAAGCTGATGAAGTTTGTATTGGCCGGACATTGTCTGGCCATCACAGACAATGCCTGGCCAGTTCAAGACGAAAACAGGATTTCAGATTTTTACTCAATCTCAATTATGAACTAGATGCATATGCAAATATGTTTGCAAAGACTTCAAGATTGATCAAATGACTTGTGCTAAAACCCCTCTTAATAGTACGACCATCTAAACTAGAAAATGTTCAAAAATAAAAATGCTAGGTTTAGATACTTGTACTTTTGTCAGAATTTTTCGTCATTCTTGCTTCATGAGGTCTCGATAATCTTGATTTGCACTTTTGTGATGCTTCCACCTCTTTTTAACCTGAGTCTCAAATACATAGGTTAGTCGCATATATTTCGGATGTCATTAATCACCGAAATCCTAATCAGGGCTCAAGATTCAACAATCTCCCCCTTTTTGGTGATTGATGACAACCGTTATACATAAAACACATGGTTACAAAATAAAGATGAGTATACAAAGTTTGTGCTCCCCCTGAATCATGCGTGTACATGCTATAAACAAGGCACGCGTATGAGACCATGGTATTATATCCATATGAAAATCAATCAGAAATAGTCTTCTAGTCAAGCACATAACCAAGTATGCAAACCAATATATGCAAAACCAATCAGCAATATATCAACATATCCATACACATAACAACATATCCGAACACAACTTAGAGGAACTAAATAACTCTCCCCCTTTGTCATCAAACAACCATAAAGGGAGAAAAACATACATAAGTAGCATACACCCCATAGTGATATATATATATATAGACAAGTCAAACAATAAAAGAGATCTAGGACTGCGGAGGATGATCGGAGGAAGAATCGCCGCGACAACGACACTGATACTGTCCTGCATCAAAAGGCCCCCACAGCTCGGATATGTCTTGACTCATAGAATCTATACGGGGCTCGATAACATTGAGGCGATGATCGATGGAGTTCAGTTTGGAGTCAACCTCATCAAAACGGGTCTCAAAATGCATGGACATCTGATCGAGATGCTCCATGATCATCATGTATGGAGCCGAAACATTAGGGCTAGGAGATATGGAATAAGACTGGAGAGGAGAAGGAGCTCCCGCCGCTGGAGAAACATCTGCCATGTGCTCATCTTCATTAGCTGGTGATCCTACTTGGTTTTCATAGTGGATTAGAATCCCCAAGCTCTTCATTCGGTGGAAATCCATCGAAGAGGGACGAGATGCTCGATGCAGACCAAAGAATGTCAAGGTGTGAGCTATGAAGGGTGCGAAGGGCAAAAGCCTCTTTGGGTCCATCTGAACTTCCTGCATCTCGTGAAACAAGAACTCAATGATGTCAAATGGGGTCTCGTCAACATGAGCCTTCAGCAGATGCAGCATAGTAGGAGTGACGGCCCCGCGATCTCCGGTTTTGGGCAAAATAGTCATACGGTTGAGCTTTTCAAGGATTGCAACCGGAGGGATCAGCTGAGAGGCTTTGTCGATGTTGAGATCTGGATTATCAAAGAGATGGACGACATCTTCGACTCTAACTTCATCGAAAGCAAACAGACTGTTATCAACATGCTCGATATGGAGAGCTTCTTCAAACTGAGCCTTCGTGAGTGTTTTCTTTGAGTTGTTGTTCATGAAGACTATGTGTGATCCGAGGCAACATGAAGAGATGCAAAGAAGGATCCTATGATGTCCACATTCCATTTCCAATCTTCCTGCATCTCGGTGAACGAGCACATATTGATAGCCAAGAATTTGCCCTTCAGTGGATAATTCACTTTGCTCTCAATCAAATTCCAGTCGATTGCTTGATGCTCGAAGACTTTGGCAGAGGAGAAACAGGTGTGATATTGGGACATTTGAAAAGCATTCCAGAAATTCAGTTCAGTGCAAGTCCTCGGATGCTCATAAGGATTCTTTCAACGAAGCCGCCGAATCGCACCAGTAGTGAACGTCTGAGTGCCCCTGGGTTGCTGATCACCGCTACTGCTGCTACTATCATCTGAGTCCGAGTTCGCAACAGGGGAGCCTTCGGGAGATGCTGGAATAGCATCATCCTCATCCACAGCTAACGCATCCCAATCGATGGGCTGCACCTGTTGAGAGGATCTAGGGCCATGGCGACGGCTGGTCTGCTAGACTCGACCTGACATGCTGACTCTGGAAGAGAGAGTTTGATATAGAATTTGATAAAGAGATGATCTGATAAGGTACCAAGAAAGTGCAATGACATGTATGATCTTCAATTGCAATTTTAAAATGGCTTTTTAAGAATTTTGAAAGATCTTGAAGAAGAAATATCAGGAGTTTTCCTAAAGATCCATTTTACAATTCTTAAGCAGGATATGTTAATAACCTCATTATCTGTCATGCTTATGAAGGTTAAAACCAAGATGGTCAATAATTTCTTCATGTATGTATGAAAGTTCATTTAACTCGATTTGAACTATACCACATCCATGCATTCACAAACAAGGGCTTATATATATTATAACTTACTGCAATTTAGTTGTAATTTGCAAATCTATTTGTTTCAAAGTTTGATTCATGTTGAATATCTAATAATCAACCTCTATATACTCATTTTATGCATGACATAACACTAGAATGAATTTGCAAAAATGTGATGAGAATGTGAGTTACATCAGTTAGTTTAACAGTTTATTTGCATAATTACTATACTAGATTGTGTCAAATATTTTAACCCTAGAAAGCATCTTGATACTCATGGCATGCATGTCTACGAAATGATCTAAATTTGTAAAAGCCAATTGAGATTAGACCAATCCTAGAAGCCAATTTCATGAAATTCTTATCAATTTAGACATGCAAGGATGCTACAAAAATTCAAAAACCTAGAATGAAATGAGACGAAATGCAGGAATTAGAGGAGAGGAGAAGAAAAACTAACCAAGACTAGGGAAGGAGGAGAGGCACAGGAGCCCAAATCTGAAGCCGGACAAGAGGAGGTCGGACGAGACCTTTGGTCCGGAGAGAAGGTGAGAAACGGGGTGAGAGAAAGGAACAGGAGAAGAGTTTTGGGGGAAATCTCCGCGAGGCTAAGTCCAGGTAAGTTGCGTCACTTTCACCTGGGGACGTGGCCTCCGGTGCCTGCCCCGGGCGCCGCCGTTCGCCCGGGGACATTGCCTCCGGGGCATGTCCTGGGGGCCGCCTTTTGCCTGGGGACCTAGCCTCCGGTGCCAGTCCCGGGCGCCGCCTTTTTCCCGGGGACCTGGCCTCCGGTGTCAGTCCCGGGCGCCGCCTTTCGCCCGGCGACATTGCCTCCGGGGCATGTCCCAGGCGCCGCCATTTGCCCGGGACCTGGCCTCCGGTGCCGATCCCGGGCGCCGCCTTTTGCCCGGGGACCTGATCGACGGAGGAAGCTCCTTGGACATTCTATTAGTCAAGGCACTCGACGAGATGCAAATTCCTCGTTCAAAAATTAAGCCCATAATCCATCCGTTTTATGGGATAATTCTTGGTCCCTCCATGATGCCGTTGGGACAGGTGGTCCTCCCAGTCATACTGGGGGAACCAGATAACTTCCGAACAGAATTGGTTACTTTTGATGTAATCGATTGTGATTCGGCTTATAATGCAATCTTTGGCAGGCCAACTCTAGCTAAGTTCATGATGGCAACACACTATGCTTACCAGTGCGGCAAATTGCCAGGCCCCAAAGGTGTCATCTCGATCCGAGGTAGTTGCAACGTGGCACTCACGTGTGATCGGCTATCTTTGGAGATGGTGGACCAACTTCCCCTCCGGGACGCTCAGGTCACCACAGTCGCCGCTGACGCGATCAAGGCTGCTCCTCGACCAGATGAGAAACTCAAACTAGTTCCTTTTTACCCAGATGATCCATCCAAGACAATTCTGGTCAGATCCAGCCTAGATGACAAATAGGAACTCGAGCTCATTACTTTCCTCCGGGCTAATGTAGATGTGTTTGCGTGGAAACCATCCGACATGCCCGGTGTCCCAAGGGAGGTAATTGAGCACAGGTTAGCGATTCGACCTGGACAGCAACCAATAAAGCCAAAACTCAAGCGTTTTGCTGTTGACCGACAGGAAGCCATCCGTGAGGAGTTGGACAAGCCCTAAAGACCGGGTTTATCCACGAGGTCGATCACTCGAAATGGTTTGCAAATCCGGTCATGGTCCGGAAGTCAAATGGTAAGTGGTGCATGTGCGTCGACTACACCAGCCTCAACAATGCCTGTCCGAAGGATGACTTTCCCCTTCCCCGCATCGACCAACTGGTCGACTCAACCGTGGGTTGCGAACTGATGAGTTTCCTGGACGCTTAATCAAGATATCATCAAATTAGCATGGCAGAAGAAGATGAAGAGAAGACTGCCTTCATCACCCCGTTCGACACCTACTGCTACATCAGAATGCCGTTCGGTCTCAAGAATGCAGGTTCTATGTACCAGCGCTTGATGCAAAAGACCTTTCTTTCCCAGATAGGGCGTAATCTCGAAGCATATGTAGACGACTTGGTTGTAAAAATCACTAAGAGATTGTCTCATTTGCACGATCTCGCTGAAACCTTCTGTAATTTGAATCGCTTCAGAATAAAATTGAACCTGGAGAAATGTTCTTTCGGGGTTTCTTCAAGAAAACTTCTGGGTTTTCCTGTTTGTTCCAGAGGAATTGAAGTCAATCCTGAAAAAATTAGGGCTATCGAATAGATGAGGTCTCCCTTGACCATGAAGCATGTTCAGCGCCTAGCAGTTCGCATGGCGGCCTTAAGTTGGTTCATATCGTTACTAGGCGAGAGGGGACTACCTTTCTTCAAAGCCCTGCGAAAACATCACAATTTCGCATGGTCCGATGAGGCCGAAAAAGCATTTCAAGAGGTGAAGGAATATTTATCCAGTCCACCAGTCTTGGTGTCTCCCGACAAAGGAGAACCATTACTCCTCTATTTGGCGGCCACACCGCACGAAGTCAGCGCTGTCCTGATCACGGATAGAGAAGGAATGCACAGACCCATCTACTATTTAAGAGAGGTACTTCACGGCCGTAAGGATTGATACCCTGAGGTCCAGAAGATACTTTACGCACTACTGATGGCTTCCCATAAGCTACGACATTACTTTCAAGCACATAAGATCATAGTACCCTCATCTTTTCCATTGGGGGATATTGTCCGCAACCCGGATAAATCTGGTCGGATCGCAAAATGGGCTGTCGAGCTCGGTGCCTTCGACATCCATTTCACGCCCCGCACTGCGGTTAAGTCTCACGTCTTGGCCGACTTTGTGGTCGAATGGACCAATCCTGAGCCACCTGTGCGGGAGTGTTCATTGAACACTTGGACCGTCCTTCCATTATGACTTCGGTCGAGGATGATCCAATAACAGTCTGTGTTACCAACCTCGGTCAGGAATAGGATTGGACTCATCCATTGAGAGTCTATCTTGAACATGGGACCTTGCCCGAGGATGAAACCAAAAGTGATCGGTTGATTCGAAAAGCACGTTTATACAAACTCTTAGAAGGAGTTTTGTATAGAAAGGGTACTCAGGGAGTATTCATGCGCTGCGTATCTCAGGAGGAAGGTAAATCCTCTTGAGAGAAATATATGACGGTGTATGCGGTGCGCACGCGTCATATCATACACTGGTCAGAAAAGCTTTTCGACATGGATTCTATTGGCCTTCAGCACTCGATGATGCCAAGAATATGGTCAAGATGTGTCCTCAGTGTCATTTTCATGCGAGACAGGTTCACCAACCTTCCTATGCGTTGCAGACCATTCCCCTCGCATGGCCCTTTGCGGTCTGGGGAATGGATATTGTCGGTCCCATGCCACAAGCGGTCAATGGATACAAGTTCCTATTCGTAGCTATGACACGTTTACGAAGTGGATTGAGGCCGAACCGGTACACAATATTACCGCTACTACAGTGTAAAAGTTCTTCCATAAGAACATTGTTGCTCGATTTGGTGTTCTGAACCGTCTCATTACTAATAATGGTTCTCAGTTCGCCAGTGGTCTTTTTCTGGATTACTGCGATCAGATTGGAACCAAAGTGTACTTTGCTTCGGTGGGTCATCCACAGAGCAATGGTGCCGTAGAACGTGCCAACGGGCAGATACTGCAAGGCATCAAGAAACGTATTTTTGATCGCCTTAAGACTCGCTCGGGGGCTTGGGCAGACGAGCTCTACACCGTTCTGGGGCTGAGGCCATATTACCTATGGAAGTTAGTGTCGTGGTATTGCGAATACCCCGGCAGGTTTCGTGGATGATCCTAGCGAATAAAGCGCGGCGCGGGTTGACCAGGGGACCGGTCCTCCCCGCCGGACAAGCACTGCAAATGACACGAGGATTTATACAGGTTCGGTTCCCGGTGGGGGCCCTAGTCCTGTCGGCGTGCTCCCGACCGGAGTCGGCTGGGGAGGCTCTCTCGGGGGAGAGGCTTCCGGAGCACACCTGTGAGTTTTGGCTACTTAGCAATAATGAATCACGTGTTCTTACAACAGGGGGTACAAGGGCTATTATAGCCCCAAAAAGAAGCAAAAAGACTAAACTACCCCGGACGCCACCGTCGGATCGAGGGGTAGCAACGTCCTTCTCCCGGTCAGGTGCCTTGGATGCTCGACAGGTGGTCGCTGATTCCCGAGGCGCTCCTCGCGTGACCTGCACGTGATCAAGAACCAAAGACTTTAGAAGGGCGACGATGCCCGGGACATGCACCGGGGGCGATGTCCCCGGGCAAAAGGCGGCGCCCGGGACCGGCACCGGAGGCAAGGTTCCCGGGAGCCAAAAGGCGGCGCCCGGGGCAGGCACCGGAGGCCACGTCCCCGGGCAAATAGCGGCGCCTGGGACCGGCACCAGAGGCCAGGTCCCGGGAGCCAAAAGGCGGCGCCCTGGGCAGGCACCGGAGGCCACGTCCCTGGGCAAATGGCGGCGCCCGGGGCAGGCACCGAAGGCCACGTCCCCGAGCAAATGGCGGCGCCCGGGACCGGCACCGGAGGCCAGGTCCCGGGAGCCAAAAGGCGACGCCCGGCGCAGGCACCGGAGGCCACGTCCCCGGGAAAATGGCGGCTCCCGGGAGCGGCATCGGAGGCCAGGTCCCGGGAGCCAAAATGCGGTGCCCGGGCGTAGGTACCGGAGGCCAAGTCCCAGGGCAAATTGCGGCGCCCGGGACCGGCACCGGAGGTGAGGTCCCCGGGCAAATGGCGGCACCCGGGACCGGCACCTGAGGCCAGGTCCCGGGAGGCAAAAGGCGGCGCCCGGGGCAGGCACCGGAGGCCACGTCACCGGGAAAATGGCGGCGCCCGGGACCGGCACCGGAGGCCAGGTCCCGGGAGCCAAAAGGCGGCGCCCGGGGCAGGCACCGGAGGCCACGTCCCCGGGCAAATGGCGGCGCCTAGGACCATCACCGGAGGCCAGGACCTGGGAGCCAAAAGGCGGCGCACGGGCGCAGGCACCGGAGGCCACGTCCCCGGGCAAATGGCGGCGCCCGGGACCGGCACCGGAGGCCAGGTCCCGGGAGCAAAAAGGCAGCGCCCGGGGCCGGCACCGGAGGCCAGGTCCTGGGACCCAAAAGGCGGCGCCCGAGGTAGGCACCGGAGGCCACGTCCCCAGGCGAAAGGCAGCGCCCGGGACCGGCACCGGAGGCCAGGTCCCCAGGCAAAAGGGGCGCAACTTACCTGGACTTAGCCTCGCGGAGATTTCCCGCAACAGCAGCCCCCCATGCTCCCCGGGGACGATGCTCGAGTCGCCGGAGGGTATGGTACATGTCATCGGGAAAATCTCCAGGCCAAGCCACCGGAGCCGCGACGTTTTGATTCTCGTGCCGCGCGCTTATGACCGGCGCCTCAGTTTACGCGCCAGTCCCTTCGTTTCCCGCGCACGGTTTGAACTCCAACGGCCCAGATTTACCCGAAGTGCCACGTGGCACCCATCTGGGCCATGCTTCGCCCCTATAAATAGGGCCTTTGGGGGCCCGGGAAGCTCATTCAAAACTTTCAAACTTCAGCGCCCTTAGCTCTCCCGGTAGCGCTCTCCCAGTAGCCCTCTCCCGGTAGCCAAGCGTCCGGAACCTTTAGGTGTCCAGTTTCCTGAAACTAGCCACTGGAAAAAACCAAACCTGATGGCGCCGAAGGGTCTAGCGAAGATGACGGAGGTACCCCCGGGGGAGGCCGCTTCGGACTTCCTCTGGGCGTCCGAGTTCACGGCCGGGGACTTAGAGTCCCTGGTCGAATGAGGAGTCATAGAGGACGGGGACGTCCGGGTCCCCGTGAAGAAGGATGGAGCCCCCCGCCCCAGGCCCGGAGAGATCGTGGCCTTCGAGGCCTTCCTCGAGGCGGGGCTCCGGCTCCCGGTGCATCCATTGCTCCGAGAGTTTCTGAAGGAGTATGGGGTGGCTCTAAACCACCTCACGCCGAACGCCATCATCCGGATGGGCCTATTCATATGGCTCTTCGAGACGGCGACCGGGCGGGAGCCTACCCTGCGAGGCTTCCGGTACTTCTACGAACTGGCGGCGAGGAGCTCCCACCTGGTGAAGGGGGGACCCAAGTCTCCCTTTGGCTCGGTGATGGTGCAGATGCTGCCGTCCCGGGTAGCCGATTACCCGGTGGCAGCGTCCCGGGACCACTGGGGCGATTGGATCCGGAGGTGGTTCTACCTCCGGGTCCGGGACGACAGGGTGGTGTACTCCCCAGAGGCGCCCACCTGCAGCAGGTCGTCCGCGCCGAAGCCCCCGGTGTAGACGGACGAGGAGCTGGAGCTCCTCGGGAAGGTCATTGTCTCCCGGCGCACCCGCTCTATGCGGGACGCTGCCGAGGAGATGATGTTGTTGAGGATCTCCCCCTTCTCTCGCGGGAGAAGGGGGATCGGGATGGGCCCGGAGCAACGGCCCCCGGTTAAACCGGTGACCCGACGTAAGTCTTCGTTACCTGGTTCACTGCATTTACAAATTTTTCAAAATTTGACTAACTCTAACCTTTTGTAATCCGGCCGTACCCGGAGGCACGGGAGAAGGCGGAGAACCTCCTAGGGAGGTACTTCGCCGATGAGCACGAGCGCGTCGTGCGCGTCGTGGGGGAGGACCCTCCCCGGAACCTGGTAGCCGAGGCCTTCGGGCTAAAGCTACCGGAGAGGAAGCCCCTCCCTACCCCCGGATCGCACAAGTGGGGGAAGGAAGCCGCCGGGGGCTCTGAGCCTAAGAAGGCCAGAGTTCAAAAAGCCCCCGGTCCATCGACGGCGCCGGCCTCGACGCCGGCGAAGGCCTGGGACGAGACCTCTGGGACCGGGCGCGCTTGGGCACCGGCCCGGAAGGAAACAACACCCCCTCCCCCAGGGAGCCCCGTCGAGGCTCGGGGGAAGGGACCGGCCGTGGGCGTGGCGGCGTCCGATTCGGCGGACTACGCCCCCTCGCCGCCCTCGGTGGCGGCCCTTTCGGCGCCCCCGGTACCTTTGGAGCCGGAGAAGCTGGAGGTGAGATTCGCGGAGGCCTCGCCTCTGAGGGTCGAGTGGCCAGTAGACTAGGGGGGAAGCCCCTCAGTCTATGAGATCCCCCCAGAAGTGGAGGTCCCGGGGAAGGGGAAGGGCCTGATGGTTCCTCCCCGGAGAGGGAGCCCTTCGGGGAGCTCCTCGGCCACTTCCTCGGAGGCCACCTCCTCAGTGACGAAGACGCCGACCACGCTGCCGGAAGATCAGGTCCGGGGACCCCTCGTTGGCCGCCACGGGACCGGCGTCGGGCGGGAGACCCCTCTGCTTTCCGCGGGGGAGGTCGCCCGCTACGTGGAGGGCCTGTAAACCCGGAAGGTCCAGGCCTACGTCCCGGAGGGGATGCTCCATGATCGTTTTGGGGAGTTCCAGTCTCTCCAGATTCAGGTACTTACCCAAGTCGATGACACTTTCTTTCGGATCCCTACCCTTGAATTTTTCTAACTCCGGAATTTGTAGGCGGCGGCCATTACCTGGGGCCTTGAGCAGTGGATCAGCCAGCTGCTGAAGGACACGGAGGAGAGGCCCGCCACCTACCTGGGGCAGCGGGACGAAGCTCTCCAGGAGCTGGCCTGGGTCCGGGCCCAGGTCCGCGTCTCCGAGGCCATCAACGGCCACCTTCGGCAGGAGGCCAAGGCGAAGGAGGAGGCCTTCCGGGAGCTCGAGGGTTCGAGCGTCCGTGCGGTGATGGACGCGGGCCGCTCTGTCCGCTCGGCCCTCGAGAGCCTTGGTGTGAGCCTAGGCTCCGGGAGCAACCCGGAGGTGCCCCCGGCCACTCTCGCGGTGGCTGTGCGTTTTCTTAACGCACAGGTCTCCGTGATCCCAGAGGCCGCAGACGCCCGGGCACGAGGCCGGGCAATCCTCGTGGAGCACCGGGGGGTAGGCGCCCGGGCGATCGGGGGCCGCATCCCCTGGAACTTCCCCGAGTTCTTCGAGCCCTCGCGCCGGAAAGTGGAGCAGCTCACCGGGGGCTTCTACGACCGGATCGTCCGGGAGAGGTTCCCGGCACCGGCGCCTCCAACAGCGGATGCCCCGGCTCTGGCTCCGGCGGAAGCCCCCCGAGGGGAGGACGCCAATGATAAAGTATGAGCCTCCCCCCGGGTCTTAGATAGGACCTTTTGTTTTCTTAGGATTTTGTTTCCGGCAGCTTCTTAGAAGAAGCCCCGGGAACTTGTAAAAAGACATTTTGAAATGCAATGGAATTAGAAATTTTTCTAAGTCTTGAATGAATGCATTGTAACCAGGATTCCCGGGAGGTTACTACCGGGCGAAGGTCCGGAAGAGGTTCCCGGGGGACGCCCAAGCAGCTTTGATCTTGCTAAGTCTCATCTCCGGGGAACGCAGCAAGGACGCCGTCTGGGAGCCGATCCGGTTAAGATGGCATCTGGTGTGGCACTTGGACAATTTTGACAATCATCCCGCCGAATTATCCCCTCTGCGTCCGGGGTCCCGGATGATCCCCCCTCTTCGGATACTTCCGCCGGCGGGCTACGAGTATTGGCTCGAGGATGTGCTCCGGGAAGCTCAGCGCCGCGTACGCGCATTGTACCGGGAGCTAGTGGAAGGCCTCCGGGACTATTAGGCGTAGGAGCCTTAGGATGTAGAGAACTTCCGGGTTTTGACCCGGGTTGTATCGTTTCCGATGCCCACCGGAGGGGGAAGATGTCCTCCGGTTGAATGATGAATAAAGCTGTGTTTGAAACCTCCTTGTTGCTTTGAGAGTCTTCTTTTAATATTTTTCTTGGATGGTCTGGACGACTTCTTTTGATAAGAATGAGCTAAGTTTGCTCATGGGTGGTCCGGACAGCACCCGGGGGCTCCTTATCCCCCCCTCCCACAGTGGGCCAGAGGGTAGCTCCGCGCGCTGTGGGGGTGACAAAGCCCCCGGGGTGAAGATGACCTGTAGCATAAGAATTTTTCCAAGTTAGAAAATTCTAGAACGAGGTTTGACGAGGATTGACACCCGAGTCAGTTCAAAATAAGTGCACGATTGGTTCAAGATAGATTCGATCTAGACATGTGCCTGGCAGTGCGAACTCAAGATATTTCGAGAAGTACCAGCCCAAGGTCGCAGGCTGTGCGCGATCAGATCATAGCCTTTACGCGATCAGACGTACCGTAGCTAGTGCACGGACAGAAGGCTGAAGGTGTTGCGCGGTCAGCCAACATCGCGCGGTCAGAATTCTTTCGACTAGGGAACATGGGAGTATTTTGTCCCTATAACAGGAATATCCCAAGTATCCCGAAGATCCTTCCACGTGGGGGATCAACCGTCAGGAGGTTAATACGTGCAGTTGTCCACAAATAACACGTGTTAAACCTGCATGGGAGTTAAGGGCGGTTCTCCAAACCGCATCCAAGCAACCTTTTGATGCAGTTACGATTTGGCGCCCTTTTGACCAGTCTAAAAGGGCGGCATGGTGTATCAAACAAGGAGATCGATCAAGAGACCAAGACACAACATATATCACTTGAAGAATCAAATAGCCAAGGCTAGGGCTTAGATTAGATAGCTTCATACCTTCTAGGCTTCTTTTTGTACACTAGTACAGGGAAAACCTTCGCCTGTGAAGGTCTTTCTCCATCACTCTGTAACTCTTTACTACTCATAGTACAATCCCAATAGGACGTAGGGCTATTACTCCCACCATCGAGGGCCCGAACCTATATAAGCTTCTCTGTGCTCCAGTTCTCCATAATTCTACATACCTTCCCGGAGGGTCACCCTGAAAGGTTTCACTATTTATAAATTCTGCATAAGTTCGGCTGAGGACCCCGAGTCCAAATCATCGACAGCTGGCGCCCACCCTGGGGCCTTTCTCAAGGAGTCCTAATTTTCATCCGGAGGTTCACTGTAATATGGCTGGAGTATACGATTCTGAGAACGATTTTGATCTCGAGGATTATGCTCACATTCCAAAGCCTTCTCCAAGCGATCTTGTTCAGATGGAGGAGGTTGGAGGCGAAAATCTCCCAGAGGTTGAATCATCTCTCCAGGTCATGTCCATCAACCAGGGAGCAGCTAGCGCAAGGTCAGAACCCACCGAGGTTCTTAATGCACTAGAGGGTGAGTCCGGTCCGTCATACGACCCCGCTGAGGGGAAGAATGATGTCGACCTGGAAATCAGCCCGGGGAGATTCGACCCTGATAACCTCCACCGTTTCTTAGATTTCGAGTCCGACTCGGAACAAACTGAGATGTTTTCCCCATCGGCGACCTCTCTCCCTATACAGTTTGCTACCTTATCGGAGGAAACTCCTGATCAACAGGCTTCTAGGGAAGAACGGGAACGCAAACAGAAGGAGGATCAAGATCTCGAGCAACAAAACAACGAACTACGCATATCGTGGTATTGCGAATAGCCCGGTAGGTTTTGTGAATGATCCTAGCGAAGATTACGTGGCGCGGGCTGATCGGGTGGCCGGTCCTCCCCCGCCGGACAAACACAAGAATTGACATGAGGATTTATACAGGTTCGGGTCCCGGTGGGGGCCCTAGTCCTGTCGGTGCGCTCCCGACCGGAGTCGGCTGGGGAGGCTCCCTGCGGGGGAGAGGCTTCCGGAGCACACCTGTTAGTTTTTTAGCTATTCCAACAAATGAATCACCTGCTTACAACTGAGGGGTACAAGGGCTATTTATAGCCCCAAAAAGAAGCAAAAAGACCTCTCTACCCCGGAAGCCACCGTCGGATTGAGGGGTAGCGACGTCCTTCTCCCGGTCAAACGTCTTGGATGATTGACAGGTGGTCGCTGATTCCCGAGGCACTCCTCGCGTGACCTGCACGGGATAAACAACTCGAGACTTTACCTTTAGAAGGGCGACGAGGCCAAGGACACGCACCGGAGGTGAGGTCCCCGGGCCAAAGGCGGCGCCTGGGACTGACGCCGGAGGCCAGCTCCCGGGAGCCGAAAGGTGGCGCCCGGGAAGCCGCGCGGAGGCCAGGTCCCTGGGGCCAAAAGGCGGCGCCCGGGATGGCACCGGAGGCCAGGTCCCGGGAGCCAAATGGGGGCACCCGGGGAGGCCCCGGAGGCCAGGTCCCCGGGCGAATGGCGGCGCCCCGGAGGCCAGGTCCCGGGGGCCAAAAGGCGGCGCCCGGGGAAGGGCCGGAGGCCACGTCCCCGGGCAAATGGCGGCGCCCGGGACGGCGCCGGAGGCCAGGTCCCGGGGGCCAAAAGGCGGCTCCCGGGGAGGGGCCGGAGGCCACGTCCCTGGGCAAATGGCGGCACCCGGGACAGTGCCGGAGGCCAGGTCCCGGGAGCCAAATGGCGGCGCCCGGGGAGGCCCCGGAGGCCAAGTCTCCGGGCGAATGGCGGCGCCCGAGACGGCGCCGGAGGCCAGGTCCCGGGGGCCAAAAGGCGGCGCCCGGGGAGGGCGCGGAGGCAACGTCCCCAGGCAAATGGCGGCGCCCGGGATGGCGCCGGAGGCCAGGTGCCGGGAGCCAAATGGCGGCGCCCCGGGAGGGGCCGGAGGCCAGATCCCGGGAGCCAAATGGCGGCGCCCGGGGAGGCCCCGTAGGCCAGGTCCCCGGGCGAATGTGACGCAACTTACCTGGACTTAGTCCCGCCGAGATTTCCCCCAACAGCAACGCCCCATGCCCCCCGGGGACGACGCTCGAGTCCCCGGTGGGTATGGCACATGTCACCGGGAAAATCTCCGGACCAAGCCACCGGAGCCGTGACGCTTCGGTTTCCCTGCCCCGCGCTTAAGGCCGCGCTGTTTTGCCATAAATGCACTCGTGGTTTGAACCGGTGCCTCGATTCGTGCGCCAGTCCCTTCGTTTCCCGCGTGCGGTTTGAACTTCAATGGCCCACATTGATCCACGGGGTGCCACCTGGCGCCCATCAAGATCAAGGCTCGACCCTATAAATAGGGCCTTGGGGGGTGCCCGGAAGTTCATTCCAAACCTCAGCGTTAGCGCGCTTAGCTCTCCCGGTAGCTCTCTCCCGGTAGCAAGCGCCCGGTAGCGAACGTCCCGAACCTTTAGACGTAGCCTCCTGAAAAGTTAGTCACCGAAAAAACAAACTTGATGGCACTGAAGGGTCGAGCGAAGGCGACCGAGATGCCCCCGGAGGAAGTCGCTCCGGACTTCCTCTGGGCGTCTGAGTTCACGGCCGAGGACGCCGAGTCCATGGTCGAACGCGGCGTCGTCGAGGACGGGGACATTCGAGTCCCCGTGAAGAAAGACGGAGCCTGCCTCTTACAGCTGGTCGTCCGCGCCGAAGCCTCCGGTGTGGACGGACGAGGAGCTCGAGCTCCTCGGCAAGGTGATCATCTCCCGGAAGACCCGCTCTATGCGAGACGCCGCCGAGGAGATGATGCTCCTGAGGATCTCCCCCTTCGCGCGCGGGAGGAGGGGGACCGGCATGGGCCCAGAGCAGCGGCCCCCGGTCAAGCCGGTGACCCGACGTAAGTCCCGGTAACCTGCTGTATTGCATTTACAAATTTTTGAAAATTTGACTAACTCTTTACCTCTTGTAGTCCGGCCGTACCCGGCGGCGCGGGAGAAGGCGGAGAACCTCCTCGGGAGATACTTCGCCGATGAGCACGAGCGTGTCGTGCGCCTCGTGGGGGAGGGTCCTCCCCGGAACCTGGTGGCTGAGGCCTACGGGCTGAAGCTCCCGGAGAGGAAGCCCCTCCCCACCCCCGGGTCGCACAAGCGGGGGAGGGACGCGGCCGGGGGCTCTGATCCTAAGAAGACCAGAGTCCAAAAAGCCCCCGGCCCGTCAACGACACCGGCAGCGATGTAACACCCCTGTTTTTGCCAAACCCTAAAATAGACAAAATCCACATCTTGACCCCAAACCCTAATCTGCTTCAGCCATTCCCTTCTAAATGTTGTTCATAACATTTTTCCCTTCTGGATCATCTCCAAAATCCTATCCTAAAACTGAGTTTCGACCCTTGCCGTCTCAGAACCCTAATTACCCTAATTTTACCCTAAACTGCTTTTCCCCAATTTTTTCGAAACCCTTCAGATCTTTCCCGATCTTACCAAACTTTTGCCGGATAAGTTCTAATAATTTTATACAACTTATCTGTGAAATCAGATTTCAGATCGGACCATTAGATCTCCGAATTTGCAATTAGGCCCAAGTTTTATTCAAATTTTCCTCACAGAACAGTCCCTGGAGCAAGTTTCAAAATTGCAGAACGGCCCAAATCTTCTTTTCAGGTCCATTCGACCAGTGCCTGGTCGTTGCCTACGACCAGTTCACATCGCCGGAGCCGTGCTGAGTTTTCGCCGTGTTTGCTCGCCGCCGGCCACTACTTTTGGTCGCTTGTGCTCGTGATCAGCGGAGCCACCCCGTGCGCACGTGCCAGCACCGTTGCTTCGCCATGTCCAGCGGTTAAACGGCCGCGCTCCAGCAGCGTTTCGCGCGCGTTCCCGTTGCCGTGGCATTTGCATGGCACTACGTGTCGTTGCCGGAGCTGTGCTGTTGCCTCCGCATCTGCGCCGTCCCGGGCGAAGTTCCAAGGCGCGCTGACATCGCTGGCAAAGCTGCAGCACCGCCTGAAGCACATCACGTCGCCGTCGCCGTCGTTGCGCCTGCGCCCGACAAGTTTCTCCCCGGCGCAAGCAACCGCTGTCATTTTATCCCTCGCAAGCTCCGTCCTTGTGCCTATTTAAACCCTCCCTGTGTTTTGAAAGCTTCAAACCTCCAGAAAATCGTCTAAGTCCCAAACTGCACGGCGAAAGCCTTCTTCTCCGGTGAGCCAGTGAGAGAGGTCACGGTGCCAGCCCATCTCGCTGCACCATTCTCCAATCCAAGTTCATCAGTGAGTTCCCCACCCCAGTGCCGGCGATCGCCGGAAAAGCCCAACTGCCCTGTTTCCCCAATGCTAACCGATTCATCCCGAATTAGCTCTCGTCCCAGTGACAAAAACTGATCCTTAGACATTTCTTAGCAAGCCTGTGGAATCGAAAGCCCCAATTGTGCTCAAATGGAAGAAATCCCAAACTGGAACTTCAACCGTTCGCCGGACCTCGGCGCCAAGCTTCTCCGGTCATTCTCCGACCAAATTGACTTCACCAGTAGCTTCCACACTCCACCCTTTCACTCCCTGAGCAAGGAATCGAGTTCAAATGACTTGTAGCAAAAAACCCCTAATCTCCAGTGTCGTCTTCTCCAGCGCCGGTCGCCGGAATTCTTTCCCGGCCGACCTAGCTCCTGAAACCATGTCCCTTAGCTTTGCCTCAGCTCCCTGAGCAATTCTTTCCACTAGCTCGACACCTGGATCTGCCTAGATTGTGAGTTATGCCTTTGCCAAATCTTTGTCCAGAGCTGTGCCTGTGCTGTGTCGCCACCGCAGTTCATCACCTGATTTGGCCACCCTCCAGTCACTTTCTGTCCTTGAGCCTAGTGAGTGATTTGTTCCTGTTAGTAATGCCTACCTCGCAGACAAAGTTGTGCATCAATTGAAGCCCTAGATCAAAAGTTATGCCATGCCCTAGTTTCTGGCCATGTCCAGCACTATGTCAGTGCATGTCAGCGACTGGCATTGACCTTGTTCAGCCCCTTCTGGTTGAGCAATTGAAATACCACCTTGTCCAGTAGATTCCTGGAGTCAAGATCTACAACTTTCTCTACTATCACTTCTCCAGAAAACCATCCTAATACCAGTTTGAAGCTATGCCAAAGCCATGAACCGAATGTCGACCCTTCGACGTTCAATCCTTTTTAGCCGTTTCTTCGACCAGAGCTCTTGTGACCTTGCCCTAACCTTTTCCCCTGCATGCATGACTTATTTACTTAATAATTTCTATGGAAACTATTTTCTGTATGCTTATGGTATGTGTTTATGTGTTGTTTGATTGCCGCAGAATCAGAAGCTGAAGGAGCAGAGGAAGTCTTTGAAGATCCGTCTGAGTACTTAGACCCAGCATTGCAAGGCAAGCCTCATTCCTTTGATCATGTCTCACCCAATATTTTCATATGAAATATATTCACTATTTCTTACTATGCCTGCTCATTTGAGATACAAGTTATGTTTGAATGACATGAGTAGATATCACCTAATGAATCATGAAACCCCTTTTTGTTATTGAACTTTCATATATATGCTTTTGTCACCCTAGGACTCATATATTGAATGTTCACATTAAACTTGAAATGGTCAAATACATGAGAAGTTATGATGAAAACCGTTTTGTCAAGAAAACTGATAAAAAGGATCAGTAGTGAGGATTGGTTTGTATGGAGAGGGTGCGGTGCGCACCAGGGAATGTGAATGCTCCTCACTATTGGTTCATAAGGACAAGAACCTTGTGTTGTGTCTCTATGCGAATTGTAAACGTACCAACCACTTGCCTGGTATGGGACAGGCACAACTTAGTAGCTTTTTGGTATTAGCAGTTCCTTGCATGGTTTGTTGGTCTGGTTTCTCGCGTGGAAACTGGTGGGCCGCAGTTCGGCCAGGAGTGATGTGAGCTCAGAAAAATGATGAGAGGAAAAGGTGGAAAGAAGGAAGGCGCCCTAGACCTGATTAAGCCGTGCGCGGTTGTAATCTTAAACGGTCATATGTCTTGCGTGGACACAGACCAAGGCTATGTGTCCTGCGGGAACATAGACCAGAGGCTAGGAAGTAAGGCAGTGGGGAGGACCCACAACGGTACTTGAGACTTGATTGTCTATTTAACGGGCGGGGATACTGTTAATACTGAACTGCAAAAGCGTTGTGTGATCTCGGCCTTGTCACATGTGTATAAGTCACATGGAGCTGATCCGACTTGAAAGCCGAGTGAACCAGTGGATTTAAAAAGAGGTACACCTTTGCAAAGTGTAAAAGAAGTATCAGATACTCTGTACTCCCAGGTTCAGGAGTCTTTTCGTAGTGGATGTTATCCATGGGTTATAGCACAAGTAATATTTGGAATGTTTTCATAATGCGGTTAACAAAGTAGTGACTCATGGGAGACCACTACATCTAATGTTTTATTGAAAACCTGTTTAATGTTTAAAGGATCATTTTCATGACAAAGTACTGTTTTACTGAACAAATGACTTGGAAATCTATATATCTCTATCCATATGAAACTAAAACCCCGGAATCATATGTTTCACCCTCATGTAAGTACAATTGCATTAATCCCCGGAATGAGTGTTGCTGAGCACCAAGTGCTCACCCTTGCATTTATATCCAACTGTAGAAGAGGGATTCGAGGATCCCGATTCTTTCGGTTATGAATATTCAGCGGAAGATGGAAGTGCCCCGGACGAGCCCACATTCTAGAAGGATCATGCACCAAGTCAAGTCAGATGTGGGAAAAGCCCCTCCAACCCTGCTGTGGATTGAAGTCAAGCTGTTTGTCGTTGCTTTGTGCTTTATGTTGTGTGTTCAGTACTTGGATACCGATTCTTGTCTTGATAAACTGATTATTTTCTTAGCAACTTTACTTAGCGCCATTTTCGGTGCTTTGGCTATGTAATATTGGCCCATGTTGGCCTGATACATGGTTATCTATAATGCTATGCTTGTGTGGTTTGGAGCTCATGTGACATCATGTTGTGTGTAACCTACCTGGGCGGTTACCAAGGTGATCCTCAAATGGGGGTCTCACAGGCGACACCGGCGAAGCCCCGGGACGAGACCCCCGGGACCAAGCTCGCCCGGGCGCCGGCTCGGAAGGAGCCCATGTCCGCGGCCGGCTCCTTCCCCCAAGCCTCAACGGGGCTCTTCCGGGGAGGGGGTCTGACTCGGCGAACTACGCCCCGTCGCCGCCTTCGATAGCGGCCCCGCCAGCACCCCCGGCCCCCTTGGGGCCGGAGAAGCTGGAGGTGAGGTTCGCGGAGGCCTCGCCTCCACGGATGGAGTGGCCCGTGGACGAAGGGGGGAGCCCCTCAGTCTACGAGGTCCCGCTAGAAGTGGGGGCCCCGGGGGCCCTCCCGCCCGGGAAGGGGAAAGGGTTGATGATCCCTCCCCGAGCGGTGAGCTCTTCCGAGAGCTCCCAGGCTACTTCCACGGAGGCCACCTCCTCGGCGACGAAGACACCGACGACGCTGCCGGACGCCCAGGTCCAGGGACCCTCCGCTGGCCGCGACGGAACCGACGCTGGGCGGGAGACCCCCCTGCCTTCCGCGGGGGAGGTCGCCCGCTATACGGAGGGCTTGCAGAACCGGAAGGTGCAGGCCTTCGTCGCGGAGGGAACGCTCCATGATCGTTTCCGGGGGCTTCAATCTCTCCATGCCCAAGTAACCCGAGTCGGTGACGTCTTCCTTCGTGCCCTGTACTTGAGTTTTTTCTAACTCTAAAGTTTGTAGGCGGCGGTTGTTACCTGGGGCCTTGAGCAATGGATCGGCCGGCTGCTTAAGGACGCGGTGGATAGGGCCGTGACTTACCTAGGGCAGCGCGACGAAACCTCCGGGAACTGGGCCGGGTCCGAGCCCAGGTCCACGTCTCCGAGACCGTCAATGGCAGCCTTCGGCAGGAGGCCAAGGCGAGGGAGGAGGTGTTCTGGGAGCTCGAGGGCACGAGTGTCCGGGCGGTTAAGGACGCAGGCCACTCCGTCCGCTCGGCCCTCGAGAGCCTTGGCGTAAGCCTAGGCTCCAGGAGCAGCTCGGAGGTGCCCCCGGCGACCCTCGCGGAGGCCGTGCGTTTTCTCAACACGCAGGTCTCCGTCATCCCGGAGGCTGCTGATGCCCGGGCTCGTTGCCGGGCGATCCCCGTTGTTGAGGCCGCGGCAGGGCTCGTTGAGCACCGGGGAGTGGGCGCCCAGGCGATCGGGGGCCGCATCCCGCGGAGCTTCCCCGAGTTCTTCGAGCCCTCGCGCCGGGAGGTGGAACAGCTTGCCGGGGGCTTCTACAACTGGATCATTCGGGTGAGATTCCCGGCACCGGCGCCTCCGGCAGTGGACGCCCCGGCCCCGCCCTCGGAGGAAGCCCCCCAGGGGGAGGACACCAATGAAAGAGTATGAGCCTCCCCCCGGGTCTTTAGATAGGACCCCTTTTGTTTTCTTAGGGTTTTGATACCGGTAGCTTCTTAGAGGAAGCCCCGGGCACTTGTAAAAAGATATTTTGGAATGCAATAGAGTTAGAAATTTTTCTAAGTCTCAAATTAAATGCAATGTTCCCGGGAAGTTACTCCCGGGCGAAGGTCCGGGAGGGGCTCCCCGGGTCACCGGGAAGGGTGCGAGCCCTTGTTCTTGGGGGAACCATGGCGTCTTGTCACGAGTCCCCACGGTCGACGCCAACTGTCGTGGTATTGCGAATACCCCGGCAGGTTTTGTAAATGATCCTAGCGAAGATTATGCGGCGCGGGCTGACCGGGTGGCCGGTCCTCCCCCGCCGGACAAACACAAGAATTGACACGAGGAATTATACAGGTTCGGGTCCCGGTGGGGGCCCTAGTCCTGTCGGTGCGCTCCCGACCGGAGTCGGCTGGGGAGGCTCTCTCCGGGGGAGAGGCTTCCGGAGCACACCTGTTAGTTTTTTAGCTATTCCAACAAATGCATCACCTGCTTACAACTGAGGGGTACAAGGGCTATTTATAGCCCCAAAAAGAAGCAAAAAGACCTATCAACCCCGGAAGCCACAGTCGGATTGAGGGGTAGCAACGTCCTTCTCCCGGTCAAACGTCTTGGATGCTTGACAGGTGGTCACTGATTCCCGAGGCGCTCCTCGCGTGACCTGCACATGATAAACAACTCGAGACTTTAACTTTAGAAGGGCGATGAGGCCCGGGACACGCACCGGAGGCGAGGTCCCAGGGCCAAAGGGGGAAGCCCCAATATCATCCGGAACCGGAAAGGGGGAAGCCCCTATATCATCCGGAACCGGGGAGGGGGCCCCGCGGCGACGTTCGGGACCGGAGAGGGGGAAACCCCTGTATTATCCGGAACCGAAGAGGTGGGAACCCCCGCGGCGATGACCGGAGCCGGAAAGGGGGAAACCCCTGTATCATTCGGAGCCGGCGAGGGGGCAACCCCTGCGGTGACGTCCGGAACAGGGGTACCGTTGCGGGGGGAGGCTCGCTGTGGCACGGGAGCTGCTCTGTCGACCGCCCCCGGTGCAGTAAACGCGACCCGTGGGGCGGGACTGGCTCCCGGAGCAGGGAAAACCCCCATCATATAATGGGCCCCCAGCCCCGGGAATGGGCCTAGAATAGGGTATCCCGCGGGTGCCGCGAAGGGTCCGGGCATGAAGTAGCCCCCCGGCATCGGGAAGGCTCCCGGTGCCCGGAAGGCTCCGGACGGAGGACCCACCGCGGGAGGGTACCCCCGGTGGGGTCGTACGGGGCGGCCGGGCCTCCGGAGACCGGAGGGGCCACCGGGTGACCCATAAACAAGGGCATGGCCCCCGGGTATGGGTACTGCGGATATGTGGGGGCCAGTGGCCGTGCCAATACGCGGAGCAGCTCATCCATAGAGCGCTGGGCGCAGAGCTGGCCCTCCACTAAAGCCTCAAGCAAGGCGTCCCGGGGGGCCAGGGGAGCCGTCGGGGGGAGACTGGTCCCGGCCGAGGCTACCACGGTCAACGGGATTGACCCGGAGGTCGAACCACTGAAATTAAGAGGGAAGGTGGGAGGCGGTACCTGGGGCTGGCCGCCTCCGGGCGGAAGAGTCGGGACGGTTGTGTCCCGGACGAGTGGCGCCGTGTCACCGAGACCGGCGTCACCGGGAAGGGCGCGGGCCCTAATTCTTGGGGAAGCCATGGCGTCTCGTCATGCTTCCCCACGGTCGGCGCCAACTGTCGTGGTATTGCGAATACCCCGACAGGTTTTGTGGATGTTCCTAGCGAACAATGTACGACGCGGGCTGACCGGGGTGACCGGTCTTCCCCCGTCGGGCAAACACAACAAATGACACGAGGGTTTATACAGGTTCGGGTCCCAGTGGGGGCCCTAGTCCTGTCGGCGTGCTCCTGACCGGAGTCAGCTAGGGGAGCTCTCTCAGGGAGAGATAGCTCCAGAGCACACCTGTGAGATTGGCTATTCGAAGTAATAATGAGCAAGTCCCCTTACATGAGGTGTTACACGGGCTTTTATAGCCCCAAAAGAAGCAAAAAAGACTAAACTACCCCGCCTGCCACCATTGGATCGAAGGGTAGCAACGTCCTTCTCCCGGCCAGGCACCTCAGATGCTTGACAGGTGTCCCCTGATTCCCGAGGCGCTCCTCGCATGACCTGCATGTGACCCAGAATCGTAGACTTTTGCGTCCTGAAGGATGGTAGCGCCTGGGGCAAGCACCAGGGGCCTTGTCCCCAGGCAAAAGGCGGCGCCCAGGACAGGAACCGGGGGCCTTGTCCCCGGAAAAATGGCGGGGCACGGGACAGGCACCAGGGGCCTTGTCCCCGGGCTAGTGGCGGCGCCCAGGACAGGCACCGGGGGCCGTGTCCCTGGGAAAATGGCGGCGCCCGAGACAGGCACCGAGGGCCTTGTCCCCGGTAGAATGGCGGCGCCCGGGACAGGCACCGAGGGCCGTGTCCCCGGGCAAATGGCGGCACCCGGGACAGGCACTGGGGGCCTTGTTCTCGGGCTAATGGCGGCGCTCGGGACAGGCACCGGGGGCCTTGTTCCCAGGGTAATGGCGCAACTTCTTAGCTGGACTTAGTCTCGCGGAGATTTCCCCCTACAAGAACCTACCTTGCAAGATGTTGTTATGTGTAACGATGGTTTAGAATGGCTCTGCAAATGACAACAATTCTTCTTCTCCAAGCAGGTAAGCATCTGGCCACAAGCTGGTGCATGCAAAAAAATGGCTGAAACACCGATACAAATGTAAGATGCTTTCTATAGGTCCTGATTTGAGAAACATCCCGGGCTTAAGGATCTTCTCGACTGAGGCAACCAAGATCTCTCCCTTCATGTCCTTCCATCTCCCGACGGTGATCTTCACCTTTTCTCTCCAGCTCTCGACGGTGATCTTCACCGTTTCTTTCCAGCTCTCGATGGTGATCTTCACTGTTTCTTTCGCCAACAAGCCAACGTAGGCAGCGTAGTACGATGAAGAACCGTGAAATATGTTGCCCCTCATGAGCATCATCCAAGGACCTGCACAGATCATAAATAGGCATTCTAGAGCAAATTAAGATTGTTTACTGTTTCCTACATGACTCCCTATCTAAGAAAGACTACCAACTGAAGGTTAGGTTGTGCTTCGTCATAGTAACATCAACTTGCAACTGGAGCTCAAGATATTACATTTCTACTCTATTTCATCAGAAGAAATTACCTTGCCAATATACATATATTAATTATTTAATGAACTTTTTACATGCACTTGATCATTGAGCAAGCTAGTTGGCATTTGACTATGTTATTGGCATTGAACAACCTACAGCGAAGATCAAGATATTTGTGTAACTCATGATATTTGTAAATATCTTGACATTAATGATTTTTCAATTTCAACTTCAATTTCAATTTCAATTTCATGATCTCTCCATTTCAATTTCAATTACAAATATCTTTCAATTTCAATTTCAATTTCATGATCTTTCAATTTCATTTTCAATTTCATGATCTTTTAATTTCAATTATTACTAAGTCCAAGTTGGCATTGAGGAACCTACTGAGAGATGAAGATATTACATTTCTACTCTTATTGTCATATCACTATGTTAGATAGCGTTTGTATTGCAAATATATCCTGATAATTTTCTTCATTTGATAGGATCAGCAAGCAATTGAACATTATCTGTCCCACAGTGATATTATTTAGTTGTTTTAATAAAAAACAGGAACAAGACACCGTACATAATCATATTGAAAAGAAGACACATCAAAATGAAGGGTACAAAAATTGCAGAATAATTGCCATAATCGGTCTAGAATAATCTAACAATATTGCCAAAATTTTACGTACCTTGCTTGCCATGCCGAAATCTAGTGGGCGTCGATGGAGGTGCGGAGGTGCAGCGGTCACCGGTAGAGGTGCGCCGGCCGTCCATAGAGCTTACGGGTTAGGGCTACGAGCGCCCGATGAACTGTACGAATGAAAGAGACATACCCGGGTATTTATAGTACTAGATCAGTTCTATCGGTACACAACCGCCTACTGTTAGTAATTTGAGATCTCTTCTAACGGTATAAACATATATTACCGATAGAATAAAACTATTTGTAGAAGGCGAACGGTTCTATCGGCACACTACATCCTACCGATAGGAATTTTTGGAGATATTCTGTCGGTATAAACATACATTACCGATAGAATAAAACTATTTGTAGAAGGAGAACAGTTCTATCGGCACACTACATCCTACCGATAGGATTTTTTTTATATATTCTGTCGGTATAGACATACATTACCGATAGAATAAGACTAGTTGTACAAGGCGAACAGTTCTAAGATATTTGTGCTATCTTCTAACGGTATAAACATACATTACCGATAGAATAAAACTATTTGAAGATGAACAGTTCTAAGGAATTTGTGATATATTTTAACGGTATAAACAACAGTACCGATAGAATAAAACTATTTGTAGTAGACGAACTATTCTATCGGTTCACAACAGGCTACCGATAGAAATTTGTGATATATTCTAACGGTATATAAATACTGTACCGATAGAATAAAACTATTTGTAGAAGTCGACCAGTTCTAATGGTACACAACATCGTCCCGTCAGTACTTATGCATCTCTCCTAATGGTAAATATGTTCATCACCGATAGAGGAATTTTGCTCCCGGAAACCTAGCCACTTACAAACCACATGGCGCCAAAAGGCCGTGCCAAAATCGCCGATGTGCCCCCAGAGGAAGTCACCGCGAACTTCCTCTAGGCTTCGGGGTTCACCTCGGGGGACTTGGAGTCCCTCGTCGAGGGGGGGGGGGGGTTCTCGCGGACGGGGACGTCCGGATCCCCCCGAAGAAGGATGCCACGCCTCACCCCCGGGCCGGGGAGGTGGTTGTTTTTGAGGCCTTCATAGAGGCCGGCCTCCGACTCCCGGTGCATCCATTGCTCCGGGAGTTCCTTCGGGAATATGGGGTGGCGCTCAACCACCTGACGCCCAACAGCCTCGTCCGGATGGGCCTTTTCATTTGACTATGTGAGACAGCCATCGGACGGGAGCCGACGCTCTGGCTCCTCCAGTACTTCTATGAGCCCTCGGTGAGGGGCTCGTACATGGTCAAGGGAGGGCCGAAGTCCGCCTTCGGCTCCATCATGATGTAGCTCCTACCGGCTCAGGTGGAGGAGTACCCGGTGGCGGCCTCCTGCGATCACTAGGGGTACTGGCTCCGAAGATGGTTCTATCCTGGGTCCGGGACTCCAGGCTGACGTACTCCCCAGAGCCCCCTCCTACTACCGCTCGTCCGTCCCCAAGCCCCCGGTCTTGACCGCCGAGGAGTCGAAGCTCCTCAGCAAGATGGTGGGCATCCGGGCCCAGAGGTCCATGAGGGACCTTGCTGTGGAGCTAGCACTCCTCAAGCTCTCCCCCTTCTCTCAAGGGAAGAGTGGGATTGGGATGTGGCCAGCGCACCGGCCCCCGCAGAGGCCAGTGGCCAGATGTAAGTATCAGGTGACCCATATCCTTAGTCTTCGATATTTTTGCTAACTCTTGTTCTTTGTAGTCCGGCCGTATACGGCCGCCCGAGAGAAGGCAGAGAACCTCCTCAGGAGGTACTACTCCGACAAGCACGAGCACGTCGTGCGCATCATCAAGGAGGGCTCTCCCCGTAACTTGGTGGCGGAAGCCTTCGGGCTGAAGCTACTGGCGAGGGAACCTCTCCCCCACCCCCGCCTCCCACAAGCGGCGGAAAGAGGCCGCCGGGGGCACGGAGCCAAAGCGCGCCGTGGCGCGAAAGGCCCCCAGTGCGGCCGAGATGCCAAGCGCTACGCCCGGCAAGGCCCGTGAGGTAGCCCCTAGGTCGGGGAGCTCACAAGCTACCCTAAGGCCCGGGGTGACGTCGCCCCTCCTAGAGGGGGAGCGCTCCCCCGGCCCGGGAATGACGAGGGAGTTCATGCGCCTCCTCGACGCACCCACCGGATCGGGCGAGAGGGGGAAGGCGACTGGCAATGGGGGCGACGTCGACTCGATGAACTACAACCCCTCGCCCTCTCCGGTGGCCACGCCTCCGGCGGTCCCAGAGCCGGTGAACGTGGAGCGCCCTGAGGTGCTGTTCGCGGAGACGTCTCCTCTGTGCTTTGATTGGCCGGTGGACGAGGGGGCGAGACCTTCCACGGTCCACGGGGCCTTGGGGGCCCCGCAGCCCGAGAGGAGCAAAGGGCTCCTTGTCCCCCCACAGGCCATGTTCCCTCTGAGAGTTCATCCTCCGACTCCTAAGAGACTGAGTCCCCGCTGGTCAGGGTGTGGCCGAGACCGAACAGGTCCACATCACCCCCGGGGATGTGTCGCACTCCGAACAGGGTACCACGACTACTCCCATGGGGACCCAGCTCGCCGCATCTGGACACATACATACATACCATTGACTTCCCAGGATAAGTCAAGCATAGGAGTTCATTGCAGCCAAGTAACTTACAAAATTACATAAACAGTATGGCATGCTGGCCTGGTACATCAAAAGGTAATACCATGCCTTCTCGGCACAAATGGTCTAATTAAAACAAAATAACAACTACACGGCGGAAGCTAGGCGAACCCCCACATCAAGAAGTTGACAGCAGAACAACACTCATCAGGGCTCCGGTGGAATGGCTTTCCTTCTTCTGGATCCATGAAATCTTCCAAGCATTCATCTTGGTCATGAAGCATTCCATCTATTTGATTATAGAACGCAAGGGTGAGCACTTTCGTACTCAGCAAGTGATAGATAAGAGTATGTACATATAGTAGAGATGATATGAACCTATGCTATTAGGGAAAAGATGGAAAGGTTTCAAAATACTTTTCTTTCTTGCTTTACACATCTCATGCTCATGGCAGCACTTTTCACAACATAGCATTGCTGTTCATGTTCACTAATTATGGTACTACCGCGACACATCGACACACGACAGCCCACGGCAGCACCCCTTATCATGACAACACATGTCATTTGGGTAATCTTGACTTATCAAATTTTATTTAGAAAACATACTTGTGCCACACCCCATGGATTTAATCCACCGCAGCAAACTCCTATAAACCAGGGAGCTCAGAGTATTTGAATACATTTTTAACTCTGCAGAGAGGTACCAATTTACCCACAAGACCCTTCCTCACAGCCATATGCGAGTGGCAAGGTGGAGATAACAAGAACTTTTGCAATTTTTCACACACAATTCACCCCTGACCCTGTGGTTTCACTCAAACCATAGTTGTGGCGGGTTACACCACCCCCACTAAATTGGCATCTTCCCATCCAGGGTCAACGTGCAATCACATCCTTTGATATGTGTTGAAGCCGCACTCCATGTAAATCTTGTACATGTCATATAGGGGTTTCATGTTTGATCCGCATACTACTTGTTTAGGCCTGTCCCATACCAAGCTTGCAGTCAGTACATTTTTCATGCCACTAGATGCACAACACAAGGTTCTAGTCCTTATATGCCAGTGACCAGGTCATACCACAAACCATGCACATCCAGTGCTACCACCATTCCGTACCAAAACCCTGGTCACGACTAGGGGTTTTATTTCATGAATATACGTATATACTTATATATTAGTTACGGCTCACTACCATATCATTCCACATATTTAACAGGCATCCAGCCTAGTACTGCCAAATCATTCTTTTGTCATCAAATGCAATACTAATTTATAATCAAGGTAGTATCTTAACAATTCTTAAAATATAAGTTCAAGAATATGACTTGCCTTCCGCGTCGTAAGAAACAACAGTCGATGTTGGGTCAGCGACGAAGTCCTCGAACTAGGGCTCTTGATCTACTCACCAACAGACAAAGCACACAAAGGTCACAAACCATTTTAAATGCTTTAAAATCTACATGCAACATGCACTTAAGAGAAATGGTCTCGGCGATGTTGAAACAGGCTGAGTTTACAAGCTGATCTGGGTCGAAACCTTAAAATTTATAGAATCTGGGCTAAGGATGGGTTGTTAGAGGCTTTTAGGGTTTCAAGGCTGAAATATGGATGTAAGGACCACGAAGCTGGCCAACTGGTTAGCGGGTCAAAGGCCACGTGGCTAGCTATTAGAGTGGTCACGCTGCTGATCTCTAAACTTATGTGCGAGTTTAGTTTTTAAAGAAGTGCTGTCAGACTGTGCAGTATCTGTCTGGGGTTCCTCACAGTCACCTCTCAGCCTGAGCGAGTGCCGCTGCTCACCCCTGTATGAGCGTGTCATCATTCAGCTTTTGATCACGGGTCATTTTCAGGTCATCGCGGGTCGTTCACGGGACAGTTTGAGACCAAATGGGCACAAAAACAAAACCAACAAAGAAGCAGGGAAGAAAGAAAATAGCAAAGAAAAGAAAGGAAGAGAAAGAAAAGCCTGGGCAGGCCCAAGGCCCAACAGCCCATTTATCAGTTTAGCCCCTGGATTCTGCCAAAATTCTCAGCTATTGTGAAACTTTGCACAAAACCCCTCCAATTTCTCTGATTTTTGCAAATCAGTCCAGTTCACACTAATACAGCTTAGGCATCAGCCACCTGTTCACCGGAACAGTGAAATCAGCCACATCAGCCCCACCTGAGTCGGTTGCATGCTTAGCACATCGAATAAAATAGTTTTACCATTCAAATTCACAGTAGCATCATTTCACACAGAACAGCAGAGAATAGGGTAAAGCCAAAAACTCAGGTAACCAATAGTACCTTAGAGTAGAGAAGGGGATAGCAAATAATTTAGGCATGCATGTTCATTCTTTTCTATATTTTGTGATTCACAGGTGAAGCAGCAGGAGCATTTCAGGAGCAGGGAGAAGAAATTCAGAACCAGCAACAAGGTTAAAGCTGAATTTAATTCTAGATTTTTAGCATGTTTAGCCCTGGATTATAGTGAAGTGTGTCATTCAGATGTTTAACTAGAGAGTAGCTTGTAAAGGAGCAAGGCGGAAGCCCCCTGCTTGTAAAGCTTCCCCTCCAGCAGGAGGTATGCCCGAGCCTTGGCCCGGAGGCGCTTGGCCTCGGTCTCGTTGGGAGGGTCTCCCTCCCCCTTGATGAAGGAGACGAGGGGATCCATCCAGGATGAAGTCCGGGTGATTTCGGTGACTTCCGGGACGTAGGGCTCATCACCCGCGTCCGCGGAGGTCACTGAGGGCTTCGCGATGATCTCCAAGAAAGCCCCTTTGGGGAGCTGTTCCCGAGCGCTGGCTGCCTGAGCTAGGGCATCGGCCCGGTCGTTGTCCCTCCGCAGGATGTGCTAGGCCTCTAGGCCATCGAAGTGCTTCTCCATCTTATGCACTTCCTGCAAGTAGAGGCTCAAGTTTGCGTCATGGCACAAGTAGGACTTGTCCGTTTGGCAAACTATGAGCTGGGAGTCTCCTTTGACTAGGAGGCGTCGAATCCCCAAGGAGCACGCGAGGCGCAACCCAAGGAGCAAGGCCTCGTATTCGGTGACGTTCTTCGTGGCAAGGAACTCGAGCTGCGCCGTGTACTCTAGTTCCCTCCCCTCGGGGCTCTGGAGGACTACTCCCGTGCCGGCCCCGGCGAGACAAAAGGAGCCATCAAACATGAGTGTCCAATGGTCGCTGCGTCGGTGCGGTGCATGTAGGTTTTCGTCCCTGGGCCCAGAGGCAGGAGTGCACTCCTCCACAAAGTCAGCTTGGACTTGTGACTTGATGGCGGAGCACCCCGTGAGGGAAAGGGAAAAGGGGGCAAGCTCGACCCCCCACTTTCCTATCCGACCAGTGGCTTCCTTGTTCCGAAGCACCTCCCCCAAAGGGAGGGACGACCGGACAGTTATCGGGTGCCCCATGAAGTAATGACGAAACTTTCGGGACACCATTAGAAGGGCGTAGCAGATCTTCTCCATCTCCGTGTACCGAGTTTTGGCCCCTTGGAGGGCCTCACTCACGTAGTACACAGGACGCTGCTGCCCATCCTGTTCCTTTACCAATACTGCACTTACGGCGACCGGGGTCGCGGCGAGGTACAGGAGCAAGGTCTCTTCAGGAGACAGGCTCACGAGCATCGGGGGGCTCGTGAGATATTTCTTCAAATCGTCGAAGGCCTCCTGGGCCTCGAGGGTCCAGCGGAACCCCTCGAGCCCCCGGACGATTTTGAAGAGTTGGAGACCGCGTTCCCTCGACCGCGAGACGAAGCGACTCAGCGCGGCCAAGCGGCCGGTGAGTCATTGAACTTCTTTGATCGAGCGAGGCGGGGGCATGTCCAGGAGCACCCGGATCTTTTCGAGTCGACAAGTTGGTCAATCTGCGGGAGCGGGATGTTGTCCTTGGGGCAAGCACGGTTGAGGTCAGTGAAGTCCACGCACATTCGCCACTTGCCGTTCGACTTCTTCACGAGGACGGGGTTCGCAAGCCACTAGGGGTGCAAGACCTCCCGAATGAACCCCGCCTCTCAGAGTTTGGCGATCTCGGCCTTGATCGCCTCTTGGCGTTCAAGGGAGAGTTTCCTCAACTTCTGCTTGACTGGAGGGTGGCCGGGGGTCACCGCGAGCTTGTGCTCGATGACGTACCAGATCTTCTCCATCTCCGCGCGAATAGCTTCTTGCTGATCAACAGCAAAGCATCTAAGCTTCTGCTTTATTGGTCGCTGTCCAGGTCGAATTGCTAACTTGTGCTCAATTACCTCCCTTGGGACACTGGGCATGTCGGATGGTTTCAACGCAAACACATCTGCATTAGCCTGAAGGAAGGTAATGAGTTTGAGTTCCTATTTGTCGTCCAGGCCTGACCCAATCCGAATTGTTCTAGATGGATCATCTGGGCATAATGGAACCACTTTTAGCTTTTTCTCTGGTCGAGGGGTGACTTTGATCGTATCCGCGCCCGTGGTGGTAATCTTGACATCCCAAAGGGGAAGTTGATCCACGAGCTCCAGTGATAAACGATCGCAAGTCAATGCCACATTGCGACTACCTCGGACCGAGATTACACCTTTGGGGCCAGGTAACTTGCTGCACTGATAGGCGTAATGAGTCGCCATCATAAATTTAGCGAGAGTTGGCTTGCCAAAAATCGCGTTATAAGCCGAATCATAATCAATTACATTGAAAGTAACTAATTCTGTTTGAAAATTATCCGGTTCACCCAGCGTGACCGGGAGCACCACTTGTCCCATTGGCATCATCGAGGGACCAGGAATTATCCCATAAAACGGATGGATTATGGGTTTGATTTTTAAACAAGGGATTTGCATCTCATCCAATGCCTTGACTAGTAAAAGGTCCAAGGAACTGCCACCATCGATCAGGACCCTTTCGACTCTCGCGTTACTGATGATTGGGGTAATGACTAGAGGTAATCTCAGTGGTCGAGTAAGCCCACAGGACAATCAGAGCGATTGAATGTCAAAGGAGTGTCCGACCAACGGGGTACTGAGGTTCGCCAAGGGGAGCTTCCGCTTGGTTAACTTCTCAATGAAATGCCTTAAACTGTCGTTTAGAAACAAAAGAGGAGGAACCTCTGAAAATGACATTAACATAATTATGAGGTATCTGGTAGGACATTTCTTCGTCCCCGTCAGCGTCTCTAAGCCCGCAAGTCTGCTCTTTTGATGGCAAAGTTGGCATCATCCCAATTCCCTGGTAGAAGTCATCTAGTTGCATCAACCAGCTCCGGCAATTTTTGAGGTCGTGTCTTGGAGAGTTGTGGATCGGACACCACTTCTTGCCTTCCTGCGAGTTAGTTGGTTTTTCTGGCTGGTCGGGATTGCTACCACTAGAGGCAGTTTTATTTTTAAATGAGAACTTATTACCTTTCGCCGGCGGTGGCTTTTCCTCTACTACGACCTCCTGGTACTGTCTGGTTCGATTCTTTTTCGTTTTCTTTGACTTCCCGCTCAACGAAGACTCTGGCTTCTTGCTTGCATCCTCTTTTTTCACATCATTGAGACCTGGTTGGGGCGGTAAGTTTCCTTTATCGACCATCCTATTCTATTCAACGGCCTCAACAGCATCTGAATAGCAATCAGCCATATCAAAGAGATCGGTGACAGATCGAGGGGGGTTGATAAGCAAATCTTCTGTAAATCTCCGATATCAAACGGCGTGCTTAAACGCCCTGATAATAGAGTTATCGGATATGTTTGGGATGGTATTTCTCACCCTGACAAACCTTTTGACAAACTGTTGGAGAGTCTCCGTAGAGGTTTGTCGTAGAAGATGAAGATTGTTTCTTTCCCGAGTTTTTGATAACAATTCTGGAAATTGTTGAGGATGGCATCGCACAACATGTCCCAGTTGTATATCGAACCCTCGGGCTGATTGAAGAGCCAGGTCCTTGCCGGCCCCTCAAGAACCGTCGGCAAATAGTTGGCCATGACGCGATCATCCCCTCCTGGCGCTTGGATAGTGGTAATGTAAATTTGAAGGAACTCCGACGGATTCTGGGTCCCATCAAACCTCTCAATAGCCCCTAGCTTGAACTTATCCGGCCAAACAACCGCACGGAGGCCTGGCAAAAAAGCCTTGCAACCTACATAAGGACTGTGGAGAGTTCTGCGGTTTCCAGCATATCCACGAGCGATTTCACGCGATGGGGATGCGCCACGTGGTCCCAGAAGAGAATGCACAGGAATTCTATCTCAATCACGAGAGCTTCCTACACGCCTGGATTTGTCATGCCGAAGTGATCCAGATGGTAATTGATTACGCCTACCATGACTAGAGTAAGAATACTCCTTTTCATGGGAATGTATTGTAGACCGGGAGGAAGCCGTAGGGGTTGCACCAGATGCAACCTCATCCAGTTTCTCCGCCAGGATCCTAGCAAAAGCCGGCTTGTCCGTGTCATCGAGGGTGTGGGACCCTTATTTGAGGAATCCGGTGGCAACCGCCCAGGTGGGTTGCACTCAGAACGGTACATTGCAAGCTCACAACAACAAGATGCATTATATAAAAATGCAAGTAATTAAAACAAGTGCTGATCACAAGGACCAACATTACAGTAAAATGGCGCCAAAATGACGCACTTTAGTGTTGATACAAAATTAAGGAGTTTTCTTCGACACAAGGGTCGGAACAAAATAAAATAACAACAACGAGCAAAAGGACTTCAACGGTCTTCATCTTCAACTGCAGCGGCGTTGCATGGGCTTCTTCCACATCGGACTCCACTTGGTAAGTGACCCTCTAGCAAGCTGGATCTTCTGGAGCAGTTTCTTCTTCTGCCAGGTTGGGTTCAAGACCATAGGACTCGGGATCAATGAATCCTTCCTCTAAATTGTTGTTTGCAAAAAGCAAGGGTGAGCACATTGTCCACATGGTGCTCAACAAGTCCCAAATAAGAATGCAGATATATATAGATGAGGGGGAAATTTTCAACGGATGGCTCTTTGGCTCATAGAGTAGATTTTCACTCTTAATTTTTGAAGAAAAGGTTTTTGTTTTGAAAAGCGAGGCTTTTAAAATCCTAAACTAGATATTCAGAAGATATTATGTGTGGCGGTCTTCCATGAGTCACCATTTTACTCAATTTTGTGAAAAACTTTCCCAAAAGCTACTTGTGCTGCATCAACATGGATAGAATCCACAGCGCGCAGACTCCATGACTTGGGAGCTCAGAGTATCTGATACTTTTTATAACTTTGCAAAGGTGTACCACCTTAATCCACTGACCACTCAGCTTTCAAGTCGGTACCTCTCCATGCGACTTTTACGCATGTGACAAGGCCGGGATCACACAACGGTTTACAATCCTAGCATTAACAATTCCCTGCCCGATAAATAGACATTTCAGTCCTTATTACCGTTGTGTGTACTCCCCACATCCAATTCTTCCTAGCCTTGGTCTATTGTCTTGCAAGACACATAGCCTCTCTTGATTACAGTCGTGCGCGACTTAATCCAGGCGTAGGGCATCTTCCTTCTTACACCTTATCCTCTCTTTATTTTTCTGATCTCACATCACTCATGGCCCTCTGTGGCCCACCAGTTCCTCTCGAGAAACAACACCGACAACCATTGCAGGGAAAAGCTAATACTGAGAAAACTACTATGTTGCGCCCGTCCCATACCGGGCAAGTGGTTGGTACATTTTTCATGCCGCATAGAAGTACAACACAAGGTTCTCGTCCTTATGAATCTTTAGTGAGGAGTCTTTCACATTCCCAGTGCGCACACAGCACCAACCAATCAAACCATCCTCACTATCGATTCCAATCACATTTTCTTTCACAAAAAGGGGTTTTGAATATACTTTTCTCACATGTGACCATTTAGCATTTAACATGTAATCTTGAGTATAAGCATAGCCTAAGCATGATATTCTAGGGTGACAAGGGTGCATGGATATTCGATCACAAAAGGGCTTCACAATCATTTAGGTCATATCTATCACTTTATTTGAACATAATTCTCATTTGAATATAAAGCATGCATATATTTGAAAACAACTAACATACTTCATTTCAAAATATTAGGCTAGACATGATCAAGGGTTTGAGACTTGCCTTGCAGTGAGGGGTCTAGTTGCTCAGACGATTCTTCGAAGTCTTCTATAAACTCTTTTGCTACTTGCTCTATTCGCGTACACAACAACGAGACAATTCAACACATCGCACCACGGAAACATACAGAAAATAGCTTTTATGGGAAATAATAGATAAAATATAACATGCATGCAGGGGAGATGCTTTGGACAAGGTTACTCGAGCATTGCTCAAAGAGATAGGTTCAAAGAGGTTTAACGTCGAAGGGTCGACATTCGGTTCATTGCTAGGCATAGCCTTAGGTTGGCTCTAGGTGGGTTTTCTGGAGATGTGACAGTAGAGAAAATTGTAGAACATGGCTCCAGGAGCTTAGTAGACAAAGTTGCATTTCAATTGCTCAAATAGAAAGGGTCAAACAAGGCTAATGCCAGTGGCTGATATGCACTGACACTGTCAAAAACTAGGGCAGAGGGGTAAATCTGGTTCTGGGCTTTAAACACTTCGCCAACTATGTCTAGGAGGTAGGCGTGGGTGCCAGGGACACATTGGTGGTGGTTTCAGGGATTGAGGTTGCCGGACGACGACGAACGATGGTGATGAACTACGGCGGCGACACGGCACAGGTACAGTTTTGGTTGATGAGGATTGATACCCGAGCTAGTTCAAAATAAATGCACGTCTGGTTCAAGATAGATTCGGACAAGATGACTGTCCGTTGATATGGTCTCAGGCTGCCCTGGGAAGCGTGGACACATGGTCGCAGGCTTTAGGCGATTAGGCTGCAGATAGTGCGCGATCAGATGATTACAAGCCACCCGCGGTCAGAACACCTTCGAGCAGGAAACGCGGGGTTACTCAGACTTTACAACAGGGATATTCCGAGTATCCCGAAGATTCTTCCACGTATAGAGACAACCGTCAGGAGGTTAATACATGTAGTTATTCCTTAATAATATGTGTTAAGCCTGCGTGGAGGTTAAGGACAGTTACCAAAATTGCACCCGAACAACTGTTCGATGCCGTTATGCCTTGGCACCCTTTCAACCAGTATAAAAGGGTAAGCCAATGCATTAGACGGGGGGGATCGAGAGATTAGAAGTTCGATAGAAGACATTAGGCTAAGTTTTATAGGCCATTTTAGTACTGTTTTACATCACCATATGGGAAAAATCTTCGCCTGTGAAGACTCTTCCCACAACCTTGTACTTTTCTTACATATAGTGAAATCCTAACGGGACGTAGGGCTATTACTCCCACCATCGAGGGCCCGAACCTGTCTAAACTTCTCTGTGTTCCAGCTAACTTTGGTTCATCCTCCCTTCCAAGAGGGACACCCTGAAAGGTCTCACAACTTACAAAATTCTGCATAAGTTCGACTAAGGACCCCGAGTCCGAATCGTCGACAGCTGGCGCCCACCATGGGGCCTTTCTCAAGCCGTCCTAATTCTCATCCGGAGGTTCGTTGAACCATGGCTGGAGCATATGATTCCGAGAACGACTTCGATCTCGAGGATTATGCCCACATTCCGATGCCTTCTCCTAGTGATCCTGTTCCGATGGAGGAAACCAGAGGCGAAGCCGTCCCAGAGGTCGATTCGACCACTCAGGTCATGTCTATCAACTAGGAGGCGACCAACGTAGAATCAGAACCTACTGAGGTTCTTAACGTGCTGGGGGTTGAATCCGGTCCATCATACGACCCCGTTAGGGGAATGGACGATGTTGACCAGGAAATCAGCCCGGGGAGGTTTGACCCTGATAACCTCCATCGTCTCTTTGATTTCGAGTCTAACTCGGAACAAACGGAGATGTTTTCTCCTTCGATGACCTCGCTCCCTAGACAGTTCGCTGCCTTATCGGAAGAAACTCCTGATCAACGGGGTGCTAGGGAAGAACAGGAACGCAAGCGGAAGGAAGATCAAGATCGCGAGCAACAAGACAACAAACTTCACAGAACAGCCCTAGAGGCTCTTCAAAATGCGCAGGCTCGTTATGATGCTGCTCCGAGTTCTTCCCGGCGATCGCGTGGTCGTAGACGCAACCAGACACCTTCTTTACCCCCGGAGCGTTTCCCGGCGGACGAAGAAACGGTAACACCTGGTGCCCCCAGGAGAAGTACACATGGCCAGCTTCGATCTATTGTAGAGATCATGCGTAATTTTCCTCCTACGGTCACAGATGCGCAGAAACCGGCCTTCACCAGAATCCTGGCGGAAAGGTTGGACGAGGTCGCATCGGAGGCAACCCCGACGGCTTCTTCCCGGTCAGTGACACGCTCCCATAACTGAGACCACCCTAACCCTGGCTCTGGTAGACGGAGTCACCCGCCACCCGTCCCATCTCGACAGGACAAATCCAGATGGGCGCAAGATTCTCGTGATAGGGAACGAATTCCTGTCCTGTCGCACCCCGAAACCGGGACTACGACTACTCCTGTAGAGACCTAGCTCGCTGCAGCTAGTCCCATTCTCACAAACCTTTGACTTCCCAGGATGAGTCAAACATAGGAGTATATTACATTGCAACAGAGTACTAACAAAATATTAAGCAGTGTGGCCTGCTGGCCTTAATATTACATAAAGAGGATTACAATGCCTACAAGGCATTCAGGGTTTAGCAAAATATTTAACTACACAGCAGAAGATAGGTGACCATCCCACAAAAGAAGTTGACGGCAGAACAACACACTTCAGGGCTTAGGCGGAACTGATTCTCCTCCTTCTGGATCCACGAAGTACTCCATGCCATCATCTTGCACAAGGTAGGCTCCATCTATTGAGTTGAATGTTGCAAGGGTGAGCACTTACGTACTCAGCAAGTCATAGGTAAGAATAGATACATATAGTAGTGATGGTATGAACCTAGACTAGTCAAGAATTATGGTTATTTATAAAATAATCTTTTACTTCCATATCTCATCTCATGGCAGTACTTTTTCATAAAGTAACATCATCATTCATGTTCACTAGATTATAGCACTACCGCGACACGTCGACACACGATAGCCCACGGCAGCACTCCTTATCATGACAACACATGTCATTTGGGTAATCTTGATTTAACACATTTTATTTAGAAAATAGTACTTGTGTCACACCCCGTGGATTTAATCTACCGCAGCAGACTCCTATAAACCCGGGAGCTCGGAGTATTCGAATACGTTTTTAACTCTGCAGAGAGGTACCAATTTACCCGCAAGATATTCCACTTTCAAGCCCATCCTATCAAAATGATTAGACCCCTCCTCACAACCATGTGTGAGTGGCAAGGTGGAGATAACAAGAACTTTTGTTATGTCTCACTTACAATTCACCCCTGACCCTGTGGCTCTCCGCGAGACACAGTTGTGGTAGGTTGTATCCTAACCTCCACCCCTTTACTTATTCCCATTACTGGGTTAGCGTGCTTGATCACCTTCAGTGATATGTGTGGGAGCCATTCTCCGTGCTTATCATGCATCACTACACATCTCATGCAGGGGTTTCATGTGCGATCCACATAATTACTTGTTCAGGCCTGTCCCATTGCAGGCTTGCGGTTAGCACGTTGTTCATGCCACTAGACGCACAACACAAGGTTCTAGTCCTTATATGCCAGTGACCAGACCATCCACAACCCTGCACCTTCAGTGCCTGCATATCCCTTTGCAGTCTAGCACCTCCAGTGCTACAGCCATTCTACACCATTTTTCTGGTCACGGCTAGGGGTTTTATTTTATGAATATAAATATATAAATACATATAATCGTTCATGGCTCAAAACTTGTTTATCTCACATTTCACAGATAACCAGTCTAGTACTGCCAATTCATAAATCAACCATTCTCAATCTTTCTCATGCAATATTATCTATATTCAAGGTTATGTTTTAGCAACATTTAAAATATAGGTTCAAGATGACCAAGGATATGACTTGCCTTCCACGTCGTAAGATACAGCAGTTGATGACGGGTCAACAGCAAAATCTTCAAAGTCAGCTTCTGAATCTGCTCGACGACAAACAAACACACAATGATTACTTATAATATTAAAATGTTTTATGACTTATATGCAGAAATGCTCAACAAGAATGATTGAACTATACTGGAGATAATTTGAACTGCAAACTGAACTGAGTCGAGATTCTAGGGTTTCAAGGAATTTGGGCTAAGGATGGTGATTAGATAATCTTAGGGTTTCAGGATTACAATAGGGATAACAATTTTTGTGGCTGGTTTAATCAAAACAGCGAATGTCAGTAGATTGACATTCAGATCAAGGCTTGGACATAGCTTTAAGAAAAGCTAGAGTGCTTATCTCAAGTTGTGGTAGTAGAAGAAAATGTAGATCACAACTCTACAAATTCAGTGGACAAAGTGGTTTTCAAATTACACAACCAGAAGTGGGTAAACAAGGCCAATGCCACTGGCTGACAAGCTCTGGCATAGAGCTGACAATGCCAAAAACTAGGGCTTAGCATAAAATGCTGTTCAAGGGCTCAACTGATGTGCTAACTTTGTCTAGGAGGTAGGCTTGAGTAACAGGAACAAAAGTTACAATAGGATCTATGGCTGAAGATGGCTGGACAGCAAGAAATCTGATGATGAACTGAGGTGAACACACTGCACTAGATCATTTCTGGAGAAAATCTTGGCAAAGCTATAACTTCCAATCTAGGCCGATCTAGGTGTCGGGCTAGAAGACAAAAATGCTCAGGAGGTCAAAGCACACACACTAGACAAGGTTTCGAGGGCTGAAATGGCTGGAACAAGCTTTCCGGTGATCGGCGCCGGAGAAGAAGCTCTGGATTTGGGCATTTTCAACATAAGCCGATTGAACTTGATTCCTTACTCTAGGAGTGATAGAAGGGTATGAGTAAGCTACTGGCGACATCAATTTGGCCGGAGGATCATCGGTGTGGCTTGGCGACGTGAGCCAGCGACTGACAATTTGCAAAATCGGGAATAGCTTCAAATTGGGATCAATTGATGATTCTAAGTTCACAGGCATGCTTGAAATAACTCACTGATCATTTTTGTTTACAGAAACGAAAGCTAATTTGGAGTAATTCGAGCTACATTGCCGAAACAGGGCATTCTTCGAATTTTAGCAATTTCCGATGATCGCCGGCGTTAGAGGTCATCGGGGAGCAATTAGATGATATCACACAGAAAGGATGAGTAGGGGAACTCACTGATGGCTTCAATTTGGAGATTGGTGCGGCAGGGCGTCCTGGCACCGTGAGCCTCCTCGACGGCTCGCCGGAGAAGAAGGCTAAAACAACAATTCTGGGACTTGGCTGATTTCCAGTGAGGTGTGAAGGAGCTACTGAGTATTGGAGATTCACCGAAAATTTACTCATCCATCTGATGAAGATTGACACCCGGGTCAGTTCAAATAAATGCACTGTTGGTTCAAGACAGATTCGAGCCAGACACGTGCCCGGCGGTGCAAACTCAAGTCATTCTGAGAAGCATCAGCCCGATATCGCAGGCTTTACGCGATCAGGTTGCAGACTTTGCGCGATCAGATTGCAGGCTTTGCGCGATCAGGTCGTAGGCTTCGCGCGGTCAGAAGTTCGTATGCTATACGCGAACAGAATATCGGAGATGTTGCGTGGTCAGACAACATCCCGCGGTCAGAATATTCTTGACCAGGATACTTGGAGTTCATATGTCCGGCTATCCCTACAGCAGGAATATTCCAAGTATCCCGAAGATTCCTCCACGTAGAAGGCCAACCGCCAGGAGGTTAATACGTGCAGTTATCCACGAATAACACGTGCTTAACCTACGTGGAAGTTTAGAGCGGTTCTCTAAACCGCATCCAACCATCCAAACAACTGTCTGATGCAGTTACAACATGGCACCCTTTCGACTAGTATAAGAGGGTGGCAAGGTGCATCAAACAGGGGGGGGATCGATAGAAAGAAAAAAGCAAGATACAACACATCTCAACTACTCAAACAGCCAAGTCTACGGCCTAGATTAGATAGTTCTTTACAAGCCTCTCAGGCTTCATTCTATACATCAGCATAGGAAAAACTCTTCGCCTGTGAAGGTGTTTTCCTACCATCTTGTAAACTTTTATCACCTATAGTGAAATCCCAACAGGACGTAGGGCTATTACTCTCACCATAGAGGGCCCGAACCTGTATAAATCTCTCTGTGCTCCTGTTCTCCATTCTTCTACATACCTTCCCGGAGGGTCATCTTGAAAGGTCTCACTAATACAAATTCTGCATAAGTTCGACTGAGGATTCCGAGTCCGAATCGTCGACAGCTGGCGCCCACCGTGGGGCCTTTCTCAAGGCGTCCTAAACTTAATCCGGAGGTTCGCTGAAGCATGGCTGGAGTGTATGATTCCGAGAACGATTTTGATCTCGAGGATTATGCTCACATTCCAATGCCTTCCCCAAGCGATCCTGTCCTGATGGAGGAAGTTGAAGGCCAGAATCTCCCAGAGGTGGAATCATCTCTCCAGGTCATGTCCATCGACCAGGGGGCGACTAGTGCAAGGTCAGAACACACAGAGGTTCTCAATGCGCTAGAGGATGAATCCGGTCCGTCATACGACCCCGCTGTGGGGAAGGATGATATCGACCTGGAAATCAGCCCGGGGAGATTCGACCCTGATAACCTTCATCGTGTCTTTGATTTCGAGTCCGACTCGGAACAAACGGAGATGTTTTCCCCATCGACAACCTCACTCCCTAGACAGTTCGCTGCCTTGTCGGAGGAAACTCCCGACCAGCAGGCTGCTAGGGAAGAACGGGATCGCAAACAGAAGGAGGATCAAGATCTCGAGCAACAAAACAACGAACTGCGCAGAACTGCTCTAGGGGCTCTTCAAGATGCGCAGGCTCGTTACGATGCTGCTCCAAGTTCTTCTAAGCGGTCTCGTGGTCGCAAGCACGACCAGACCCCTTCTTTGCCACCAGAGCATTTCCCGGTGGACGAAGAAACAGTAACGCCTGGTGCCCCTAGGAGAAGCACCCATGGTCGACTGCGATCTATCGCGGAAGTCATGCGTAACTTTCCTCCTACGGTCACGGATGCGTAGAAACCGGCCTTTTTCAGGATCCTGGCTAAAAGACTGGATGAGGTCGCATCTGAGGCGACCCCAACGGCCTCTTCCTGCTCGGTAACGCGTTCCCGCAAACGAGAGTGTCTCCACTCGGATTCTAGTAGGCGAAGTTACCCACCACCCGTACCGTCCCGACGGGACAAGTACCGGTGAACGCAGGATTCTCATAGTAGGGATCGAGTTCCTGTCCACTCTCGTTTGGGACCGCGAGTAACTTCACCGTTGCGTGAGGTCGCCCGTAACCCGGTCAAGAGTCACAGGGCAGTTCACAGTCCCTACGTCGGTTGTAAAGCTTTCTCACCCGGCCTACGAGCGGTCATTTGGCCTGATATGTTTCGACCGGGGGCTATTGAGAGGTTTGATGGAACTCAGAACCCATCCGAGTTCCTTCAAATCTATATCACTGCCATCCAAGCGGCGGGAGGCGATGACCGGGTCATGGCCAATTACCTGCCCACAGTCCTTGAAGGACCGGCTAGAACCTGGCTGTTTAACCAGCCCGAAGGTTCCATCTATAATTGGGAAATGCTGTACGACGCTATCCTCAGCAATTTCCAAAACTGTTACCAAAAGCCAGGTAGAGAGGACGACCTTCATTGGCTACGACAAACTTCAACCAAGACTCTTCGGCAGTTTGTCAAGAGATTTGTCAGGGTGAGGAATACCATCCCGAACATATCTGATGGCTCCGTTATCAGGGCATTTAAACATGCCGTTCGATATCGGAGATTCACCGAAGACTTGCTTATCCACCCTCCTGGATCAGTGGCCGATCTTTTCGACATGGCCGATCGATACTCCGACGCAGCTGAAGCGGTCGAATGGAACCGGATGGTCGACAAGGGTGACCTACCACCACAACTAGGTTTCAAAGACGCCAGGAAAGAAGATTCAAGCAAGAAACCGGAATCTTCGTTGGGTGGGAGGTCGAAAAAGTTGAAGAGGAACTGCTCTGGACAATACCGCGAGGTCGCAGTCGCAGAGAAGCCACCTTCGGTCAAAGGTAACAAGCCTTCATTTAAGAATAAAACTGCTTCTGGTGGTCGTAGTGCCGACCAGCCAGAAAAGTCGACTAATCCGCAGGAAGGCAAGAAGTGGTGTCCCCTCCACATCTCCGCAGGCCACGACCTCAAAAACTGCAGGAGTTGGTTGAAGCAATTGGATGAATTCTACCAGGGAGTTGGGCCAATGCCGACCCTACCGGCTAAAGAACAGGCATGCGGACTTAGAGACGCCAACGGAGATGAGGAAATGTCCTACCAGGTACCTCAAAATCACATTAATGTTATTTTCGGGGGTTCTTCCTCTTTTGTTTCCAAAAGGCAGTTTAAGGCCTTTTACCGAGAGGTTAACCAAACGGAGACATCTCTTGATGAACCTCAATACCCCCCGTTGGTCAGATACACCTTTGACATTCGATCGCTCTGATTGTCCCGCGGGGCTTACTCGACCATTGAGGCTCCCTCTGGTCATTACCCCGATCATCAGTAACGCAAGAGTCGAAAGGGTCCTGATCGACGGAGGGAGCTCCCTTGACATCTTATTGGTCAAGGCACTCGATGAGATGCAAATTCCTCGTTTGAAGATTAAGCCCATAATCTATCCATTTTATGGGATAATCCCAGGCCCCTCCATGATGCCGTTGGGACAAGTGGTCCTCCCAGTAACACTGGGAGAGCTAGATAACATCCGAACATAATTGGTTACTTTTGACGTAATCGATTGTGATTCGGCTTATAATGCAATCTTTGGCAGGCCAACTCTTGCTAAGTTCATGATGGCAACGCACTATGCTTACCAGTGCGGCAAATTGCCTGGCCCCAAAGGTGTCATCTCGATCCGAGGCAGTCGCAACGTGGCACTCACGTGCGACCGGCTATCTTTGGAGATGGTCGATCAACTTCCCCTCCGGGACGCCCAGGTTGCCACCGTCGCCACCGACGCGATCAAGGCTGCTCCTCGACCAGATGAGAAACTCAAACTGGTTCCATTGTACCCAGATGATCCATCCAAGACAATTCGGGGTAGATCAGGTCTGGATGACAAATAGGAAGTCGAGCTCATTACTTTCCTCCGGGCTAACGCAGATGTGTTTGCGTGGAAACCGTCCGACATGCCCGGTGTCCCAAGGGAAGTAATCGAGCACAGGTTAGCAATTCGACCTGGACAACGACCAATAAAGCAAAAGCTCAGGCGTTTTGCTGGTGACCGACAGGAGGCCATCCGAGAGGAATTGGATAAACTCCTAAAGGCCGGGTTTATTCGTGAAGTCAATCACCCGGGATGGCTCGCCAATCCGGTTATGGTCCGCAAGTCAAATGGCAAGTGGCGCATGTGCGTCGACTACACTAGCCTTAACAGTGCCTGTCCGAAGGACGACTTTCCCCTTCCCCGCATCGACCAGCTGGTCGACTCAACCACGGGTTGCGAATTGATGAGCTTCCTAGACGCTTACTCAGGATATCATCAAATTAGTATGGCAGAAGAAGATGAAGAGAAAACTGCCTTCATCACCCCGTTCGGCACCTACTGCTACGTCAGAATGCCGTTCGGTCTCAAGAACGCAGGTTCCACGTACCAGCGCTTGATGCAAAAGACTTTTCTTTCCCAGATAGGGCGTAATCTCGAGGCATATGTAGACAATGTGGTTGTAAAAAGTTCTAAGAGATCATCCCATTTGGACGATCTCGCTGAAACCTTCTGTAATTTGAACCGTTGTGGAATAAAATTAAACCCGGAAAAATGTTCTTTTGGGGTTTCTTCAGGAAAACTTCTTGGTTTCCTTGTTTGTTCCAGAGGCATTGAGGCCAATCCTGAGAAAATCAGGGCTATCGAACAAATGAGGTCGCCCACGACCATGAAAGATGTTCAACGCTTGGCTAGTCGCATGGCGGCCTTAAGTCGTTTCATATCACAACTAGGTGAAAGGGGATTACCTTTCTTCAAAGCCTTGCGGAAGCATCACAATTTCACATGGTCTGATGAGGCCGAAAAAGCATTTCAGGAGGTAAAAGCATATTTGTCTAGTCCACCGGTATTGGTCTCTCCCGACAAAGGAGAACCATTACTTCTCTATCTGGCGGCCACCCCACATGTCGTCAGTGCTATTCTGATCGCGGACAGGGAAGGAGTACACAGACCCGTCTACTATGTGAGCGAAGTGCTTCATGCTCCTAAGGAGCATTACCCTGAGGTCCAGAAGATACTTTACGCGCTACTGATGGCTTCCCGTAAGCTGCGACACTATTTCCAAGCTCACAAGATCACAGTACCCTCCTCCTTTCCTTTGGGGGATATTGTCCGAAATCCAGAGAAATCTGGTCGAATCGCCAAATGGGCGGTCGAACTCGGTTCTTTTGATGTCCCTTTCGCGCCCCGAACGGCGGTTAAATCTCAGGTCTTGGCCGACTTTGTGGTCGAATGTGTTGCATCTAGGCCTTCATGCCTAACCCTAATTTTGATGATTAATGAAAACAAAGTGTTCCGGACTAATCGTGCTTTTGAGATTGATTGATACAGGGATTAGTTGGGAAGAAATGCAAGAAGATCAAGATGAACCCCACCTGAAGTAAGGCACAAGATGCAAAAGAGCAAAAGATGAGACGCAAATCATGAAGATGCAAAAGACCTCAGGTATTATGAGTATTTATTTTTACCGATCTCGGCGTTTGGAGATGATCGGTTAGGGAAATTATTTTTTTAGTTTTAACCGTACTATAAAGAGGGGTGGCGAAAGTCCTCTCTTTATCTCCAACACAAACCAAGAAACCTAGGTCAATGCATTGCATCTTTTTGAGTTGGATTTGGTTTTGAACTTATTTGAAAAATCTGATTTTTCAGTTCAGTTTTTGACAGTAGAAGAGTTTTTTGTGTTTCTAAAAAGATCTAGGAAAATCTGGCTTTTGCTTCTGTTGAAAAAATTGTAGCCCTTGAAATTATCTTTCCAACGAGCTATTAAACACTACTTTTGGATTTCTGGATTTAAAGTTATCTCTGTTTTTGTTCATGCTGACTGTCAGTTTGCCAAACTGACTGTCAGTTTGAATGTCAGTTCGTGTTAACTAACATTTGTCCAGAGAGGGTGTTTTTTTGTGCTCAAAATTTTTGTACTAAACTGACTGTCAGTTTGTCCATACTGACTGTCTGTTTGGGTTTCGACCATAGTGTTTTTAACTGAGTTTCTATTTAGTTTTGGTCGAGTTTGTGGTCGAACTGACTATCAGTTTGTGTAACTGACTGTCAATTGTGGGTTTCAGCTTTCCTTTTTCGACCACGAACGGCTAGCAAAGTTTTATCCGTAAATTTTGTCGGCCGTTGTGCACTGAACTGACTGTCAGTTTAGGTTGCTGATTTTCAGCCCTAGCTCCAACGGTTCATTTGATTCTTGAGGCTATAAAAAGGGCCTTTGGGCATAAGTTTTCAACAACAAGCAGCAGCATTTCATATACACTCTTGAGCATTAGTTTCTTATATAAAATCTTGATCTTCTGATCAAGTCGAGTGCTTTTTGATCCACCGAGAGTTTCAGTTCTTTTGCATTTGCATTCACTTAGCTTCTCAGTGCGTGTTTGGAGGTCTAGAGAAGACCTCGCTGCCTGTTACTCTTGGTGAGCGCCCTCACCTAGACGGTTCAGAGACGTGGCCGTTGATCTCTCCGTTCGGAGATTGTCGGAGAGGCTCGGCAAGTGTGTACAAGGCATCGGTGCTCGCCTTTCCGGAGTGGACAAGGAGCAACCATTAGTGATAATATCCTTTGTGGATATTGAGGCAAGACTCAAGTGATTTAAGTGCTTCAATGAGGATTAGTGGAGACTGGGCGAGTCTCCGATACCTCGGTAAAAATTATTGTGTTCATTCTCTCTTTCCCTTGCTTACATTATTTGTTCTTGATTTGCATTTAAGTTGCTTTAAGTTTTAAGTTTTTAAAAGCCTCCTATTCACCCCCCTCTAGTCGGCATCCTTGATCCAACACGTGGTATCAGAGCACGGTCTCTCGATTCATTAGGCTTTACCGCCTAGAGAGAGGATGTCGTCAAGTGGAGATTTTCTTCTCGGTCATACCGGTCGTGCGTCTATCTTTGATGGGACAAACTATCCTTATTGGAAAGTGCGCATGTCGGTATTCCTAGAAGCTATGGGGCTTGATGTATGGGATATTGTTAAACTCGGTTTTACTCCTCCGGATGATCCGGCAAATCAGTTTGAGGACGACAGGAGAAAACTGCATTTAAATGCGCGTGCAAAAAATGCACTCTTTGCCGGTTTATCCTTAAATGAGTTCAACCGTGTGAGCAATCTCACGCTGCTCATAAGGTTTGGACCACCCTCGAAGAAATTTACGAGGGAACAACAAAGGTTAAAGAGGCAAAATTGCTAATGGTGAGGCAAAAATATGAGACATTCACCATGTCATCAACTGAGTCCGTGGATTCCATGTTTACTCGGTTAAATAACATTGTGAATGAACTCAAGGGTCTTGGTGTTGTTTTTACTGACCTTGAGCTTGTGAGAAAGATGCTTAGGGCCTTGCCGGAAAGCATCGACACTTTGGTCACGGTTCTCACAAACTCCGATCTATCGACCACCACACCAACCGATCTTTATGGGAACCTCATCACCCATGAGATGCACAAGAAGGAGAAGAAGGAAGCAGCCGAACCCGCGGAGACGAAGAAGAAAGCTTTGGCCTTCAAAGCTAATACAAGAAACGATTCAAGCGATGGCTCCTCCGATGAAGACCTCGCACTCATGGTAAAGAACACTCAAAAACTCCTTCGCAGGTTGCATAAGAAAGGTGTCAACATTGACACACGACCAAAGGGGCAAAAGCAAAACAAGTTCAAGGACATCATTTGCTATGGATGCCATGAGAAGGGACACATAGCATCAAGATGTCCAAACAAGAACAAGGCATGGAACAAAAAGAAGAAGTTCTTCAAGAAGAAGAATGAAGAAATCAAAGAAGCCTGTTTTGGAGAATGGATGTCCGGCGGAGAGAGCTCCGACTCCGACTCCGACAACGAAAGAAGTTTCTCCAAGAAGATGGCCGGATTAGCTCTCGGCAACATCAACACTTCAACTAGTTCATCCATTTGCCTTATGGCCAAAGGCGATGAAAAGGTACATTCCTACGATCCATCATATGATGACTTAGTTGAAATGATAACCGAATTAAATGAAGTTTTTGGAAAAACTAAAATGAAGTATAAGGTGCTTAAGGAAGAACATTCTTCCCTACGCACTCAATACTCCGAGCTTAAAGAATCTTATGAATGCATGCTCATAAAAGATGTTACAAATACCTCATCTAAGGAAGATGTTTCAACTTCATGTAATTTGGATGAATCTCCCTCTAGTAGTCATCACATTCCATGTGTTTCTAATGATAACATCTTAAATGAAAATAATGAACTTAAGGCACAAGTTGAAAAACTTGGAAAAGGCTTAGAAAACTATTATAAAGGTAAAATATCTCTTGATCTAATCCTTAGTAAACAAAAATGTTCTTTTAGAAAAGAAGGATTAGGATACTTTCAAAAGAAAGGAAGAAAACAAAATTCTAAAACGATATTTGTTAAAGCATGCAACACATTTTGTCATAAATGCCATGAAACCGGTCATTCACATGAAGCATGTCCCTTAATGACTCCTAATTTTTATGATACTTGCTACATGCTTCAAAAGTCGAGAAAAGGTTATCCTATAGCAAAGTATGTTGGTGCACCCATGTTAAATAAAAGAAAGAAATCTATTTGGGTGCCCAAAGCTTTGATTTCTAACATTGAAGGACCCAAAAAGGTTTGGGTACCTAAAAGAACTTAATTTTTTTTTGCAGGTGAACTACAAGACCGGTGGGAAGCATTGGGTGCTAGATAGCGGATACTCCGAACACATGACCGGTAACAAGAAGTTGTTCACCTCACTCAAAGACAACTCAAGCGAGAACCAAAAGATTACCTTTGGCGACAACTGTCAAGGAAATGTGGTAGGCTTGGGTAAAATCGCAATCTCAAATGATCTTTCTATTTCGAATGTTTTGTTGGTCGAATCTTTGAACTTCAATTTGCTTTCCGTTGCACAAATTTGCGATTTTGGTTTTAGTTGCACGTTTTATCCAAAAGAAGTTTTGGTTGAAAGTTTCAAAGATAAATCTTTGATCTTTAAAGGCTTTCGTTTTGGAAATCTTTATTTGGTTGATTTTCACTCAAAAGATGCATCTCTGTCAACATGTCTTGTCTCTCAAACCTCAAAAGGTTGGCTATCACATAGACGACTTGCACATGTTGGAATGCATCAATTGAGAAAACTTTTAAAACGTGATTTGGTTGTTGGCTTAAAAGATGTGAATTTTGAAAAGGACAAACGTTGTAGCGCTTGTCAAGCTGGCAAGCAAGTAGCTACTTCACATCCAACTAAGCGCATTCTTTCGACTTGCAAACCTTTGGAACTCCTTCATATGGATTTATTTGGACCTTCCGAGTTCCAAAGTATCGGGGGTAGCAATTATGGTTTTGTGATTGTTGACGATTTCACTCGCTATACTTGGGTTTTCTTTATTTCCCAAAAATCTGAAACCCCCGATGTTTTCAAAAGTTTTGCAAAACATGTTTCTACTGAATTCGAATTATCCATCAAGAAAATCCGTAGTGATCATGGTGGAGAGTTCGTTAATTCAACTCTATTTGATTTTTGTGACTCTCTTGGAATTAAACATGAATTTTCCACATCCTACACTCCACAGCAAAATGGAGTCGTTGAAAGGAAAAATCGAACACTTATAGAAATGGCAAGGACTATGCTGAGTGAGTATGATACTCCTACTCACTTCTGGGATGAAGCCGTGCATACCGCTTGCTATTCTATAAATCGGCTTTATTTGCATCCTCTTCTTAATTTGACTCCTTATGAGCTTCTTATTGGGCGCAAGCCAAATATTTCTTATTTCCGAGTCTTTGGATGCAAATGTTATATTCTTAAGAAAAGAAATTTTGGTGGTAAATTTCAAAGAAGAGTAGATGAAGGCTTTCTAGTCGGATACTCCACCACTAGTAAAGCTTATCGTGTTTTTAATAAAAATATAAGTTGTATTGAGGAATCTGGTGATGTCGAATTTGATGAAACTAACGGCTCACAAAAGGAGCAAGTCTCTCATAAAGTTTCAGGTGACGATCTTCAAGAAGCCATGAAGAACATAACCATTGGAGACATCAAGCCAAGAGAAGAAGATCAAGAAGATGATGTCAACATTGAGAATGTTGATCAAGATGTATCATCATCTCATGTTGATCCTCCAGAACATGATCAAGATGAAGCAATACAAGACGAAGCACCAAGACAGCATCAAACGATCACCAAGGATCACCCTCTAGACCAAATATTGGGTGACGTCAATAAGGGTGTTCAAACTCGATCTCGTATTGCTGTTTTCTGTGAACATCATTCATTTGTATCTTCACTTGAACCTAAACATGTTAATGAAGCTTTAAATGATCCTGATTGGGTTAATGCCATGCATGAAGAACTTAATAACTTTGCTAGAAATGAAGTTTGGACTCTAGTAGAAAGACCCAAAGATCATAATGTTATTGGAACAAAATGGGTTTTCAGAAATAAGCAAGATGAAAATGGTGTTGTAATTAGAAACAAAGCTCGTCTTATTGCTCAAGGCTTCACTCAAGTCGAAGGTTTAGACTTTGGTGAAACTTTTGCACCTGTAGCAAGACTTGAAGCTATTCGCATTCTTCTTGCTTATGCATCATGTTTTAATATCAAACTTTTTCAAATGGATATTAAAAGTGCTTTTCTAAATGGTGAAAATTTTGAACTTGTGTTTGTTGAACAACCTCCCGGTTTTGAAGATTCTAAATTTCCAAACCATGTGTTTAAATTGTCCAAAGCTCTCTATGGTCTCAAACAAGCTCCTCGGGCTTGGTATGAGCGTCTTCGAGACTTCTATTATCAAAAGGTTTTAAAATTGGGAAGGTTGATACAACTCTCTTTACGAAGAAAATTGAAAAAGATTTGTTCATTTGTCAGATTTATGTTGATGATATTATCTTTGGATCTACTAATGAACATTTCTGTCATGAGTTTGGAGAGATGATGTCTAGGGAGTTCGAGATGTCCATGATTGGTGAGCTGAGCTTCTTCCTCGGTCTACAAATCAAGCAACTCAAGAACGGGACGTTCGTGAGTCAAACAAAGTACGTGAAGGACCTGCTCAAGCGTTTTGGGATGGAAGATGCTAAGCCAATCAAAACTCCCATGGCGACCAATGGACATCTGGACATGGACAAAAGCGGCAAATCGGTCGACTCTAAACTTTATAGGTCTATGATTGGTAGTCTTTTATATCTCACTGCATCTAGGCCTGATATCATGTTTAGTGTGTGCTTATGTGCTAGATTTCAGTCTGATCCTAAGGAATGTCATTTAACTGCTCTTAAAAGAATCCTTAGGTATTTAAAATGCTATACCAGTTTAGGCCTTTGGTATCCTAAAGATGCAAATTTTGAATTAATTGGGTATTCTGATTCTGATTATGCTGGGTGCAAGATTGATTGTAAAAGCACATCTGGTAGCTGTCAGCTGTTGGGGAGATCCTTAGTATCATGGTCATCTAGGAAGCAAAATTCGGTAGCTCTCTCCACAGCTGAAGCTGAATATGTGTCCGCAGGTAGTTGTTGTGCTCAATTATTATGGATGAAGCAGACAATTTTGGATTATGGGATTATATTTGATAAAGTGCCACTCTTGTGTGATAATGAAAGTGCCATTAAAATTGCTAATAATCCTGTTCAACATTCTAGAACTAAGCATATTGAAATAAGGCACCATTTTATTAGAGATCATGTGGCAAAAGGAGATATTGATGTGAATTATGTTAGAACTGATATGCAACTAGCAGATATCTTAACCAAACCCTTAGATGAAGCAAGATTTTGCTTTTTAAGAGGTGAACTAAACATTATTGATATATCAAATGCTAGTTGATGTGCTAAATGTGTTGTTTGTATAAAATATTATTATTTTATTCCGTCTCTGGTCTTAGACTGCTTCTGGTCGAAATTGACCAAACTGACAGTCAGTTCCTATAACTGACAGTCAGTTTAGTGCTTAGGAGCCTGGTCGTAGCTCCTGGTCATGTTCGAGTCTCAAACTGACTGTCAGTCTCATACACTGACTGTCAGTTTCAAAACTCAGTTCTGTGAACTGACTGTCAGTGTGGCACACTGAATGTCAGTTCCATGTTTCTGAGTTTGGAACTGACTGTCAGTTTATAAAACTGACTGTCAGTTTGGGTCTCCAGAACCCTTAAACCCTCGTTCTTTTTCTTGCCTCTTCATCTTTTCTCGCCGCAGTTTCTGTTCTTGTGCTCCCTCGCCGTCGCCATTTGCTCCACCTCCTCGCCGTGCCGCGCCGCCGCCTCCTTGCGCCTCCTCTCGTCACCGGTGAACTTCTCACTGTCGGCGCCACCATCCTCGCCGGTCTCGACCTCGGCGGTTTTTGCTCCTCTGTTCTCCGGTTTCTTCATTGGCTCGGCCTCACCTCGTCGCAGATCTTTGGTGAGATCCTCCTCGTCATCCAGAGCCTCCTTCCTTCGGTCATCTTGGGAGTTGTTGCAGATCTCCGGCTGACGACCTCTTCTGTTTCGGCTGATCTGTTCATCTCCCTGCTCAGGTCGGTTTTCCTCCTTCTCTGTTTGTTTCTTCATCATGTCTGATCAGCCCGGTCCTTCACGACGCGTGGCCCGATGGAAGAACGCGGCAAACAACCAGCGTTCATCGGGTCAAACGTCCGAGACCCGGCCTTCGCCTCCGCCTGAGCGCGTGCCCGTGGATTATTCACGGTGGCACACGAGCCGCCTTCGCATGCTCCGCTCCACAAACCCATATCTGTCGCCGCGTCCCACTGGTCGCGACGCATGCGAGGTCCTCACCTGCTACACAAACCTCCATTTAGACCTGTTTACTAGTGTCTACAGCCGTGCACCCATCTTCGCCCACCGCTCTCTGTCGTGGGGTACGATCGCCTCTCGCACAGGCATCGCCACCCTCGCAGATTTGTTCGGCTCTGTAGGGATGTCACGTCTGCCACGACTGTGACATCACCTGTGAGGGGCCCAGCTCGGTGCAGCTGGTCCCATAAACCACTTGACTTCCCAGGATGAGTCAATCACAGGATTACATTGCAGCAGCAAAATAGTACAATAGTCATAATTGTATGGCCATCAGGCCTTAGTACAAAATGAGGTACAGTGCCGTACAAGGCACAAGGGTCTAACAAAATAACACATCTAGTCGGCGGAAGCTAGGCCCAAAAGCAATCCACAGGAAACAGAGGTTGACAGCAAGACAGCACCACATCAGGGCTCCGAAGAAAACTGCTCATCATCTCCTGGGTCCGCAGCATCTTCAGGGTATCCTCCAAGGTCGTAGAACGCTCCATCTATTGAGGAGTTGTTGCAAGGGTGAGTACTTATGTACTCAGCAAGTCATAGGGGAGGTAGAGATATAGTTACAGTATAAATGGCATGAGCCTATGCTATTGGGGAAAGAGTGAAGGGTTTTTCCCAAAATACATTTCTTTCTCAATTCTTACTCAACTTCTGATCATACCCATGGCAGTAAGTAATTCATATTGATGGTGATACATATATCCCATATCCAAGGCGATATATCCTCATATCACATTATCTTTATTCAAGCCTTTCAATCTTATACTCATAACAGTATTTCATAACTTAGGGCATAAACCACATGCCTCTTAATTATCACATGATCTCTATATTATGGTATTACCGCGACACGTCAACACATGACAGTCCACGGCAACGCCCCTTATCGTGACAACACATGTCACTTGGGTAATCTTGAACTAACAAATTTTAGTTTATAAAACAATACTTGTGTCACACCCCATGGATTTAATCCACTGTGGCATACTCCTAAAACTCGGGAGAACGAAGTATTCGAATACATTTTTAAACTCTGCAGAGGGGTACCACTTTTTAAATCCACTTTTTCACTCGACTTCCAAGTCGGGCCAACTCCATGCGACTTATACGCATGTGACAAGGCCGAGATCACACAACGTTTTTGCAGTCTAGTATTAACAGTATCCCTGCCCGGTAAATGGACAATACCGTCCCAAGTACCGTTGTGGGTCCTCCCCACTGCCTTACTTCCTAGCCTGGGTCTATGTTCCCGCAGGACACATAACCTCTTTTGATTACAGTCGCGCACGACTTAATCTGGCGTAGGGCGTCTTCCTTCTTTACACCTTATCCTCTCATAATTTTTCTGATCTCACATCACTCATGGACGAACTGCGTCCCACCAGTTTCTACGCGAGAAACCGGATCGACAAGCCATACAGGGAACTGATAATACTAAGAAAGCTACTAGGTTGCGCCTGTCCCATACCAGGTAAGTGGTTGGTACGTTTTTCATGCTACTAGACGCATAACACAAGGTTCTAGTCCTTACATGCCAGTGACCAGATCATACCACAAACCATGCACCTTCAGTGCCTACACATTCAGTGCAGCCAAGCACCTCCAGTGCTTCCACCATTCCATACCAAAATACTGGTCACGGCTAGGGGTTCTATTTCATGAATATAAATGTACATGTTTATACTTTTATTAGTTCGTGGCTTACTATCTTATCAAGTTCACATACCTCAGTATTTAATCTATCACTGCCATAATATCATTGATCTCAACACATGCAATATTAATGAGATATCTATTCATGGAATAGTATAGCAATTCATAAAATATGGGTTTCAATATGATCAAAGTATGACTTGCCTTCCGCGTCGTAAGTATCAGCAGTCGATGACGGTTCAGCGACAAGATCTTCAACCCCGGACTCTTGCTCTGAACAAGATCAAACAAGCAAACAGGCATTACAATCAATCCTATTCTTACTAATCCACTACATGCAAAGATGCAAGGAGAAAATACTCTGGTGATACAAGGTTTTGAAAGCAATTTGAGTTTAACTACGGAAACCAGGATTAAAATTAGCTGTTAAGGTTTACAAGGTTCCAAAATATCAGGGTAATATCAAGGTTGTGATTGGTTCGCCCAAAAACAGCGAATGTCCTTAGGTTGGCATTCGGTTCAAGGCATCGACATAAGGTCGATGGGTGATAGAGGGCTCAACTCAAGTTGTGACAGTAGAGAAAAGTGTATATCACAACATCAGGAGTCTAAGGGACAAAGTTATTTTCAAAGTGCATGGCTGGAAGTGGGTGAAAAGGCTCAATGCCACTGGCTGACATAGGCTGACAGTGCTCTAGAATGGCATTGGCATGGTTTGAGCAATTTCCAGTGGCCAAAGTAGGTTTTGATTCAAGCATATGGTGCACAAGGTAGTGAGACAACTATTTGACAAGGTAATTTCTATTTTACATGACCAGACGTGGGTGAACAGGGCTAATGCCACTGGCTGACATAGCCTGGCATAGGCTTGACACGGCCAGAAACTAGGGTTAGCCATATCTTTTGATTCAGGGCTCCAAATGATGCACCACTTTGTCTGGTGGTTAGGCATTTGTAACAGGAACAAATGTCTCAACAGGACCTAGGGCAGGAGATGGCCGGAAAGCGATGAAATCCGGCGAAGAACACGGTGGCCGAGCTGTTCTCAACAGTTTCTGGACAGAACCTTGGCATGGTGATACCTCTTCATCTGGGCCGATCCAGGTGTCGAGCTAGAAGGCAAAAATACTCCTGGGGCCGAGGCACATCTACTAGACAAGGTGGTTGGGGTTGAAACGGCCGGGAACAAAATCCGGCGACCGGAGCTAGGGAAGAAGACACCAAAATTGGGCATTTCTGTTCTAGGGCAAATAAACTTAATTCCTTGCTTGAGGATGGTCTCTGGGGCATAAGTAAGCTAGGTGTGAAGCTAGATTGGCTGGGGAAACACCAGAGAAGCTTAACAGCGAGCCCCAGTTCACATGCAAGGTGCAAGGTTGGGGATTTTCATATTTTAGCAAATTCTTCGATTCTGGTTGCTTAGATGTGTTCTAAACAGTCCACTGATCATGTTTGATTACAGGCTCGAGAGCTAATTCACTCTGGATAGAGTTTAATTGCTCGTCGGAGCTGCTGGAGAGAAAAGGAAATTGCCGGCGACTGGAGAGGTTTGAAGTCAATTACATGCTCGAGTATGATGAGGGAGGTAAGAGGAGCTTACTGAAGTAGCTGGAATCGAGGAGGAAGCAGTGTAGAGGCTTGGCACCGTGAGCCTCTTCTCGAGCTTGCCGAAGAAGACGAAGACGACGGCGTGGTTAGGGATTTTGGGTGGTTCTGGTGTGAGTGCCTTCGTGCTGGGCTGGGGCGGCTTTTATAGGCACAGCAAGGGGCTTGCAACGGCTGGAATTGCACGGGGAAGTGAAGCTCAAATCGATGGCGAATTGACCGGTCGGGCGGGACAGCAGCGAAGCGACGCGCTCCAGCGGCCGTGCCGGCTTTGCAGGCTGGCGTGCGCTGTCCCGGGTGATGCAACGGCGAACTGACGGGCTCCTCCGGCATGCTTGCAACGTGGCACAGAGCTTCTGCAGTGGCTGCAGCGATGGCGTGCGTGCGCGGGCAAAATTGGGGATGCTGGTGCGGCCGCGGTGGCTCCACGGTGGCGAACGACGTGCGCACACGTGGCAGGAACGCGGTGGCAGGGGTGGCGACCACGGGGCTTCACCGGCGAACGAAGCTCCTGGCGTGGCAGCGCGGTGGTCGCGGTCGTGCACAGCTGCTGGTCGTGCACAGTGTCTCTGGTCGAACCAGGGACCAAATTGCAAGGATTCTTATTTGAAATCTGGACTGATTTGCAATTTCTGTCTTAGAGATGGTTAATTTGAGGATTGATTTCACGGCTGAGTATAACATTTCTATTAGTACTCATTTAGCTCAAATTTGGAGAAAGTTTGATAAGATTTGAGGGATTTCACCTATTTTCGAAAATAGGGTAAAATTAGGGTAAACTAAATCTAGATTTTGTCGATCTCGAATTCTGGTGATTGGAGAGAGATTTTGAAGTCTGATCAAAAGGGAGATCTGTATCAAATAGTATTTGGAAGGTGTTTCCTGAAGAAATTCTGGAGTTGGAATTGATTCGTGGATTTTAGCCTTTTCAGGCTTCCAGGTAAACAGAAAAGGACTTATTCGCAGTAATATTTGGACTAAACTGCGAAAAGTGTTTAGATGAATTAATCTGGCTCCCAACTTTTTGGAGTGAGTTGAGGATGAACCTAGGAACATATTCCAGCGGTTACTTGAGTCTGAATAGGGTTAAATCAAGATAACTCAATCATCTGGAAACTGGGGTACTTAGGGTAAATCTGAATTTTCCTGTTTTCGAAAACAGAGAGAGAGACTTAGGTACTGGGAGTTAGGGTCAGAATTTGATCTGGCTCCTGAAGACTTTTATCCTCAGGGTAATTGGTAGGTTAAATCTGGATGGTCGATCTTGATCTGGATCTATAGAATAGATTTGGAGATTTTTATGGTTTGGGAGAGATTAGAGTTCAGCTGATCTGGCTACTACTACAGAGATACATGCATGCAGGGTTTTTATGCAAAACTTTTCACCCCCAAAACTAGGGTGTTACAAGGGATCCGCGACCTAGTCGCTGATTCCTGTTTGCATTGGGCTGAGGGGCCCATTCGCCAGTTCTACTCCACCGTCTTCGTCTCCCCTCAGCGTGACTTCATGACCTTCATGACAGGCCTCCAGGTCTACACTGTCACGAAGGATCAGCTGGAGTCGGCGCTTGGACTGGTGCGCCCTCCTTCTGGTCGCCAGCTCCATACCTTACCTGACCTCGAGCGTCGGGAGGTGGCCATGCTTTACTCCGGCCCCTTCCAGCTCCGTCACATTGCCGGCCTGTGCCGCGATGTAGACCTAGCCCTGCGGATCCTCCGTCTCACTCTGGTCCCCATGAGCGGAGATAGGGCTAGGATCACCTATTTGGCCCTCCACGTCCTGATTTCGATCTTTCAGGAGGAGCCATTCGACGTCGCTGATCTCATCATCAATGAGATTCAGCACGTCCTTCTTTCCCCACGCCGTCAGCTGATATACGATCCGTATATCTTGGCGGTGCTTCTTCATATCCGGGCCGTCGACACTGAGCTGCCACGGCCCCATCATCCTCTTCTCTTCTATCCTCCGGGCCAGGCTGATCGCCGGCTCGTTGCTCGTCCTGCAGCAGCTGCTGGCCCTGATTCTCCCGCATCAGATGATGATGCTGCGGGGGACTCAGAGGATGAGGCTCCAGTTCAGGAGTCTGACCCTGCACCTCCTTCAGACCCTGGCGCCGGATCTTCTGCGGCGTCACCTTCTTTGCTCCAGCAGGTTCTCCAGACCCAGCAGCAGATCCTCAGCACCCAGGCGGAGCATCACCAGATGTTGCTTCGTTTGGTCGCACAGCAGGAGGAGATTCTGCGACGTCTGCCTGCGTCAGACTCTCCGGTCCCTCGCAAGAGGGCCCGCCTGGCTGCGTCCTCTCCGAGCTCAGCTTCAGGACCTGTTGATCCAGCTCCTGCGGCACCAGCTCCGGCTCCCGTTGCTGCTGATCCAGCCTCACCAGCTCCAGCTCCTATTGCAGCTGTGACTCCTCCAGCGTCTCCAGCCATCGA